>JABXJD010000207.1:482500-1111339 GCA_013375575.1 Percina caprodes
CAGTTGTGTGGTTTCCTTATGATTCAAGAATCCCTGAATGCACTCACTCAAAACTGCAGGGCGAAAGACAGATATGGCAGAGCAGTGAAGATCCATTCAAATATGATTATAGCTGAATTAATAGACATTGACGTTTGTGTTTGTTCCAATGTGGTGAACAGCCCAGCATTTCCTGCCAATAGGCCCATGGATGACACTAATACCTTGTAATCAAAGGAAATGTGTATAGCTCCACAACCATTACATTCAGATTTTGTCTCTCTCGTTTTCTTACTTCACTCTTGTTTGTTTCGGTGTAATGCAGATCAGTTCTGGGTTTATTTTCTACCCTCAAAGCTGAATCTTTCATTTGATTTGCAGTGGAAGAAGGGAAAAAAAATCACCCCGGTGAAATTACATCCACATGGCAGAGGCTCTGAGCTCGTATTGTAGCTTGGTTGGCATTGACAACAGCCATGCCACAATGACAAAACAAGGTTAGGGACAAGACAGAGCTTCTATTTTAGGCAATACATTATTAAATGAAGGCCATTACTCATTATATTTAAAATATAGAGACATTTAGAGCAGGAGTGTTTGATTTACTAATGCGCTTATGCTTCGACACTTTTGTCATGGCTGTTAAGAAAGGCAGTTACATTAAAAATTAGAAAGAGTAAATATGTGAAATGGTGCTTTAATGATGCAATACCTTTATCCCTTAAGGCTTTGCATGTTAAAACAGGTATTTTGCTAAATTACTTAAACAGATGAAAACTAACATTGTCTTTGGTCAACATGCATGAATATAGAAAGGTGTTTATATATACATATACTATATACTATATATATATATATATATATATATATATATATATATATATATATTTATGCATGTCTTCAGCGCGTAACACTGACATTGCAAACTTGCAAGGCACTCCCACTTAATCATGTATTGTGTTCTCTTCACCTCAGGATGTGGTTGACACGCCATGAAGGGATCTAGATGCGCTCTCATATCTCTCACTGAGCGACTTTTCTTCCTTTTTCTTTTCTAATGCCTGTAAAGATAGTTCACCCTCAGGAAAGAAGCGGCTAAGTTTTCACCTCTTCCGAAAGCAGAGGGAGGAATTAACCAGTTGAAAGGTTATGTGGTAAGTCAACATTAGCTTTACGGATTACCTCAGCGATTGAGCCCTGTAATTATATGACACAACTCGGATCTCTTATTAGTGGAATCCCTGTCTCTCTTTTTCTTTTAACTTTGACAAAATAAACAAACAACAAAAACAACTTGCTTTTTATGAATATTTGTACTGGTAACTGCTAATTTGTTATTGGGTCAGTTAAATAATAAAATCCAATATTTGCATTTTGGAGCATCCTGGTAATGGACTGGGGTGTATTTTCTGTCTTCTTTGTGGGTTTTTTGTTACTTGAGTTTGTGTATTCCCAATAACTCTCACTGTTTAGCATTTAATCCTAAAACAATAACCTTAGGATAATCTAAAAATGATATATGTATATGGAGACAGTAAAATGAGACCATTTTGAAGATTGAACCCCTAGAATAAAAAATTATAGTGGACAATGCAGGGTAGCTATACAGCCTGTACAGAGCTCTTGATCCTTGAGAAAACATTCTTGGTCTTTAATATTGCTTATATTTACTATTAACTGTGGAACTTGGACATGTCCCCCACTGACACTAATCCACAATAATTCAGTGTCTTTTCTGTTAATATTTACAAAGTCACAGAATAAAAATGTTGGCGTCCATCTGGATTTAGATAGAATTTTCTTGCTTAGGACTTGCAATTACATAAAAAAATGTGTTTGTTGCGCTTTTCCACAGGATGAGGAGATGTGGGATATCCTTTCAGCTCAGTGTTTACAGCAAAGTCAAAGATAGTGTGCTTTTTCTCTGTATTTTTACAAGAAGACCAAGCCAAATGGTGTGTGTAAATCTGTTTATCCAGAGGACCCAACGTTGCCGTGATACCCAATAGTCAACCAATAACTATTTTCTTTTTTCCTACATTGAAAGTCAAGATTAATCCAAGATCAAACAGAATGCTATCCCAGCATGCAATGGGCGAAAGGGTAACACCCTGCAATCTATTACACATCCCAGTGTAAATACTTGAAGGACTGTCAAACTAAACACAAAGCGTGATGAAGTCAAAATAACATAATTATTGTCATGTACTGTATATTGGCAATAAAAGTCAGCAAATATGGAGCACACAGCGGTACAAAGTTTTGGAAGTGTTTGTCAGCCAGTTATTGTCTGTTGGAGACTTCTGCTTGTACTCCATTACATTCTTGCTGTTGAACATAGCTCATTAAATCCGACTTTTCCACACCACTTGTCCCAGTAAATAAAGTTTTGTTGGTGCATGCTGCCTTCATGATCTCCTCTTTTTTCTCCCTCCTTCCCTCTCTCTCTCTTTCTTTCTCTCTCTCTCTGACCACGCAGTGTTTCGGAGGTAATTGAAAATGTGATCCATGAAGTCACAAGTGCAATTTAACTCAAAGCCTACTCATGTTAGCGCTTCCACTCGTAACAGGTCAAAGAATGAAATTAATTTTTAAAAAGGCGACCCATGAAATTGCTAGATGACAGACGGCGTGTAAAAGCAATATTTTAATACATTTATGGCTATATATTTTCCATTCCCCTTGATGTGGAAACTTCTCTGTGTTGAAAGATAGTGTTACTTGAGTTCACTTGGAGTATTAGAGTACATTTAGTATCAGTAGAGTACATTTTAAATAAAGAAAAATGTACTCTTGCAGTAACATTTAAACACTTCACACTTCAGCATTTAAGTTCATAATTAACTCAAGCGAGAATAAGATTTACACACTAAAATAGCAACCTACAGTCTAATTGTATCTTATACTGTATTTGCACAAAAAATACTAATATTGTACCCATAAGATGCAAGTAGAAATTAAGGAGTTTTGACACTATTTACACAGGTTCTGTACCTGTCATTATATCAAAACTTTTTCAAAATGTTTACTGACTAGCTGAATTTTATTCTTTGTTTAACATTTTTGCTAAATTCAGACCAAGTGCACATCCTCTACATCTCTACATGAGTCAAAAGTCAGCAGGTGCAGCAATTGGTCGTTTGTATCTGTTGGGAACAAAAAGGCCCGAGTACGTCAGTAAGTACTGTAAGCATGACATATCTTAGAATAGCAGTCCACGTCTGAGACCATTTCAACATCTTAGGTTCACATCACATGCCCAAAGAAAGCTCTCCAAAGCAGCGTTCCTATTCTTAGAGAGAATTTTTACATGCAGGACCTGGCTGGTACAGTAAAGCCAGAGCCAACGCGGACCTCTCAAAGGTCCCTCACCAACTGTCACCTCCACGCTTTAGAGAGGAGGCGAGGGCGATGTGGAGGATTCTGAAGGAAGACCGAGGTGCTGAAGGGGCAGCTGCCTTCGCTTCGGTCCGAGTCCTCTGACCCACTTTCCCACCTTTACCACCTCCCGCTAAATTCCCCTCCGCCATCTCCTCTCCCGCTTTCTCGTTTAAGATTAATGGTGTGAACCCAAACCTGCTGGCACACTGGATGTAAGGAAGATGTCTGAGGTAAGGCCTGACAGAAGTTTGGAGTGCAGGATAGGCGCGCTGTGTGGAAGTGTACGATCACTTTGTGCTCAAATAAATATGGCAGGTCTGTAGGGAGCGTCCTTACGGTGAGGACATCTTGTAGCAGGAGTGAACAAGGAGCTGTAGCTCATATTTCACTCTCTCTGAGCTGCAGAGTTCTCTGTCTTTCACTCTTTCTGTCTCTCTGCTGCGGTGCCTTCAGGGGGAAAAAGCAGATTCTCAGGGCCTGAAAGTATGTGAGAAGACTTGGTTGGACAGAAGTTCAAAATGTCATAAGGGAGAAGTTGTGTTTCGACACGAAGGCTTGTTTGTGCTCATCAGTAAACCTGTCAGGAGGCCGTTTGATGTCGCATTTGGGTGATGTCCTCGGGCACTGTGTTTGTATTAGCTTCCATATGGATTAGCTTCATATAACATGGCCAGTCCCTTGGAAGACGCAGTAAACTCATCCACAATCTATTGCATTCACATATATTCCTATGCACCAGAAAAATGGGCCCTAACTGAGACTGGAATTAATGAAAAGTTCCAGGAGGAATTTGTCAATATAATTACTCCATGGGGGGAAAAAAGTTTTCTACAGAGCAGAATGTTTCTCAAATCACCACCATACCTCCACCTGCATAATTGATAGAGTCTTCATGATTAAGCTAATGAGGCTCAGAGCTTAAGCCCTATCCAACAGCCCCTAATTAGAAATATGTAATATCCCCCCTCCACTTCAATTAGCATTAGAACAGAAGGTTAAGAATCATTCAATATTCATGTGGACGGTGAACTTCAAGGTTAAGGAGACTGGTCATTTAACCTCAGCTTTAAAATAAAAGTCATTTTCCTTAATTGTCTTTGATGAGAGTCTCTAACTATATAGCTGTGGGAGGTGCTTAATCAAGTTGTACCCAGGTAAAAGTGAAATATTGTTGCGCTATTACCTTCTTAAACATTCATACAATTTGCGATGAATTGCTGTGTTTTGTTTTAGCATTTTAGATTTTTAAACAGCTTAGAGGTATAGTGCTATTGCTTGTATTTCTTAGTAATCCATCTCTTCACATATTGTCTTTTGGAATACCTGAGCCAAGCAGGTGTGTGACGTCAGGTAGCCGAGCTGTCACACTTGTGGAAAGCTGGTTTCTGATTGACGCCCCTGGAGGCGATAGGCGTAATGGTGCATTATGGGAAAAGCTCTCTGCAGACTTGTAAGGACCTCTCTCTTATGTGATGGCTCATGAAAAGGGATCAAATGGCAAAGGGGGGAAAGTGTAAGAATATGTGTTTTGTGCAATTTAACTACCTTATACAAAGAGTGTATTTGTCTTACATCTGCTTTGTCTCTAGCCTTTGAATGCTCAGGATAGGTAACTAAAAATACTTTAACATATAAGTAAAAAGCAATGTATGAGTTCAGTCTGAGCTTACAATTTGAAGTATTATTGCAGTCATCAATTTCATATTTATTACTGGTCTACGAGAGATATTAGAGTTGCATGGCACAGAAGCTTTAACTTTGGTCTTGCTTGAGTCCACCTCCTCCAGAATGTGTCTGACCATTGACTGGGGGTTTGACAGAGGACTGCGTTGGCCTTGTGTCAGCAGTGGAGACCACAGAGCAGGGCCTGGGACTCAGAGACTGGGCTTGGAGCCCATAGCCTGGAGGCTGTAGGCCCAGGACTGCACTCGCTGGCCTAGACCAGCACAGCCTCGACCAGCCCATCACAGCTCTGCTCAGAGCCCCCCACCCCCGTGGCCTCCCTCCACCTACACCAGCTGCGCTTTTCTGGCTCCAGCTGCTAGGTGTGTATGTCTATATGCTGCCCGCCCCTTACATACCCCCTCTTTCCCCTCCATGTCTTGCTTTTTCCTTCGCTGGTTTTCCCTCGTTCTCTTATTTTCTCATTCCCGATTTGTCTTCTCTGTGTGCCTGCCTCATCCTCTCTCTTTTTTGTATCCTCTCTGCCTCTCATCCTTCGCTCCCTTGCCAGACACAGGGGTTGTAATAGTGCCCAGCAATTACTGAGTTGGCATGTGCTGCATTGTTTACTCACAGTCCTATTCCTACTGGACTTTATTAAAACACCATCTGCCATCAGCTCTGGAATGGGAGAAGAGGTGGTGGAGGAGGAGATGGAAGAGGAAGGCAACGGGAGAAAAGCAATGGATTTGGCTTCAGAATGGAAGGAGAATGGATGGACTCACGTGGAGAGCACGGGCTGCCACGGTGAGGGACATCGACAGTACATGAAACCGATGAAGCTAAATGAGATTTTTGGTGCAAAGAAAGGGTCTGGTAATGGGAAGAAACTAAGTGTGTGTGAGCTCCAGGAAACAAGATCCAAGTTTTTAGAACAAATGATTCAGCCTTTCAAGGCTTCAAAATGTGAAATCAAAAAATAATGTAACAATAAAAAGTGTGTATCACCATCTTTGTCATTGGCCTACAATTGGGGGTTTTCAGATCACATTGGATCAAAGGAACATGAAGGCAAGCGACAGAGATCCTTCATCAGGCCTGTCGATCACACAGAGCGACTCAGGTGCTAAATAGCATGTGGGGTAATAACAGCTCCTGTTTATGAACACTCACATAAGCTCTCTCTCTCTCACACACACACACACACACACACACACACACATACACACACACACACACACACATACATGCACATAAAGAGCCCTGCTGGGTAATAACGCTGATGGCCCCACCAATATAATGACATTCTGATGGTTATTTCATTAGCTGTAATTTGTTATGGGACATGCCATCTCAGACGAGAGCCTGGATTGATTGTATAGTAATTGAGAGGAGGCGGACTGGACACACTTCAAGCCGGATCAAATAGTCAACTATTGCAGAGGCTTGGTGTGAACAGTTCTGGCATCAGGTGTTTGTAAGTAGCATCTTACGGTAATATTCATAAGAAAGCAGGGCAAATAAAAAAAAATAAAGAAAATGGTAACAAATTTCCAAATATTGGACTGCAGGATGTCTCTGTTTTTCTCTAAATAGACATTTCTTTGCACATGTTGGCATTTGAAGTGGGTCAAATTGAATATTTTGAAGTGGTACAAAAAGCAAGTACAATATTTGACTTCCAGTATTCATGGATGCAGCTGTTGCTTTTACTAAATGAGGACCCCATCCCAATAAGATGCAATGTCTCGTTATGTATTGTAATTTATACCAGGCACTGGAGCAATCATTGTCAGGCTATTAAACTAATCACATGCTGACCGTTTAACAGCTAAAGCTGATCCTTCATGCTGTCCATACAAGGTGAAGTCTAGCGGCTTACAGAGGATGTTTACTTGTGTTCTGAAAATGTCTGCGGGGATCAATGAGGTGGAAGACACAAGCGCACTCACACAGGCACATGTGTAAACACAACACATGATTATACGGTCTTTTTATGCTCTGTGGTCAGTCTGCTTCACAGAGCTTCTTTATTATAATTGGGTGCATATTATGTATGAAAGTAAAGGCCAGATGAGGGAAGATAAAGTGAGGTTGAGGAGGGGCACTTGTTTTAGAAGCTGGGCTGTACAGTGAACACATGGCCTCTCATGTGTCCGATGTGCCCTTATGGGAAGCATGACAAACGCTAAAGAATTTTTGAGAGGAGAAATATCACATCCCATTGTGGGGCAAAGAAAACCAGATTCTGTAGAGCAAGCTTGTAGTGTGGAAAGATATAGCTAGCTAGCTCATAGGCATGAGAAGTGAGATATAGTATGCCTTTCCTAATCTATATATTTAATAAACAATGGGGAAATGTGAGGATCTTATTTTCTGTGTTCTGCAAATATGTTACACTTAAATGTAGAAACAATCCCTCAATGTTGACTTGTTATAATCATACATCCTTTAGTGATAGTGTAACTGCATGGCAATATGGAGCTGTATACATGAGTATAATTGACTTGCATTCACCATGTACTAAAAATCTAATTTCTTCCCCACTGTAGTAATATTTTCTCAATCTGTTAAAAATTTTTAATATTTTTTGGTGCTCAAATACTTGTCAGACTGAACATCCCATAAATCATGTACACATTTGGTATTCTATTTTTAGCAGAAAATAATATTACTGTAATGGATTGACCGGAATAATGTGCTTTTATTGCATTGACTATGTACAGTTGCAAATGAGATCCAAATTTATACAATAGAGATATAAAGTGGAAACAAATATCTCATTTGAGGCACAGACAGCGGAAATCACACTTGCAGTCATGAGTTATTCATGCATTAGAGACATTGTAGATTGACAGCACAATCATGTTAGAGGGTATTACGCATCAGCAACCATGTCATGCCCCTTGGACGGGCACATACACCACAGTACAGGGAAAACAAAAAGAGCTGAGGTGAATTCTCTCTAACTGGAAAAATAGCAATACAGAATACTGGAACCAGTTTACTGATAAAACAAGCTGGGAAAAGTTGTTTCAGTATATGAAGAGACACCCAAACAGTTTGTGTTCATTTATGATTAGAGTGAAATCTTTTGCAGCAGTATTTAGTTTTTTGTATTTGTGAATATTTAAAACTGAAATGCCTTTGTTTTACAGATTAGGGAAGGCAACGTGTGTGTGTGTGTGTGTGTGTGTGTGTGTGTGAGAGAGTGCCATACCCTACAAGCAGATCCTCTGTGGCAGCCCTCAGCTGGCCATGTTATCGGGGGTGGGGGTTTTAGGGGGTCAAAGGTCGGACCAAGGTTCATTATGTCCTCCCATCATTCAGCCTCCCCAGACGCCAACAGTCCGCTGTCTGCAACACTGCATGACACAGAAAGATCAAATGAAGGATTATTGTCATTTAGACACAACACATGAAGAGTTCCATTAAGAAAAAGGAAGCTGGCCAAACACCACAACATTGGCCGACTGACTGTGAAGTGTTAAATAGGTTATTACTGTGTTGCTTTTAAAATATGAATATGTTCCATTATACAGTGTGTTTTGGGTAATCTTGATTATTAAACACCTGGTAATTTTTTTTTTTTTCCAATATGGACATTGACATGTACAGTGTGGTTATTTAACCTTAGCTACCAGCGGAGCTAACTGGTAGATTAAACTGTCGTCATCTGTTTAGCTCGCCTCTGGCCCGCCTATATAAGATACATCGATGTGATTGGTGTAGCTTGGCTACAAGGGCATAGTTAATGAGCAGCATTACTCGATGCCAGAGTAACTCGCTGAGCAAATTCAAATTGTACTCTCGTGAGAACTCTGGATTTCCAGGGTACCTTTTTCATTTTCAGTAAACCTTTATGCTTGGCCCCCATGTTGCAACGGTGACTCAACAGTTATATTCTGATCATACTGTGCTATCAAAGCTTAGCTAATAATATATAAAATATATAAAATAACAATTTTATAAAAGCATAGAAATGTCTATAGTGAAAGAGCTTCACCGGCTCCTCATTTATGGAAAATGAGCAGGACACACCAACTGAACTATTAAACACAGAGGTGTCGTGCATCGCTGTACAGTAGAGTGTAGTTATCTTTAATGAGAGTGAAATCACTGTCTCTTAAAACAACACATACTGTTTTACGGGTCACATCAGAGCTGCTTTCAAAGCAAGCATCCACCGCAACAGGATGGACGGCTCGCCACTTCCTCCTCTGGTTTATTTTACTTCCTCTGTTAACTCTGTTTTATTTACTATTAGGTCTTCATGGATATCATGTATGATGCTAGAAGAAGACAAACAGAGACGTCTGTGTCAACACTGCAATAGTTTAATACATCAATGAGCAACATTTTTTCAATATACAGTGTTGAAAAATCCAGCAGTTCATTTATTTAGTTTAGTTTGTGGATTATTGTTTGCAGAGCGATGTGAAATGATGATTTATTATTATCTGTAACCAATAATTGGATATGGTTTTAGTGCAGAAATAACAATACCAACCATAAAAAGTTTGCTGTAAATGTAAAAAGTTTACATGCATTCAACTTGTGTCCTGTCCTGTCTGGAGTCCATCCCTGGCTTTCCAGCACCACGTCAGCATTTCTCTCTCCTTCAGGAAATGGAGAAAGGCCAGCTAAGGCGTCTTTTGTTACATTTTTGTTTAACGTTGTTAAAGTGTTAGATGCAATTTTAGGTGAGAAACTGCGCTTTAAGCCCAAGCATTAGAAACAAATACACAAATTCAATTATCACTTGGCACAGTTCATCAACTGGTGCGACAGGGAGTTTAAAGTAACAAGGCTGGGGTGTCTAGCGCAGTGTCAGCACATCTCTATCACCTCGGTGATGGAGAGGCCAGCTGAGAATGGACTCTAGTGGCCTGGGCATGTTCCTCCACCCTGACACTCCCTCCCGTCCCCTCCTTCGGTCCCGCATGCCCTGCCTCCTACAAGCCCCTTTTGTGTGGGCTAAATGGGGCTGGATGCACCCCTTTAACTTTGATTTCCATTTTCCATTGTCCGACCATTGACGGGGAGGGTGACTCCATCTGTGCCTGCCTTGCATGGTGCCACCCTTTCAATAGGCATATGCTCCACATGTAGGAGCCCTAAACTTGCAAAAGAATGGGTGGAACGAATAATGATATACAAGACGGGCCCCTCACTTCCCAGACCGCAAGAGAGAGAGAAAGAGAGAGATTGAGGAAGAGAGAGATAGAGAGAGAGAGAGAGAGAGAGAGAGAAAGAGAAAATACTCCATTCATCAATTTATTGTATGGCCCTTAAAACTCTACAGCCTTTTTATGTATATTCAAGAGCGCAGAAGAGATTACACAAAAACCCTCAATGAACTGATGGCGTTTTAAATTGCGGTCAAGCTGCTCCACTCGCCTCCTGAACTGTGCTTAAAATGTGCATGTGTGTTTTACATGAAGGGAGACGCAGCTTGCCCTGTCACCGGCCACAATGGAAGCCCCACAGAACAATTGATAACTGTTAACTGAGGTGGCGTGCCAGGGTCAGTTTTGACTTGGAAATGTGCAATATGCTGTGAAAATAGCCCCTTGTGCTCACTCTACCCCCCTTCAGATCTTATCTCCACATGTGATAACACCACTTAAGATCTCATACAGTAACACACATTAAGTCATTTCCCTCTCCAAACAAACTGAAGAGGGAAGTCGGCAAAAAAAAATAGAAAGTGAAATTTGGTATTAGATTGTTAGTAGCCAGTGTGTTTTCTGTTGATTTTTATCTGCAAGCCCAATTTTGATTTAACATTTTTTTTTCCTGTTAGGATTATATTTGTCTTGAAACCTAATTTAGCAGGAGAAAGAGCCTAAGACGGGGTGGGAGAGGGTGAAGCTCATGGCTTAATTTGCCTTCCATTCCACTTCATTCATTTACTTATTCATTCATTGCCTCTTTCTCCCTGTCCATCAACCTTATCCTAATCTCTCTCTTTATCCCTCTCCTCCTACTCTTTCCTTGACACCCATGACGCTCATTGGCCCCACACTCACCCTAATGCTGTCTAACCCCACCCCTCACCGCTCCTCCTGTTCAGTTATAAGGCTCTATCGATTACAAGCCTGTCGTACAAAACGACCTAATGGAGGGTCAGCTTTAATGTGAGGGGCGGGGGGCCTAAGTCCTGGTAGGAGCTGAGCCTGGCCCTTAAACACCCCTTCTCCTTCCTTCTCCTCCTCCTGTGTCCCCACTCCCTCCCGCTGGGTTCCACCTTGTCCCTCTTAGCCCCTTTCCATTGGAGAGTGGGAGCCATGACAAATCAACAGCGGAGCCATCAATCCCTCCTCCACTCCCTTTACAAGACCCACCGCCGGCTGCAGCGGCTGCCCATGTGCGAGGGTATTTAGTGGGGGCCTAAAAGCTGAAAGGAGACGCTCTTGGATCAAATGTGTGTGTGGGGGGGGTGAAGGAACAGAAGGATCCCTCTCAGGAGGGGTGCTGAGGCCCCGGCTCGTTTTATAGACTCCCCTGAAAGAACGTGATTACAGATCATTATCCAATTGAAGCAGATTGATGGGCTGGGGTCAAAGTAATATAGCTCATAGTAGGGGGCGGGGGGAGGGGTGACAGAAGAGGACGGAGGGCAGCGCTGAAGTGTGGGGTGAAGTAGGGGGGTTTGCAGGGTGAAGATGGTATAATGACTGGATTGTCACCACCGAATGAAGTATGGAAAGGGGGGGAGGAAGACCCAAACTTGTTGAATGAAAGACTGGGGCTTTTCTTTTTCAGGAATGGGTTGAAGTAGTACAACAAGTGCTGATGGAGAGGAGAGATTCTGGATTGGCCTTGTCACTCCAGAGGGCAGATAAAGAGAGCTTTATGTGGAGGGGAGGTAGGAGAATTTGTCCAGGGTGATTTGGCTATGTGTCTCCTTGTAAATAATGTGGCTCATTCTCTGTTCTTCTTTTCACTGAAATGATCCGAGATTGGATCAAGAGTTGTTACAAACTCAGACAGCTGTTGGATTTGAAGATATTGTCCTCCACAAATAAATGCTCCTCACTTGAAAACATTTAAATGTGTCTATTTTCACGATAAACGTACATTTTAGCAGTTTGAGGAAAAGCCCACAAATTATTATTCTCCCTCATATGAACAAGTTTTCAAAAGTTATTTCAAGAAAAGGCAAAGACAGTGTAACATTTAATTTTTTTTTTATATTCAGTAAGTCAATTACCGCCGTCAGCTTATGCCCTGACCTATTTTTTTTACGATCTTCCAATAGCCTACTAGCCTGTGTACCATTTGCCTCAAACTGTTCTCTTACATAATACCATGCATTACAATGCATGATTTTCCTGACCTTTCCAATGCACTGGAAAGGTAGAACTCAGATGATTATCATCATTCAAACAGCAAGAGCACGGCTCTCCTTCTCCTGCCATTTGAATGTACTGTACATATTGATGGTGAATCTGCACAACCGTTTATGAAACCTTACATGACCTCATGTGTAATTTGAAATGAATTTAACAGTAGCAATGGCAAAAACAGAATATATTTTGCACTTGTTGGATGCCACAGTGTTAGTCATAGTTCTGGTATATAAAGTTATATTGCCAAAGGCAGAGAAATTTGTTTTGTCAACCAGGCTTCCGAAAGCATCCTCACTCAACTCAAACCACTTTTTTATCAGAGCAAACACAGCGCACACACACACACACACGCAGTCATGCACACGAGAATCTCGCCAACATGCCACAAGTTGGTATGTCATGGCGTTTTATGTTACATCTATGAATCTGATGCATTCATTAATGGTTTGTTAGCAGGATGGTGGTTCTGAAGATGGTGCCAGTGGACTGGAGTCTTGTGATAGGGAGTGTCTTCATCTACAATAGAGGGCTTATGGGTAATGGCTATTGCACTGAATAGCCTTTTGATATTGGCTGAGACAAAAGTGTCTCTAAATTTCCCTTGCTTTCAAGATGCAGATAGAAAAAACCTTTAAAACAGCTTGAGCATGTTTTAGATCAAGCTTGACATTTCTTTTTTCCGCTTGGGATATTTTAAACAAAATGGATCCTAAATGATGTAGAACTTTGGGACTTTAATCGGACTTGACAGATGCACATGCTGTCCATGTTTGCTCGGCATGCAGGAGCTGGAACACGGCAATTACGGTGAATGTGCGAGAGCGTAAAAAAAAAAAAACTCACATCTTTGCTATGTGCAGCCTTTGTGTAATTATTGGATAAATGAAGAATGCATTCATCATCAGCGGCTGTGACGCATAAAAAGGGGCCCATACTGTACATTTAGAAAGCGCTTTATGCTCCTCCTGCTCATTTTAGGATGTGAATTTGGAAGGCAGCGCGCAATTGTGTTCAGGAAGCACACACAACAGCTTCAATACATGCATAGACAACATACTATACTATGCTTTTATGGGTCCTTACCATAATGTTTTCTTCTAACTTACAAGGGATTTGTGAGGATTGTTTTGCAAATTAATGTCTACTTAGAGAGACATAGAGTCACAGGCAGCTAAAAACCCTGCTTCCCCTGTTTTCCTCCAGTCTGGGAACTGACACTGAGCAGACTGACCCACGTGATTACATCCTCAGAGAGAGCACGTGGGTTTGCATGCGCAGATATACTGTCTGCATGTGTGCGCCTGTGTTTTGGATGTACACTTCTATTTTTTTTTTTTTCCATGTGTGTTGTGGAAAGATAGTTGGTGATTTTGTGTTTGTGTGTGACTCAGCCCAGCTTTTGGAACCAGCCACTCCAGGTGGATCTGATTGAAAACATTGCAAGATGTCCATAATGAAGAGAAGATCCTTTTCTTGACCTGAATTTAAGATTGTCTACACAGTACCGTTTACAGGAAGAACTTCAAAAATGTTCCAAAGTTTGTCTGTCATGTTGGCAACCATTATTTGTAATTTTCTTCTGTTGGTTCCTATCTCTTCTCCACATGAAATCTTGGATTATGTCTTGGATATTCATACAGGCATGGGGAAAAAAATTATCAAGCGTCAGACATCTCTATAGGTCAGACTGTACTTGCAACTAGTTGTGGATTAAAGCAACTGATCTTTGATTAAGCCGCCGTGGTACATCTCACAAATGTCTCTTTTCCAACAGCCTAACAAAGTCACAAGCAGTTGTTGCCCTCAGTTGACTCAAAAGCAAAGTGATGAAGATGGTCACGAAGGTGATTTTTCAAACACACTGAGGTTTCTAGAGCTGTTGCTGTTTGAGACATAAAGGCCTTAAAAGCTGCATCCTGGATCACAGCAGCAACTATACTCAATGTAATGTATCTCACATTGTACATGGAACTGAAACAAGAAAAATAAGGACTTACTCTTCATTCTTCAACAGCACTTCATTCTTGTTTGACTAAATAAAGTTAGACATTTTAAAAATGTCAGACCACAAAGTTAGTCCGTAAGTCAATTAAACCATTGCGTAAACAAGTTGTCTTTGAAGACACCACACACTGTAGCTACAGCTCCACGACCTGCATGCTAAACCCAGTTACAGGCAAGAGAGGAAGCCCTGACTCCCTCTGCGTTACACTTAGTCAGATAATTGGAAATGCGAGGGCATTAACTCCAACGGGATTAAGAAGGGGAATTAAATATGTTAATCCCCAAAATAGGTAAATAGCCTCAGTGATACAATAACCAATTTCTAGGGTTTTCCTCCCCCGAGGACACGTCTGCCTTTGAACGCAACACGCTCACACACAACCACACACACACACACTCAAGCAAAACTGCACTAGTACACATTTGCACATCAACACGAACACGTTGCACGAGCTGGAGAGAGTCTCGAGTGTTCCAGAAAGTTCTCCAAGGTGATGCCTGTGGTGTCACGGTGGCCCTGTGGCTGACTCTTGAACCTGTTCTCCCAGGTCTGCCTCTTTGTTCTAGAGATCATTACCTCTGTCGCTCCGCTCTGCTCCGCTCCCCTCCCGAGACTGCTTTGTCGCCATGTGTTCATCTGCCTTGTAATTATAGCACGATCCTGGATGTCACGGTTTGGGGACTCTGCCTGGTATGAGTGAATGTGTGCATGTCAGGGGACGGAGCGAGTGCGCGAGATATGTGGCTTATATTGTGCTTTTTATGCCTGAGTGTGTAAGAAGTGTGTGTGTGTGTGTGTGTGTGTGTGTGTGTGTGTGTGTGTGTGTGTGTGTGTGTGTGTGTGTGTGTGTCAGCGATGGAGTGTGGACAGCAGTGTTTACGAGATCACAGTGAGCGCTTGGGTATGCGCATATAATTTCAATCACCAAACAAAAAGGGGGCATCGTAAATTGAATATAATGCACTTTCTTTTTAAACTATTCGAGCAGAGGCATCGCCTTTGGAGATGGCAACAGAGCTGGATTTTCATGAGCTACTGTACTTGTGTCAGGGACATGAAACAACTGAATAAAAGTGTGTATTCAAAACACTGACACATAAATCATCAGTGCCGGGGCATCAGTTGGGGGCAAAAATCAAGTTAAAGTTGCCCACTGAGTTCAAAGTAAATTTTTATACACAATTAGTGGAGTACAATTCTGTTGGAACTGAAGCATAGCGAAGAAAACCCCAAGGTCAATTGCTGATCGCCTCTGAGAAACATTATTTTTATGTCTCCCTGTGTCCAAAGATGAATGTCTTGGAGGGGAAGAGAAAATAAGGAGAAAAGAAAACATTAAAAGAGAGAAGTCAATCATTCAAGAATGCAAGACCATAATGCACCACAGTCAAATTCAATAAAGTCATTATTCCTGGCTTAGCTATAGTGGTAGTATTTTTCCTGGATATCCTATACCGCTTATCCCGATTCCTTTCCTTTCTCTCTGTCGCTCTTACTCTTTCTCTTTCTCTCACCATTCCTCTTTCCTCAGTTCTAGCTACAGGGCATGTAGAATGGCATCAATACTCTTATTTCGCAACATGAAACCCTCTATTTACTCCAAAGATTCATCTGTGATGGATGTCATTCCGCTACGGCTACCTCTAAAAAAGGCAGAAAGCAGCTTCATCATGCCAACCCTCTGCGTGTTACCCCTGACATATTCTATTAGGCCGATTACACATAATGATGCCAAATAAGTAGCGAATGAAGAGCTGGGGAGTTATCACAGCCCCACAACGGAAAAGAAGAAGAAAAAAATGCTCAGCAAAGTTTCTTATCTCAATCGAGCTGAAGGAGGAACCACACACACACACACAGTCCAAGCTGCACTTATCAGTCATTAGGCGTTTAAATGCTTGCCCAGAGAGAAATTAGATTTCTGAGGAGTTAAGAAGATAACCAGTAGCACACTCTTAAAAAGGATGTAGCACTTGCAACACATTTGAGCGGAGTCTGAGACAACATACTGAGTGGATGTAAATTGCAACATTGTAAGTAATATTACTGAAAGATGTTATGATTAACACAATTTAAATTGACGAGTTATATAAGATGAATTCCCTAAATACAGAGTATCAAACTAAAATCTCTCTGTCCTTCAAGGTTCTTGACAAATGTTCAACCGATCAACTTGACATTTGGCGAGTGTTTTGCTGAAGACCCAAGGGAGTACAATGTCGAGGGCCAGCTCTTGCAACCTGTACTCACTCCCAACTCGTAAAATACGGACACTTGGGCTCTTAGCGTCAGATAGGACACAAATAGCACCCTTCAGCGTATGTATGGAACACAGCAGGCAGAGCAGAAGCGCGACCACGACGCTGTAAGATGACGTAGAGATCACCAGAGATACTGTAGCAGAATGTAACTATAACCTCATTCTCCAGAATTATCCTTGTATGCAAGGATATGTTTCGTCTTACTACTAAATCAACTTTATCCTGTGGAAAGCACAGTAGATAGCACTACAATCACCTACATTTTTTTCAATTTATCAAAATATTCCCCACGTCTATAAAACACAGTGTGATGCTGAGTAGTTTGGTGAGACATGACCAACCTGTGAAGTGTGTCAGAGTTCTTGGAAGAAGTGTGTATTTGCTCTCCATCGCCCCTGCTGATAACTACAGTGCTAAAGCACAAGGCCCCAGCTAACACCAACTCACTCCAGGCTCGGTTGTTGCTAGTGGAACAAATTGTGGAGCATTTACCAAACTTTTATTAGGTTCACAAAACTAGATCCCATGCCATAGATGTGGACAAGGGGTATTAATTTAGGGAAATGAGACCAGGGTAAATAAAGGCTGTCTGGTTGCCGTCCTAACAGGAAACGCTATGCAGGGGACCGGTGAAGCGGGTGGGGGAGAATATGGGGGGGTTGGAGGGAAGGGGGAAACAATTATGACCTCATTTAATAGTCTCCTGCTCTCTCTCTCTCTCTCTCTCTCTCTCTCTCTCTCTCTCTCGGCTCCCAGGCAGAGATCGGAAAGGAATGCCCAGTTTCAAAACCGCAAGTCACCTCTGAACATGGGAGCATTTGGCCTAAGTGTTTCCTGTTGCAATAAAAATGTATGTCAAGTATGTGAACCGAGGTTCCTCTGCACTTAAAGTCTGTTGATCACACATATACGCACATACACACACACACACACACACACACACACACAAATTACAACCACAGTATTTTGGTTTGAAATCTTCCACAGCAAAAATTTGTCCATTACGAACTGTACTGCCACTGCCCAAGCACAGCAGTGTGATTAAACCAAGCATGGAGTGAGAGGCTAAACGTGTGTGTGTGTGTGTGTGTGTGTGTGTGTGTGTGTGTGTGTGTGTGTGTGTGTGTGTGTGTGTGTGTGTGTTTGGAGTGGTATTGTGAAATGGGTGGGGGTTACTGTGCGATACAAAGCCATTGCACGTTCTGGTGCCGGGCTCATGATAAGAGTTTGGGAAGTCGTCGCATGGTGATAGCCACAGGCACAAATGTGCAAGGGGGCTCCAATTGCTAATTTTATTCATTTACCTCCCTCTCTGGATAATTGTTTCTGTCAACCAGCGACGGCTTGATAAAGGATTTCACGCCGCTGAAAACAGTTACACGGCTACTTTGGAAGGTGATCGCCAGAGACGATTATATTTATCACCTGCTTTAATATCCATAGTGTGGTGTAAATTGATTCATTCTCCAAGGACCGCTGTCAGAGGGAGCACGGTGTGAAGAGTTCTGCGCCCACATCAGACATCTGACATTTGACACATAATACTGCAAACAGAGCTCTGACAAAAATCATACTTGCAGGAATGTAGAATTATCACTGATACTATTATGGTAGAGTGAAATTACTGTCAAAATGTCAATTCAACAATTCCGCCCAAAACTGGTCTTAGTCCTGTTTGAATTAAATCCATTAATGTTTTTGATTTGATGACACATTTGCACCAACACGCTTTCATACTTGTCTTACCACATTATGTTGTGATCCAATATCTGTAACCAAAGGAGTGACATCGGTTAAAATACTGCGTTAAGTACAGCTAAATTCATTATTAATAACACTGTAATTAACAACAAAGTGTTATTCAGTTGTACCTACGATTTGTGTCGAACACTAAAATACTTACCCTCTATATACAGTATATGGATGTCGATTTTAAAGATAAATTAAAATAATTTTGAACTACAATCACAGTTAAATTGTTTGTCATTGTGAACTCCAAAGATTTTTATTACCCACAAGACTTTGAAAGATAAATGTAAGTTTGAAGACCAAAAATTAAAGCATAGTCATATTATAGTCGCTCTTTAGAACTGAAAAGAAATAATATCCTTTCACATGCTTCCTTGCATGAACTAATGGTCAAATTGGCAGATTTTATGAGCTAACTGTCAACGACAACTCATAGAAGTCAGTTTCTTTTTTTTTTTTGTTTACAGTTGTTAGAAGTTGCCCCTGAAATGTCACTCACAAAGCTTTCAAATTCCACAGCACACCTTTGCTTCAGTAACTGACAGATTCCCACCCATTGAAAAGAGTGGCCTGGAACCATTTTTCCCCCGGAGTTCAAAAACATGTCGCTCTGCCTCCACTCGGGGAAGCCGGCTTTTATTGGACCCTTTGTGGAACATCCTTTCTTCCCCCTCATCAAAAGAAGGAAAATAAGTCAAGGCGTAGTCACATTTCCCCCCTCTTTTATTACTATTCTAATAATACTCTATATTTGTTCGTGCCTTCATCTTTTCAATGCACTCATTGAATGTGAGTGTGTATGCAGGACTATCGTGAGGCAGCGTCACTTTATACTGACTGTACTCTAAGCCTCAGTGCGCAAATGCACTGGATGGAGAGAGGGTATTTCTCATTCTTTCCCATACCTTCACTGCTACCGAGTGTCTTTAACTGTGCATATACACGGGGTCATATATCAAAGTGAAATAGCACATGTAAGAGAAGGTGGAAGATAAAAAATAATATCTGGCTGAAATCTGGCTTTAAAAGGAGATACAGAAGAGTAAGAGATTGGTAATACAGTTTCTGTGTGTGTGTGTGTGTGTGTGTGTGTGTGTGTGTGTGTGTGTGTGTGTGTGTGTGTGTGTGTGTGTGTAGACATATCTTGTTAAAACCACTCTAAAGCAGCTCAGGCCCCTTTGGCCCACAGAGGCGTGTGGAGGTGGTGGTGGTGTCTGTGGAGGAAAAGGAGGAGGGGAGGAGGGGAGGTGGAGCGTGGGAGGGTAGTTTCCTTCGCTGACTGGAATGAATGGTATGAAGCAGTAGTGACCATTCATGCATGCTCCTTTACCTCTCTCGTCCTCTCTCTCGCATTTGAGAGTTTTAGGTGCAACAACACAGAGGGAGGGAAATGAGAACGAGGGGGGAAAAAGGAAGCAGATGAAAATGTAAGAGGGATACAAAAGAAGGGTGGAAGGTGAGCAAAGAGAGTAAAAGAAGAGGAGAGGAGGTATGAGATAGAAGAGAAGAGAGAGACGCAGGACTCTAGTCACTGGGCCACTGGAGTTTGAAGGCAGCGCAGCGTGAAATAAGGGAGAGGAGCAGTTGAACCAGAAAGAACCCAGGCTGCTCATTACAAAGGCCTGGGCCTGACTTCTACCCTCCGCACACTGTACACACACACACACACACACACACGTGAAGGCTCACAGATATGCGCAGGACACAAGTAAACAAAAGGAGGAACTCACGCACATCATAACGTGTGCCATTTGGCGGACGCTTTCATGTTGGAGTACACACACAGACATGCATAGCACTCATGTACTGTACATCTGCAAAGTCTCACACAAAGGAGCCACAGACACAACAATTATAAAACAAAATGTGTCTTGTTTGTGTACTTTAAATTTATTCCATCAACAATAAAGTAAAGTTCAACAAAATATCAGATTTTATACTTCTGCTGATGAATACATTATGCGAAGATGTGAAGAACAGTCGATGCTAGCATAACTAGCCAGGAGCTGATTATCTGGGTCTCCATTTATTTATTTTTTCTCAACATATCGACTCAGTGAAAGTGTTACATTCGTCAAAACTTTGGCTGGCTTTCCAAAACCACGCAGGGAGACGGGAGAGGAGGAAGTCTGTAAGTCTCATTGTGTGACCCTCGTCTCGCACCTTGACAGCTGATGAAACATTTGGTGCAACTTGTTTATTAAGATTTGATTTCTTCGCCGCACATTTGAGCAGCTGCCTCTTAATACACGGTTCACAAACATCTCATTCAAGGGCACTAATAACTGTGTCGCCAGACTGCATGATATTGACTTATAAGCAGGGAGCGTAAATCTAATATTAAAATGCATCACTGATAATGGTATGGCATCAGGAAAGTTTTATTTTATTTTTTTATTTCAAAATAAAAAGTTCAATTAATTAAAGATATTGATCCGTTTTATAAAATACATTTTCAAAATATTGCACAACCTGTATTCAACATAAATAAAATATTTCATTTGAATGGCTGATGATAGTCTTGTCTGATTAAAGCAAAACTGACAGTTATATTTGCACCAATCCCTGACAGTAAAGCCAGCACACAGGAAATGACTCCATCTGTTCTAACAAATAAATTGACTCTGATGCAGTATATTACTTCGTCAACATTACAACTCACTCTTTTATCTTTTAAACACACACTGGAACTGAAGGCCAGTAGCGGTATTCAATCCAGCAGGGAGATGTAAATATTAAAAAGAGACATATTGAGATGTATCAAGGAATGAAATGACAATATGCTCCTTAGATATTCCTTTACAAGTTCTCATAAGACCTTCTTCTCTTTTTTTCAATTCAAACAGAAGAAGCTATAAAGCAGTGCTGCAGTGGCTGCTCATAATCCCCCACCTCCACATATTCTGTGAAATACTGCCATCTCTTGGTACTTCCAATGAGGGTTTTTTTCTGCAGACAGGGAGCATCGGTGGCTCAGACGTCTGAGACTTCAATCATATGTCATAGGCCACTAGAGGCCCGGTCTCTGTTAAGCTCAGTTGAGATATAAAATGTGATCCTGATTAGAGGAGTCATGCAAGAAGATCAGAGTGTGACACAAGGCACTTTATTGTAGTCGTACATTTTTTTTGTGGTGGACCCATGATACAAGTAATTCTTTCTTAAACTGACAATATGTGTACCATCTACTAAGATGGAATGCCATTTAACAAATATGTTTTTATCAAGTAGATAAAAAGGAAGGTAAACTATGAGCAAAATCATTTATCATGATCGTCACCAACCTCAGTTCACTTTATTTTTAATTTTTTTGACAAACTATGCCCATAAACATGTAATTGTTTTGCTATATGTTATGGTGTAGACATTGTGTTAGCCATAAATGCGCAATTTGACATTTTTGTGGTCTAAAAAGTGCTTGACTCATCCGTTTTTTTTCTTTGTTTTTACTTGGTAAGCTTTAAACTCCATTTTTGAGAAATTTTCTATTTTTTCAAGGGATCTGAATGGTCTTCAGTTGGCTGAGAAGATTACTATATTTTGGATATTTTTAAAATTTTTTTTTAACTCAATCCACCCCAAAAATTATCAAGCAAAAAAAAAAACAGGCTCCCTTTTTTGCAGCAGTACATGTAGTTCCTGAAAAGCAGTCATGTTAGAAATACATGATTTACCTCCATTGGGGAAATGTGTCCCATTTACATAACTGAAACTGTAACATTACACTGTTGTTGTTTTGAACGCCACCTGTAAGAACTACCTAAATGGCAAAACTCAAGTGAAAAAACAGAATGTGCATCCCAACAAAATAGTGGCACAAACCATTTCTTAAGTGGTTGCTGTTCACAGTTGCTGCACACACAGCAAACTGTGGTAACCAGTCGTGATGCGGTTCCACACGGTGCACGACTGATTCAGCAGGTTTCCGAGCTGTGACATAAAATTAAAAAAAAAAAAAAGCTTGATTTGTGTTTGTGCGTTGAGGTTGACGCATGCAGATAAAAGTGACATCTTTTGAAGGGGGAGTGAAAGTGTATTTCTCTTGCTGCTTCACAGTATACTAGAGTTGTAATTCAATACTCCCCAGTCAGTGCTTTGCAGGGTTTGTACAGAGGACTGTTGTGTTTCACAGAATGTATTTCCAGCATGGAACAGGTTGTTCATCACAAGGTCTGTTGATCTTAAACACACACACACACTGAGCTGGGAACTTTGAAGTGTGAAAATAAACATTTTCACCTAACCACTACTCTTCTCTCTCTCTTTTTCCTCTTTGCTTCAGCTCTCTCTCTCTCTCTCTCTCTCTCTCTCTCTCTCTCACTCTCTGCCTCCATTCCTCTCTCTCTCTCTCTCTGATCCCAGGCATTTTAAATGTGAGCTTCATTTACAACTTTCATTTCAATTTGTCCCGTTAGTCCATATGTTATTGTAGCGGAACCGGCGCCAGGGCCTCTGGTTAGTGAAAATGTCAGATTCTTTGATTTGATTTTATAGGATTTCAGCAGGGACCGAAGGGGCTGTGTGGTTCTGGCCCTCTCCAGTGAGTGGACCGACTACTGTTTGCATTTAAATATCCATCTGAGCCAGATTCCCCAGAGGATTCATTTGTTTCACAGAGGGTCAATTACCTCTCACCACTCGAACCCCCTAAAAAAAAAAAAAAAAAAAGCTGCAATTAAACAGATTGTTCCTGTTTAGGTTGGGTGTAGGAAGAGGGTGCTTGGCTGGGGTCACTATTTTAATTAGGCACTATTTAAGACCAATAACAAACTGATTATTTGCCAAATGGCTCTTTGCGAACTGTGATGGTTGGCATGTTGAGTGCTACTCAAGTGCTTTTCTCAACTTTTTTTTTCTGTAAGCGACTAAACTGTGAGGTCACAAATGGGCTTTGATTGAGGTTCCTATGGATACAGATATGTCCCCGTTGACTTTTCGCTCTTCTAAAATCTCTGTGTCTCTATCCTCCTCCTCTCTCTCTACCCCCTGTGCAGTGTCATTGCCGAGCGCTAAGTAAATACGTGCTCTTTATGTTCCTCGTTGCCTTTCAATATTTGGCAGCGTGAGCAGCGGGGGATCAAAATGTGTGTGTCTGCTAAATGTCAGCGGGTAAAAGGGGTTGAGTTTAGAGCGGCACACACCATGAAGCACCTGCTGTAAAGGCGAGCAGCGGGGGGAAGTTTCATCTCGGTTTGAAATGGAAAAGGCTATGAGCACCACGTCGACATCAACAGAAAGCCCCCACCACACATCGAACATCAAGTCTATTTTCAATTTAGCCCCATTCAACAGATGGTGGTAGAATACCTCACCTTGGCATTTTAATCAGACTAGACCACCATTAAGAGTTATTATGGAGATTGTATGCCATAATCCAATGCTGCGATTGATTATCGTTTCCCAAATATGGCTGTTTATGTCAACATTAAGGTGGATATTTGAAGCAAAAGCAATGAGTCACAATTACCAGTATTTCTAACTCACCTTAATTTATCTCTAATCAGATTAGACGTTGTGGAAGGCAACCCACCGAGACATCTGCGCCCTCTTAAAAGACAATCATGGTTTAATGTATTAAAAATGCAGTAATTGAAACAAATGCTGAAATTTGAAATTATTAAGTTTTCATGTTTGCAAAATTGGGGAGGGGGTTATTGTGCAAATAGGACCACTTTACGTTAAAACACAACACTCAGTTGCTTAATAAAAACAGTTGCCAGGGGAGGGGGAAGTGGGTCTGGCTGGTTTGGGGTTACGTATGAAATGAAATAAGGTTTGGATTCTATTTGAAATGGTCTGGATGAGCGTGACCAGCCATGGGAAGTATCTTTGGCCTCCAGGGACTGAAAAAAAGACAGGAAGCCCTGAAGAGCAACTGCAGGCCATCGCCGCCTCCTCCTCCTCCTCCTCTTCCTCCTCCTCCTCCTCCTCCTCCACGCCACTTGGCCTTTGTCTTTACTTGCCGTGTGTGTGTGTGTGTGTTTGTGTGTGTGTGTTTGGTGTGTGTGTGTGTGTGTGTGTGTGTGTGTGTGTGTGTGTGTGTGTGTGTGTGTGTGTGTGTGTGTGTGTGTGTGTGTGTGAGTGAGTTTGCATCTGCATCCTGTCCTTGTTGCCTGTCCCTGGCTGCACCATTGGAGGCAGCTGATGCTATCTCATGGCAGTATTGTGGCAGCCCCTGCTGCGAATAATCAAAGGCAGCTGTTTGTAAAATACCAGAGATGCCTAATAAGAAGCACTGATGGCCTGGATTCACTCTTATCCCAACAAGCCCCCCACCCAATATCTGAAATGAAATGCACTGGATCAATTATTATTAGTGGCATGCAGACTCTAACACTGTATAACAAAGTATACAAAAGAAGCCACTAAATACTGAACATTTACTTGACTTTAAAGTGGATGTGATTCTTCCTCTTTTTTCTATTTGTCTGCATGTATGTGGATTATATATTTATTTACAACTGCAGCTAATAATTCTTGCAGTATGAGCCATATTCCTGGGTTCTTGTGGGCGAAAGAGAGGAGGAAAAGACCTATTATTTCTATTGTTTGGATTGCGCACCAAGGCAGCTTTTGGGGTTTGATTATGTTTTGTTTGACCAAGTAAGTTAATGAACGCCAATCGAGGGATGCTGGTAGTTCTTGATGCATATCTTCTGATCTGGGGGTCCCAGCAGATCTTGGCCAAACACTGGACAAGGCAAAAACAAATCTGTCTGTCAGTATGGGGTTAGGACTCCTAATTAGAGGTCCTGACTCTCTGTCCGCAGCTCCAAGTCAAGCGCCAGCTCTTGCTGATTGGTATAAATCTCGTTTTTCTAAGCCTCAAAGGTTCACAGAGAGGGTCAGCGGCTCGCCAAGATGGTGATTTGCTTGTACCTTTAAAAGGCCATTGATTACGTAATTAGAAAGGGAAAATGTTGCACCACTGTGGACAAGAAGGAGGAGTCGGGGCGGTCAGGTTTTTTGATAAGTGGTGGGAACATTGGTGCACTGAATGTGGAAGGATGGTAGGAGGGGCAGCTCACTCACAGAAGTCAGGAAGTAAGTAAGAAATCAACCACTAGATTAAGTTGTAATAAAACTTTTTAGTGGTCACTATTTATTCTGTAATGTTTTATTTAAAGACATATTTATTACTAAATCCCATTAGTTATTTGTAATAATCATATAATCAAGTATGCAGTGCCCAGATCTTATTAAGCAGAGATAAGTTTCTGTATGGGGGGGATAGGAACTGTTCAGCACTGGAGCGATGCAGAGGCTCATTGGTAAAAAATATATGTTAATGGGTTCTGTGCCAGTGAAAGTGTGTTTTAATAATGTTATGTTACTGTGGGGTGTGCATTTATGTTATCTGGGTTTTAGTGGTGTTGATTTGGTGTTCATGTTTATTACATTTATTGTTGCACCATGACAGACTGGTGGAGACTGATGGGGTCTGGGCAGTGAGGAAGACTCCAGTGACATAAATACAGATTAGACACTGGTATACTGGTAACTCTCCTGAGTAATACTTAATACGCAGCATATAAATTGATAAATGTTATATGCACAGTATATTGTTGACATTATTGTTTTATGGAACAAATATATTGCATATATTGTTCATAAAATTATGTTGTTACAACATAGTTACAAAACAATTTGTTTGTCTAGTATTGATAAGTAGCCTAATGTTATTTGCTATGTATTTTTGCATGTTGAAAGCTATAGTGTAGAGTTTCTGTTTCCCCCATTAGGACTTCTAAGTAATGTAAAGAAAACTGTCGGTGCATCCACATGATACAAGCCTTGAGTGATCACGCACCATCCCGAATGCTCCTCTACGCAGTTGCTAGTAGCCAAGGAGAACAAAAAGTATTAAAAAAAACATGTTGGACTCTTCAGAAGAAGTAGTTATCAGGAGACCAGATAGCTCGGTTGGTAGAGCGGGAGCCCATACGTGGAGGTTTGCTCCTCGGCGCAGCGGGTTTGACTCCGACCTACGGCCCTTCGCTATGTCATTCCCCCCTCTCGCTCCCATTTCTTCAACAGTCCTATCAAAATAAAGGCCGGAAAATGCGCAAAAAAATCTTTAAAAACTAAGAGGTAATTATCTTTGCTTGATTTTCTGCCCACGAAAGTCGCCGGACGACACCAGTTTCTGAACATAGCCCTACTGAGAAATACAGAGAGTGTTGTGTAGAGCTGATAGTCTTAATTAGCTTTGTATCAACTCATTTGGCAATGGCTTGACTGTCACAGACGTTCTTTAATATAAAAGAGTTACGCATTAAAGCTTTTTAGTAATGACTACTAATGTAAACTTGAGTTGTCTACTGCATCAACTTGCCGCTCTGTGTTACAGTAATACAGCTAGACCTGTTAAGTTTCACCTTGTGTAAAAACTAAGACCGTTTAAGGCAAGGGGTTTTCACGCAAATTTCTAATAAAGCCAACTAATTGGGATAATAGTTTAGTATTAAACTAGGTATGGAAGTTTCATCTGAAAAATAAGCTTCACACTTCCTTTTTGGTACAGCATAGTGATCCTTATCTGTTCTTTTAGGTCAACCCAAACAACACAAATTCTGGGCATGGGTTCACAGATCAATTCTGTTTTCCAACTGACTCACAATGGAAGAAAATCTTAGCAAGGTACTTCTGGGAAACACAGCCTGGTCATTTTTACATGATAACATCATCCCCTTTACTGTAACAAAGATAACCCCAGCGGTGAAAGCATTATGGGAAGAGAGAACGTGGTTAAGTGTAGCTTCAGAGACAAAAACAAGTTTAGTGAAAGTTTATGTCAGATCTTTGTGCCAGAGATACAAGCACTTTGAAAAGGGCGAACTGTGCCAGGCCCCAATGTTTTTAAAATGAAAAGTAGAAATAAATGGCCACGATTGTCCTGAAATTACATTGATCGCTTTTTGTTTCCAAATGCTACATTTCTTTCAGAAAAGCCAGCTGCTCTGTGTGTCTCCCCTCTGTCTGTCTGTCTGTCTGTCTGTCTGTCTGTCTGTGCAGGTTATGGATGGTCTGGTCCATGAACGCTTGCTGGGAGCAGAGGCCACATGCACAAAGCAAAATAAACTGCAGGGGAAGGAAGTGGTTAACATTAACAAGGATCCAATAAGAAGATTAAATGTAAAACGCTAGCCCTGGTAATTGATGTGTTCCTAACTGTGTGTGTGTGTGTGTGTGTGTGTGTGTGTGTGTGTGTGTGTGTGTGTGTGTGTGTGTGTGTGTGTGTGTGTGTGTGTGTGTGTGTGTGTAAATATGGTCTCTGTGTGGACATAATTGCTCCCAGATCTGCAGCATAACTCTATGGGTTGATTAGCGAATGTCTCTACTGTAAATAGTTGCCACTAATCATGCAACACCGTGGCTATTAGCATAAATGGGGAGAGCAGAAATGTGTGTATTTTGGTTTTGTTTGTCCCTGCTACATACAGTGACAGTGATGTAAGAGGATTTGCAAATTGTTTGGAAAGGAAATATTAGAACAAATGATTCATTTTCTTTATCAACCCATAACACTAAAGACAAGACTGTACTTCCTGCTGCTATATACTGTAAGTTACAGTGAAGCAGAGAGTAACAGCCATCAAAGTAGTTAGTTCCTTTGAACAAAGACTAATGAAACATCATGACTAATGGTATAATCTCTTTTTGATATGTTCAAAGTTGCTCCAGTACTCTTTGTTCGACTACTTATACTTTTGAAACTCCTCTATGGAACAAAATGTCTCACTACAATTACTGCAATGACTTCAACAGCATTGTTCTAGGTTGCACTTAAGTGTTTTTGATTCTGTGTTATGTGGACAAGTAGTGGTACTTTTGTGTAGATAAACAATCAAGTACTGATGGAAGTATGTCCTACGTTAAATATATTCATTGGACTTTAAATGTACATACTGTGGTGTAATTCTGAATGGAGGTGTGAGTGATGATAAAACCCTTATAGCATAGCTAATGCAGTTTTTGTCAAAGCAATACTAGTGTTTATTTAAAGTATTTTGAATTGTATTTTGCATTTGTCCAGACCTCAAAGTAGATTTTATTCTGGGATCTAAAAATAATAATAAATAATAATAAAATAATGTAATCTAATATGGTATAGGTATTGGATTAACACTAATTAAATTAATGGACTGAAGCTGCCAATTTCAAATACCTTATGACATTATGTGTGACCAACAATTTAAGATTCAGTTTTCACCTGAATTTGATTTTTGCCAGCATTTCAAAAAGCATATAACCCACTCTCTGCAGGTTTCTTTTAAATGTAGAATTAGCTATTCAACTGTTTCAGTGGAAAGGGAATACTCATTAAGTTTAATATTATTAATGTAAGAGATATGAAAAGAACTGAAAATTGCAAAGTATATACTATTTTCCAAATTTGACAGGCATGTATATTCTGTAGCTGTGGACCTGGTGGTCTAAACTGTAACAGTAGTATAGACTTGGCAATAACAAATAAGAGTGTAATATTTCAGGAAATCCAAGTATCAGATAACCCTGACATTATCCACAAGATTTTACAAAGGTATATGTGCAGTAGATAATTGTCTTGTCTTTCCCTTTATCTTCATAGTCTGTAATTCACACCAGTTTTAGATCACATACTTGTATTTTTGCAGGTAGTGTGGGATCCTGTAGAATAGGGTCTGTGCTTAGGTGTGTTTGGTGTGATTCCTCTCCACTCTATCGCTGAATCTACATGACATCCTCAAGTGTTGAGTGCACTGTATGCAGACTGCAGCTTTTCATTCTACCAAATGATACCAGCTGCTTTTGTTCATTGCAAAAATACAATAGCATGTTGCATTCAAACTGCTTCTGTCAGCCGGGTTTATTAGGGTTTATCAGCCTACATTCACAAGACTGGAAGCTTTAATGCTTCTATTGCTGCCAATTACAAATAAATTGTCTCACCTCCAATGTAAACAAAATGCTTTTCAGGTCTCATAAGCAACCAGATAGCGTGCTATTCGGTTGCTTTTAACATGCTGCCATTTTCAATGCTGTGTTAGGGTGACAGAAGCCCAAGGCGAAGTTAGAAAGCACTAAATATATGCCATTATGGTTAATAGATTGAACAAAATCCAAGACACTCAGAGATTATCTATTGAGACGCTGTCAAACAGGGACAATGCATGCCATTGCCGTTCCCATACACTCTGCTTTACTGTAAACCCATACACCTTGGTGTGGAGAAAAAAGAGAGACATAGAGTATCAGGGAAAATGAGGATAAAAATAAATATAGGATAAAGATAACCTAAGGGCAAGGCGAGTGGATTTAAGCAAGCGTTTATGTTGCTCAGATATGTTCCCTGTAGACTGTAAATCCTAAACCCCATGTCCAAAGTGCAAAGCAGACTGTGTGTAAGGGTATGGATAGTGTCGGAATGTTAATGGTTTTCCGATAATTACCGCTATCTGTGCGCTGTAATCCATCATACAGAGCGGTTATAAACAAAAAATGAACATCTGTTTATTTTCTCGTTGACAGGCGCAGCAGGCTCTCTGCAAAGGTTGATACTGTAGAAAAGTTTAGCCACTTCTTCTAAATAAAACCACGCTTTGAACCGTGACTGGCGTCGTGCGATACACCATCAGTGGGTGGAGCATGGCGCGGAGACGACGAAACGATTCCATAAGGAGGAGACAAAAAAAAAGTACGATTATCGGAAATAGTGGTGGAATTGCGGAAACATGAATAAACATGACCACCGCCCAGGCAACACTGGCTTTAATCCTCAGTAAGAAGTGGTACAGATGCTTCTTGGTGCTTTTTAATTTTTAATTATTTTTTTTTACTTTTTGTGCAAGGCCATTGACTGACTGACATCATCAGATACTCCTTTTACATATTCAATAAAACATATGTGTAATTCAAATAGATGAGTATGGTTACAAATGTTAATGTCTTGGCAAAATGTGCAATTATTGTTATGCTTTTGTTTGCCATATGTGGTTGATTTAATATGTTTGTTGCATACACTCATACAGAATTGTGAATGCAGGGCTTCAGTAGAAACAAATCAACTACTTTAATAGATTTTTTCCTATTTGTAACAACTCAGTATACCCAGTGTGCTCATGTCTCTTGGCCATCCATTGGACATGACATATTAATTTATAAATCTGTCCCAAACAATGGCTTGTCCCTTGCTAGTTGCCTAGCCTAACATGTTTAACCTTTTGAACAGGACTGGTTATCTTTGCTTTCAACTCAGCGACACAATGTCACCCTAGTAGTAATGAAGACAGAAAAATCAATCGATTGATGAATGAAAGATTAGTCTATAGACAGAAAGATAATAAGAGCCGTTAGGCAAGAATAAAGAGTGAGCACAGATGGCTGGATCCCAGCTACATAATCAGGATATACTTCATTTGACACCTTGAGGAGCATAATTGAAATAATGATTGTATTGATGTTTTGGACGGCAGTTTATTTTGGACAAAATGTGTGGCAGTGGCAGTGTGTGGGTAATATATCTGTGCAGCCTGCATTCATAAAGCGGTCTGTCTTTTTCCTTTTTTAATTACCAAAACTTTGTTGGGATTTCTTTATCGCCACAACTGTCCTTTGACACCAACAGAGATATTCAAATTCAAAGCCTCTTATGCTAATGGAAACATTCTCGATTCCAGCTCACAGTGGGGTGCTACGTACGGTAAACAGCATGTGCTAGGGAGGATGATGTAGTGTACATGCATTTGTCTTCTTCATTTATTGTGTGATATCTAAGGAAAGTGACATGTAATGTACATAATGCAATTACATGGACACATTCAACAACAAAAAAACATGCACACAGTAAACACTTAATACACACTTAATACATAAGTGTTGATTATCACACCCACGTACTGAATGACTGACTCCATGTATCCCATTGAAAGTGTATGATTAACTATATTATGGCTGATCTGCAGCACAGGCCTCCTTAGCATGAGTAATTGATTTGTGAGAATTATGGCTGTACACTGTCTTTTGCCTATTCATTAATCATACATGCGTGCGTTGTTTGAGTAAAACAATGTAGTGAGTAATGATATTGATGAAGTCTCATCTGCACCCGGTTGTCTGGGGAAATGGCAATACAAAGCTTAACAGAGCAGATGTCTCATAATACCGGAATTAAGTGAAATCGCCTTTGTGTAAATAATCTCGAACAAGCAACATCCGCTCTGCCACTGCTGATTGTGCGCTCTTGTGATGCTGAGAAAAGACAGGAATGCGCCTGTTTTGTCGCCGCTTTAGCTAATTTCCCATAATCCACTCTGATAAGGCCCTGTGGTCCTCATCTACCTATGCTGCATAGCGATGTGATGCACATTAGTCAATTAATAGTGTGTTAAATGACAGAGGTTCCAGTCAATTGACTTTCTCTTGGGAACAGGCATGCCATTGTCCTACAACTCAAAACGAAGAGAGATGAAGACAAAGACAGCGCTGCTGGGAAAAGCTTTCCTACATTTAACACAGATATGTTATATGTTCTGTCCCAGATAATTTAACTTTCCTTGTTTTAACTAATTCTATAGTATTGTGGTTTATGATACAGTCCCCTCTCTCCTTATAATCACATTAAAAAGCAACTTTGACCAACATTATTCATACCAATTCATTCAATTGCAAGTAATCTTTAATAAGTCAGCGGTTATGAATAAGTGTATACCACTTCTTACATTCAAATATCCCATCCCCCAACCTTATCCACCCACACTGCCTTAGTCTAAAGGGTTGTGCCCACATATCAGATGGAGATCTTTAGAGCCAAGCATTCCCGCTGGAGAATAGTAGCAAAATGGCCCCCTATTATGCGACCCACAGTCGAGGCCTTACCTCATGACAAGGGTAATAAAATGAAATAAATCAGCCATTAAAAAGCGGGCTCTGGCAATTGAAACCCTATTAATGCGGCAGGCACAGAGAGGTAGCCTTGGCGTGATGTGACAATGGAGCACCACAGTGCCCTTTTAATTGCATTTCGGCCAGGTTTTTATTCCCCAGTCTGGGTGAGGATGACGGGTGTACGCAGGAGATGTGTGTATGTGTGTGTGTGTGTGTGTGTGTGTGTGTGTGTGTGTGTGTGTGTGTGTGTGTGTGTGTGTGTACACTCGGTCGTAAACTTACACCTTGATGCATATGTGGACATCTGGTTATTACAGTGACTTTTAAACGTTGAATGCCTTTTTCGAAAGATAAATAACAAAATGTGCAGCCACTGTCATTCCTTCTTCAGTTTCATAACCCTACAGCAATTAATAGTGATGGTCAGCCATCAATACCATTGTACCATGAGTTGTTGGCGGCCAGGCCCCATCAATGTTGCATAGGTTCCTTTCTCATTACCTTCGCTGTTAGACTAGACACTGGGTGATGGATCATGGCCCCGACTGGACCTCATTTGGGTGATGTATCACTAGTGTTCCCCTGTGAAGTGTGTAGGTGATTATACACAGACACAAAGACAAACACAAACACTCACACAGGGTGAAAGACGACAAATCAGTCCCCCAACAATTTAAGGTTCCCACTTATGGTGTCCTTGATATGAGCAAATGTTGATGTGAACTATTCTTTCTGCAACACAAGTCTGGTGGTATCACATACGTATGCAGGGGGACGAGGTCCGACAATGGTAACATTAAACAAAGAACAATGACAACTGCAATTTTAAAAGTGTGCAATTTAGAATTTTAAAATCTAACTTTCTTTTTCAAATACTAATAATGTTTAAAAAAACATGTGTTTTAACATGACTCTTGCTGCTAATTGTGTTATTTCCTTTCTCGCCTTGGCAGAATGTGCTGTGGCAAAACAAATGAAGGCATCCATGAGAGGTGTTAGAGCTTATTTGAAATTTCGTCAGGAGTACTCCTTCACCTGTCACTGGTTATTGATATATTCATTAGAGGGCCCTATTCTCTTTCTCTGGTATCAGTTTCTCTTGACAGTAGCACTGTTGACAACATCAGTCAATGAATCACTTTACAATTATGATTGTTGATGGCCCATGACACAAACTTGGAGGGGATGTCATTATATGAACATTAAAGTGATACACAGGGATGCTGGAAAGGAGGACCCGGGTGCCGCAACCCCCTCCGCCCCCATTCCTCTGACGCCTTCATTTAAAACAAGGCCCTATCTTGTATGGCTTTATCCCTCAGGATAATGTTATTACGTCTTTTTCAATGGACACACGGTAGCACTTGATCAGGTAGTGGTTGATGTTAAGTACCGCAGTTTTGGTAATTGCATTGATTTGTCTCATAATAAATGCTGTGCTACATGTGCTACATGCTGTGTGATTCCTCCATTAAAACCAAAGGTGTCTTACAGAGGAGCTGTTTATTCCTCATGTCAAGCTAATTGTTATTACAAAAGTTATTACAGCAATCTGCATTGACAGAGATTATTTAGAATGATCTCAAGTACAGTTTCTATTAATACCACCATAATTAGTGGTTACTGTCTTCATAGTCTTTACTTGCTGTTTCCATAACATGCATATAGTAACCCAGATATTAGTCATATTCCATTTAAGTCAAGGTTGTATAAAAAATAATTTGATACATTCAAGTCAGTATCCTTAATGTTATAAATAAACATGTAAACAAGGCATCCACTTTTAGTATTCCATAGAGAACACTCTCCACTTGCTAAATAATATACCCACATACCACTCGCCATATAAATACTAATACTTAATACTAAGTACTAGGGATGAGCCGGATACTCGGCTGAAACAAGTATCCAGTACGGATAAAGCACTTTTGCCGAGTACTAGTATTATACGAGGAATGCGAGTCAATATCTGTACTCGGATTGAATAAAACTCCTCATTGACTGTCTGCGTTCTGTGATAGGCTAGTCACAGCGGCCCTCCTGTCCCCTATTCTGTGATAGACTAGTCCCAGCGCCCCTCCCTACACACATACAGATTCTTTCTGTTGTTGTCCGGCCGGCTCTGCTCACTCACACACACTCAGAACATGGAGCAGTGAACACAGCTCACTCCCTCTCCCACAGTCACTCAGGTCCGCGGGTCTTTTCCGTTAACATTTAGGGTTTCTTCAAGCTTCAGATTTGTTTTTTACTTCGGTTAAACTAGTACTTAGTAACCAGTAAACGTGGGGTTTGTTCAGACATAGTGCTTGGTAGAATGCGATAGAATGTGTTGTATTCATTGTTGCAAACCTGTTCTGTATATAGTTTGTTTGTTACCATGACAACACCATTGATCAATGCTGATGCTGTCATGGAAATAGTTTTCTAATCAGCAATAAATATAACAATTTCTGATCAACCCATATCAATTGCATGCTTAAAATTACATACCGGTTAAAGCCCCGCCCATTTCAAGAAAACTTGACCCACTTCCAGGGTAAACCCTGCCCACTTCCGGGTTAGGCCCTGCCCAGTCCGAGTACAGATACGGATACAGATAATTCATGTGGTAAACAGATGCAGATACAGATAATGCTGTACTCGCTCATCCCTACTAAGTACCACTGAGGGAAATAACATTTTCAGGGTAAATCTAATTTCTTTTCAGTACAAGTAAAGGCCTACATTTTGAAAATGCTGGATTATGTTTGCTGTATAATAAACTTTTGTCTTCTTTATTAAATATACAAAGAACTGTGAAACATGATGCTTTCCGCTGCCTCCAATGTTTGCTTGGGATTAGGAGCAACACATAACAAGGTTAGGCAGATTCACTGGCCACTAACAAAATTTGTAAGTGCCTGGCCAGTGGCCAGTGTTCATTTACCGCCTGCTAAATACTGCACAACACCATATCCATTATACCAATGTGCCCACGATGCACTGCAGGTTTGCACGTACAACCTACACACAATCTGTGATGTTTATCTGAGTACTTTTATGCGTTACCTGTTTTCCATCAATCTGTCTTATCTCCTTTTACTGCAGTTAGTGAATTCCCACATTTCCCATAATTAAGCAACATGCCTGGTCTTGTCACAATCAGGATGTGTAGGTTAGACTGGTAAATAATACAAGGTGGAGAGGTTTTTCCACTTGAGTTGTGCCCCTCATTCAAAATGCAGCACGGCATGTAGCTGCAGTACATTAGGGTGTATGTTAAAACTACTATCAGTGAGGAAATTGGTTTCTCTTCCTCTTCTGTGATCTGCATAACCACAAAATGGTGAGTGAGTCCAGAAAGAAGCTCTTTGATTCTGATGGGGAAACATTTGGCCAGTCATCACCATCAATGGTTTCTGGTTTCTAGTTTGCAGTTTCCCATAAAAAGAGCATGATCTAACCTGGATTATTCTAACCAAGTGTTGATATTTTCAAAGTGTTGACCTAAAACCAGGATGAAATATTCTGTTCAGAGGGGAAATTTCAAATGCATGTAAACATAATCAGTGTTGTCGAAATATTCACGGGATGAAAAGTTGAATTCTTGTAACCGGCTTGTGATCTCTCTATGGGGTCTGTGTATTTGCTGCAAGTAAATGTGTACACCTTTGAGAGATAGACTCTCATCTCCTCTTCACATTGCTCTCCTTCTCCCAGCAGGCGCACAAACAAACACACACACACACACACAGAAAAACACATGTGGCTGGCCTTGTTGCCATAGCAGGCTAACGGGTTGGGGTAGCGGCAGATTTGATTGCCTGCCTGGCGCTGAAGTGAAGAAGAGTAGACAGGACTAAATGAAACTCCATCCATCTTAATGAAACACAATTATTTTCCACTTATTAATCATTGAAAAATCAATATGTCTCTTCTCGGCCAAGTGTCGGCTGGATTTGTCATTTGGGGCTGAGCTGTTATGTATCATCCTCTGACGCTAGGACAGTCATGGGTTCAGTCACCTGTGTCCTTTAGGAGGGAAGGGAGGGAGGAGGGAAGGGAGTTAGAGAACAAGAGAGAGAGAGGAACATAGCAGGGGATAGTGAGCTATGGACAGACACAGAGGAAAGTATTGGGTGAGATGTGGAAAAGGACTTTAAGGAGGAAAAGAAAGCAGAAGAGAAAGAGAGCGGGGGGAAAGGCATAAATGAATGAAACAGAGAGAAAGGAGAGGAATGAAAGGCTGCTCACTTTGTCTCTCCCCCGCTCTCTGAGACAAATGGGAACTCATTAGTGGCTGTTGGTGATTGTGTGTTTCTTCACAGATCAATTTACAAAACACATTGTTTAATGGCTCATTATTAAAGTCTAAGGCCTCGTATTGACTGGGAGACAGAATGCAAGGGTGGAAAATTGAGGTTTTGTGATTAAATATGATGTTGTTTTTTTCATTTAAAAAAAATCAATTGATTTTAATGAAAATATGAATTACCAAACTGTTTAGGGTTTATTAGTCAAGACATAAGTATCCAAACTGAGCAGTGTACAATATATGTTCTCAGTCATACACTAAGCTTCATACTGTTATCATCTACTATATTTAGTGCTAATTTGCAATTGCAAAGGAAACATGGGATTACATTAAATCACAAAATTTTGAATCTGTGAAATGACAACACAATTTCATTTGCATTCCTTCCAAAGTCTGCTCATAGCAAGTAAATCTTGATTACATATTTTTATGTTTCTATTAAAGCAACACTAGAGAACTTTTCCTGCTTTGGTCCCCCTACAGGTTGGAAGCGGAATTGTCCCACTACATTATATTGTCCAGTTCATTCGAGCTACAGATCCACTACCCGATCTGGCAAACTTGCATAATGTAATGTAATGTAATGGACAATTCTGCTTCCAACCTGTAGGGGGACCAAAGTGGAAAAGTTCTAGTGTTGCTTTGAGGCAATTCAAAGCGCTTGGTTTAGGTAAGGGAAATGTGGTGGTCTTGGTTTAATATTGTAGAAGTCAACAGAGACTTTAAGCTGAAGACAGGCCATGTTTACTTTATTAATATTTAACAGAAACTGACAAGTGCTTTTGTCAGCCTAAACCTACACAGAGTCAAAATGCAAACAATGGTCTCCTGCGCTTTTTTTAACGCCCACAATTCACCCTGATCATCTTCCAACTTCCATGCTGTACAAGAACACAGCACTGCTTTACTTAACCTAAAAATTAACATAATCCATAAACATCTTGGATAATATGTTTCTGCAGTTTGTCAGCTGTTGTTTGCTTAGAGTTTTTTTCAGTCGCTATTTGAGAGTCGGTATTCATACATATCCCAACAACTCTCATATAATTTGGTCAGTATGTCATTCCTATATATTTTCATATGGGTTTGAATATGAAATGTGACTGTCTAGAAGCACTGCATTCAGGATTTCTAACATATCTGCATATAAAGACGGAGGTCAACATTTAGGCTCTACAGAGGATTTCCCAAATACGCAGTTTCCATGTCCTCCGGTCCCTGACATTCGTCCAACAGGCTCAGTAAATGAAGGTGCTACTACAGCTGCTATGACTTAAACTACTACTATGATCACTTATGCATGGAAATGTGCAAGCAAGCGTCTCCATCTGTCATAAGTAACTTTCCAAAACTCTTGAAACATAAAAAAAATCTTATGTGCATCTCTCTTGTTTTTCTCCTCAGCGGAAGAATGAAATCCATCAATCTGCCATTCATCAATTGTATTGCCCGTTCTCTCCTCCTCAGCCACCTCAAAACCCCAAAAGGAAAGCTTTTGGTGCTATTTTGAAAAATTGTCCTGAGAAAAAATGATTCCAACCGGCTCAACCCTTTGTTTTCCCTCTCAATAAAGCAAGCGACAAGGCCGGCGCTTGATGTACGAGCGTCGTGGGCGCCTGGGCGTGCAGCACAGCACATAAGCAAAGCCATGTTTCATGGCAAACAGAGTGTTCTTTACAGTCACCACGCCACCCGGATGAGAATATAATGTTCTACAGCACATAACTGCTTCAGGTCAATACTTGATTTGCTCCAGCATGTTGTAGAGACTCTGCTCTGGTAGGGGTCTGGGGATACATTAGGGGGCCCCAGAAACAGGACACAGAGGTGGTGGATTGAGGTTGGGGCTGATGGGGAGGGGGGGGCTTCTCAGTGTCAGAACTGGGGTGTCGGCTGGGCCCCATTCCCCTGAGTCATTGAAATCATTTCCAGGTATGTGAGTCTGCATGTGAGATTGAGATGTACTGCTGTTGAGATCCATGCACACAGGCTGTATATGGGCACATCATTTCAACCTGGTGATGAGTAGACTGAAGAAAAAGGTAAAATGTTCCCCTGTGGCAATCCTCCAGTGACAAAACATATCTGATCATCATGCAAGCCAGGTGGATACATTACATCGAATCACTTGGTCCATATGTAGTCTGATACAAATGCATACCAAACAATTTGCTCATCGAACAAATCAGAGCTAAGTGGGAAGACATACACACCTGTGTGTCACCTATGATCATCTGTGCTATTTCACTATATGGGGTGAGATTTGGATGCTGCCTGTGTGTCACCCAGGGACAACAATCCGTGAGTGTCAGAAAGCAACCAAATAATGGATGAGGGTGAGACCGATTTCTTAAAATATTAATGCAGTTGAACCGTAGTCCATCTCAACAATGACACAGCTGTGAAAGAAAATCACTTGCCCTTTCAGTGAGATAAAACACACTGTAGACATATCTGCGTCCATATGAATCTATATATAGATAGATGATTGACATCATCTCTTGTGATGACACTGGTGCTGACTGACAACTTGCTTCTGAAGATTTACTGTGAAGCTTAGAAAATAAAAGCCCCAGGGCAGAGAGCGGCTCTGCAGGATAGGGTACATGCCATGGGGGGTCAAAATGTTTTGGGTCTACCTCATGACTTTTGCTTGTCATCCCTTCAGTTTCTATCTTTATCACTCTTACACTGTCCAATGAAGCAGAGGTCCCATGGAAATAGTGAAAAATGTATTTATTATTGTTATATTAACTCCTCACTTCAGTTTTGAGTTTATGTTTACTCTGAGGCATATGTCTTTTATATAAAAATCTACTGAATTATCAATATTAACAGAATATTATACTTTATGTGTACTACAATTCTTATAGAAAAAATACATGGAAACACACTGAAATAGCAACGTAATGTCTCATAGTTCTTGTCGTTTTTAATGCTAAATTAATGAGCCTACTCTGGAACAAGTTTGCCTTCTGGAGGAAACTATTAATTTGTGGTGTTGGCCTGTGAAGCTTTTTTTTAACACAGCTTGTCACAGTGGCGTACTGGAAGCTTGCTAAACCAAGTGCAGGAGCCTGTTTTTATCGTGGCGCTAATCCAGAGCCCCTGGGTCCCCTTGCCACATTGACCAGATGAAAGGCCTTGCCCAGATGTTTACAGCCTGTGAAAGTGGCAGGGAGCTGGTGTCGGATGCTGGCACAGCGCGCCGACAGACAGAAAACAAGGCAGTAAAGCCCCACGCTGTTTATGTAGAGTTTAGGAAACAGGAGGAAAGAGAGCGTGTCAAGGGGAAATGATGGCGTCGTAAGATTTGAAGAGCATTCAGGTATGTGTGTTCCGTGTAGGTGAACGTGCGGTACCGAGGGTGCATTCCAATGTGTTATAGACTATGACGCAAAGCAAAGAAACACTTCAAATCACCACACTGTGAATCGCAATCTGCAAAATCTAGAACAACGATCGTAGGCCGTGTGATCTACACAAGAAATGCACAAAAGCTGAGGGAATAAGCTCGGTTGGTGCAGGTCACAGCTCCTGGAGGTGTAGGCCTGACCCCCAGTTTGCCAGATGGCCCTCACTGTGGCATTGCCATACTTAGCACATTGACCTCTGTGACACTGTTGAGAATGTGTGTGTGTGTGTGTGTGTGTGTGTGTGTGTGTGTGTGTGTGTGTGTGTGTGTGTGTCTATGTGAATGTGACACTGAGAAGTCTGTCTAAAGCCCAGGCCATCTGTTGCCCTCTGTCAGAGTGCTTTTATTTAGCTTTCCTTTATAAAACCTCAGAAATACTGTACTGTACGTCAGAGACCAGACTTTCTGCCGGGGTCAGGTCACAGCAGTGCAGATGCAAGCATGACGTGAACCTTTATTTATACACGCTATTTAGCATTTTAGCATCAATAAATGTTTGAGTAGACAGAGAGGGTTGGTAGTGTCTAGATTGTGTTTTGCATTGTAAGCCACAATTCTATATTGATTTTTTTCTCAAAGTAATTGCTTTATGGCAATGGTTAGGGTTTTAGGATCTGGAGGTGGTGACATAAATGCCTGCATGTTTATGTTTTAGGAAAGATGCTTTCTTTTGGGTTTTTAATATTTTTTTTAAAAAAAAGATAGAAAGAAGCAACCTAACTTCCATCTGTATTTCATATTGCCAAACTTCAAAAGGTTGTGTTTATGATCATCACAATTGACAGGGGCCGCGGAAAACTCACAATATGCTTCTGCTTAAAGAAAGTCAACAAATGAGAATACACAAATAAGCTCATTGATAGCCACCAGGACAGCTCAATGTTATTATAAAACACACCAAAATACATAGAGTTTGCATTCTTTTTGATTTTTGATCAGGTCAATAAATTCACACATTTTCAAACCTGAAAACAATAATCCCTACTGTTAATACAGAAGGAATTAAACAAACAGGCACATTAATGGGGGTGCAAACAAAAAGGCATCAGGTTGACAAATAAAAATGTCCTCACGTCGTTCTGATATTTTGCCAAATATTAATTTGGTAATTGTAGATGTCACTTTCTACTGCTATCCATTGTGCATTCATTCTTTATACAATGACACCTTTGTTTTTGTGTGTGTAACCAGCAGGTTAAGTCCACCTTGTCACGCCCACTCAATTACCTTTTTTCCGTACAACACACCAATGCCGTGAGTCTCCACACCAGTCCTTCTGCAAGAAAGACCGGTGGTAAACCCGTGCGCTCGCTCCACACCATTTCCTGTGGCTCCCTACGAGGTATGTAGCGTGCAGGCCGAGCAGACTTGTTGCATGGGAACACAGTGGGCGTGACAACACAGCAACAGCAGTGAAATAATTATGTAAAAAGCAAGACTTTGGGTCAGAAAAAGGCCAAACATCTCCTGACATGCAGATCAAGGATTTCAATTATTCTTTAATGTACTGTTTCTACGCAAGAATTAAAAAAAAACAGACAAGAAGTCTATACAACCTTATTAGTCTCAAAGCCATTAACCTGATCTTGTTTGAATATTTGTGCACAGTTTGGCCTCAGGGCCCTTTTGTTGAGCGTGGAATTATGTAGATGTTGCCTCATTGCAATAATGTCTTGAATACACCAGGATGCGTATCCACACATAAATAAATTGTCTTTTGGGTTTCTATGACTAAAGCAACATTCGCACCTCTTGCCTCCCTTCCACCGACCCCAATTAGAAAGCCTCTGTAAATGAATGTGCCGCGTGTTAGCTAGAGCCACAGTGTCTCGTGACTTAATCTGGATTGAGCTGAGCACCCTTTAATTAGGTTACACACGGCCGCAATGTGTCTTGTCACTTTGCGGAGACAGCGGCCGATAAAATCCGTTGAACGGAATTAGATTGTCATTGATGTGTCAGTGGGATCGTGAGAACAACAGATCGATGGCTGAATCACGGCGCGATACGTGAAGATACAGACGATGGATAGCTGAACAAAAGGAATTCAGAGGGGGGAAAGTTTGAGGAGTTGGGCACAGCCTATGTCTCTCTCTCATGCACACATGTGTGAAAATGCATACAGAAATACACACACACACACACACATACACACACACACACACACACACACAAACACATACAGGTCTTTTTTCACACTTTAGCTTGGAGCGATCTCACAACGCTGAACAACACAGAATCAGTGAGAAGGGAAGAGAGAAAGAAGCCAAACCAATTCCAATACAGCACTAATGGGCCACATCATGCCAATACAATAAATAATGGCCCTTTCAGCTCAGTCAATAGTGAGTAAATGAAAATTTAACCTTTCATTAAATGTGGTCGTATTATTTCCCTCACTTGCTTCCCAGCTCTATTTCCCTCTGACACTTTTTTTTCTACTGTGTGTACAAGAACCATGTGCAAATGTTATGATGTAGGGCTGTACACTGGTGTTAAGTGGTGTATTTTAAAATAAAGGTCAAGTAGTTCAAAGGTTACAGTACATACAGTAAGACCTATGAATAATAGGTGGGTTTCATTTTCATTAAACTACCGGCAAAGTGAGCTAGTAAATCAATCGACAATGCACAGCGCATACAGGTAGTTATAGCACATTCACAGTATGTGAAAAAGAAATGTCTTAAACAACCGCTACAGCTAATTCCCCTCACAGTACAGTTTTCATACAGCATCGCAGTGGCATTTTGGGAGAGGAGGCAATAAGTCTCTCGGCATCCTGTCTGGTAGATGAAAAGGCTCTGGGCCCGCTCTCCACTGTGGCCAACCTGCCCTCTTAATTAATTAGCGCTAGCAGGAAGCGCTGGCCCACAGGGGAGGGGAGGGCCCTCTAGAGGACTGGACAAGGTGATAATGTCCTAAAGGGGGAGACCAAGTCCTGTATGCTCGGGTAGATAGCTGATGCTTTCAGGCTCTGAATTTATATGCATATGATCACTGTACCTTCTGAAATTGTGTTTCACGATACAATGATGACGTGTGAATCAAATGAAACAAGAAAATTTACAGTAGGAATTATGGTCAATTCTCATCGCGTATGTGTCCTGCATATGCTGGGTAGGCCTCAACAAATGTGGTAACTTTATACTATGTATCTATAAGTAAATTGTCAGACAAGGACATTGATTTCGGGCTGCCCTTTGAAAGCTTTAAGTCATCTGTTTGTTAACCCTCAGTTGACTGAGATTCTTCAAGTTGAGCTGTAATTCTTGTGGTGGGTTTGTCAGTGGGCAGAGTGGTCTGTAGTCTTTTTGGTCCCCAGAAGCAGCTGCAGAGCAGAGGGAATACCCTGTGCTTTCACGCTGCTCTCCGGTACAGGCAGCTGCAGACACAGACCCAGGGTAAGTCTGAGTGAGACGGAGGCAGGCTGGCCGGAATAATAGAGGCCTTGCAGATCAGTCTCGAAGATAATGTTACCTTCTGCATCCAACTAGAAGTGGTGAATTTACAGCTCACAGTATCTTACTATGATATGGTCCCTGGCCTTTGTGTGATATCTCAATCAGCAAAGAGAGTTGTTGCACATTTCTGATCCATCTTTACCACAGTTAGCACGCATTTGCTTGGAGGGCTAACTTGGCTTGTTTACTATGTTATGTACGTTGCTGTCACCCTTAACATCCCGCCGAACCCCGTTAATATGAGAAGAAAAGGAACAAATAGTTGATTATTGCCAATTAGAATTTGACTGACAAAGTTTAAGTAAGGATTGTGGCTTCAGGTAAATGTCTCGTGCTTTAGGACAGTTTTGACTTTTTCAATATCTAAATAAAACCAATATTTCCCTAACCTTCAGTGCCTAAACCTAAACAAAAAAAAATGTTTAATCCTGTTTTAGTTGCTAAGCTCCCAACAAACTAATTAAATGCATTGTCAGCAAACATCTTGTGTGTTAATTAAAAACAGTTCCTCAAAATGTTAACAGAAAACGTAATCCAGCAGCTTTCCATTTCTATTTGCCGTTGCAAATTAGTATATGAATGTACTTTATAGAAGATAGGGTTGGGTTAAGGCATTCCTAGCATTAGGCATCTAAAACATTTGGTTAATATTAGGGAAATATTGATAGATAGATAGATAGATAGATAGATAGATAGATAGATAGATAGATAGATAGATAGATAGATAGATAGATAGATAGATAGATAGATAGATAGATAGATAGATAGATAGATAGATAGATAGATAGATACTTTATTGATCCCCAAGGAGAAATGTAAGGTCCCAGTAGCTTACAGACATCACACACAACATACACATACATCATAAACAGGATGATTAAAAAAAATTACAAAAAACATGGACAATAAAAGAAAAAATACTTAATAAAAAATCCATATGTGTACTAAGGGATGTATAAGCATGAGATTAGCATGCAAATAAGTCCAATAGTGCAGCAAGGATAAGGTCTAGACACCAGCATTAATAATAATTATAATAATAGTAATAGGGTTATATGGTATTTGGGTTCATTAAGAGGAAAGTGTTAATTGTAAGTCTTTAACAGGACACAAACCCCAGTCACCTGAATGAAAGTCTAGATGCCCATGTACCACCCACCCCAATCTTCTGCCCCACTGAAGGGCACACTACCTGTTATGTTGGCACCAACTAACCTGGCTCTGCCCTCCTACATACTTCCGCTCAAGTTTCATATTCCTTCAGTACTACGTCTGGGTTTGCAGTATATTCTTGGGTTTTCTCCAGTCAAAGTTTTAGCGGTCCAATCAGTGAACAGAGGGAGTGGCTGAGAACGATGACGTTGAGGTAGTGCGCTAGTTTGATTTGTATTTCCGTAATGGCGGCGGAGAAAAATGCAAGCGAAGGCCTTCGGTCTGTTGTGGCAACGCTGCCAAATATCCAGAAGTTAAAACCCGAGCAAGAACAATCTTTTCTGAGTTTTGTTGGTGGCCATGATGTTGTGGCCCTCCTCTACACGGAAAAGTTTGATTTTCCAGCTCGCTCTGTTAGTGGTGAAGGAGTTGGCTAAGGCTAACACTATGAGGCTAGCGTTAGCAATGCTAAGCCGACGACGTTAGCAATTGGTTATGGCAGATCCAGAGTGGCATGGGCCAGATCCAATAGTTTTAAACTTCAACAGAGTACCTGCCTCTGCACAAATGAAATGTACCACAGTCTGGTAAGACCAGGGTAGCACTGAATGTTGATGACAAGGTGAATAATTCCTGGAGATTCAACCTCTAGAACTGTTCCAACGCACTGCATACGGGCAGCTGTGGCTCAGGTGTAAAGCAGTTACCTGTCACCCATGTTGAAGTGTCCTTGGGCAAGACACTGAACTTTACACCCCGATGCTGCGCCATCAGAGTGTAAATGTGTGTGTGTGTTTATCTGATGAGCAGGTGGAACCTTGTACAGCAGCCTCTGCCACAGTGTGTGAATGGTGAATGGTTCCTGTACTATGTTAAAATGCTTTGAGTAGTCGTTAAGACTAGAAAGGCGCAATATAAATAAATACAGTCCATATCAAAGTACTGGAACTTTGTATTATACAACAATGTGGATTTAAGCTCAGTTTCTTTGGCACACTTCTTTCTTGGCTTAGAAAGAATGAGCGTTAGTGTCTCAAATTTCAAACAGATTATTAAAAACTATGTAACGTGGTCATCAGCATGTAAAAGAGTCAACCATTCATTTAATTCATATCATTACTTGAAGGTAAGAACACAGATCATCACGTATTTTTAGCATATGTGTGTTGCAATCTATCATTGTTTTGCTTGTGTGTGTGTGCGTGCGTGCATGCATGCATGTGCGTGGTCGAGTGCGTTTGTGCAAACTTCACTCTCTTTCTCTCTTGGTCTCCAATAATGAGCATGTGCACCTTTTCTGCCCGGGGCCTTCATACACAATTTAGCCAGAAAGCCATAGCTGATCATGATTTAGCTTTTGACACAGCTCGCCCCGAGGCAGGAGGGGGGACTAATACAGATATCTGACTCCCAGACTGCGATGGAGGGAAGGAGAGGGAGAAAGTGAGAGGCCTTTTATTGACTAAATGATAAAGAGCTTGGTAATGATAAATAACAGTCATTTTATTGTAGAATTCCCCAGAAAAGACACATTCTACACAATATATAAAAAGAGAAATAATAGACGGGGAAGTTGCTCGCCGGGGTCTCGACGCGCTCGCTCCCTACAGAGCCGGCCATTGTTAAACTCCAATATTCCTCTGCTGGGGTGGAGGTCACAAATTGTGTTAGAGGACCTGCTGCTATGAATACTACATAAGGCTGATGCAGAGTGGCAGCGTTATCCCAGTCTCTGGCACTAGGAGGAGGGCCCAGGCAAGACAGTGCCAGTGTTGCCCATAGGCATCTCTCTCTCAGTATCTCTATTCTGTTTCTATCTTTCTCTCTCTCTCTCTCTCTCATCCTTTCTTTCTCTCTTTTTTATCCGCTCGCTTTCTGTCTCTCAGCATGGTCCTTGCACTGTTTTCCCAGCACATCAGGGTGTCAGGGGAGCCTGTCTCTGCTGCTTTTGCTCTCTGCCGCCTCCAAGTCTCCAGGCCTCAGCTATCACTAAGACAAGATGGCTGACCCTCTAAGGGCAGATAAAGTCCTGTGTGGTGCAACGCGAAAGACATTACGCAGGATACAAGCTCAATTGGTTGGAGGAGCAATGAAATGAGATGGCATTGCCTGCGTTAATGCAATTTATGAAGAGCAATCCCTCTGTTTTAGCGTTAAAATAGAGAAAAATCACAGCTCGTGTAAACATATTATGTTCTTATTACCTCGGACCCATGATGGATAATAGTGTGGGCTGACCATCACCTCAAATTAAAGATCTTAACCTTAAATTTTTTTCACTTTATCTTTTAACATCACCCACTTAGTATCTTGAAGCAGCGATCCAGTTGTCCACTATCTGATCCAGCTGTGCTATGTGCTGGGAAGTTCCAGCTCTGTTGGTGTGAGAGACTGGTGGCAGCTAGTGTGTGTGTTTGCCTCAGGATACCTCTGCAGCTCTGCAGTTCTTGCATACTGAGTGGAGAGTGGCCCAGAAATGAGCAGTCAAATCCAATTAAATTACTCAAATTAAATTGTACAATGGTTATGGAATACCTGATCGAATTACTCACATTCAGGGGATTTCGACAGCAACCAATTAGTTCAAAGTATAAAGTTCACACGCTCAAATTAACACCAAGAGAGGACAGGGCCTTTATTTGAAGGAAATGATACATCATAATTACATCACGTTGGGAAAAATCCCAAATTATACAGCATGCATTTAATAAGAAAATGGAAATGGTTAATAGGTCTTGATAAGACAAATCTAGCCCTGTCAACATGGCGAGGTTGGCTAAATTAAAGAGGAGAAGTTATTATTGTTTTAAAGGAGCTTAAGGGCCAATTTCTGCTCAGTCAAAACACAGGCACTCAGAATGTAGTTCCCTCCCTCCCTCCCTCCCTCCCTCCCCTGTCAAAAACAAGAGTAAAAACCAACATAAAAACTGTGCAGACTGCAGTTAACTCCCCTCCTCTGGTAATTGAGATATGTTGAAGAGGCTCGTCCGACAGTTAACAAGATTTAATTGTGAAGTAGGTCTGTCTTGTTAGATTGTCATTTCCTCAATAATGATGGAATTCTTTAGAAACTCCTGGCTTAATTGTACAAGGGACTTCCTGACCTTTTTTTACATTTTAAATTTAGCTTCTCAAGGTGCCTTTCCAAGGTGAAACATGTGAGTAATGAGATACAAAATCAGCCGGTTAATTGACTCTCAGCAAATTTAGATCTGCAAAACCAACGTATAGATTTCCCTCTTTTAAAAGTCAACCATTTTAGTTAATAAAGTTATTAATCTTGCCCATACAGTAATTATCTTTGTAATTATGCTGTAATTGCACATACATCAAGGCCATCTCATATAGCGGGAGGGCTCGGGCTTACCCCTTGTGATTTTCCTCACATCATGTTAAGACATTACTCACAGAATCTCAATGGAAATATTGACATTGAGATTAAAACTGTGAATTTGTCTTTGTTTAAATGGCAAAGGTATGCAAAATTGTTGATGTTTCATGCACTGTTCAGGGGGATTAAACAACACCAACTATATTCCTTGATTCTGTGGCAGCCATATTAGTAACATCAAAATGCACTCAAGCTCTCAGACACACCCGGAACTGACCTTTCTACACATTTAAATCACTTGATTACAAGAATAAACAAGCAAGCGGTCTCTCACTTGCATCCCTGCTTGCACGGACGGCAAAGAGCAGCAGAAGTACCATAAACGGCGTAACATGATAATGCTGCTTTAATTACCCCTTGGTCAGCCCACTTACAAACCTATTGCCGCAGCAGTCAATATCCCCAAAGATCCATTCATGCCTCGGCTGATGGTTAACTTGGGAGCCTTTGCTGAGTGCTTTAGCCTAATTGATATCCTTATTTAGCAATGAGCCAGTGGGAGTCGGAGGGGAGTTAAATGGAGCAGTTTACCAGGCAGCGAGCATGCTAAACCAGATCCCTGACACCACCACCACGGCCCGCTGCAGCCCGGACCATGATTCATGCCAGCTAATTTACGGTTTCAAATTGATTAAAGGCACTTTTGTTTTGTTACTAATAAATGCCCTTGCCATTTGTTCTTTTCGATAACCAGGACCCAGAGCAAGTTCAGCCACAGATATTGTTTTAGAGAAACATGTACCTATTTATGACAGTTAACACTCCCAGGCCACAAACTAGCACCGGGGTCAGGTCACAGGAGAGGGCGAGACTTTAGTAGCTTCCTAAGGGCATATTGAACTACCCACTACACACAGATTCACAAATCCACAGATTACACGTGATCAACAGCACCTCTTCCTTCATTATTCCATACATTGTCTCTGATTTATTTACACACAGTCCGCACAGCTGCAGAAATTCACTCTATTTCCTATAACAGAGCAAAACAACAGGTATAACCCAACCTAGAATCGGCCATAAGAGAACAATGCATATCCGACAGGTCAGACAAAGCCATCGGGAGCAAGAGGAAAATCAGATTCTTCTTTTAAACTGGGTTTGTAGGTCTCTCCCTCCTGCCTGTCTCCCCAGATATGTCTCCCTTAACAGCTCAAAGTAATTAGCAACGACCACATGCCAAAGGTAGGGTAGCTACCGTACACAAAGTAGGCAGACCTTATCTTTAATTTGAGACAATGAGATGCTCTGTGGGGGCTTGTGGAGAGCTGGGAGCTATAAGGTAGGCTCCCCCTCCCAAGGTCGCTTCAGTGAGACGAGCTAGTCTGGGGACAAAGGATACCCGCTGTATGTGAGCGCACATTACGACAGTTTAATTATCAATTTTAGAAGAGACTCCTTTTGCCTGCAAAGCAAAGGTTGAGCCTTTAAGCATAGGGAATAAGCATCTGAAAATGTTAAATGACTTGTTGCCAAAGTGCATCTGTAAACACAAGTCTCTTTCTCACTGTCTCAACTTTGTTTTTGAGTGATAACCCCGAAAGTCCTCCAGGGCTTCCCATTAGTCACATTGTTGAGCACAGAGCTCAGCCACAAAATGGCCTCCTATCTTGGAAGAGTGCCGTCAGCCCATTCTTTATACTGTCAAGATGAAGAAGAGCATACAACTCAGAGTCAATAAAGTCATATAAAATGCTTGGTATCGAAACATGGCGCGCCCCCCTGACTGATTAAGCGTCCAGGTGCAGTTGTGATGCTCTTGCAACTCAGTGGAGGGAAAAGGGGGAGGGAGGGAAACATAATGCAGAAACCTTTGCAAAGACTGTACAGGGTTTTGTTCTGGTTGCTTATGTTACTGAGGCATACTAGTTGTTATTTTTTGTCATGTTTTACAGTTTTATTCAAAAAAAAAAAAAAAAAATGACAAAGTAGTGGTTGTCTTTAAGCTTTACATTTGATACTTGATATTTGAGTGGAACATTATTATTTTGCTCTAGCTTGATTATAGTAATCGGTGTAGTCAATTATGGATGGTATCTTTATAACAACATCCAGGGAGAAAGAAGAAATACATTTTCACAAATTCCATACCATGGTAAAAAAATATACTTTTACAATTACTTTGACTTTACTTCTCTTTGTCAGAAAAATGTCTGGGAGGAGAGGAAGCAGTGCCGTTTTTTTTTGTTCCCCAGCCATGAAGTCAATACCGACTCAGACAAAAACGGTAAGATGGAAAAAAAGGGAATGACATTTGAGATTAAAAATGAAAGAGAGTGCCACTTTTTGTCCAGATAGTGGTTTTTAGCCTGTGGCGCCTGACTGGTATTTTCTAACTTAAACACTCTTGCAGCATTTGATCAAACTGAAACTTAAACATACTTTATGCTTCAGACGGATCTCCATAAGTTTAAAGGTCTTCCAAATGAATGTCTAAAAGTTGGCGATGGCACTTTGGAAATTTGCCTGAGAACATATTGGCTCCATGAGTGCAGACGGTTACCACTATAAAAACGGACATTTCTGCTGGGTCCAAACATGACAGGAATTTTACTGTTTTAATGAGCCTGAGTCAAATTCAATTTCCACCTGAGACGATTTGAAACCACAGCTATAACGTAACACTCACAATCTGAGGCCACGATCTGATAACTGATAACTTGGTATCATCTGCGCCATTCCCCACGCAGTATTTGGACGGCGTTAAACTTCTCAGAGTATCGTATACAAACACTCTCTGTCGGGCTGCAGCTCCAATTTGACGTTAACAAAGAAGCATTCCTCACTTGAGTGAAGCACCAACTTGACATGAATGTTTTTTGCACATGCAGGAGGATAAAGAGAGTGAGTGAGAAAGAGAGAGTAAGAGAGAGAGAGAGAGAAAGACTGTGCGGTTTTGGACAGACCGTGTTAAGATCAGTGCTCGAGGCTACGCAGGTTGCTATGCGCTGAAATGCTAATAAGCTTCCTGGCTCTCGGTGCAGGTCGGCTAACCTGTGCCGACTCGTCTTGACACTTCACACACATGCTGTCTTCCACCCTTTTTAATCATTTTTGATAGGCCTCCCTGGGATGCCATCCACTTAATTTGAAAGGGTTGAGCCACCCAAACATTTTCACCATCTTTAAATAGAGGTCTGCCTCGACATGCCTGCTGCATTGTGACCCGACAAGGTGAAAAGCAGCGGTGTAAACTGCTGTTTGGGTTTAGGAGGATAACATTAGGCTGGTAGGGACTCGTAGGGAAGATGGGTGAGTGATGCTGAAGTTGGTAAATAGAAGAGACAGGGGGATTTTAACAATACACAAGCAGTCAACACAGGTGTGGATGATTAACCCTTACTTTGTTTATGAGCTTATTTGCTTTTGTCAACCATCCACATCATATTTCACATCATATTCCCCATCATATTTCACAAAGAAAGGGCGGTTGAACCACTGAGAATCTTAAAATGAAAGTCAAAATATTAATCTTAAGGATGTAAAATAAAAACTACTGATTTAAATAAATACAATATGGATCAAATGTAATAAAGTACCAGTGACACTTCCAAATGAGTTTGCAAAATCATTTTTGATTTTGAGAAACTGTTTGAGAATGTGTATTCCCTGACAGAGTTTAACAGCCACTGTCCTCCTCTATGTATCTTATAATTCTCTCTGAAAAATCTCAGAGCCTGCAGCCAACACAGTACGGTCAGAAATGAAGCCCGGGCTATGTTGTATGATTCATAGGGAAGAAATAACATATTTTATTGGAGTCTGAGAGATTTATTTACTGCCGTTGTGTTGGATATGTAAGGGGACACAATCACCAGAGATTTCACCATCCAATTTGCCAGTGTACTCTTCTATAAACATCACTCAGAAGAAATGGGACAAATTCTACTGAAAATAATCATAAACTAACCATTACATCGCATTTTGGAAATTGTCAGGAGACGCTCTCGACGATGACTATCTGCTCAGAGTCAAAGGCAGAAAAGCCCAAAAGGCAAGTGGGGATGTCTGTGTGCTATATGATATTACCGTGACTCTCAAGATAAAGATAGCATACATTATTGGTTTGGACTGGCAAAGAAAGAGAGAGAGAGAGAAACCAGTGTAAACAGAGAGCGGCGGCGAGAGACACACACAGACAGAGAGATAGAATGTTCAAATATATTGCCTCTTAGCAAAGGCACAGATAGCTGTGAGCCTCCTTCTATGTTAAACAGCTGGAGTTCTCCATGAAAACCACACTGAACTCCACAACAGGCCTGCTTGTTAGTTTCTAACAGTGCCTGATCCAGTTTAATACCCTGTGTGCTCCACTTGCACCCCGTGCAACATGTACAGTAAACCATCATTTACTCCAGTCTAATTTACTTGTGTGTATTTGCATGCAGAGAGGCACGTGTTTAAGACACAGTAAACAGAATTGCCGTGTATGCTTTCACCAACAACAAAAGAACACATTTTGCGATCATGGCCGCAAACCAGCATGTAACCAAAAGCTGGGGGAAGGAGGCATTGACATAATTATTAATTAGTCGATATTACTGAATGGAAAAAGTCTGTCTTTGGTTTCCTCCCTAGAGCTTAATCGAACGCAGCCAAGATGAAGCTAAGCTAAACAACACCAGGCAGTTAATCTCCACTGCCATACAGTTCAGATGCTGATAATGTCCACGGGTCTTAAGTGAGCGAGCGGGGCCCATGTTTTTTAGATTTACTTGTTTGCTGTTGTTTGCCGTCTTTAAGTGGTCTTTTATGAAAGCCAGCCATCTTTCATAGAGTCCTAATGTATTTCCCTATTCCGATGCTAATGAAGGCCTAAGAATGGATTATTCAGCGTTAGTTTCATTTCCCTTTGAGCCTCAAATGGCGACAAACTGTCTTGTAACCATTAGAGTTTTAACTTGCATCACCCGCAAACCCTTTGCGACAACGCGGCGCAAACAACGGTATTAGTATTTCGACTAACTTATCGGGAGAAGACAGCTGAAAAAAAAAAATCAACTTTATATACAAAAAAAACCATGATGTAGATTTCTTTATTGCTTTTGAATGGAGCTTGACCAAGGACGTCTTCATATTTGTCACTTCAGTACATGTTTGCAGACAGCCCTACGAGGAAAGAGATGACTGGCAAAAATAAAGGAAATGTGTGGACCTAACATGAATGGGTGCTTGCATGTGTGTGCATTAATATGTAACCATGCATAATGTGTCCAACATGTAAATGCATTTAGACGTGAATGCAGACGTAGACACAGTATGTTGTATGTGCTGCTGTGCCTGAATGCATTTGTAGGTTTATGTCTGCATGGGCATTTGTCTTTTTATCTGTGTGTGTGTGTGTGTGTGTGTGTGTGTGTGTGTGTGTGTGTGTGTGTGTGTGTATGTGTGTGTGTGTGTGTGTGTGTGTGTGTGTGTGACTCCTCACTGACCTGCTACAGACAGACAGAGTGCAACTGGCCATATTACTGTTCTTACCCTGCCATCTGCTGGCTCACATCATTCTAGGCCCCGCATCCATCCCTCCGTCATAACTACACCTCTCTTTTCTCACACACACACACACACACACACACACACACACACACAGACACACACTCTTTTGCAGGCCTCCTTCTGTTTTTCTCTGTTCCTGTGTTTCTCTTTCTTTGCTTTACTAAGTTCATCTTTGTCCCGTCTTTTCTCCCTCTTTTCATTTCTCTTTACACAGGAGCATCATCTGCCCTCCACATCCCTCCTTCCTCGGGAGAAAGAGAGAGGAAGGGGAAAGAGCAGAGGCACTAAAGGGGAGCGGCGGACAATTGTTATCGAAAAATAAGCACGTGTTTGAAAGGGACTTTAATTGAGGCATTTGTTATATTTGAAAAGGTGAACTCCTGAGGGGACGGAGGGAGAGGAGTGGCGACCCTATTCATATCCTCAGACATTCATGAAGAATGGCATCTTTTGACTTTCCCTTTTAAAGCCATGCAACCTTAAATGGCCTAAATATAGAGGAGGGGAGGTAGACACGTTAATTCCCTGCACCTTGGGGGGCGCCACCAGAGTACGGGACAGTGGGATACATCCGAGGACTCCAATTAACAATGAGGGAGGGTGCAGCCACCCAAAATAAAGGGAACATGTCCTCTCTACAAGCCCCTGAAGGTGATGTCAATCCATCTCTTTTCTTCCTAAAACCCATCTGTCTGCTTCCTTTTTTGTTTTTCCTTTCAGGTTTCCGTTTTACACTCACTTCTTTCTGTCTTCCCCTTTCTCTCCCTCATTCTGTCTGTGCAGCAATCATGTCATAAATAACGCGAAGGCCAGATGATTGTCCCGCTAATACCAGTTGTCCGGTCTGTATTTCTACAGCTTAACTTGGGAGGAAGTCGACAGGGTGCTCATTTGTTGTTGTTTGGTAAGGTCAGCTCCTTATGAGCCCTGCACTTCCAGGGAAGCAGACGACCCCTCATGTTTTCTCTTACTATATTTTGTCTGTCTGACCGCCGAGATAAACTTACATTGTTAGTTTATTGTAAAGTTGTTGCATACGGACAACAGCTTGAGGCAACACTCAGTAGCTTTGTGGGTTTTTGTCTTTGCGCTGTCTCTCCAATTCCATAATGTTTGCAGATCTGTGTCCTTTCTGAGGAAGATGTTGCCCACGTGTGCAGTTCCGTATTGACAGCAGTGATCACCCTTTAGCATCAAACTTCTTCCTCTTGTCATTTGATGTCTCATGCAGTTTCGCTGTGACTAAGTGATGAAGTCTTCCCGTATTATTAGTAAAAAGTTGTATCCCTACGCTTTGGGAAATACCTGCAGGCACTGCTCTGTGTAAGCATCCTTGATGATTTATGCAATGTAACTGTAACCGAGGCGACATCCTTGATGATGAAGTTATAAAACTTTGTTGGAAATAGCATACCCACAGAAGGTATTCATAATCAGCTTTCATTTTTCATATATCATACAACACCTGTGAAAACTCATTGAATAAAATATTGGACTGCTGTAAACATTAGTGATGGACACATGTTGATAACATAAGGTTATTCTGTCCATGCTTGATGGGTAAATTAAGATGATATTTCAGCAGGAAAGAGATAAAGCGATGCCAGCTACATGAAAGAGCTTGACTGCTCAACAATTATAAAGATCCAAGACTTGGTTTTCTGCTCACTAACTCCTAATTGGGTGAAGGAAATGCTTCAATTAATGTGTGTCAGTAATCACTGAGAGATTGTTAAGCTTCAAAAATGCTACTTGACATTCCACGTTGGATGGGATAAGGCATGTTCAGTTTCATGACTGAGGCTTGACTGGTTAGGGGGTGCAATGTCAAACAGGGTGAATGAAATCATGACAGCCAGATTATAAGACATAGGGGGGGGTTGGGGGGTTATGTGCATGTGCAAATATGAAAAAGATGAAAAGAGCAGCACATGGATCACACACACTGATCTTACAAAATCCTTGATAACAATGCTGATAATAATCACGGCTCAGTCATAATAACCAGCCTGTTATTCATTGAGCTGCTTGCCAAAGAAAATCCATTCTTTGTTGCATTTAATTTGGACTTTTACAGTGAGTCATGAAAATCTCCAGTCAGAATCAGAGGCGTGCAGAGGCGGTGCAGAGGCGTACTGGGTGTTTGTCTTGAGCCTAGCGGGACGTGGTTTAAAGCTGCATGTCTAAATAGCATGTCCATTATTGGTTAAGATCAAAAATGTATGTGATTAGAGTTTTATTTGACCAATGTTTAGTTTGGGTTGTCACCTTAGCACCTTGTAGTCCTGAGAAGTCATGTCAATAACAAGCACACAAACACACTTAAGACACGATTCACACATCCGTAAGTGTGTATGCCTATTTCTTACCATGCAAAGGAAATTATCCATCTTTATACACTCCAAAAAAACTAAATCCGTAAAATAACCAAAAAAATTCCTGGCAACTCATTACCCACACTTTGTCCCATAATTAAAAACAGGAACTTTGTGTGTAGCTATTGTTCAAATACAGTTACATTTCCTATAATTTAAAATTCTCTCATAGAAAGCTGTAGCATTGTCCTACCAGACTCTGGCCACTCTCCATTGACAAGTGTGAACTTCCTTGAAGGCAGGTACTCAGGTGTTGAAGTTTAAAACTATCTGATCTGCCCCGAGCCACTCTGGATCTAACCGACAAGGCTTATATTTAGCATTAACATCAATAGCGCTAGCCAACTCCTTCACCACTAACAGAGCGAGCTGGGAAATCAAACTTTTACCGAACCCCGTGTAGAGGAGGGCCACAACATCATGGCCACCAACAAAACTCTGCGAAGATTGTTCTTGCTCGGGCTTTAACTTCTGGATATTCGCCAGTGTTGCCACAACTGACTAAATGGCTTCGCTCGCATCTTTCTCTGACGCTTTTATGGAAGAACAACTTAAACTAGCGCACAACCTCAACGTCATCGTTCTCAGACACTCCCTCTGTTCACTGATTGGACCGCTTAACATTTGAAATCCCAAGAATATACCGCAAACCCAAACATAGTACTGAAGGAATATGAAAATTGAGCGGAAGTACAGTACGTAGGAGGGCAGAGCCAGGCTAATAAAGCTGCTCAGTTAGAAAACTTCTGAAAAGAAATCCATTCTTTAATCTCCCAAACCAACCACCATGGCTGACAAAAGTTGTCAAAGCACAAATTATGCAATTTTAAAATAAAAAAAAAGTTTTATGGACATATCCGGTAAAAGATAAGTCTATATTTCTTAGAGTGTACATACACACAAACAGATTTATATCCATGATGCACACCCACAGACTCATCCTCCTATGCTGCGCGCACCCAAACAGCCCTTCAACATCTCATAGTTATGCAAATAGTGCACACTGAGCAAACCTCAAATCCTTCAAAGCGGCAGCAGGAGTACCGTAGAGCTATCCTCATGTTTTATGTCTCTTCTCAATTCTAATTTTTCACAATTTATTTGCTGAAACTTTAATATTCCTAGAGTCTTACATGATTTATTATGTGTACTATAGCTTTGATACTAGGTTATACTTGTAGAAGCTGCTGCACTGGCTCGCACAGCGAAACTCATTTGCAATAAAGGCACATTTCTAATATCAGAGAGCACGTTCTGAGCAAGTGACCAAGTTGAGGTGTGATCTGTTATTTAGACAGGTTGGATGCACTTCCTCACAGCCTGAAATTTCCCCCGGGGCTTTCTTCCATTTCTCACTGTCATGGATTTGAATCTTTTTACCACTGAACTCTTACAATTACTGAACATTCATCACCTGCCTACCTTCTTAGCTACCTAGATACTGTATGGAGACCAGAGATATGGGACAGACTGGTGCGGCCGGGAATACCAAGTAACACTGCTGCTCACACAGTAATGAATTCTTACATTCTGGAATAGAAGGACTGTTTTTTTCTTGTTTTGGTGTCTGTGTGTGCATGTTTTCCCAACGGTGTAAAGCTTATGAGAGGTTTAATCTCATATATTTATCGATATCTTCAATCATTTAATTCGAAATGTCGACATTACACGCTAAAAATCACAAAATTGACCCAGTTTGTGTCCCAGTTTGCAAATACTGGCTTAACTTTACCCAGTTTTAATATAATGTTTTGACCCAATTGGAGTGTTATTTTTTTAATATTACTGTTGGGCTGTTGAAAATGGTTAAAATATGTTGACCCAGTGTGAGACACAACAAGCTCAAGTTTTATTGTAAAACTGTCACAAAACAGTACAAAAAGCATGTTATATTCAAAACATATAAGCAATTAGCAAGATTTAACAAACAAAAAACACTAACACTGCCTCAAAACATTGGGTACTGGTTTGTGACCGAGTGATTTTTAGTATGTACATCTTTTTATGTACAGTCTCTGGCAACACTATAAATTTATTTTCGTTCATTGATCCAAGACTGTATATCATCTAAAATAACTGGAAGTTATCTTTGATATCATGCATGCCCCACTGTGTGTACAATGATTTATAAGCAAATGCCACTGTATATCTCTGCAGCTTCCCCCTCATGAATAAAAGGCCTTCTCTTTTGAGGTGAGAGGATTTGAGCCCCGTGGCACTCCCACTCCCGCCCTCCAGTCCCTTGTGTTACTCACGCTCACTTGTAGAAGTCCCTTAACGCTGACCCAGAAAGCATAAATATATTATAATCTCATCACCCGTCCATTTATACAGGTGTCACCCTGCCTCGCAACTTGATTTCCAGAAGGGCAGCAGTTTTTCCTGTGGCGGCGATTGAAGTCGCAGCATTATTATCAGGCAAAATGTATTCATGATAGCAGAGGTCCGAGTGCCCTGTGGGCTTTGTAATATAATACCAGACCTCTTTATCAAATTTAACAGTTTATTGGAAACAGCTTGTACACATGATTTAGGCACAGGACGGTGTGGCAAGGCTCCGGGTATCCTTCTAACACACCTCCCACACACACCTCCACACACACCCAAATGCACATGTACACACAAACACATGCCGTACACACAGTGACGCTCAAACACACACACATTTACTCAAACATCTCCCTCCCCCTCTTGTGCAGAGCCACAGCTCTCCTCCACTCCCCATCATATCTAACGCAAACCTCTCATTGCATGAGGCAGCAGTTTTCGGTGGAGGTCTTTTGTGCGCTTTGTTGTTTGTTTTCTCTAAATAGCAGGGCGATAACAAAAGTGTGACGTGACAAATGGACTTTGTGCCCCGCAGTCAGATTCAAGTGATAGGTTACTGAATGGGAGCTACCCTCCTATCTCATTTATACATAAACAGACACACACACACAAATGGGCACACATGTGGATGAACACACTGACACTTGTATGCAAGCTGTAACTTATATTTATCATTTTACCTTATTTTAAATTGCCTCACTGCTACCTAACTAAACAATTAGATTTAACTTATTTATTTTTAACTTGTATATATATGGCCAAGAGGGTGTATCTTAAAGTTGATCAATATGTATTAGGTGCACTTTTAAATAGTTTATTTTTTATATATTTGACACATTAAGTGTAATATATATTTTCTTTTATAGATTGTTTTATTTTATTGTATCCTCTGTTTTACTTGAAAGCAGTCAGAAACTAATTTAATGTGACTTTTCAACTCCAGTGTCACAATATACTCATAATAACAAGTCCTCCTCTCCTCTCCTCGATCTCCTATGGGGATGCTAAATAGAAACCATCAGTTGGCCGGCTAATGGTTTAAAGGGATGGTCAGAGGTCGTACGCAGGCTATTTATGATCCCTTTTTTTTAACAAAAACCACGTACAGGATCCGTCCAATCAGATTGAGTTGAGAAATCACCAGGGGCCTCCAGAAGATCTGTCTGGTTAAAGTTAGACTGAGGAGGAGCAGAGGCTGAGCAATCTGCTCTGATGTCCATAATGCTGGATCCCACAACTTTATTCTACTACATATTATACTTTTTTACATTTTTTCATAGTCTTTTATGGCAAAGAAACTCCCATACACTGTCTGACTTACAAACATAAATTTAATAGCTTGCAATATTTCACTACTAGATAAGAATTGTGCCATATGATGGTCTAGTTGCCCGCTATTTAAATTAATTTGTTGCAAGTTAGATATTGTGCGGGAATGTCTTTGCAACTTTTGACCTATTTACCGATGCACCTGTTTTACATTATAGATGTGCAAAGTATTTTTCTGTGCTGCCATGGTGTTGTATGTTTTTATTGTTTTATTGTTTTTTATATCCGTAAAAAAAGTTGTAGCCATTGAAATGACTTTCAGTTTGTTGCATTTTACCATGTAAAAACATGGCAACATGCACGTAAAAATGAATACCATATATATCATCGATGAGAAAACTTGACATTTTGGGCTGTGACAAGAACATTTGTTTACTTCATCGAGACACTTTTAAATTTGGAAGCACTCTTCTAAAAAAAAATAGATATAAAGTATAAAAAAATATATTTATATATCTGAGTTTTTTTTTAAGTGAAAATCACTGGCGCTCCAGATTAACCAGACACTATTGCCTCTGGATAAAACAGTTAACATTCTACCCTGCTCATATTTGTTGGCAAAATTGCCTTATTCAGGATAATGGCTCGAAATGTTGCAGGCGGGCCACAGCTTAAAGGTTTTCGACGTGTTTTGCAACTTTAAGTATAAGCATTTATTAATCCTTTCAGCCATTTCTGCCCTCAACAGGAGCTTGCTGTATGACAGAGGTTATCTACGCAATAATGAATAACTTTCAAGCATGACTGACCCAAGACTTCTCGCTGTCAAATATAATCTTTGTTTGTATGTTAGTGCGTGTTCTTTTGCTTTTTAACATGTTTAGTCTTTGTCGACCTTTTTTTACACTTATATTCTAGTCTATTCCTGTAGCCTGTGACTAAGGCCCCCATCAGTCCTGTGGAAGTTAATTACGGAAGCCAAGCTGTTGAGGGGTTGAGAAGCAGCCTTTTTGCCTGAATACTGGATACACACCAAGTCTGGCAACGCCACCGAGCATTGTCTGCCATGATAAAATATGGACGGAAGTGCTGCTAGGCAAATCGTTTATCAGCCAGGTTTAGCATGCACATGTGAAAATGAAAGACGGTGCAATCTGCATAGGTTGTTTGAGCTTAGTTTAGTGTAGCCAACACCGTTTGTTGTGTATAAATGGCATGCTGGCTGTCGCCCCTGTGGGACGTGATCAATCACACATTGCACTGCTTTGCTCTCTAACAGCTATGGGCAAATCTATTCAAAATATTCAAACTAACATTTCAGTCCCACCTTAACTGCATGCTTTGTACTTTCAGCACCTTTGTTTGGCGCCTGTGTAAGAACCCGATTTTGCTCTCATATTCCAAATAATAAAAACCATAAACTTATCTCCAAACTCTTGTGGCCTCACCCATTTAACGTTAAAGCACTAATGGTCTATTATGATAATTACATTTAACATATTTCTTCAACCCCCAGACAAGCCTATTATATGGAGCATGAGCTGGCGTGTTTTCTCTGTCACAAAGCGGCCTCTAAAATAACTCTGCATGCTCAGTTTAGTCTACCATTCCCAATTTGCCTTAATGAGCCGATTCAAGCTGTCAGCTACTGAGAGAAAGGAGCCGTGATGACTGTCAATCTGTGGTGAGTAGAGGGGAAGATGGGGCTGGGTGGATAGATGGAAGGAGGGAGGAACAGAGATAGGTTTAAGGAGGCGGAGAAAGGTCAGGCACAGACTTCACTGGCAGCCACCAGAGCTTCAGGCAGAAGGAGGAGAAATCCTGTTGACGGTTGGTGTTCTCAAGAAAAGCTTCAGACTTTGTCGATGTTTAGTTTTTTTTAATAACGTATAAATCAGATGTTGCTGTCACCTATGGATCGAACACATGTACAGAGCTTAATACCAGGGAAAGAAAAAGCCAAGCAAGGTGTAATAAATGTACATATCACTTAAGATTCAACATAACATACTGGTATCGTAATGACTGAATCACTGACTGAAACAATGTCATACTCATAAAAAAGCTGAATTCCCAGTGTTTTTGTCAATTTAGAGAGGGGACCTTTACTACATGGCTATTAACAAGTAATCACAAGAGGTGTTATAATGAAGACTGCCCTTCATCTTTGCATAGGGCAAGGTAGACACCGGTGTCCAGCCCTCATCTTCAGAGGGAAATATGGAGGGAACTTAGGTGTTTGACGATGCATTTAATTCACACAGGAATACATTAATATGATAGTCGGTGGAGCGGAAAAGCCCTCAAGTAAGGTTCTCTCATTAGTATGTTTCTCTATTTCTTTTTTTAATTATTCTACAAAAAAATGAGGAGCCACATGACAGATGTATTGGCTGTGTCAAGAAGGAATGATTTGAATTTGAATTGTGCATACAGTCGTGCAATTATGAGGGCTCATTTGTGTATGTGAACAAAATATTTGCCTCTAATGAGTATTGGCTCTGAAGCTGGAGTCAAATGAAGGGGGTATAGTTCAATATGTATTAGGAAGCGGTCCCATTGTGTGCGTTTGAATGTCATGAATAGAAAATTATCACAATATAAGAAATGACATTATTCTGAGTGTAAACAGCAGCCCAATACCTCAACACTGTGAGGTGGACCAGACAAAGTCTACCACGGCCCTCGGTTTCTCCGACTTCAAACGCATACCATTTAGAGTGTGCAATGCCCCATGCACGCTTGATGCTTCTACAAGTCATTCTCAAATCATCTCGGTGGGCTATTATCTCACTCTGCCATTGTCAAAATTGGAAGGGTGAGGCTTTCATCATGCTTATGAGGTAAACACCTGATCTGCACACACTGGGGGTATTGTCTTCTGGGCTCTGCTTGGACAGAAGAAAGCAGCCAAGTGCACCAAAAGTAGAGAAATATTTATGACAGTGCTTTCACATAATCATTCAAAGAAAAGGGTCTGTACTCTATGTGAAATTAGATCAACATTTGAGCAACATCTTTTTCAGCTTATCTGCAGTACATTATAAAGTTCATCCAGCTGGTTTGAAAAGGTTTAATAAATCAAAGAGCTGTGAAATACTCACAAGTTATTAACAGAAACGCCTGGATTGTGTTTAATATATTCAAAACATTGACAAATATTGAAGTTTGTTGCGAGCAGTAGGGTGTGTGTAATGTATTCTCCACTGCATTTGACCTCATCTAATGGGGGAAAGCAATAGATACTGTATGTGGTAAGTATTTTTTACTTGCTTTGGGGTCGCAGAATTGTTTTGGAACATGGGCTCCTTAGCTGACTCTAATTATTGTATCTTTTTAATTTTCCTTGACACATTTAACCACACTGGGATCCACTGCATTGACTTGAGGTTAACACCAACCTCCTGCAAAAGGTTGGGCAGGTGATTCATTGCTTGATTAGGCTCACTCTGCAATTAATCATGTTTAAATGCATACCCTCGCAGAGTGATCATTTAGGAATGATGATTAATGAAAGCGTCAAATATGCCTCACGTTCAGCTTCTTATTGGGCTGCTGCAGTGATGTGGGTCACGGCTGTCAGAGAAGTACACTGCAGTGACCCTCGGCTGCTACTGTGATCGTGCTTACACGCCTTTAAACAGGGGTGAAGGTCTTGTGAGTTAATTCTCTCTATTTTTTTTTTTTTTTGCTTGTATGTCTTCGGCCCCTCTTTGAAAAGCCAGCTGCAGTGCAGCGGAAGAGATTTCTGGGAACATCAAAATACAGGTGCAAGGTTGAGAGGAGGAGCGGCGCACCTTGTGGGCATGTGAGACGACGTGTGAGATAGTTGCGTGTCAGTGATTGTTGAGTCAATTAATTATTGAACTTGGCAAGAGATCAATCGTTCCAGTAAGGTGATCCCATTTCCAACTGGCAGCATATTGAGACAGTAACCAATGACAATATTAATCACTAGCACAACAGCAGGCTAATTCCCACATGTAATTAGTCTACATTTTAATTCATTGAAAACTAGCACTTTTCTCTAAACTCGCTTAATTATGTACTTACACTTAATTATAGTCCCCCCCCCCACCCCGGTTTGTTTTCAGTGACACAGATGGAAAAACATATTTATTTTTGGGTGGAAGAGATAAAATAAAAACTCCACCTGGGAAAGGAACGGCAGGTCTCTGCTGAGTTGTGCTGCGTCTGGTAGGAATTTACTGGATTAGCTCAGTCACAAAATGTGAGATGAACCACATTGTCAATCACCCTCAGGGCAGAGCGAGAGAGGAAGAGCTGTCAATCAAAGCTGGTCTTCAATCGTCCCATTCACATCGCCTCCTGGAATCAGTCTCTCCCGCTGACTGCTCTTTGACATTTAACGCACTGGGGCCACGAAGATGGAGAGGAAAAAACATCCTCAGATCCTCCCTTTCTTTCTTTCTTTCTACCTCTCTGCCTGTCTGTCCTCAATCTTTGCGCTTTAGCAGAGGCAGATATGTGTGTTTATAGTAATGACACTGTTCATTTAGCGCCAGACAGTGCAATAGCTGTGAGAAATAACTGCAAAGCAGACCAAAAAGTTACTCTAACTCCTAAAGCGCTGTGGCAATAGACATATGGAGCATGCATTAAAAACAAAATAGATTGGGCTTTGCAGAGTTATGTATCATTTTCATTCTGAGAAATTGACTTATAATATCCTGTTGCAAGGAAACAAACAAAAAAACAGCATATTTTGGGCTTCTACTTTACTTGAGACGCATTATGGAATTCACAAAGAGCTCATCAGTAAAATACAATGCATTTGCTTAAGCTCAAACAATAAAAGCACCCAATTCACCAATCGAGTCAATAAAAAACAAAAAGAATCTGAAAAAAGGCTAATCTGCGGAACAGATAATACCTTTCTCCGCCTCTGAAAGATGCTGCGGGATGAAAAATCCAAGTGCAGTTTGTTGTCGTTTTTATGTGTTTTCTCTCCTCTTGTTTGTATTCCGGGGCAGCCGCCTGGCTCCGAGTGAGGTATACAGAGTCATTGCTCTTTTGGCTCCAGCCCTGACACCTTGTGCCCTCAAGTGTGGACTCCTTAGCCGCGATCTGATCAGCATCTTTATAGTTTATCAGCCTTGGGGTTCAATTTTGGCTTGGATGCTTTTACAAATGAACGCAATCACTGGTGAGCCCTCGCATCCTGATTGCATTGAGAGAAGCGGGTGGAGGAAAGTTTAGTGGATTACCGTGCCACTTGAGGATGGAACACAAATACACCACGGCAGCTACAGTGGGGGCCGCCTCTGCCTGTGCCCCCTTCCCACCTGGGCTATTGGAACTAGCTGCTTGTACTCTGTCTTATTTCACTAAAATAATATAATTGTCTCGCATCTTATTGCTTGTAAAGCCATCTTCTGTCTGCAGGCGATGTGTGTGATCAATGCGCTATCTAACAGAATCAATTCTTCCAGGAATACCTTGTGTTTGTGAAATGATTCCAGGCAGCAGCAGCAAAAGACGGCGCTAGAAGTGGGATTGTGTGGTACTCGGATTAGTTTAGTGACTTGGACCCTTCAGTTCACACTGAATAGTGTGGCTCTTTGCCCATTTCTCATGTAGTTTACTGTGTGTGTGTGTGTGTGCGTGTGTGTGTGTGTGCGCAAAATAGGCTTCCCAGGGAGTTGACATTTATATTGCCAGCTATGGGCATCATCCCTCGAACATCTTCTAAGCAGTTTATTCCACTTGTAACTGCTACAGTATTTGGTCCCTTTGAGATGTTTTCCAACTGTGCTGAAAAATTACAATAAATGTCATGTCATCGTCGTTTGGTAATATAAAAAAGATTTCCTGAATTTTATCAAAATAAATGTTCTCATCACTTCCAGTATTTATTTATATCACTCCAAATATTTATTTCAACAGTGTCATTGATATAACTCCTGAGCATTGTGGCATTCAAAATGTATAAAAAAGCACTTATATTAAAGCTATATTAATTACGTAAAACACTGTATACAACCAGAATCTAAGTAAATAAAGACATCGTTATGCACTGGCAGCATAATATTCCAGCTAATCAATGCAATTTAAATTAATAAAATCCTTTCCCAGTACTACAACTGATCCAAAAACCCATGATTCATGGCTGCAATGATGGCACCGATCACATCACACTACAATGAATGAATTAATGTCCCACTGCCAATCCTGTCTGCCTGTTCCCAGTGTGCACCCCTCCTCTAATTCTACAACTAAACAATGATATCAAAAGTGAATTATAGGAGACCTCTGGGGTGGATTGGGGAGAGTAATATGCCAAAAAACTATTACAGGGGGAAACTATGGGAATATACCCCTCTGGAGGAGCACAAAAGAAAAAAGAGAGAGAGAATTGAGGAGCGGGATCAAGCCGAGGGGAACCATTTTGGCAGGTCAGGTTGTAATTGATTGTCAATGGAAATCTCTGTGGTGGTGGCAAGTTTGTCTCATATATATATATAGTGGTTTTTTTTGCAGATTTCTTTCTGACGTAGAAGTAAGAAAACATCCTGTAAAAGACCTGAGAATAAAAGCATGATTGACATTTGGAGCATGTTGTAGTAATATAGTGTCAACTACTGGCTTGGGGAGCCTTTAGCAAAAAGCAGTATCTGGCTTAATAAGCATGGAGAATTTGCCAGGAAGTACCGTAGCATATTGAGTTACTTCTACACGCTGAAAGAAAAAAAGAGACTTTATGCAAATTGAGGTATGCCATAGCAATTGTCTTTCAGTTGTTTAGTCCGGTGGTTTAATTCGATTTAGGGGAAAACAGCAATGCCAAATTGTGTCTTTCGATAACATCGCTGCAATGATTGAGTTATGCATTATTGCATTTGTGACTTGAGTTTGGTCTGTTGCTCTGCAGTTTCAGGCTTTACCTGAGAACAGTTCAAGCAGCAAGAGAAGTCAGGTCCAAAATCCATTTCATTTCCTTTGTAAGCCACATGTCATGTTCTATATTAGGTGGATAAAGGGCGTATGTGCCTTCATGTCTGTGCACCTTAGATCTGGCTTGAGATTTCACCCTCCCTTTTTCTTCCCCCTTCCTCCGCTCTGTTTACTTTCCTACAGTCTCATCGTCATGTGTCTCGTTTTGTCTTTCTCCCTCTATTGCTTCTCTCTCCCTCTGTGTCTCTCCCTCCATCCTGGCAGGGCTCTGCAGCGCCGGCCTCGGTCCATTCTTTGGGTAGCACAGGAAGTGAAACTGTAACACAGAGTTCACTAGTAATTGGCCACGGTCACGCTAACCAAACAGGAAGGAATCTGCAACTGATTAGAATTCTTCCTCCTGCAATAATAGTCCACCCCACACACACACACACACACACACCCTTCAACCCCCCGCCCCCACAAAATTAATTACATTCGGGGGTCTATTCCCACTATTGGTTTTCCTGTTTTGAAGCAGCATTATAAAGGGACAAATCCCAAGACAACACAGCCTAGCTAGTTTTTCAATTATAGACAGACAGGCTAAGTCATAAAGGGTTGAGGAAGCACAGGCAGGCATCCATCTCTCCATCTCTCCATCTCTTCATCTCTTCATCTCTTCATCCGGACAGGGAGCTACTGGCTGGTCAGATCAGTCAGCGAGTCACAGACTTCTGAATAATCTTTTCGTTACTTACTCACACATATACACATACATACACACACACACACACACACACACACACACACACACACACACACACACACACACACACACACACACACACAGAATTCACACAGACATACACAGACCTAACTGTAAAATGCTGTTCAGAATGAACTTTTAAAATAAATGTTCTCTAATTCTTAATACTAACTATAATATTTTATTGGGGGTTTGATAATTTTTAAGTTGTTCCTCCTGATTTCAGAGTTTTCCCAAATATAATATACACAGTATTTGATGATAATAATAATAATAATAATATTAATTATAATAATGTCTCTTACATTCTGTCCTAATGCTTCCAAGGCTCTTAGTTTAGGGAAATTCCCAAAGGTTGTGAAGATTTTAAATTACGTAAGAAATGTATAAACATCCCAGTTTGTGTTTTTACATTCTGAGTTTACGGTAAGAGGTAAATCTGTAATTAACCACCCCCTCCAGAGACAATTTAACAATTTGTATCTGCAATCATTCATTAGATTACAGATGATTTTACTGCCGTTCTAACATCTGTAAACAATGAAGAACAGTGAGACCTGTAACTTGAAGTTTGGAATGTTTTATTTTCCTTCTTTACACCAAATTCTAAAACAATGTAAATGTGATAATATATATGTATCAATACATAATGAAGTTTATGTTAACTGTACTCTGCCAGCTGGCATCAATACCACAGGAAACCAGCAGTCCATCATTATACGGTCCTCTTCTGCAGAAATGTTCAAATACAATCAGCTCGAGTGGACGCTGCCCACCTGAAATTGTTTTGAAGTTACTTTTTGCACAAGTGTGTTGTTGCTTGATGCACACATTCATTTCACAAACGGGGTTGAGCACAGAAGAACAGCGGGGCGTCACGGTGCACATGCAATGTTTAAATACTGCGGTCTTCAGCACCTTTCAAAATAAAATGAAAATGAAATCATGGCGATGCATTTTCATCTCATCATCACAGAGAGCCGGGGCTGCTTCAAAAATAAATGATTGCCTAACAATGTTTTTGATGTCCTATATTTAAATTTGTATGGTTACTTACATTACTCCTACTTCCCTGGTCTTGGAACTAATCCGATTGATATGGAAATGGCGTGCTGTTTCATGACAGAGTTGGGGAGAGGGAGAGAGAGAGAATTCACAGGTTCGCTCCTACTCAAAATGTGCTGAAAACAGATTTTCAGAATCCTTTGGCTTCATGGTATTGGTTAAAGGGGATTACACAAACCACTTAAAGCTCAACAATGAGCTGCTCTTTTCAAACAACGAGAAAGTACTTCATGCTGGACACATTCTCCACACCCGAGGGGTTAATCAGGAACAAATGAAACAAATATTGTGACGGGCACCATCAACACACAAAACATTATATACAATGACACTTTAGATTTTTGTTTTTTTTATTTTAAGTTAAGGCGGACGCAAGTTGGTTTGTTTTAAGTTTTTTTATATTTGAAAAAATGACTAAATGTCAATGGGGGATAGTTCCAATTGTTATTTAGAGGCATAGACTGTGTGAAAAAAGAAAGAAAGGAAGGAAAGAAAGAAAAACAAAATAAAACTTGGGCGACCAAAATGATATATGCAAAAGTTTAATTTATTAAAGTAAATGTTGCAACAGGACTTGAAAAACTTTAGTAAAAACCTGCATTTATTTCGAGCCCTATCCAATCAGATCAAATCAGTCAAAGCTGTTCACACACAACTGTTCTCTTTGTTTTGGGAATTTTTTTACGTTATTATAATACTTTACACTTAATATATATTTCATAAGTTATAATAAGTTAAGTCAAGATATAACTATAATACTTTATAATACTTTAATTATAATTTACAAAGTTCCCAGACCTTCTAATTATATGATGACAATTTTTGTCTCCATTTTACAGTGCTGTACAAACATTTTCAAAACACATTTAAGGTAATAGTTTTTTCATAAAAATCTATTACTTTTCTGTCATTGAAAACTGAGAGTAGATCCAGTTTGTATTTGTTTTCAGTTTGAAATACCCACATAAACCCTTTATCAAACACATACAGGCTGAAGAAAATAATTGTCTGAATATACAGTAACTACCTGAGGTAAAAACACTTTGTCATTTCTGTCAACTTAACACTAGTCTCCAGCGGTGTTTCCTAAAGCTCAATAACATAAATCAGACATGTGCTATGTAGCTACTGCAACAGCACATTGAAGCCAGTATCTCCCAGTTTCCTGCTCGCTACCCGGGCAAATCCTTATCTGTTGTAAACTCTTCTCTTTTTTTTAATCTTAAACAGCATTTAAAATCATCACTTACCAATTCCCTCCTTTAGCTGAACAGCCATTGAAGCGTGTGTTGTCTGTCATTGGGGTTGAAAATTGGGGAATGGGCTGGAAATTGGAACCACCAAGGATGCCGTCCTGGAAAAAGAGGAAATCAAAGTTAAATGAGATCATGCATGCCAAGAGAATGTTTAACCAAAGGGCAAAAAGGAAGCTGGAGATAACAGAGAAGAGAAAACCGCTTAATGTTGTGTTACTGCAGTCTGTTCGGAGTCATGCTTGTGTGTGTGTGTGTGTGTGTGTGTGTGTGTGTGTGTGTGTGTGTGTGTGTGTATTTAGAGGAAAGAGGGGGTGTTACATCTCAATAAACTATATCTATCTGTAAATGTATATGTGTGCAACTGCATTTTTAAATGTGCATATTCTTAACTAAATACATGACCATGTAGCAGTTGATGATTTACAAAATCAAGAATGTGTGTGTGTGTGTGTGTGTGAGCATGTGTTTTTATAGCCGCACAGGAATGTGAAAATATAGTAAGAGTGTGTGCATGTGCAGGTGTGTGCATAGGTGACGATGGGCCTTGCAAAAGTACATCTCATAATGCAGTGTGTTTGAAGTGGTGCACCACAAACAATTAATCTTGAGCTTGTTATTGCACTAAGCCTCGCTGATGCAGTCCTATGACAAGTTCACTTCAAAAGATTGAAATCCTGCCCCACCCAGTGTGCTTTGTTTTAACATGAGAGGCCATTGAGAGAGAGAGAGAGGGGGGGGGGCAATCCTAACCACAGTCTGGGAAAGAAGTGCATCGTTTCTATAAATGAATATGTACAGTACCTTCCTAAAGCAGGTTTGAAAACAGAAATGTGTAATAAAACAGAGGAAGCAGTGTATGTATCATGTCATCAAAAGATAAGAAGGGACGCAACAGAACCAGTTCAGTTAAATCACTGATTATCAGATGTTTGATTAAAATCCGGTTTCTCACGAGAGCTGTGAGTAATCCTTTATCTGACACTGGCCTCTCAGCTGACATCTAATCTTCGCACTGATGGAATCAGGGATCATCGTGTGAGCTGTCCATAACAGAAGGGCTGGAATGGAGCATGTCTGGATTATGTTTATTCAATTTAACTGAGCATTTATCCTCCCAGGTATTGTTGCCGGTGTGTGTGTGTGTGTGTGTGTGTGTGTGTGTGTGTCTGTGTGTGTGTCTGTGTGTAAGCGAAGGAAGCAAAGTGATCAGGAGGGAGGGAGGGAGAAAGAGAAAGAGAGAAAGAGGGATGACAGGAGTGAAGTTTCCAGTTCATGAGCTGAGGTGAGAGTGCAGTGAGAGGGAAACATGTAGCCAGCCTGCACATGTCAGGGTCAGAAGACACGTTCTTCCAAGGAATGAAGGGAGAGGTGGAGACAGAGAGAGATCTGATTCTCATGCGCCTTGATGTGGCTCTGATGTGCTCCACAACAAAGAAAGATCTGAGTCACAAAAGCACAGACCAATCAATCAAAGTATTTGAACACCACATAAATGAAGTATAATCCAAATGTCTCACACAGATACCGCATTTTCTGATATTGTGCGTAACTTTCATTTCATGCGATTGCTTGGTCTCTCATGCAAAGAGATTTTTATATAGTATGTATACAATATATATAAATGTGGGTTTTATATATATATATATGTGGGTTCTCTGTGTATGTATATATATATATATATATATATATATATATATATATATATATATATATATATATATATATATATATACACATACACACACACACGCAGAGAACCCACCTAGTTTAAAGAAAAGAAAAAAGTGAAAGTTGTCAATTTTACACAGGGTGATGTCATGTGAACAGAATACCTGTGGGTGTGTGCCATCTTTTCACTGAATCATTTGGCACTACGCTTTATTTCTTAATTTTCATTGCCATGAAACACTTCAGAAAGAATATTCACCCAGAAGCAATATTTTCTGCAAGAAAAAACTAGTTCAAAGACATTTCTTTCTTCCCCCCCCCCCATCCTCAACTTACTGTCCTGGCATCTAGTCAATTTGCAATGACTTTTACAAGATTTTTCTTCTGACTTTGTAGCAACACTGAAGCCCCCGGGCCAGTGGGTCATATAATTATTATGTGCAGGATATGATAAGCATGTTTTAATAGTGAAAATTAGGTTTAATTGTAGCGTACGGCTGCAAAAGTCAAACTTGTGAGACTTTTGAATTATTTAAACAATTTGGGATGGCTAATTCATGTTGGGTGTGATTTTGAAGGACATGTACTATTTTTATTTATTTATTTATTTTATTTTTATTATTATTTTTTTTTAATATGACGGGATAGTTGAGGTTGAGGACATATTTTAGAATACGACAACTGGACCTTTTTTTATTTATTTCTCAGGTACAGTCATGCATTCCGTCAAACTGAGTGAAAATGTGAAGCACATTCTCAACAAATGACTGATTTATTTGCTCTGACAGAGAGGATTTGTAAATATTTGTTTACACTGTATTAGTCTTTGTTTTCTTCTATTTTTTTATAATTTTTTTGTTTTGTTTTCTGTCATTTATGTATTTCTACACATGATTTGTACATGCCAGACCAGAAGATGTCTGTTAAATAGTCTAGCCCATATGGGATGGGCCAAATGTTTAGCATGACACAGAAATAAAATAATACTATTTGATTTGATTTTGGGCCTTATTTCTAGTGATAACATCAACTTGTATGGTGCTTTTCCTTGTACGCAAAGCCCAGATCCTGGCACACAGAAACTCCATGTAATGCATCGCTGACTCATAAAAGATAACCTCGGACTTCCATTAGCCTCTGACAAAGCTCCGGGTTTCAACTCACGTCTTATATAGTCCCTGACTCGTACATCAGTGCCAATCGGCAAACCAGGCCAAAGACAGGAAACCGAAAGGAACGTGTGAGGTGTCCTTAGAGTAACCAAAACAACTGCGAGTCCAATTTCCTTCGTTGTCACTTTTTTGTAGTTTTACTCTCAACTGGAGAGTGAGCTGAGAAAAGAACGTGTTGTCGGCCTGACTAAAACACTGGCAGCTCTCCTGCCTGTGTGTAAAGCTGACATCCAGTTTCCTGAGTGAAGTCATTTCCTCACTAGACGTTTTGCACAAACACAGGACTAAAATCCAAGGCAAGGGGGGGGGGGTATGTTCAGGGGCGCTTGTCTTGAAGAAAAGGGCTGACGGCAAACATCCACCTTTAAATTTAATTCCACCCTTTCATCGTTGAGCACAGATAAGAGATTTGGTAGCCGCGGTTAACTGGGGAAATATTATGATAAATCGGCTTTTATTAGTATTTTTCCCCATTATTCATGACAATAACAATTCAATGTCCTCGTGCTGGTAATGGTGCATGTGTCTGGATGCATCGCTGGCAAAGGCGAGGGTACTTATTATGGAAACAGTGCTATGATGAATGTGTTGGAGCAACTCAAACTTAATCTAAACTGCATTACATGTTGTTTTGAATATACCTCCATGATATGCCCATCTGTAATGTACTATCAAGTGTAGGGAGCAGAATTGCTTTAGTCTCAAAATTCAGAGCGGCAGAGAGAGAGAGAGAGAGAGAGAGAGGTTTTAAAATACTGTCTGTGAGAAATGCAAAATTTATGAATACCCCCCTCACATCTCAGCTTGATTTATGTGAAATAATAATACACTATTTAATGCTTAAACATAGCTAGGAGCGATCCCTGGCTATCAAGATGTACAATGGAGTAATGGGGCTGGAAGACAAATCACCTTGTGGACTTGTGATGCTTATTTAAAGGTGCTCAGGCAGATATATTAAACTATATGTAATTGTACACTAACTCTGTGCTGTAGGCAGAGGCGGCAAACACAGGAGGAGGCCAGTCATGATGCAGATGGAGTGGTGTAATCAATTTGACTCAAGCATCAGTATCCACGGCGGAGACGAGGGAGGAGACGAGGGAAGACTCTTCGATCTGCTATTTCCCGTCATCTTATTTAGGTCTAAGCCCTCTTTCATACATCCTGTAACTCCAGCTCTACTTTTAAACAAAATGTCAAAAAAAAGGGTTAAAAGTTAATTTTCCCACATGAAATTGAATATTTAAATTGTTAGCGTTTAGGCTCAGGAGCTACAGCAGATCACACATACACATTTACTGTACGTTTTGGCACAAGGTGCGTCGTCTTTAAAGATGAGGGCCAGGTTCAAACAGAGCCAGTGGTCACACGGATCGTGATTTATGATTCACTGATTGCCTCGTTTAATTAAAGTAAATGGCAAAGCAGGGCAAGGCCAAATTGTCCTGATCTGATGAATTGGCCCCCGTTTTACTACCAAAAGCAGGTAGGGTAAATAAACAGGGCAATTACAATGGTAAATGGAGCCTCTGTGAGCGAGCCCTGTAGGCTGTGGGCGGCTCACCCAGGATGTACAGAAGAAGTGAACAACAGGCGTTCCCGTAACATTTTTTTTTTTATCAACTTCCCTGTGTCTCTGATGCCCGGCCATGCCAAGAAAAACATACTTGCATACACACAGACACCTACGAGGTGCACACACTCTCACTCCCATATTCAGTGACACACAACCCCCCCCCATCCTGGTGCGTTCATGTACAATTATAGCTACGGTGATCCACAGGTGTTGAATTCTTCTGGCAAGCCATAAAACATGATATGCATGATTTGTGCAGTCAGCCAGGTCTGTAATTTCATTCTCCTTTTCTTTCATTTTCCCTTCCTGGGCCACACGATCCATTTTCCTGCTTTATGAGAGCGCAGACACCCAGAGAGACTTTCAGGATGATTACATGCCCCGTGCCATGGGGGGTCTGAGGAGCCAACACGCCAGCCAAAGAGCCGTGTCAAACCTAGGTAAAAACATCTATTTGAATAAAGGTTTTACATATTTGAACTGCTCGAGGTGTGCATCATTTATCCTCCTATAGACATTTTTTATTTAAGTATCAAAAATATATAATATTGCTCAGGTACGCAGCCTGCCGTTGTACGAGCAGTACTCATTTAAGATCAGGACACATGCCCTCGTGGTCCGGTGAGTGTAAAAATAAATCAAGCGTACCTCACATGGCTCATGTATTTAAAGCAATATTCATATACATACAGTCGGGCCTGATGTCACAGCACGTGGGTTGGTCTGTTGGCAGAGGACTGCGATGTCCTCCAGGGGAAACTTAACAAACTCTATCTGCCACTTTCACAGTGCTGCCTAAACGTGATCAGGGTGAGAGGTAGATCCAAAAACACACACACACACACATTCCTGGGTTACATTTTCACACATGAACACCTACAGTATAAACGCCAAAGGAGAAAAACTAAAAATTGAGTTTTGTACATATTAAAACTGACTCATTATTATAATTTGATCCAAGATTTCTAATATTACTCTGAGATTTACCAAGGCTTGCCATTATCATAAATATAATGTTAATATCTATGTAAATAACAGCCTCTCGTCGATTTAAGATGAGGCTATGTTAGTTATTGGGTGCATAAGGATAAATGCATGTGAAAAGCTAAATGGGCCACAGAGTTTTGCATATTTAACAATTTCGTTGTTTTTTGCAAAACCTGTCAACAGAGAGAACTCCGTCAGCTTCAATCCATGAGTAAATAATATGCAGACATAAACCACAGCATTAATCCTGGTGTGTGATTGACATTTCAGATCTGGGACAATACTCCAAATAATTAAAAAACAGAAATCTTGAAAAAGGTAATAGCTTCTCAAATCCATTAAGTAGTTAAAGGTTATGAGAAAAAAAAAAAAACAGGATTATTGCTCACAGCAAAACTCCTTATTAAATGAGACCACGTAATTTGTTTCTCAATCCCTTTCTCTTCATAAGCACAGCGCAGGTTAAATGAATGGGCAATGAAACATGCGTGTCATTTACCGTCACTCTGAGGAGACAACAACCAATCCACCCCCCCCCCACCCCCTGCCTGTCTATATGTATTAGTGCAAAAAGTGAGTATGGTAGATTGGATAAGTAGACACACAATTGCTAGTAAATTGTTTGTTTAATTACTTTTTCTTTCCTTTTCTTTGAGCACATTTGCAAAGAGAGATGCTTCCCCCTCCTGGCTGCTCATAAGAAAGTCAAAGACTCCCCCGGTCTCCTGTGCCTGCCCTCAGTGCCACCTATGCAGTTTGTTGTCACTGATTATAACCTGTGTGCGGATACACTTTTATAACACGTCTGTGTGTGTGTGTGTGTGTGTGTGTGTGTGTGTGTGTGTGTGTGTGTGTGTGTGTGTGTGTGTGTGTGTGTGTGTGTGTGTGTGTGTGTGTGTGTGTGTGTGTGCTTGGTTGGCATGTACTTCACTGAAAAGTTTGTGTTTGTACTCATGATTCTTTAAATGATTTCTGGATTAAGAGACACTATAATAATGTATCCTTATACATTTATATGGGGTTATTAATAGGACTTCCGCTCTATGCTGCTTTATAATTTATATATACATGTGAGATACATCTGAAAGTGCACATAGGCGGTGACTTGATTCAAAATTTAAGACGAAAGCTACAGTGATTGTGTGCATTGGTGGACTTTCTCTCTCTGTCTGCCTCTACACTGTCAAATAATGGCAACAATTAAAAAAATAAAAAAATAAATAAATAAAAACAGTCCTGCTTTGAATCTTGCAAGAACAATTTATGTAGTTAATGTATGTATTATAGGCTACAGTGTGACTATGTACAGCATAGCTAAGACACACCTTAATGGGTCCACCATTATTAGCTGTCAAGCTATGAGGCATACAGCAACGCCTGAACTTGCTTCCGTGGTGGAATAAAAAATATTTTCTTTTGATCATAAACTTAGAAACACTTAAAATACTCGTAGAAGAAAACTGTCTGGAACCATTTTCATTATCGATTACTCTGACAAATATTTTGCATGACTAATTGTTTGGCCTATGAAATGTCAGAAAAAAGTAATACAGTGCACATTGCACATCACAAAGCCCAAGTTGCCATATTTAAAAAGCTTGTTTTGTCCGACCAAAAGCCCATAAGGTAAAGGTGTTTGGTGTTTTTTGGAAGGCGACGTTGGAGGCAAAAAAAACACCATGGCACAAAGGTAAAGGTAATTACTTTACGATCATAGAAAGTGAGGAAAACTACCAACTTCACATTTCAGGTGTTGGGGCCAATACATATTTTGTTATAAAAAATTATCTAAATGACTATTCCACTATCAAAATTATTGGCAAGTCCTTGTTTTGTCAGTCAATTACTCTACTTACAGCTCTAATAAGTGGGTGGTGATGGCGCAGTAGATATGAAACATACCTTTGGTGTGGGAGACCAGGGTTCAATTCCCATTGTGATACATCAACCAACATGTCCCTGAGAAAGACACTTAACCCATAGTTCCTCCAGAGGCATGCAGAGTCTGACATATTTTTAGCAATTGTAAATCGCTTTGCATAAAAGCGTCAGCTAAATGACATGTATTGTAATGTAAAAAACCATGGGAACCAGTGTTTCATGCATGCATTCACTTTCAACTCAGGAAATAGTTTATCTGACAATAAATAACCTACAAAAACCTTCTTATAAAGCTGCTCGTATTATATCTGAAGCTTCAGTTCCTGTTTTAAAATGAATTGACTGCTCACTGAATGTTAATTGAAACCTCAACCCTGATATGAATAGGGTTGGGTATCGTTTGGATTTTTATGATTCCAATGCCAAACCAGTACTTTTAACCTTTACCGATTCTTGAAAAAATGAAAAATGACATTAAAAAAAGGCTCTTTTATAGTTATTTTTTTAAATTGAAAATGATTTAAATTGAACAATATATTAACCTTTTAAAAGTACTTAAATATATAATAAGTAGACCTAAGTCACCTAACAAACAACTACAATAATTTAATAATAAATTTAAAAAATAGTTACACAATTAACAAGTAACAACAAACTAAATGTTGAGTTGGTATGCTAACCAGACTACAGAGAAAGTTTGATATTTTTACATCTGTTTCGGAACGACAGAGGGAAAATATTTCAGTCGAAACGTTAAGTGGAACCAAAATGAGGAACCAAAATATGCATTCTAATCTGGTCCGATTCCTACCAGTTGGGTTTCTATAGTGGAACCGGGTTTTGGTACCCAACCTTTAAGCCCTCCTCTAATGGTAAAGGCACATTAAAGGGTGACTGTAAGAGGTCCGACCCACCATGCACCTCTTGCCCTCTAATGCCAGAGAACAGATGATCTGAATTTTAAACGTCCGCAGCCAATGTGAACCGGACTGGCAGGTCTCTGTCTGCTCTCTGGTCACTGGCAGAGAGAGGATGGGGGGTGAGGAGGGACATGAGACAAGGGGGGAAAGAAAAATGTAAGAGCAGCAAGCCTAGCAGATCAAAGAAAATAACATGGGAAAGGATATGAGTGCTTTGAGAAGTAATATAGCCGAGATAGCATCTGTTTTCCGTAGCATGCAGGAGGCTTGAGACAAGCCCAGAAAAAAAGACAAACGGAGAGCGAGTGCACTTTAGCCGAGGATAAGACCAAACACAAATGGGTTATTAAGAAGCCCTCAATGTAATATCTGGCTGACAGTAAAGTGTCTCTTTTTGAAATGATCCACTGCTGGGGTTAGGGGGCTTTTATGATACTAATATTGAATAAATAATATGAGGGATCATTCCAAGGGAGTGGGTGTTTATCTTAAAGAAGACAAAACAGTAATGTTATCACCAGGGCCTTGCTGGACAGTTTACTAAACCCCGAGACGTCCTGTTCTGTAACGAAAAGCTCCAAAACAAACACGTTAGACGCCTGTTAATGATTAAAATAGGTAATGCTGGTATTTCCTAAGTCTCATCTCTACACTAACCAGAACTTGACTGATGATGAGGAAATGGAGGTGAAAACCTGTTTTATTTATTATTATTATTTATATATCAGTCTTGGTTGATTATGTAAAATGTTGTCAGTCAATATTCCTTAACCCCTGTTTTAAAGTAAAATTACTTGGGTAAATGCATATCATCTTTTCTTTTATTTAAATGAACAGATAGTGTGGTTTGAGGATAATGAGTGTGTAAATTCAACAAATGTTAAAATCTGGGACACCCTTCCTGTGCAGGACACTCACCCAGTTGTCTATTTTCATTTCTATCGTCCATATAGTATATCAAAACCATTCATAAGTCGCGCTCCCATATGAGCCTCCTAAAGATTGAATAATGTCCTTCCTGATCCGCGCTGCAAGAGGCCATATTGGATCCAGATTTCACTGGTTCAAAAGTCATTTCATTCCCCTTCATTTCTCACCCCCCATCTCTTCCCCCCTCTCTCTCTCTCTGCTTTATTTCGCTGTCTCATTCAAGCCTTCTTTCTGCCTGCTTTATTTATTGCAGGTCCAGTGGTGTGGTACAAAGCCATTACCTGCGCATATGTACCTTTTTGAATAATCAATAAATAATTATTTTATTATTTAATAGGATTGTATGGGGAAAGGAAATGGGTTTTATTACATAAATCCATCACGCATGATGAATGGGTACACTTGTAAAGTTGGACGGGGGAGAAGGAGAAAGTGGTTCGGACGGGCCTGCGCCTGCGCTCAACGGCAGTGCCTCGCTGAGCACTTTCTCTATGCGAGGTTGTAAATATGACATTTTTGTCTCTTTGGGACTGTCAATTGGAGTGCAAGGGGAATGGGGGAAGGGGATTGTAAATTCAGAGAGATTAATTAACCTTTTACATTTGCGATTCAGCCCTGCATCTTTTTCTATGCATTGTGACCCCTATGAGCAAAGGGGTTAGAGACCTGGCCGCAGACGGCCCAGGGAGCACAGACGTCTCATTCCAAATGAGTTATTAACAGAATTTTTTGAATAGATGGAAAAATTGTAGCCTGGCCATTTAGTGTCATAAAGGCCGGGTTGGCGAGGCAGCAGGGGCCTCCCAGGGACAGGAGGCAATACCATTACAATCAAATCTGAGATGGAAGAGGGATTGAGCTGTCCATTCTGAATTTTTATATTGTCAGAGGGGCCGGGGAGGAAATAATGCCATCCTGGAGTGTATTAACCTCTGGCTGGGGAAAGAGGACAGGGGGAGAGAGCGAGAGAAACAAGACAGGCAGAGGGAGGGATTTAAGATTGGACCGCAAGGAGAAAGGAAAGCTGGAAGAGAGAGAAGAGGAATGAAGGGGCGAAAGAGAGTTTCATGCCTTATATGCTTGGGAAGCCAAAGAGTGAGAGACAGGGATATGAGATGGCCAAGAGACAGAGTCAGAAAAGAAGAGTAGGGAATAATGTAATAAGGATTTAAAGAGGAAAAAATGTAGGGGGAGAATGGTATATATGGACACAGCTGGGGGAGAAGGGGGAGAAGGAGGAGAGATGATGGGAAAGACAGAGAAAAGGAGGGAAGTTTGGAAGGATTAGGGGAAGGACATGGAGGGAGGAAGTGAAGGAGGCAAGGGGAAGGCTGCGGGAGAAGTAGACACATGAAAATCACTGTGAGCCATAGAGCTGCTCTACAATATGTTATGATGATATATAAACATAATAATCAGCATGTTGCATTGTTGTCCAGTGCAACTTCTCTACGTATTTTTTATTTCATTATTAACAGGCAAATATGGCTGTGGTTCACACGTATTAAGTGGTGTAAGAAGCACTCAGATTGTTTATTGAGTAATAGGCCTACCACAATGTAAGAAATACTCCATTACAAGTTCAAATCCTGCATTCAAAAAAATAGTAAAAGTACAGATGTAATTGCAAGAAAGTGTAAACTATCAAACATAAAAGCAGGTGGCTGTTCCAGAGGAAGCTAATTTCAATTCTTTTTAATGCCTATAAGCTATACATAATAAACACATGTTTGCCTTAATCTGCAAACTAATTACTCCTACTAGTTGTCAAAAAAGGTATATTAATAAAAAGTTTTAAAAAATGTCCTATCAAATGTAGAATATAAATAGAAAGTAACATTGAAATTAGGGGTGTGCAATTCAGAAAATGGCACGATTCCAAAAAAAAATGCTTATCACAGGAAGGAACTATGTTGCTAAAGCGGACACACGAGCGTGCATGTGCTATGTGCACAGTGGTGATGGTGGTGGTGAAGGGAGAAAACTCACCTAACTCAACATGGATTCTTCAAAACAGGTAAGCCTGCGTTGTTTGACTTTAACTAAAAGCATGCACTCATTTCCTGAGCGTCCTGTTCCACTGTTCATGGCGCAGGATAATATAATTTTCCATATTTAAGACCGAATCCAAGCGTAGCCTGTACACTTGGCCGCTGACGTGGCTACGTAGACCAATAGCGTCGCAGTTCAGAGGTCGCAGCAGAGCGGAAGTTGTTGGCTGCTTCTGCAAAGTGCGGGCAGCTTTTAAGACTAACACGCCTCTCAACGTGTTGTAGCCCTTTGACATCGTAAAGGGAAAATGTGAAAATGTTAGAAATGTGCGTAAGAAGAAGTCGGCACGTCCAGGGAAATGATTTTCACCGGCGTCGCCTCTGAAGAAGAGGATAAGCTAACGTAAAGAAACCCGGAAGTGTTGTTAAAGGTAACGAGTTTGCTACTGTTGCTTGGCTGTTTGGCTAACAAACCAAAGTCAGGGATCAAAAGAATCGCTAATTGTAATCGTCTCGTAGAATTCCATTGCTTGTTGGAATTACCGCTTGTCTTTAGCTGCGCAAACTATGCTAGCTAATCACAGTCGCTAGCTGCCCTCATGTAGGCTAACGTTAGTCAACGTTACTGGCCACCATACTTCATTAAACGCTTCATACATGTATTAACTCGTCATATCAGTTACTACAGATCTACAAGTTGGTGGATGTGTAGTTGAATGTGATATAGAGGTTAAGGTCCTAAACTAATAAGAGCTGTGATTATTAATAATAGTAATAATAATAATAATAATAGAGCATAACAGTCCTATTTTAATGTTGGAATGAAAAACAACATGCTTTTGACATATAACGTTACATGACATATGTAATAACTGTTCAAATGCAGCAGCAGTCTGAGCATGAATACAAATCTGACGATCTGCATGCTGCTCCAAAGTTTTTTGATAATATGATAAATTGTCACAGAGATCGACTGGATTACTTAATCTTTGCGTCACATTATCATCAATAACCATTCAAATTTTACAGGAAGTGGCTTTATCATCTATTTTTTTGGCATGAGTCCCTTGTTGCAACAAGTTGAACTGGTCACTGTCACACATGGTTATTTGGTTATATGGTGATCTTAGATGAGATAATAAGAGTTTTTATCTTCTTTCTAATTTCTATTCTATCTTTTATTTACACATTCACCACTTTTTTGTATCAGGTAAGTTACCTAATGTTAGTTAATGTACTGCATCCAAGATGTTTACATTTTTTTTCAGTTTGCACTAAGGCTGGGCACTATATCAATATCAGTATCAGAATCAGCTTTATTCGCCAGGTATGAGGACACATACGAGGAATTTGACTTAGGTTGGAGCAAGCCTCCGGGCAGCAGCTATGGAACAGCGCCACCACACGCTTTCTCGAAAAGAAACAATGCAGACAGCAACATAGTATACATAACATTACAACACAACATAATGCACAAGACAACACACAGTTCATGTGGTCACATGAAGGAATTTATTGAGGCGGTTTATGAGGGTGGGAGGAGAACACAAGAAACCGAGGCAGTCAGACGGATGTGGGTGGCATATTATATCGATATTGTGATATGTGACCAGATATCGTCTTAGATTTTGGATATTGTAATATGCCATTTAAGTGTTGTCTTTTCCTGGTTTTACGAGCTGCATTACAGTAAAATTATGTAATTGGACTGTTCCAGCTGTTCTGTTATTTGCCTTTAACCACTTAATCATTGTATCCACATTGCTCATTGTGTAAATATTTTGGGGAAGCAGTAATTGTACAATTGTTATGTACAGATTCATGTGCCGATTAACCAAGTCAAATAATACAATTTTAAATGCTATAACCAATCTTGCACTTAGTGATATCAGATATTTGTCAAAACTCTGGAATCACTGGAACACGCACCTGTAACTGTTTGTTATTGGGCATTGCTATTTGTAGGTTTGTATGTTTGTGTGTTTTTTGTGAAATTTTTGGGAGTCAATTTGTCTATATGTATTTATGCTTTTGGTCTGTTTGTACTTCTCTTGTAATGTGTTGTGTGTGTGTACTTTTTATCTGGACCTTGAGTCTGTAAATAATTAAAGAATTGTCAACCCTACAATATCGATATTAAAGTATTTGGTCAAAAATATTGTGATATTTGATTTTCTCCATATCGCCCAGGCCTAGTTTGCACATGCATGTCTTGCACTGTTTACATTCACACTGTTTATTATTATTATTATTATTATTATTATTATTATTATTATTATTATTATTGTTTTATTTTTCAAATGCTGCCTTTTAAAAAATTTTTATTTTGTATATTTGTAGTATATATTGTATACATTCTGTGGACAGCAAAGGAAGAATTTAATTGTACAGAAAAATATTGTTTCCTTACTGTGCATATGACAATAAAACTTTGAAAATGAAAAAAACTGAACTTGAAAGAATGCCCTAATGCGTCTTCAAGCTTTTTTCCGCTGTTCCTACCACAACTTCAGGCTGTGTTTACCACTAAATCAAGAGAAAATAATCCTATAATAACCTATATCTTATGTATGATCCTACAGCTCCCAGCAGCCACAGACACAATGAGTGCCAAATATGGCCTGGTGAGCTACAACAGTTCACGGAAGCACCTTTCGATCTCCATCCCGTCGTCTACAGAGGTGATGTCGCCCCACATAAAGTCTGTGGAGGAGCTGCGGGTCCTGGGAATCAACCTGAGCAGCTTCAGTACCCCCACACAGTTCTTGATCTGCGTGGCTGGAGTCTTCCTCTTTTACCTCATCTATGGATACTTACAGGTAACACAGGAAGAAAGATGCACTTGAGCGCAGACACATGGTTGTTGCAGTGTACGTGAAGTGCTGTTGTAAAGCTCTATGTGACTATTTGCTTGTTCAAATGCAAAAGACAGGCAAATTTAGTTTCCCCAAAGTTATTTACATGCACTGCTTTAATAAATGTAGCTGTGCTCCTGTCTGTGCAATTGAAAAAAGAATGCTGGTCTAGATGCCAAAACAGATGACAGAAAGTTTGTATTTCACATGATTGACTTCAGAAGGCTATTATAACCTGCATTTTGATTCTTTATTTGGCCCCTCCATCCAGGAGTTGATATTTTCCGTGGAAGGATTCAAGCCTTTTGGTTGGTACCTTACTCTGGTCCAGTTTGGCTTCTACTCCATGTTTGGTCTAGTGGAGCTTCAGCTCACACAGGACAAACGCAGAAGGTAAATACTCTGACAGGAAAGGATGACAGACTTTACTCACTAGAATTCACATTAAAATGTTTTTTTTAACATGTATACACCATCTTAAAGGCAGATTTGGTAATGTTGAAAAGCTAGCAAGATTTAGTAGCATGTCCTCAGGGCTCTGTCTAAACCAGGGTTTTCAGGTTTTGCAACATTTTTTGAACCTGTACCACCAAACATACGTGTTCCAGCCAATAACCGATAAGAAGGGGGTGGGGGGGTTAGTGTGTGTGCACATGAAGGGGGGTGTGGGGAGTTGAGGACAGAAAAGCGTGAAGAGGGAAGTTAGCTAGTGGAGAGCTGTCCTAGACAACAACTAACGTTAGAAATATATTCTCTTGAAGTTTGATATGTCCAAAAGAACTCACAGAGTGCCGAATTCACATCGGAAAAGCCTTCGAAAGGGGGCGAGAACTTTGCCGGCAAAAGGAGGAGGGAGGGGCGAGCTAGCCTCCGTTCTGTTTGACAATACTTCAAATGTCAACAAGAAGTGACGTCACCCAACATCGCTTAGAACATCTTTTAATATATAAAAAGTGAACATTGGAAATAGTTACCAACCTTGCCTTTTAAGCTGGATTTATTGTAAGAGGTAGGGATGATCTATTTTTGTTAAATCATCTGAAGCAACGCCTCAGTTTAACACGGAAATCTGTTTCTCAACTACTTTATTATGTTCTTGTCTTCCAGGATACCAGGGAAGACCTACATGATCATAGCATTTCTAACAGTGGGCACTATGGGCCTGTCTAATACCTCTCTGGGTTACTTGAACTACCCTACGCAGGTCATCTTCAAGTGCTGTAAACTCATCCCGGTCATGATTGGAGGAGTGTTTATACAAGGTACGCTAATTCTACTATACATGTATTTACACAGACCTTACAGATGCAATACATACTCACGTGCTGTTTTTTTTTTTTTTCCTCTTTCTCACAATATTTTGATCCTTCATACTATGTGATTTATATGTGCTGCTCTGTAGCTGTGAATATTGCAGTGTTGTCTCGCTTACTTCACTTTTTTTTCATCTGGATTTGAAACCTCAATCCTGGGCTTTGAAGTTGTCAGTTGCATTTGTTTAAACGAGACTCGCCGATCAGTGCGTTAACTCTTGAGTTGGCTTCATTGAAAAGCTTCAATCTGAATCAATGGCTTTGTCTGTCAGGAACTGAGACTGAAATCTCACCAGGCCGAGATTTTTAATTGCAATCAGTTGACGAACAACGCTATTTAGAATCCGTAGTTGGAATTGAAATCAGCAATGTGTTGTTTTTTTTTCTTCAAGATCTAAATAACTGTAAAGCAAACAGAAATCATTGGCATTTTTATTCAGAAGATAAAGGACTCTCTAAAATAAATGTTTTATTTTACTTAATAAATAGATAAAATACATGTTTACCTTATTGAATTTAAAACAATTTAACTATAGTCATCAGTCAGGAGAGGTGGATTTTGGAGAAGGTACATTTTACACCTCATTTCAGTCTTGCATCTTTCCTTTGAAGCGATGGCTACCTTTCAACATTGAGTATTTCCTTCTTTTTAAAAAAAAAAAAAAAAAATCTGTTATGTCTGTTGTTTTCGATTGTCAGAGCCCAGTCGGCCGTGCTGGTTCGGTCTGTCTTTCATCCTCACACCGACCCACTCAAGGTTCTGTGTCCTCAACGTCAGACAGGGTTTTTTTTTTTTGTGTGTGCATATTTTGCTTTCTTGCGTCTCTCTCTCTGGATAGATAGATACATGTGAAGACCAGGGTCCCTCAAGGGGTCGGGTGGAAAACCAGAATTTATTCACTTAGAATGCAAAGAGGAAAGAAAGTGGGAGAGAGGGATGGATGGAGGGAGGGGTGTGGGGCTGCATCTGATGTGAGGCCCTTCAAAGGCGAGTCAGGGAATCAAAGCCGACCACGGTCGACCTGATGCTGTGTCCCCTTGTCAACCTCAAGGCAGCGATCCATCAGGCTGTTTTTGGAAGACTCCTTCATCCTGTTGTTTTTTTTTTCCCCAAAACTTTTCCACAAAGCTTTTTTTGACGCATTGTTACGTGCACAACCTCAGAAACTTTGAATCGTCAAGAATGCCCATTTAAAAAAAATGTGGGCAATGTCAACTTTTATTTAAAAAGAGGTGGGTCATCTTTTGAAGATTTCCCTGTAAGCCTTGCTCGAGGGGAGGAACTCTCCCCGTGCAACGGCTCAGTTAGGTGTGTCTGTGTTTTTATAAGTTAATCTCTAAAACTTATTTTCTTGTTTCCCTTTTGTGAGGATGGTCCACATCTGAGATTTCAAAAGTTTAGGTTTCTGATTTTGGAATTTCAGATTGACGTTCCAAATTGTTCAATTGCTATTAGGCAACGATTACCGATGTAAAACACGTTAATAATAACATTTACCTATTATCATTTAAAATATCATTATTAGCACGGTGGATTATCACGGTGTGGAAACGTGTTCATGTGTGCAGTTTTACATTTTAATTTTGATGATGAAGAAAAGAAGTATATAATTAGTGGTGTTTCTTTGACTTGTTTACATATTCTTCTTTATTGGTTTTGTATCATTTAAACCTGCACTACTGGAAATGTTCCTGACAAATAAGCTGTTCACATGCTGAACCCTTGTTCTTCTTTTGATGTTAAAAGTTGCACTTTTGATAAGTTTCTGCCTATATTTTTGTTATATAATAAACACTGTTACCCTTTTTGAAACTATTTCAGCTTGCATCTGTACATATTGAACACACTAACAAAATACCGCTATAATAGTGAAAAACGTGAACATTTTTGGTCACTATAACAGCAAGGTTATATTTTCATACTGTTACATCCCTCATTGCTATGTGTTTGTGTCCCAGGTAAACGCTATAATCTTGCTGATGTGTCTGCTGCTCTCTGCATGAGCCTGGGACTCATCTGGTTTACGCTAGCTGACAGCAAAGTGGCCCCCAACTTCAACGTCACAGGTTACATCTTTGTATAATATATAAATGATATTCTTACTGTGGCATTGTATATGAAGTGTGGCGACCTATTTTGCTAAATGCAAACCCACTAGCTCAAAAGTACATAATTTGTCAGATATCCATGTTCTTAGTTTTGTGTGTTTATGATTGTGTGGATGTAGGTGTTCTCCTCATCTCCCTGGCACTTTGTGCTGACGCCGCCATTGGAAACGTGCAGGAGAAAGCAATGAAACTCCATAATGGCTCCAACTCTGAAATGGTACCCTGCTTATCTAACTTTAAAAAAAAAAGTGTATATATACCTACATAATAGGGGTGAGAATCACCAGAGGCCCCACAATACGATATCACTCATTAGGGGTGGGAAAAATGATTCTTAGATGCATTGCGATTCTCTCTAGAACTATTCAATGCTCGATTCTGATAAGTTAATAATCGATTATTTAAAAAAAAAGTTTTTTAAATGTGATTTTATTTTTATTTAAAAGTTACTGTTTCCAGACATCTAGAAATCAGAAAACAGAGTGACTGAAATAATGGTGATAATGCTAATGGACAACAACTTAAGAGTTGTGTGCAGGAAAAAAAAACACACAAAAATGGCCAAAAGGAGAAAAACAATTAAATGTTGTACTTTATACACACGATTAGGGCTGGGTGATATGGAGAAAATCAAATATCATGATATTTTTGACCAAAATTGATACCACAACGATATTGTAGTGTTGACCATTGGTGCTTTCACAAAATATTTACACAATTGAAATTTTTGATAAGTAATCATCAGTAATGTAGATATGGCTAAGTGGGTAAAGGCAAATAAAAGAACAAATAGAATAATCTGATAAGTTCAGAAAATGACTTAACTTGCATGTAATGCAGCCAGGAAAAGACACCACTTATGCCATATTACAATATCCAAAATCTAAGACGTTATCTAGTCTCATATCTGTTTTAATATTGATACTGTATATTGCCCAGCTCTACACATGCTCTAATAAGACATACATGAAATAATTATGCAAAACACATATAGGCTGTTCATCTACGTATCACATTACATCAGACCGCCCCATGTTTCATGTTCTAAGAAGCCAGTTCTCCACCTTTAAACATGACTGAGCCTCTGACATGGAAGGTCACCGTGAGGAGGTGACTTTCACAAGCATGTTTAAGGCCTAAGCATGGAATGACTGCTGTAGACAAAACATTTCATTAAAAGTTGAATGTGACAAATTCTGTATGTCAAAATCTAACAAACTCAGATTTATATTTATGTTTTTAAAATCCAACATCGGAATCAAATTGTGAGGTGCCAAGAGATTCCCACCCCTAATACTCATGTCACGATACGATAATATTGCGATGAGAGAGAGAGAGAGAGAGAGAGAGACATGCCCCAAAAGGAAAGCTTTGTATCTTTCATACTGACACGGTCATTTTATAGTACCAAAAAGTTTAATTCTAATGTTCAATTTATAAAATAAAAGATACATTGATGTATCGATACAGCATTGCCACAGAAAATATCGCAATACTATGCTGTATCGAGTTTTTTCTCCCTCCCCTACTACATAACGTGTATAAGTCTATTGGCCACTATATCTGTTCACACAATATCGGGACGAGTGCAGCATATTTAGTTCTGCTTTACTGTGTCTTCAAACCCAGACTGCTGTGTGCCATGTTTAGGCTGTGAGAATTGTGATGATTTTATTTTCTGTGTGATGTCACTGACTGGTCACATGGGGTTGGGTTGACAGGTGCTGTACTCGTACTCCATCGGTTTTGTCTACATACTGACAGGCCTGCTCTGTGTGGGTGGGCTGGGACCGGCAGTGGCATTCTGCTCGGAAGTGAGTATACCTTAACGGTGGCTTCACACACGAAGTTAGCGTTTCGCACGATTACATACAAAGTCAAAGCAAGACGTGAATCCGAACGAGAAATTCTTGTACCGCTGTAGCCAGAGCCTTTCGACCTTAAGATTGTCCTGCATAGCATAGGCCTGACTGAGTTGAACTCCATTCAGAAAACATGAATTTTAAAACTGTTTGCTTGCCGTCTTGTGGACAGCCCTGACAAAGCATGAACTTAAAGACTTTTTATAAATCAGCATCACAATGTTGTTATTTTGGAATACTTTTAATCGGTTTATTGTAATTGAATCATAGCAAAATTTGTTCCTCCAGTAGCGCAAAAAGCGGTCATCCAGACATAATGTTACTTCCTGGTGAAGGCGGGGAAATTCACAAAGCTATGTGCTTTTACAGATGATGTTGTTATTCCAGTCACGATGACATTCGGTTTTCCGATGTATCTGGGACTTCCACAACAAGTACAAAGCAGCAGCAGCAGTGGTTATTTCAGCCATGGTTGAAGACAGAAATAAACCTTATTGGTGCCTACAGCTCTTGCTTGTCTCGCACAAGTAACACAAAAAAGAAACTATGCCAACATGATTCCAAGGGTGGGTTACCGATATATACAACCGGTATCTACCTAACCGAATGGCAACGTAGACGTCGGTGCCTCATTTCGGTGCCTCTTAAATGTCTTCGTTGTCCTCTGGTGCTCTGAAACGTATGGACAGACAACAGGAGCATCACTACATGTGACACAAGTTATCAATACTCTTAGTAGCATGTAATGTTAGCCTACAGTTAGCTAGTAGCTAACCTAAACACAGTCAAAATGTTCAAAGCTATACAGTCTTGAGTGTGGCTGTATTTCACTCTAAAGGATGCCAACACCGGGACGTGCAACAGTCTGCAGCTTAAGACACCGTGTAGCTTAGCTACACCTTTCCAGGCCCCACTGACGCAGTCAGAGATGAGGGAGAAAGCACACTGATGGGACTTAATGACGCATTCAATTGCACTTTGTAAACTCATGGTGTATTCAAGTGCACCTCGAGAAGCTCAGGCTGTTAGTGCAAAGTACTCAACTTCCATCTATGGTTCTTCTTCTTCCTGTTTAACTGCAAAGTATCTGTAAATGCCTGGCACTGTTAAAAGTATCATTTTAGCTTTGCTTTTGGAAGAAGGAAAAAAATGATTTCCAACCCGCGGTCAAACTCACCGTAAGACAACGAGACTAGATACTTTGAATTGCAGACATATCGCCAAAATCAAATGTTCTTTTTAAGATGCAGATCAATCAGTTCTCATGTATAGTATAATAAATGTGTCTTGCGTTCCTGTATAACCTTCTGAAATGCGGCCAGCTGCTGCTTCTTTAATTTGGGCGGTATAAACTTAAAAGATGCACTTCATTTGCATACTGTTAGTAAATCCCATTCTCAGTAATGTTTCTGTGTCATATTTGTTAAATAGTTTTTTTTAATTTTTTTTAATTCTCTCCTCCCTCCCAGCATCCCTTGAAGACATACGGTTATGCGTTCTTGTTCTCTCTTACGGGTTATTTTGGCATCTCCTTCGTGCTGGCCTTGATCAAGCTCTTTGGTGCCCTGGTTGCAGTGACAGGTCAGAACTGCCGTTTGTCAAACCTTCTCTCTCTACTCCGGGCTAATCTGGCCAGTTTGAAATTTTAGATTAGACAGAAAAATTGTGTCATAAATTACAATGTAGATTTTATATAACACATTTGCAACAAACTAGAAATGTCTCTTTGACCATGTTTGAAAGTTACATGTGTTGAACTGTTTCTCCTTTCGCAGTGACCACCGGCAGAAAGGCCATGACTATCGTACTCTCCTTCATGTTCTTCGCAAAACCTTTCACTTTTCAGTAAGTACGGTCACCTTTTGACTTTGATCTGTTTTTCTTCTTGTTAAAAGTAATTCTACGCTGGCCTTTGACTAATAAACCTTGACTTGGCTCCCCCGGTTTTCATGTCTTTAGTCCATTTTCAGAACTTTGCTACTCCACTGCTCTTTCTCCTTGTTCCTCACCCTTCAACTTTCTCTGTGCTGTCAAAGTTGTCTCGTTTTCTGCTCTACCTCTCCCGCTCTGTGTTGTAACTTTCTACATGCGTGTACGCACACACACAAACACACACAGAGCCAAGACATAAAAAAAAACATCTGTGTCTTTCACCAACTTCATTTACCCTCCAGCTGGTTTTTGCCCTCCACCGTTGCTGGACTCCCAGGCTCTTTCATGGCTGCAGTTTACACTTTTTAAACCAAATGATTTTATTATCATACATTGTTCTCTATCTTTTCGTGACCCTCTCGTGCTCCACTTTCTGCCCTTGTTTCAACTTCAGAGTCCACTTTTAAAAAAATGTCTAATCTCTCCCTCATCAGGTACATCTGGGGCGGCCTTCTGGTACTCTTTGGCATCTTCTTGAATATTTACAGTAAAAACAAAGATAAAATGAAGCTCCCTTCCATCATGGACCTCAAGAGCTGGCTGCTGACCGGAAAGAAAGTCAGATTTCTCTCACAAAACGTATAAGAGGCACCCATGGGCGTAGTGGAAGTCCTGCGCTGGCTGACTGACTGTCTGGTCAGATGTAGAGTTGGCCCACCTGTCTCTGCAGGTATGCTGAAGCACTTGCCCGAGCTACGAGCCCGAGCTACGAGCCTCTTCACCACCGACATTGAGCCAAGGATTAATCCAGGATCGGTGATGGAGTTGCTGTGTAATATCTCTATCTACCAGTACACCACTCGCTTAAATTACTCAAACTCTTTGCAGCAAACCGAAGGAACTGTAACTATTTTTTAAAAGGGGATCAATGTTAGTGGGCTCTTTAAAAGCAGTGCTTCAAAGCCCCACAGTAACATTCCCAACATGGAGGACAACACTGAGGACTTTTTAAAGGGAACCAGCGCCTTAGCAAACCAAATTGCACACTTTTGCACTGGAAATGACTTGTACACTAAAGTGTGGCTGGGAAGTGAAATGTTATGAAGAGAGTACAGGGCGACAAGCGTATCTGTCGTGTCTGAAATGAATGTTTGTCCCACCACCACCCTAAATGAAAAATGACATACTGATTAAAAAAAAAAAGGCATATTTGCCTCCGCATGTGCCACAAAGACTGAGCAAAACTTAGTTTTAAATAATCATTGTCTTGATGAAAGTTTTTTTTTTTTTTTTTCTCCATAATTTACTGGTAATTTATATCTGACTATGCCCTTATCTGTGAAAAATGTGTCGTCATGTGTTGAAATTTTGGAGAATGTGGAGACATTTGCTCCTCTGTACATCAAAAATGTCAACTGCCAAAATTTGCTAACCATGTGTTTGGGTGAATGGGTACCACTCTTTTTACATGGAAACAAACTGAGACGTGTGTGGGCATGTGCGCGCGTGTGTGTGTGTTTAAATAAATAAATGTACTGTGTTTATATAGCACTTTTCTAGTCTTAACGACTACTCAAAACACTTTTACATAGTACAGGAACTATTCATACACTGTGGCCAAGGACACTTTGTCATGGGGCTGCAGGGCCAGAGATCGAACCACCAACCTTCCAATTGGCAGGCTGTGTGTGTGTGTGTGTGTGTGTGTGTGTGTGTGTGTGTGTGTGTGTGTGTGTGTGTGTGTGTGTGTGTGTGTGTGTGTGTGTGTGTGTGTGTGTGTGTGTGTGTGTGTGTGTGTGTGTGTGTGTGTGTGTGTGTGTGTGTGTGTGTGTGTGTGTGTGTGTGTGTGTGTGTGTGTGTGTGTGTGTGTGTGTGTGTGTGTGTGTGTGTGTGTGTGTGTGTGTGTGTGTGTGTGTGTGTGTCTCTCTCCCCCCATCTCTCTCTTGCTCCTTGCACCGCTTGAGAGAAGAGTTGAAATGTTGCCAAAGTGTGTGTGTGTTTATCCATCCAGTGGCCTTAGGCATGTTTGATTAGGAGTCCTGAAAAGAAAAAAAAAAAGGATACTACTGCTAGACAGAAAACAAACACCAGTCTTCACTGTGCCTCGGCTGTCCCTTTCATTCGGATCTTGTGTGTGTTGCGTGTCATTCACATTCACTCTAAATGATGATGTGATGAAGCTCACACCTGTTCCTTCCTCTGTTGGGCCATTCAAGGATATTATGTTGAGATCTTTTAGGAGATGTTTCTACCAATATACGTTATTGTGTAACAGTAGGTGGTTGCATGGTAATCTTTGTTTGTATTATGTGTTTCATGCAGACCTTCTCTTCACTGACACCCTGCTTTTAGTATGACTATCACTGTGCAACAGAGTTTATAATGGAAAAATGTAGTCCAGATAATCATTGCCCAAGAGATTGGTTCTATTCACTGTTTATCATATTTAAAATTAGGGCTGGGCGATTATTAAATATCACGATATTCTTGACTAAATACCTCAATGTCAATATTGCAATGATATTGTATGGTTGACTATTGGTTCTTTAACAAAATGTTATTTACACAAATGAGATTTTTGATAAATATTCTTCAGAAATAATTTAATGACTTAGTGGGCAAAGGTAAATAATAGAACAGCTAGAACAGTCCGGTAAGTTTAGAAAATGACATCACTTTACTGTAATGCAGCCTGTAAAAACACTTATTACAATATTTCCAAAGTCTAAGACGACATCTAGTCTCATATTGCATTATCGATACATCAATATAATACCCAGCCCTATTTAAAATATACAAAAATGTTGGTCTCATAATGTAAGACACATAAAATCCATTGTAACATTGTTTTATGAGTCTAAAAATCCACAAAATGATGACCAAATTCTCATCCTGAGATAAAGGAATTGTCAGCTGCGGGGCTGCAAAGTGATTAGAGACACCGTCCTTCAACCTTGAACCCAGAGTCCTCCCTGTCAAAGTGCCCTGGAGCAAGAATCCAGCGCTGATGTCTGCTGACCATGCCTTTTGACCTTTCAATGGAGATATACAGGTGAGAGAGAATTTCCTTACAGGGTTCAATAAAGTGTTAGATGGCATATACCCAGAAACTGAAAATCACACTTTGTTTAAGTGGCTGCAAACCCAAAACGCCCAATCAAGAAGAAATATAAAAAAGGCTAGAAATAAATGTTTGAGAAGACTTTTGTCCTTGATGATCTGTGTGTGTGTATGAGTGTCACTGCCATAGCATGGTGGGAAATGAAAGAGACTTGCCAGCTCAGCAGGAGGCAGCTGAGTGTGGCTCTCTGTGATAATAGAGGCCCAGATATTACAGTCTCACTTCCAAGCGGGAAACCTAACGCTGGGCCAATTAGTAATTTGGTATTTCATAAAATTTGGCAGCTTGTGTCTGATGACAAACTGACAGAGATCCTCGCCTCCTGGGAACATTTGGCAGTACAGCAGTATACACACACAAAAACAGAGTTTTTCTTTCAAAACAAAGTGAGTGTTGAACATACTGGGAGCACATAACTCAATTGAAAACAGAAAATGACTGGATGCATTCTTGTTTGGCTGCAGATTCAGGTTGGGGAAAACATTTTCTTCAAGAGGCCTGTTTTATGACACACAGCGCCTCGCTAACTATTGCTTTCATATGATTGATGAACACTGAAGCAGTCCATTAGAAGATGAGAGGTTATGTTGCTGTGTTAAAACATTAGTTAGCCATTATGTATTGTACACCTTTGATGTGTGGCGTACAGTACTGCTTCATCGCTATGGGAACGGCTGTTCTCTTGCAGCTCCCTGAAAGGTCATTATGGGATGGGAAAGCCCAATTGACCCAAGGCAAAGTACATCATTTGTCTTTTAGCACCAGGAGAACACACCCAACAAAGCAGGCTGACCCCTGTTAGAACGCTGAGGATTTGGACCATTTTTCAAAGCCACATAGGAATTTGCCATTGGCTGAAGTCAGCTGTTTTTAATTGTTTTAGACAAACATTTTTCTTTTTTAATCGTATGTGACTTTTTGTGTGTCTTACTATCAAATAATAAAATATGAATGTAAAAATTGTTTTCTTATAGGATTAAGGAATGTTTGATATAACAAAAATATGTTCAAATTCAGATAGGCCTTCATCTTTGGTACTTTTTTGTCTCTACTTTGACCTTTTATTCTCCCATTGCCTTCTAATCGTCCAACCCCCCACTCTCCAACTCACACACACACACACACACACACACACACACAGAGACATACACGTGGTTAAGTAGGCCATCCAACCTTTGCTCTCACACGGCTGCAGCCCTTCCTAATAAATAATGGGAAGTGTCCAAAGCTCATCTATAGGCTGCTTTATAATATGCTGTCCACTTTAGATAGGTTGCCATATAATATGTGACCTGACCTCAGATAGCCACAGCAGGAAAGGTTGGCAGCCCATTCATTAAGAGTGCAATCAGTTCAGTTGGGGCAGCAAGGTGTCTAGGTGAGGGATACACAGTCATTCTCACAGAGACATGTATGCACACACACACACACACACACACACATTCCTGTCGTCCTTGGCTAAATTAACTAATAAAAATAAATAATGATTAAATGCAGGTTTTAGAATTTAACAGACTTGAGATTCACTTCTTATATATTTATTGAATGTGTGTAGATTTTAAACCCGTCTTCATGTTTTTAAGAAATATTTCAATATTTTGGGAAATACGCCTATTCACTTTCTTGTTGAGAATAAGGAGATATGAATATGAAGTACAGCCTGCAGCTGGTTAGCTTAGCTTTGCATACACAAATAAAAAATAAAGAGCTAGCCTGGCTCTGTGCAAAAGTGACATACATCCTACCAGCACCTTGAAATAACAGATGAACATGTTACATCTCCAAAGTAAAGGGAATCACTATTTCTTGGTGACTAGCTGACTAGCTGTTGTTGCCAGCTGTTGTTGCAAGTTGTGTTTTTACAGGAGGTTACATACAAGGTGTGTTTTGCTAAGCACAGTAATGTCCTGGGGTTGTCTTCACCAGAAGGTTTAAAGTTATATGGTGTTAAATAGTGAGCTTTAGATGTCCTGGTAGGCAGATTTTCATTATATTTGGTCTAAGCTAAGCTTAGTTTCCCTCTGTTTCAACTTTTGTGCTAAGCTAAGCAGTAGCTTCATACTGCAGTAAAGACATGAGTGAGTGGTATCAATCTTTTCATCATTTTCACTTTTATGCTGAACTAAAGAACTATTAAAAATGTAATTTCTCCTTTCTTTTCCTCCTTATCCTACTTTTTCATCTTTTCTTTTTCTTTCAATATACCATAGATCAAATATTTCTATCCCATTTTTTCTCAATTTCCTTCCTTAAACCATCTTCTTTCCTTCCTTCCTTCCCTCTCCACATAAGAACCCCCTAACCACCTCCTCCTACCTCAGACTCATTACACCCCACCCACCCGTACCGTGAAGCTCTCCTCATATAATATGATGGCCATCTGCTAGGCTGAGCAACGCATTCCAAAAGCCCCGGGGCTGGATGTTTATCTGTCGTCCCCCTCTCAAACTCCTTTAAGGATGCAAAACATATCAGCGATCATCGCAGTTACAATTAGCACAGGTGCTGCTGAGCTGTAAAGTGATCAGGAGAAATGGGAGGAAACATAATTGAAGTGGATTAGAGCGGAGAGGTGGGAGGGAAAAAAATGAAATAAAAATTCTGGAGGCTTGGACAGCGGCCCTTTTCTATACTGCTGTTTAAAATTCACTGTGCTGTGATTAAAACTGGTGCAGAGCAGTGGCGGAAGTCCTGGCAATGAGTTAACAGCTGTCCAGTGTGTTCTAGTGTGTTTCTACCCCACTGTTTCCATGAATGTGGTCCTGTCAGGTTGAAATATGGAATTGGAGAGTGTTATTGTGAATTGTACAACCAACATCAGGGCTCTTTATACATATTATATTTTTCAGTTTTACCTGAGGAGCTTGTATAGCTGTGTGTGTGTGTGTGTGTGTGTGTGTGTGTGTGTGTGTGTGTGTGTGTGTGTGTGTGTGTGTGTCTATGTGTACTGTGTAGTCTAACATGACAAACCAAATTTTATTGTATTCAGCTTGTCAGAATCAATTGACAGCATGGCAGCAAACATTTCTGCACATGCATGCAAACACACATACACACACACACACACACACACACACATTTCAGTAGCTCGAGCAGGGCCGAAATATTCTGTAGCAGTCACTCATGAAGAGAAAATTCTTAATAATAAATATCCAGCCAATAATGAATGTGCTGCTGGCTGCAGTTGTCTTGGGGGCATAATATCTAATTTCCTCCCAATGTTTCATATCCCTACTCCTGCATGTCGACACAGTCCATCATTACACCCCAATGCAGGTTCCTATCACTTTTATTTATTTTTCAAATCAATATATAAATCAAAGCCTGGACAGATGAGATCCAATAAATTAGAGAGTGCTGGACAAATGTGGAATGTTAACTGTGTACCAGGAGAGGAGATTCCCATGGGTGCTGCCTGGTCTGTGCTGTGTGCCAGAGGAAAATATACTAAATGTCATATTAAATTACAGCTAACTTGAATATTACTCAGTGCTGTTTTTAATGCAAGTGGAAAAACTCAAGGCCTAATCTGAATAGGTTTTGTGGATTCCATGTATCTTCACGGACAGCCTCTATATCTTATTGTATATCTTATTTTGTTCTTCTTCATTTTTTAAATTTAAAAAATCAAGGCTGGAACAAACAAGTGGATGATGTCCTCTGTGGTCTTGGTAGTAACCAAAAATTAAGAAAGCAATTGAAATTTCTGGAAGTGATGGATACCATTTTGCATCCCTCCCCAACAGGCATTCATTTACAGTAAATTAAACTGGGGGATGCAAAATAGAGCAGCAGAGCAGTGATTTTATGTGCACCAGCCACAGTGTGTGAGTCACCCCCTTCTATTCCAAGCTTAGCCACATGGAAAAATGGGAGGGTTAGTGGAAAAAGGGTTAGAAATGGGGGCAAGAGGATACAGAACCAGGTGAAATAGAGCATAGAGAACAGGGGAGGAGGGTCTGCAGCCTCATAAGTCTGCAGCTGCCATGTTGAATCCTTACTGCGGACTCACGTAGATGCAGGGGGCTAACCAGTCAGCTCGGACCAAGACCCATAAGTTGAAGGGCGGGCTTAGAAGGCACACACACACACACTCTCAGAGCTATTACCTGAGCGTGGCAATCATCGCTATCAGCAGGGAATATGCTACCATCAGGCCCTATAACATCAAAGTACACCTTGGCGCTGACACTGCATGACATGCATATGTGCGGAGGCAGCGTGAGGCGATGCCAGGCCAGCCAGCAGCAGGGGTTTGAAAGAGATTCCCATTGACAGTGGTCCGGGGAGGGGGACCTCCCTTGCAAAGTGAAACATCAGGCCTTCTTCACTTTACATGGTAGGAACACAAAGAGAGAAGCCGAGCCTCCTAGGTAGAGAAAAGGATAAAAGAAATGTAATTTTGTCAGCTGGTGTGTAAGCAGTGTAAAATAAAAATCTATCTCCATTATGGGAAACAATAAAGTATGTTTCAGCCATGTTATTAACATATAAAAACAGATATACTGTATGATTGCACAAGGCTTAAATCAAAATAGTACATAACATAAAAGTAACATTTGGCCAGGGCTGGAATTACCATGTGAGGCACAGTATGGAGTTAGGGCTGCAGCTAAATATTATTGTCATTCTTGATTAATCTGCTAGTTTTTTTCCAATCAATAAAATAATCATTTGGTCTATAAAATGTCATAAAAGAGTGAAATATGACTATCATAATTTTCCAAAGCCCCAGGCAACATCGTCAAATAGCTCATTTCTGCTGACAGTCGTGAACCCAAAACTCTTAATAAGACAAAGAAAACAACTAATAGATTATCAAAATAGTTGATTTACTCGTCTTTTCTGCTCTACTATACAGACTATGAGAAGAGTATATTTTCACACAGGATGCAGTCCATGGGGAACTTGTCATTTAGCCTCATTACGAAAATGTGAGAGGTCAGGGGCGGTAAGATAGCCTGGTCCAACCACACTCTGGTACATTTCATTTGTACAGAGAGTCTGGCCTCTGTCCTTTTACAAGGGTACTCTGTTGAAGAACTATTGGATCTGCCCAGAGCCAATCTGGATTTGCCATAACCAATCGCTAACGTTTGGTTGGGACGTCGGCTTAGAATCGATAGCGTTAGCCTCATAGCGTTAGCCTTAGCCAAACCCTTCACCACTAACGGAGCGAGCTGGAAAATCAACCTTTTCCCGAACCCCGTGGGGAGGAGGGCCACAACATCATGGCCACCAATTAAATTCAGCAAAGATTGTTCTTGCTTGGGCTTTAACTTCTGGATATTCGGCTTCGCTCGCATCTTTTTCCGCCGCCATTAGAGAACAACCCAAACTAGCGCACAACCTCAACGTCATTGTTCTCACCCTCTCTGAAAACCCAAGAATATACCGCAAACCCGGATGTAGTACTGAAGGAAAATGAATAATTGAGCGGAAGTACGTAGGAGGCCAGAGCCAGGCTTGCGGTCAGAATCAGTTTGTGGGAAAACATGGTGTTCAAGGGCAGTATGGAAGGATAGATATTTCATGGTGTCTTAAAAGTGTCTTTGTCTTTAGTTCACTTTCATCAAACGTCACATGAAGTATTGATATGTGCACAAAGAGGGTTGTTGTAACAGGTGGGAGTGGAATCCTTATTCCCTTTGATTAATTTCTCATTTTCAGTCTGGGTGGGGCTCAGAACATGACGCCTTCAACCAGTTGTTGCTTCACACAGTTTCTACTGTATGTTGCCTATTCTAATGAAACAACTTTTCTTTTTTACCTAAATAACATAAATAAACAGCTAATACATTTACACTTGACAGTCCAAAAACCATCTGAAATACTTTATGTAGATAGGATCCTTTTATTCTTTTTATGGTCTTTCACAATCCACCAGATAGACTTTTAACTGGAAGCAAAATTTGGCCCTTTTCTTAGTGTTGGTATAATTTTATTCAAAGGAAGTTTTCATAAAATAGGCAAAAGACAATTCTGATCAAACATCAGAAGACAAAAAACCTCCGACCATGTGACGGTTTGAAACAATTACATACAGTCTATCTTTTAACGCTACACTGGGAAACAAGATCTCATTTAAAAACAATAGCAAAGCAGAAGGCAGTTGTTCCAATATGGAGAATATAAAGAATAAATAATCCAGTTGTCTGCAGTGCCCAACGCAAAGCAATTTAACGCATCAGTGGCAGCCGCCTATTAATTTCCTGTGGAAGGGAAGAGGGGGGAGGCTGGGAGCACTGATTGGAGAGACAACACAGCCGCATCATGTATCACTTCAGAGCCAAACAAGGCACACACACACACAAATAAATGCATAAATGCACACTAACACCTAACACATGAATCCATGCAAGCAAACACATGCACGTCATAGTTGTAATGCTGTTGTTTCCCACACTGCCAGTAGTTGAATGGGAGAGAGGTGACACTTTATGCTTAATGATAGTGAGTAAAAATAGGAAAGCCTACAGACAGAGAGGCCCATATGTGAATCTTGTCCTTAGGGTGTTGCATCAATAATAGCCCCCCCTAGGCAGGATGTCCCTGCTTCTCCTATGCATTCACTGCAGATCCTCCAGTCTGCTTTAATTAGGTACCCAGCCTCTGACCCCTCCCCTGTTTCCCAAATAACTAAAGAGGGCGTGGCAGCAACAATATCGCTGGCGCTGATCCAAATGTCACCTCACTTTCACCATGGGGGATGAATGGTGGGGGAAACCATGGTGCTATAAATCCAGAGGTATTTGGACACGGGCCACCATCAGTCCCAAACTGCCGCTGTGGTGGAAATAATGCTGGACTGACAAATAATGATCTTAAAAACATCATAGCTGCTGAACTTCTTACTGTGTTCTTTTTGCCATTTTCAATTTAAACACAGAACAATGTGTGTTGCCCATCCCATGAGCCAAATCCCTGCTTTCCTCTCAGTTGCGGAAAGAATTATCTTCACTAAAACTTTTAAATATTTGCATACAATTGATTTCTGTTTACCAGTAACAGACCATTTCCTCATCTTTGGCGGAAAACAGCAACTCTGGACCGTGTCTCTGCCAGCTAATCATTTGACCTGTCTCATAGAATCAGTGTTTTGTTTGATGCAAGGTTTTTCATTATCACTATGGCCCATCATTATTACTTTCCTCTTATTATGGTCTAGGGGACATTCGAGGCAGTTCAGAAGAGCTGTGGATGAGGGACAACACACACACACACACACACAGTCATTTCTTCCTGTTGGGGGAGGAAAAAAAGTGCCCCACAGACATAATGTCTGTGTTTTCCTGCAATTAATTAATGGGTCCCAAGCTAGTTAGCAGTAGGCAGCACTTGTTTCACTGTGGCGACTGAGAGAGGGCGAAAGGGGTTGGAGCCAGGCTCGCCTCGGTAGCTGCAGGCTTTTAGTTGTGAGCCACTGGATTTGGACTATTTTTAACGAAATCCTTTTATGGATAGCTAAATCTGATTTTATGCAAGAAGAGTCTCCTGGGTTTCAATTAACTGGGGGCCACGCTGCAGATCTATCACAAAAAGAGAGAGGGAAGGGAAGAGAGAGAGAAACGGGGAGAGAAAAAGATAGAGAAGAAAGCGAAGCAGAAGAGGAAAGCCTTTGATTAATACGGTCTAATTAAACATTTGTGAAATGCATTATCTGCACTGTTTTTTTGTTGTTTTTTTCATGATGATCAACGGTTGCCTAACTGTCTGCTTGTCCCCCATCTCCTAAAAAGTTGTTTAGTGGTTACATCATGGTTGTTAATGCAAAAAGACGCTTTAGAGTCCCTTTTAACTGCAGTTTGTCTTTCCACAATTAAGGATTCAAAGAAAATACTGTATGTAATTGGGAGTGCCATGTTTCTCGCCCTTCAACTACAGTCCTCTGGGTGCCTCTTGAAAACCTTTGACTAACTGTAAAGATTTGGTGGCGAGTGGCACATTTTTACAGGAGACTCTGGAAACTAATTTGATTCCTAAAACATGCCAGATGACAGCTTCCCGCTGCACGGCGGAGGTAGATTTGACTTTGAATCATGACACACTGTTTAATCACGGGCCACGAGGCATGGAAAGTCGCTAGACCTGAGGAGAGTCACATAAAGAGTGTCAAGCGTGCCGGGCGAGAGACAAAGAGAGACAAAGAGAGGGCAAGAAAATCCATAAGAGATTAAACAGTGTTTGGTCAAAACACACAGCATGATATGTGCGTCTATCACCTCACCGCTCTCTCTGTCTCATTGCGATGCATATTTCTTCCCAGACGGTCCGCTCCCTCATTGTTAAACTACCCACAGGGCACTTCTTAATGTGAAGTTGATCTCAGGTTGTAGTCGCTTACACACACACACACACACACACACACACACACACACACACGGTTCCACTCAGCACACTCCACCGCCATTGCTGCCATGACATTTCTCTCCCCATTCAATTCCCAGTGTGCGGCAGTAGCAAAGCGTATTACGTCCATCTTTTTTCTCTCTCTCTGCATAGTGAAGGAATGATTCAGTTCATCAGAGCACGGAAATACGCTCATATACTTTTGGCTGAAATGCACACACATGCTGGACCAGCACAGGTCTATTTGATGATACGCTCTCTATAACACCAAAACACACACACACATACACACACACATGCTGATTAAGCAGGCAGGTTTAATGAGCACACAGAACACTTGTGGGTGCAACAATAATTTCCATCACACATGTATGCTTGTGATCCTGTGATTAAAGCAGCTATAATCAATATTTTTACATCAACAATGGATCACATTAAGAATCAGTAAAACAATGATCACCTGTCTCTGCAGTGTTCTTCAGCTCTACAGTACTTTGTAGCCTCTAAGTGGTGCCCTTACCGCCGTCCCCTCCTACCAGCCTCTCCTATATTAAACTTGCCATATATGGTTCCAAGGTGCTCTAAGTGGTGGCAGTGCTAAGGTGCTAGCAGGGTGCTACCAGGGTCTGCACTGAGCATGCCCAATGAGCCAACCTTACTAATTTACTAATTAGAGATCCAACCTTGATGAGTGGTCTCCCTCTCTTTCTCTCGCTCTCTCTTACACACACACACACACACACACACACACACACACACACTTACACACACTTGCTACCTCTCTCTCTCTTCATAAGCATGTGTATCTGGGCCCAGAATTACTTAATATGATATATTAACATATTTCTGGCAGGAGCGGCAGGAGGAGGGTGCTCGTTGGAGACAAATTATCCAAATTAATTTCTAATTTAAAATCCTATGCCTTTTATTATAAGCTGTGGGCGCCCTTGGTACCAGAGACACAGCGAGGAAGAGGGAATAAAGGCAGATAGAGAGCAGTGAGACAAGAGTGAAGTCAAGGATGGAAAGATGGAAAAAGGAATCAGAGGTTGCTTTAATAACCTCGGCCCGTCTTTGCCCACAAACCAAATGAATAAACGGACGGGGATATGAAGACACAGGAAGGATTTAACTGAACATGGCCGGCTGAACTCAACCCAGCTTAATTCAGCCATGAGACAACATCCCCAGAGAGGAAGAAAAGAAAGAGGGAAATTAATATGGGTCCAAAAGTTTTAGGCATACTTGGATCTCCCCTTTGCTCTAATTAGTGGCCTCACATCCTCGCTAAGCCTGAGAGGGAGGAGAGGCTAGCGGCCACGACCATGGGTCAGTCTTTAAAAAATTGTTATGAATCTGTACACAGTAACCCCGGGTGCTCATGGAAAATGTAGACTTGGAAGCATGTACGCGTAGAATGGTACTGGAGGTCTTTAGAAGCTCAAAATGACCAATTAGTCTATCTTATTTTGGCCAGAGCTAACGCAGGAATCGGTCAACATCTTCTGTTCATGAATTATGTCTATTAATGAGGATTAGCTGCAACTCATCCTTTCAAGGGCTACGCGCAGTTAAATGATTCATTGAATCAAAAGGCATAATATTGGAATTACTGCCCCCATTTTTAAAGGAATTCTCAGGTAGTCAGAATAACCACAGACATACAGTACTGTATGTGTAACATATAGGTCACCAGGCATGTGTTCTACTTTGATTTTCATAACACAAAACCATGGAAATTGAGTTAAAACGGAAAACTGACAGAGCCGTCACGCCTCCACTGAAGGTATTCATAAGCACTGTGATATATTGTTCTGAGTATACCTCTTTCGTTGTCCTATAACTGCCAATGTGCATTAGTTTGACAGCATGTTCATTCTCAAGGTAAACATGAAGCAGGAACTCTCCTATTCTACATTAAAATGTTTACCCATTTCAAGACGTGTTAGCAGAATAAAATGACATAATTTATTGTCATAAACCAAAAAGACAATTGGAACATTTCACTGTCGTAATAGTAAAACTCATGTGTCTCTAACTGGTTGCAGCTAGTTTTCTGAAAACTGTGAGCAAAATGTTCTGTTTCCCCTTTGAAGAAGAAATGAAACTTTGTTCACTGTACAGTTAAACCGGCACTTCTATAATGGTTACATCAGTATGTAAATAAGCGAGTGTATCAGTCATTATATTCCTTGTTAAGCTATTATCCACTGACACACCGCGCGACACGCATGGACTTGTAACTGCTTGTTTAATCACCAATCTACCCAGGAGCCTACAGCGTTTAGTTTCAACTAATATCAAATAATAGCACAGCTCACCCTGTAATGAACAAACACCCTCTTCTCTACACAAAGACACACACACAGCCTCGCTGCTACACCCTTCAAACATGGCGCAGCGGCAGGACACGGCCATGTGTCTTCTATTTCAGCTCTTGGGGGACGAGGAGGTTTGTGGCACTTGTGTTTCAGATGGGTTTTATTTTTTGCTGCAACTCTAGGTGCCGCGTTGGCTCGGGGAGAGGCACGGCGCTGTAATTAAGGACAGAGCGAGGAGGATGTTCGTTAGATGCAGTGTCCTCATTAGTGTAAGTTCCACCCGGAGGTGGTGCTGAGCAACGAACACCTAATGAGACGCATATTGTAATGAAAGCGGGGAACCAACAGATACAGGCATGGGTGCTCAAATTGGGGTGTGAGCTAAGGCTTTGATACGTACTGCACAATGTATAGATTTCTTGCTCTGTGGGGTATATCATTTGTATTGTATTCATGGACATTTGGGAATATCCTTAGTTTTAATAAGATTTTTACAAGACTTGGGCCACACTGAGGTAAATGAGCACAAGAGACTATTCTATTCTACTTTGTCCCTTTTTGTTTTCTCTTTCACTTCAATCTATTCATTCAGGCCTCAGATGATTAGTGCCAGATATGCCAGGATACAAATCTCAGTTACATACTGTAAGCAGCTAGCCAGCCATACAGACACTGTTGGGGCTCATCTGCCCTGTGGCCTAAAGACTACTGTAGCGACTGTATCCTGCACACACACACACAGACAAAATGTCTCACAGCATGCTCCTCGCCACGAGTACTGTACAGGTAATCTCACTTAATCATCTTAGAGGTCACTGCAAAGCGAGGTGAGGTGATAATTGCTGTGCTGAGCAGCAAAAAGTGAAGGATTGCAGGGAGAGAAAGAGGGAGAGGGAGGCATAGATGAATAGAAGAAATGAAGAGTGTGTGTGTGTGTGTGTGTGTGTGTGTGTGTGTGTGTGTGTGTGTGTGTGTGTGTGTGTGTGTGTGTGTGTGTGTGTGTGTGTGTGTGTGCGTGTGCATGACTGCTAGAGGGCAGATTCAGAGACAAAGCATACTGGCGCTGCAAGGACAATTGTCGGCCCTGATGCTCAGACAGGAAATAGTCTACATGAAGTCTATCAATGTAGGATATAACTGTGTAATATCCTTTTGTTTATTATTTTTAGATTTTATGTGCTATAGTATATGTGCAGTCAACGTTTTTCTGCACTCTGTCATAAGTGCAGTAAAAGAAAGAAAGAAAGAAAGAAAGAAAGAAAGAAAGAAAGAAAGAAAGAAAGAAAGAAAGAAAGAAAGAAAGAAAGAAAGACATGAATGCCACAATAGGGAAGAGTAATATGAAAGAATTAGAATGAAGGATGGAGAGAAAGAGAGTGAGGGAGAGTGACAGTCTCTCTCTCCCGGGGGCTAACCGGGGCTGCCGGCCTCCCTCGGCCCGGTGACAGCCAACCAAACAGGTACGCTGTGAGATGATTTAAGGCGATAATAACTTCCACTTTGGCGGATGGATGACGCCTCGCGTGTGCCGGCTGACGCTTAATGAATGAAACATTAGTAAACACCACTGAAAACATGGATAGAGGACTCCCCCCCCTCAGCCCAGATGCCCCCCACTGACAGCAGGCAAAGAAGAGAAAAAAAGACAGTGTACGCAAATGTGTCTTGAGCCCCACCCACAGGCACACACCACCATCCCCTCCCTCTTGTTACTCTGACTGGATTGACCAATTCTTTTATTCCTAGTCAGCACTTTTGAATAAAAGATGAAAGAAAGGAAAGGGGACCTCAGGAGGCAAATATGTATCAGTGTGGGATTTCTCCTGTCTTCTGGGTCTGTTGCCACTAGACCAAATTATATGTGTATAGCAAGGTGTTCCGCCTGAAGATAAGCAATACAAAGTGGCTTTATATAGGCAACGAGATAAAGCTCTCCAGATGCAAGGTGAAAAGAGGCAGGGACTCATTAAAATAGATATGCACTGTCAATGCCCTACCGTCCAGTTAAAGAGTAATGCAATTTACCTAGGATTGCCATAAACCAAAGGCAAGAAAATTTAGGAGTCAGTAAATAACAAAAATCACCATAAATAGATGTGGTAAGCCCTCAGGTGTTTCATTAAGGCGTGGTTTGGTTGCAATCAGACAAGAACATCAATGTTAATTAAAAGGATTGGCATGATTGATGCTTCTTTACACAATGTACAAATGTGTGTACAAATATTCATTTGTACAATGCTTTTCTGCATCACCACTGTATTTTTCATTCTTTAATGTCACAATATTGTATACTCACACGCACAAACACACAGCAACCTCAATACCTCCTCTACGCAGACACACAAACACAAAGGGGCACGTCGTCCACAGAAGACCAAACTATAAACTGCAACCTGGCTCAGTGTGCAACAAGGTCGGCAGAAACAGCCTTTTACTTTCTCCAAGGGGAAACGCCAGGGTGATACTGTTGGCCAACAACACTAAATAGGACAACAGCAAATCAGAGGGGACACAACTGGAGGTTGGAAGTTAGGAAGTGCTCACTCACCTATTTCTAATCATGGACTTGTCTTTGGCTGAGACGGAGGGACACACAAGGACACACAAACAGGCCAGACCTATCTTTGACTCTGGAAGGGATGGTAAAAACAAACAAGGGCAGAGAGGAGAGAGGGTGTCTGGCAGAGTTTGGTACACAAGGAGTGGAAGTGGTGAAAGCCAAAATCAACATTTATTCACAAAAAAACTGAAAGTAGAAGTACAGTTTTTAGACTTCATTAGTTGATACATCTTTAGATTGGTAACTAATGGTGATAATCGGTTAATGTATAATGTGTCAATACACTATTATGGTCACAAATCTTTAAAAAGGTCCCTGCATGCACTTGATATGTGATTATTAATAGGTTGAAAGTACTCGCTCATCATGGATTCTACCCAAAAATGTCAAGGGGACTTTTCAGTAATACAGACACACTGGAGACTGATGTTAAAGTCACAAGTTAAGCTGAATTAGCATCAAATCCATTAATAACATCAAAGATGAAAGATACATCTTCTCTGAACATCGATGGTTACCATAATGTGCATATGTATAACACAGTGTGACTTCAGAGTCAAATTAAGTTCACTGGGCTAAATTATGCCAAGTTGAATTTACCCATTTATATGACTCTTTTTATGGCTGATTCAAAGCCGCCTAGCTAATCAACGCTCTATTACAAAGCTTCTCCATGTCGGCAGTTTGATTGGCTTCAATTTACATAATGGTAGAACGCTGAGAAAGTGAGGCCTCAACTGCTTTCCATTTCTCCGCCGAGCCGATTAGATAGGTTTATGGATTTGAAACATGTGCGAGGCATTGATTTTATTTATTTCATTATTCATTCATTGGTCTATTGCACCCAGGAACAAGCAAGTTGTCGTCTGTGACAATCATGAGGGGAACATTTCTCCCGTCCTGGACTACGCTTAGTGCCAGAATCCAATTTGTGTTTGGAATGAGAAAACTGTTTCATCTGCTGGTGTAGAGCTCTGAAAGTGACACAGATACACACACGCACAGGCATACGGACTCGTTGCACACGCAACATCAATATTGGATATTTTTTACACCTGGTATTTGCACAATTTGGCCACTAAATGAGCAACAAGCAAATAACTGATAAGGACAAGCTCACAATTTGATCATTTTGTTTCCTGCATTTCAGTACCTCCCTTTCTGACTTATTATCCATTTCCTCATTTTTCCTCCTAAATATCCTTTTGATTCATCTGTATTGGTGCTTTTATCATCTGCTACTATGTCATTATGCTGCTGACAAACAGCTAGAGTTGAAACAAGTCTAATCATGGGATTCCACCAGGTGTAGATATGCCCTGTTACGGCTGTGCGTTGGACCAGACCGAGACCGTTTCAGAAGGAGGGCGTTTTTCTAATGCTAATGCTAGCATCAGCATGCTAACATGCTCATAATGACAATTCAAACATGCTGATATTAAGCAGGTAATGTTTGCCTTACTCACCATCTTAGTTTAGCATCTTAGCATGCTAACATTTGCTAATAAGCACTACACACAAAGTACAGCTGAGACTGATGAGAATGTCATTAGGTATGCAAGTTTTGTGCTAATCCACGTAATAGATTTTGAGATATTGCATAGGTGCAAATTTACAGAATAGGGAAAGTCATCAGAACACCATCGTGTTTAGGGTTTATCCTCCTGGGACCATCCAATAGATGTTGAGATATGTCAGTCAGGAACAAAGTGGTGCACCGACTGACCAACATTGCCAACCTGTACAGTCATGTCGCTAGCAAGGCTAAAACGATAGTGTTCCTAGTCCACGTGCACTAAGAGAATATATATAAACAAGTATGGGTTTAGATTGTAAGTATCCACCATTGGCTTAGTATTTAGTCCTTGTGTAAAATCAAATAAGAAATCAAGTGTTACTCTGTTGCTCAACCCTAAGAGCTGCATTTTGCAGCCAAACTTTTTTTAGCAGCAGGAAAGCACATTATGAAGGGTATAACAACAGGTCGACCTACACTACATACTCATTGTAATGTGCCTTTCCAACTATACAGCAATTCAGAAAATAAGATAAGGTGCACTCGTCTTTTTATGCAAGATATGGAGTTTCTACACCAGCTGCTACAGTGAATATTGTGGACCAGTAAAGGGAACTGGGTTAGAGAGATAATATTTCAATAACACAGTGGTCTGAACATAAAATAAAGCGTGTGTGTGTGTGTGTGTGTGTGTGTGTGTGTGTGTGTGTGTGTGTGTGTGTGTGTGTGTGTGACTGGCTGCCAGAGGCACCCCAGCAGGAATCTCTGCAGTCAAATGAGTTTTACATTCCTTTTTCTCCTTGGCTGCCTGTGCTGCCATTTACAAAGAGCACCAACAGAGGACAGTCATACATGCTTAGAACACATACACACACATTACATGGACAAACCCAACTTACACACACATGCAAGGCAGAAGACACACACAGTCACAGTTGTCTTTGATTGTATTGTTAAAACCTTTGTGTCAATCAGTCCACAGTTTCATAATGTAACAAACGAAATGAAGCCAGGTTCAGACACATTCATAAAATAACTGTAAGAATAAAAACTTTAATCATGATTAACAATCATCTGTGAAATGTCATGGTCATTTGTTTCCACATCCAACACGAGCACAGCTTCATATCTCTTTGTAACACTTTCAGCTGTTTGTTTAAATTGTTCAATCACTTTCATTAGGATATCTGAATTTCACTACAGCACACACACACACACACACACACACACACACACACACACACACACACACATATGCACACACACACACACACACACACACACACACGCACACACAGTATCAAAGAGGGAAGCCCTCTAACGCAGCACCTCTCCTTTGGTCTCTGTCTCATGAGCAAGCCTGAAAGCCAAGTGGTGGAGGATATTAAAACTGGAGAAGAAGAGCAAGAAGATCAAAATTTCCAGAGAAGCAAAGCTGGGGGCGCAAAGCCCCGATGTGTTTCCCCTGTTTCTCCCTCTCATCTGACGCCACATGAAGCCCGGCGCAGGTAACTGCACTTTTTTAATGATGCCATTTGCCTAATGCCTTCTTGTGGTTGTCAATATATCTCACATTATCGCTCATCTCGCCTGTCTCACCCGCACCCCTTGACTCCAGCACACCAAAGAGCAAAGAGCCTCGCCTGAAACATCGCTGCAGCGGCCCATTAGGAGCATCCTCCAGACTAATTGGTGGGGCACGTCACGTGAAAGACGAGGAGGAAACAACAACAAGCAACAACAAAAACAAGAGAGAGGAGGACGGTGATGGGCATATCTTGTATCCTGCAACTTCCCCGTTTTCTGCTGATCAGGGAGGTTCCACTGGGGCACAAATTGGGGTGAGGGAGGAAGTCAAAAGGGAAATTCTGTTAAGCCATAAGTTGACAGCTCATGTTCAAGCTCTCTCTGTTGCTTCGGCTTTCTGTCAATGTAGTGTATCTGTCCTTGTCAATCTCCTCTGCACCCTCTCCACCCTCTGCACACTTCTTCATCTCTCTACTTATCTGCTTTGGACTCTCTACCGCCATTTCTTCCTCATCACATCCCATAATCTATTGCCTCATATCCACCTTTTACGTGATGCAAAGCTATAACAATTGGCTGACGGCGGAGTAGCTTTCCTTAAAACACGACCATAATTGGAGATACTATGCCATGCATGGATCTGACAACACATGCAGTTATGAGACATGTGTCCAAATATTGCAATGCAAGCATGTTCAGCTTGTCTTTAGTGTCCCTTTGTTGTTAGCATTGTTTGTGTCTTTCAAAATAACACAATAGGCCACCTGCTGTGAAGTCAAAGGGAAACATATGCACCATATGCAAAGTTATAGATTTGCAAAGCATAGACTTACAAATTATCTTGTTTCTTCATTTCTTATACAACAAATATACACATATACATACAAAGCCTTATTCTCACAATGGGTGCACAAAACAATACACACGTGAAGCGTGTCAGTAACTTACACACTCATCCCTCTCTACCATAAACACACACATACACACCTTTCATCTAAATCACACGCGCAAAACACACACGCGTCTCCGGCACACATATCCCAACACAGGCTTTTATGACAGGGCCGGGTGACATGAAGTCCGCTGGATGAATAGTTTGATAGCCCCGGGCGGGCGAGGGGAAAGGATAGGCTGTAAATAGGATTGAAGTTTAAATGGAATAATGCGGCCTGGAAAAGAGCTAGGGCCTGGAGAAGGGGCAAACCCAGAGGTAACATAGAGGTGACGAGTTCGCCTGGAGAGCAACTGGAGCAATAATAAGACTTTTTTTGGATGGATGGAAGTGAGAAGAAAGAGGTGTTGGAGACAAAATTAAATGATGACATAAATGATGACATGATGGCACAGATGGGGTGCTGATGTGGAATGTTGGTTTAGTTCTAGCAAACAACTAAAAGTAGTGCATTGAACAGTTTCTTTCACAGGTTCTATATTTTGCAGTTTTACTGCATGGGGATCGCCATAGATGACTACATGAGAAGAGAAAGAGACAAAGAAAAATAATTGTAGCATAACTAACGTGTTTTAAAAGACGACGGAAAGGTTGTCCTCAGGAACTGATGAGTGGACAGCCTGGTGTTCCAGTATGGGGGTGATCCCAGTAGGCCCACATTAAGAACAGAGCACTGCCTTCGTTACGAGTCATTAGACAGCCTTAAAGCTGATGGCATGGGCAGGGAGAAGATTAATAAGTATCCAACAAGAAGGCCATTTTCAGGATGTTTGTGTAACATTTGAATGAATTATGCTGTATACTTGACAACACTGACTGCGCTAATTGTGGTTTGTGCTTCCGTTTTATGTGTCTTGCATGGATAAATGCATGGATTTTTGGAAAACACAAGAACACTAATTATGGGTGTAGAGTGGCCATATATGGTGCTATACCACGCCACACAATATTGAGCTATGACTGAATGAATGTTGGATAATAGTTGCTTTTATTAATTAATTCTTTGAGATTGTATTTTACAACAAATCCTTTTTTTGTATGTACTTCATTGAAATAAGTCTATCTGTCTGATTGTAGCATTTTTTGCATCTTTTTTTGCAGAACTGCTAAGGTGCATGTTAGGACCTAATATGTTTTATTTTTTTTGCATTACTTAAAATATAACTAGGAATTGATAACCCACATTTTCCATAAACATGGACCTTTCCTTATAAACTCGCTAATCTAGATCTTCCCCGTCTTCCCTCTGTTCTCTCTCCTACTTACATCGATAAATAGCAAGCATAAAAACCATTCTGGGTTCTCCCCCAACAACTGCAGCTTGGGATAAGCTTCACAGTAAATTAGCTACAATTAGCGCTGCAGCAGACATCGACAAGACCATCCCCCAAATGCTATTAAATGCCCACCCAATCATATCTGAGTTAGTACAGTCCACTGGATCATTTCTCAAATCAATGATCTCAGTAAGTGCTCGGTAAAAAGGCCTCCTATGCCTGATCAGCTGGATGTGGACAATTAGATTGGAGTTAGGGGACAGCCTTGATTAGCACTCTGCTCCAGGGCAAAGCAAGTAATTTATTTTGCAACGCAGCGGCACGCCACCTTGGTACACAGTGACAGCAGCAACTTAAACTTCACGGCATGCAGGTTAAATCCGTTTTATTTAAGTGATTACTTTACTTTAAGAGCCTTCAAAGGAACTTCCAAAGAAATATCTAGGATTTGTTTTGTCATTTGTGTCACTGTTCTTTTCTTCTTGCTTAGTATTCTTGGTTTTTAACTGTGGTGTGTTTATGGAACTGTCAAATTGATGCTACAAAACCAAACAAGCCAAAAAATTTAACCTGAAATGTTTAGGTCATGGAACAGTTTCAGGCAATATATAAAAGAAGGAAACTCTTGCAATTTTGGCATCAATTAAGACCAACCTGAGCTTTGATTTTACCTTTTGTGTCACCCACATTTTCTTTTTTCCCTTGGATCCCCAGCTTTGTTAAAGTAATGTAGTCATGCCCTTTCTTTTGTCACTGTAACCTTCCACTTTACCTCCTAAAAAAATCAGTCTTCATCTCATCCTTCCATCCATTTGCCATCCTAGCAGACTAAACAAGATACATGTATAATGAAATGTGTCTTAAACATCACATATTCAAAAAAATGTGAAAATGTTATTATATCACCCATGTATTGCAGTGTGATGTCAACGCTCACCCACGCCGCCCCACTGCCACCAGGTAATAGTTCTGGTGCCCAAACAGCATCAGTCAGTCCTCACCTCCATGAAATTAAGCATAAAACATTAATAAAGGCAGATTAGGTCTTAAACCCAGAGTAATGTAGCATGAAATGCTGTGACCATGCTCTAGCAATCAGAAGCTCTAAGAACTGACCCACTTCATACTGGCTGCATCCAAAAGTCTCTTGGTTCTTAATGCAACACATATTCACATAAGCACAGGACTGTAGTGTGTATTGTTATATATATTATTATCTCCCTAGATACACAAACATAAAGAACATTAGGTTTTTGCAAATGTATGAACGGGACAGAAGAATAAACTATTATTTAAGTACACACGATTTGTGAAAATTGGAGAGGGAGCAACTGCCCCACTCAAACATGTTTAAAAAAAAAAAACTATGTAAATGGAAAGCCATGGTTTGAATAATGTTTCCCATTAGAGGACGACAGGGACTATTTAAGAAAAATCATATATAGGAAGGAAATAAGCTGAAAATCAATGAGTATCTTTGCAACATTGCTACATTATTATCATAACAGACCCTGTGTACGTTAGTAAGTCGACTCAGGGGATAAACTGTCTACTTCATACGTAAGAAGTCGTGGTGAAATGAATTGGAAAAGACTCCAAATGCTCTAAAGGGGAACAGTTAGACTGAAAAAGGTCAAGGATTTTTTGATTTGGATGTTTTTATTTGTCAAGTGGATGTTTACTGCGTTTCACTTTAGAGAGCAGAGTCTGCCCCATGAAGGGGAACTGAACAAAGACAGATAGGCAGTGAAGCAGGCTACAGCACTGTCGGATGTTGCTGTTTATGCTCCCCATCACACACACATGCACTGCAAACACACCAACACACACATACATGAGATGCACATCTTCTTGGCACAGACACACACGTGTGGTGACACACAAACACACACCCTAAGCATCAGACAGCAGGGCCCTGTCTCCAATCACGGCGGAGCATGGATCTGCAGCGTGGTGAGAGCAAACGATTTGAGGCATATGTCAAGTCCTTGTGGATTCAAAACAAAGCACTGTCAAGAACGCTCTGCCTTGGCCCGGGCAGCCTGCGCCCTGCTCTGCTGTGCTCTGCATGCGGCGGGCGATACAATCCTCCAAGTCCAAGACGAAACCCATCATCATCCTTTCACATCGGTCTGTTCTTTGCCCCTACAGACTGCTGTAGACTCTGTGTGTGCTGCTGCTCCCATCTCAGCGGCTGCCGCAGATTTGCCTGCGAGGCTAGAGATGGGGCCACGACACCCAGGAGACTGAGTCCATTCACATTACCCACTGTTGGAGAAGCTGCATGTTGAGCCAGGGACGGGAGAGAGGGAGGGAATAAAGGGATGAAGACGTGTAGGAAGTAAGTGTAGTGTGTGCTGTATGCGTGTGAAGAAAGACATATAGAACTTGCCGAGGAACAAAGACTGTGAAAGTTTTCTAACAGAACTTGCATCTCCAGAGAGAAAACCTTTTCTGCTTGAATCAGACGCAAACGCAACGCTAAACCATGAGAATATGCTCACTCCTCTCCTCTTAATCTCAGCTAAAGAAGCAAAGTGTATTCTTTCAAAATTGCAAACAAGTCCTTTAAGGTCTGCTCCCCAGATAGTAATAATCAACTCACTTCATGTATCAGGGTAAAAATATGCCTCTTTTCTGTTTTACACCCCATCTAATTATATTCAGATAAAATAAGCTTAAGAGACACATTTATTATTACAATCAAATAATGTGGAACACATCATATAAAGGGGATAAAAATGCAATTTATGGTGCAATTAGTGGCGACCAAAAATATTATGGATTAAGGGATGCGAGCCCCACTAATGGCATTCTCTCTCTGTTTGGATCATAATGACAGTGGGCTGTTTAAATTAAAGAGCCCTCTGATTAAAGGGAATTAAATAATCTCTAATTGCAGTATCATAATAGTCTTAAACGTCTAATTCAATTATCAACACAAGTGGTGTAAAAAGTGGCGTGGGGGGAGGGGGATCTCGTTGAACATCCAGTGCCATGTCAAATGAGTCTCCCCATTATCCAGAGTCAGAAAGTATTTCCAGCCTGCCCCTGTTTAAAAAACAAATTGGTAAAAAGAACCTTTTTTTCTCTTATTTGCTCCAGGCCAGTGTTAGACTCTAGCCTTGTAGGTAGCTTGCTAACCTCAATCATTAAAATCCAACAAAAACAAAAAAGAAGTTTCTCTATATGAAAACAAATATGTACATTATTTCCCTTTTGAATAGAAACCCCATTCATGTGTATTTGCTCTTATCTGTCACTCCAACAACACATAGCAATACAAATGTGTATCTATCAAAACTAGGAATGTGACAGACATGATGCATTCGGAGTGAAGAAGGGTACAGATGACGTAAATATAGACACTTTCTAGAAAACCAATATGCACAGCAAATAATTCTACTCCTCGTTTTAAAGTATATGAATTAGAATTAACAAAAGACCGACAGGCGTCTAATTATAGGACTGAAATAAAACATAAATAATACCCAGAAAAGCATGAAAAGAGGAACAAAAATATTCAAGGATATTGTTTTGGCCATTCCTCATTTCCCTCACCCCCACCCCCAAAAAAACAAAACATGATGGATGGTTTTTCTGTGCATCCCACAGGGAGATGTATAATGGAGTTAAAACAGGGATTGTAGAGTTCTATATCTAGACCTCTTCTCAAGACCCTAGAAAATGACTCTCATAATCCTTCACAGCAGGCAGGATGGATCCACTCAGTGTGGACTTGTCGCTCCCTGAACCAACATGGCCGCCCAGACTTCCTCTGTTTATTTATCAGTCTACAGTTTCCAAAAGACTTATAAATGATCTTCTAGTATTCATGTTTGTCAGGCAGATGTATACACACATGCATACAGATGTTTTGTCCACCATTTAAACCCACTTCACACACACACACATACACACACACACACACACCCTCTTAACATGCTGCTAATGGTATTCTTCTTCCTTGGTCTTTAGTATGTAAAACTGATATGATAGATGATCATAGGAGCCACAGAGCAGGCTGAAACGCAGTGGTGGTGGTAATACACTGCGCCCGGTTCACAACAGAGTCGACCCAAGGCCCCGGCTAACGACTCCTTGCCAGGAAAATGATGATAAACTCAAGCTCTCCCTCCACCAGTGAGTGCGCATTACCTAATGATGTTCAATGGCAGTGGTGAGCGGTAAAGACAACAAATATATTATACCAATGCATCTTAAATGGGCATCCCTAAGGAAACCCATCTGAATTGTAAATTCATGCACGGGCCTCATTTTTCATATGCGGCAAGGGGAAAATTTCCAAACAACTGTGTACTTAATGTGCAATGTTTTTTTGTTGTTGCATTTTTTACATCTTTATGAGCACTTACTGGAGTGTGTATGTATTTATTTATATGAAATGTGCAGCACTTACCCATTGTCAGAAATGTATGAGGTTTAGATTTATGTCTTTATGCAATAGCATGCCACAGGTCAAATGTCTTACACTTTATAACCATCAAGTCTGAGAAAAGCGGATTAATTGAAATGCTGACCTTTTTTGTAATGAATAAATCTTAATATATTCATACGACTGTCACACTCTAAATCTCCCACTAAGGAACTTTACTCATTCAAGGCTGTGCCTCAAATTGTAGCAGCCTCTTCTCTTTATTATTTCTCTATTCTTCCGTATTACTTTTAACAACTATCTTGAGTGCTGTCATGCCTTTCCAATTCAGCAGCCTGCGGTTTTGATATAAATCTGCTGCATTAGAATCAAAAGTTTATTCGGGATCCATTACATTGTATTTTGGGGGATTTTGAAGAAAACTTGTACACTCAGGTAGCCACAAAGACCCTTTGTATACAGAGGGTAGGCTTTAGCTGGAACCAAAGATGTCCTTTAGCCTCAATATGAAAGAATAGCTGGCATCAGGTCTACTACTTAGAAATCAAGCTGCCTTTGAGAGACACAAATTGCATGAGACGGCAGTCCAAGCAGTGAATGAATGCTGGCCGGACTTAAAATGATTGTGAGATGGATACCTGGCAGCAGCGTTGGTGCCGAGACAGGTAGAGCCTGTTGGATGGAAAGGGGTGGGAATGTAGGAAGACGAAAAACAAGCGTCCAAAATGTGGAACATGATCTGATAAGCCTGGAAAAGGCTCAGGCCTGGTGAAATCTGTGCCAAGGGCCTTTCAGCAGCTCCAATTTAAATGGCTTGGACCAGCAGGTCTCCTGGGAGAGCTGGAATGGAGCATTTGCACAAAAACACACACACACACACAGCACACCTACATGACAAGTGCACCTAAATGCACAGGTAAAAGTGTGTATTCATGTAAGTAAGTGTGAGCGATTCAAAACTAAACATTCAAAGGTTAATACATCTGCAGCATTATTCTTTATCAATACAACTCATTTATCAAACTACAGCACCTGTAATAATTTCCCCTGAGCATCTTCCTTCTGTTGTAAGTATCTCCAGACAGACTGCTGAGCAGCTGAACTCGGATCGTTCACGAGCAGATTTAGATCTTCAGTCACTCACCTCAGAAATAGGAAAAAGAGAGAAAAGGAGACAGAGAGAAAAAGAGAAATGTTTGATTCCCTCTGGGCCCACCTATACTCACTGTGTTGTAGGGACTGTGGATAAAAGCGTCCAACAAAGGCCATGTGCATCTGCTCCGTGAGTCAAATTTGAGAGAGATTGAACCTATTCTATTTCTGAAATTATGAACTGTGGGTTGTCTGGGTGGGTGTAGCACTGAGAGCCTATAATGGGGAGGTGTAAGTGCATCTCACACAAACACACACACAAACACATACACACATTTGCGCGCGCACACACACACACACACACACACACACACACACACACACACGATTTAGCAGTCAAACACTGAAATGCAGCTTAGTAAATAAAAGAGAGCTCCCAGGGCTGCATAAGAAAGATGAAAATAACACAACTGAAATCGGCAACTCTCTGCACAATTGTCCCCATCTTTCAAGAGTTGTCATTGATTTTTGTATTATGCAAATTAATGGAAATCAAGGGCTTTGTGTCCTTTACAGTAAATATCTGATATTATACAGCACACATTAAAAAATGGCATTGGAAAGAACACTCCTAGTATGCTGCCCTGTATGTGAAATGCTAGAACCGTCACGCCTAGCTTAGCATAAAGGCTGGAAGCAGGGGGAAACTAAACACATACACTCATTCACCTCTTTATCTCTTCTTCAGTCCCTCGTGTTGAATGTGTGTCTCGGTGATACCGAGGGCATGTCAACAGGGGGGGATTGGTTGTCTTCTTAGATTCAGGGGCTACTGCAGGACTGTTGAGGCCTTCAGTCACCTTGAAAGTGCTGAACATCGCCCATCTGACACATGCAATGAAACATCAGCACTCACACACAAACACACCTCTGTACTTTTTATGATTCACATTGTTGAAGGTATGTCAAAGCACGGCCGGGGGGATAGCTGTTAGCGTGTCATCGGGGTGGACGTTAGCTGTCACACACACACACACACACACACACAGACTGATGCCAGGGCTAATGCACGCTCTGCTTCCATCTGGAGGCTGTATGACGGACAAAGACCTCTACACTGAGGAACAGGTTTGAATGTTTCTGTCATTGAGATCTGTGTTGGAGGGAATTTGCTGAGGCACAGAAACTGCCCTCCAGAGCAAATAGACACATGCAGCGTGCATGTTTTTGTGAGATAGGTTTGGCCTGTGTAATATGTCTCTTTTATTATTGGCTACACTTATTTTACAAAATGATCAGTATATGAAGTTATTTTATTCATGTGCAGTGAAGCACACTACATCATTAGATCATGACAAGGGTAATTCTCCAGTGAATAGTTGTAATTAATCATGTCAAGAGGTAACATGAAACAAAAAGGCTTTCATTGTCAGAGGTCACTGTACTCAAAGATGCTTCAGGTAAAACTAGTAAACAACATTATATGAAGGTTAAACAAAGGTTTAATGAGATGATCACCCCCATGGCCACCTGATTCCATGCCAACATGTCCCCTGAAACATCCCCAGATGATGTCATATTGCTCCATCTATGCTTCCATCCATCTTCCTATAACCTCCTTCTTATTTGCATCCCAATCTCTCCCCTTCTTCTTGTTATTTGGATGCCACCAGACCTCGGTCGTCTTGACCCCTATTTCCCAGCCCTCGTGGCCCTTGGGTCTCCTCTACAGCCCTGCACGGCCCCTTCACACCAGTCAGCCAGCAGCCATCTGTCTGTTCATCCGTCTCCGTGCCCGGCTCATTTGGTCGCTCAGTAGGACTGTGTGGATTCTCCATCGCTGGTGAGCTCTTCTTATCAGACCCATGCGGAGGGCCTAATTAGTCGGTGGGCTTTTGGAAGCGCCTGGCGGGTCTGGGAGCAGCCTGACATACGCCGGAGATGGGGTTAAGAGGTGGCCAGCAGGGCATAAGAGGTGGTCCATTCAATCCCCTCCAGCAAATCAAAATGAGAGTAGATCAGATTGATATGGGGAGCATGAATATTCCAATGCTTTATAATGACTGACAGTGGTGTCAAAGTTTTCCTCTTGTTGGTCCAATATTGTCACTGTTATAGCTTCTTTTAGTTTTCTATGCTGTAATTGGGAGCTTACATTCACACCAAAAAGAGCATGTTTCATTGCCTGGACTAAACACAGCATATTGGAAATTTGTGTGAAGTATGACTAAATTTTAGCGTACAGTTTTTCTCTTTTTGGAAAGAAGAAGTTTGAAGCACACACAAGATCTTTAATACATTCTTTTGGAACAGGAGCATGTGTGGCAGTCTGTAAGTCAAGATTTTTTTTTTTTATCCGTGCAGTAGGTTCAGTTGGTTTTTATCGAAGGGTAAAGAACATTTGATTTAATATGAATTACATACAGGTAGAGCAAGAGGATTTGTGGAAAGAATGGGATATAAACCAATCAAAACAGATGAACAGGTCCCTAAATCGATGGGTTGGTGCACTGGGGTCAAGGATTATGATCTTGGATGGTTGTCCATGAAGAAAACAAATATTACCAACAAGGATAACCAAGTGTCACACACACACACACACACACACACACACACACACAAACACACACACACATTTACCCTGCTGCTTCTGCCTGGTACCATACAATAGCTGCAGCAGGCTGAACAATGAACTCCAACAGGGTAACAACAGAAGAGGAGGAAGCTACTGGGAGAAGGGAAAAGGGAGGACAGGAGGGGTTGGGTTGGGAATAGAAGGGCAATTATAGAGAAGAAGAGTAAGAGGCGGGGAGGAATTAGGAGCAATGGAAGAAGAAACAAGACAGGGTTCAAAAAGAGGAGAGCTAGGGAGGAGGCAAGGAATGAAGACCTCACTTAAACAATTAGGTCACTTTAGTGACGTGTTATGTGGAAAGGGGTTTCGGGGTCACGTTGCATGCATGTTCATACATCTTCATGAGTGTGGGTAGGAAGCATTGCAATACGAGGAGTGGGATGTCTTTACAAGGCTGTCATTCCCCTCTCATCAGGTCACATCATAGCTTCTGTACAAAACACACACACATACATCCACAGAACCAACCACATTTCTAATGTGATGTGAGCACAGCCAATCACCTAATGGAAACCTCCATTATTTTACTTTTTAAAGAAATTGTCTTTCCATGTCTTTTTTGTTTTTTACAAAGATGGTACAGCTTTGTATCCACTCCCATCAAATCATTTTTGTAAACAGGTTTTGACACAAATCCAACAGAATCATCATTAACCTTCAACAACGCTACCTTGTTTAGACACGATTTTGACAGGCCGTGTCAGCAGACTTGATGGAAAATGATTACCGCGATAAAACTATTCAGAAATGTGTTACTGTATTTACAGTAGATAGATATAAAGATATAAAGGATAAAAGGTAGTACACTACATCAAACCCTTGTGTTGACATCAGTCAACATTATGTTTCTTTGCAAAGACAGCAGTGGTCTGAAATACCCCAGATACAAAAGTCAAGCAATTCATCATGCTTGATACATTATATGTAAATGTGTCTGGAGGATAGCCAATCTGACATCAGTGAAATACAAAATAAAATATTTTTAATTGTAGATATATGATGATGCCAGTTGGCCATCTCATTTCAGCTCTAACTCTTTCAGCTCCATGCTCTCTGCTGCAGACAAAGCAGACCTGGCATCCTCAGGGGTGTTAGGTAGGAGCATCTAAGTGGCACTCTGTGTATTTGTCATATATTACAAGGCCTCTGAGCCTTGACAAATTATTAGATACACACACACACACAGTCGGTCAGAATTGTGTTTGGCTTCCCCGTGACGGGACCCAGGGTGAAATACAACACTGGTGAGGTAAATTAAAGAGATGAATGCGTGCGCTTTGGCTCACTCAGTGACTTTCCCCGTCTCGCCGCCACCATTCATGTGGCTTAAGGTGTGTTTGTTCATGCAACAAGGTCGTCCAATTAGCCCTCTCTCTCTCTCTATCTCCATCTCTGTATCTGCTACCATCTCTCTCCCACATCTTCTCCCTGTGTTCTCCCAAGGCCCGTGGGCAGGTGATTATCAGAGACCAGTTCTTCCTTCAGTTCCAGAGATTTGAAATGAAAGACGACTGTGGCTATCGAGTTATAAGTGATTCCTTCATCTTGGAAACAAGGGGTGGCTGTTTTGTAAGGACTTTTGTGCATTTGTGTTAGTGGTGATGGAATGATGTCATGGTAGATGCTCTAGGGTGAAGATGCCCATTAGTCTTTCCAGGAGGTTCTTTTGTGTTTTGTCATGGGAGACTAAACAATTGCAGTAAATTGAAGTAGTTTATTTTTTTATTTTTTGGGTGAGGCTTTGTTATTGTGTTGCGAAACCATACACATGTCCGTGCTCAAGGCATTTTTCCTAGACTTTCCTCCTTCTCAACACACTTTTTTTTTATATTTTCCTTTACACTGTGTAAAAGTTTGGCTCTTCAGATGTGTTAAGATAAAAGAGTTATAGCAGAGCAATAGCCAACTTTAAAAAGACTTGGTAGATTTTACCTGAGGATTGAAAAGATTTCTCACGCCTCAGCTTTGGAATCTGCAGCTAGAAGAAGGATGAACAGGCACCATGCTGACGAAGTGGGGATAGATTTAAAGGGAACGACTCCCTTTCAAGCTTTCCTCCACAAACACATGCAAACACAGAGTCTCCCACTTCACACACACACACACACACACACACACACACACACACAGTAATCATTCAGCAGAGACATGTGCAGGTGGCTCAGGAAAGGAGGCAGAGGAGAGTCAAAAGCCTGACTTAAATGAGAAAGAATGACCGCTGGCACTGCTGTATGGTGTCGGGGTTTGACAGCAGCCTGAACAGAGGCCACTCTGACTAATTGGGCTAATTTGGCAGCAAGGGAAGAAAAGAAGTCTCAAAGGACCAAGTGGCTACTCTTTTCATCATCTCTCTCGCCTCACCCCACTCACACTCTAACCAACTCTCCTTCTTTTCGTGCTTAGTGACTCCTCCACTTGCTCTCCATTTCACTTTCTCTTTATCTCGCTTTAATGACCGCCCCTCATCTTCCAATCATGGGATAGTCGAGCCATTTGAAGTTACCTGGCTGTCACAGGCGTCCCTATCCATCTCACAGATGTATGTGGAAACACTACTCACAGGCGCATTAAAGTGGGCCTACAGTCAGGATATGCTGCTTGAGGTATATAGTTCTTCTAGCTTGGCACTTATTTATCCTCCTCTGTTTGTTTGTTTTTCTCTAAAACAAAGCTGCCAGCGTGCCCTGCAAGCTTGGTGTTGAGTGAAAGATTAGCATGGCCAAGCCATCTAGTGAGACATGATACAATTCCAAAAAAAATTCTAACGCACACCCTCCTGGAAAGCAGCACCAAGTCACAGTACATGCCAAAGAAAAGATAATCTGCTTTGTGAAGGTTCCTCAAGGCAGCGCAAAGACTAGTCTCCTCCAATATCAATAAGACATACAGGCAATACATTACAGAGTGGTGGTGGTGGTGGTAGTAGTACTCTGAATTTAATGCATTACGGCTCCACTTCTGGGTTTTGATAGGGAGCATTCATATTATTTTGCTCCTCACTCTGTAGATGAATGATAGTCTATGTGGCATGTTTCCAGAACACCCTCTTCTTCCTCCTGCCTTCCCTCTTCGTCCTCAGCCCTTGGCACTGGCAGACTCACTGGTCATCTGCACCAGTGGGATAAGGGGAAGAAGGGTGAGTCCGAGACACAACATATGTTATTCGCTTTTTCAATAGTGTGATGCCTCGCAGGGAAATTTGTGCTATCGCATTATGACACAGAAAATGAAAGAGGCTCCATTGTGCCTCAAGATGGAGTATGGACAGCCAAAAATAATATCTAGAATGTAGACATAGGGGTCTGGTGACAGCCGGACTGCATGGAGACATCACAAACAATATATCTGACTTCAACTTCAAAAACTATCATACCAGAGATAGAGAACGATAAAGACAAAAAAACAACACTTCCAGAAATGTGTGTGTGTGTGTGTGTGTGTGTGTGTGTGTGTGTGTGTGTGTGTGTGTGTGTGTGTGCGTGTGTGTGCGTGTGTGTGTGTGTGTGTGTGTGTATGTTTGGAGTCAGGAGGGATGGAGAGGAAATTACAAATGGAGTTCTTTTGTTCTTCTTTGCTCTTCTGCGTCTGTCGCGTTGAATTTGTACACAGATAAAAGAAAAAATTACATATCAATATGAGCAGGAGAATAATAGATGATGTAAGGTTTTGAGATACGGCTGGAAAATGCCTGGAGCACATATTCCCAGCCAGTCACAGTTTCTGGCAGATTGTCACTGTTTGCTATTCTTAGTGGTCGCTTCTCTAAAAGGAAGATTAGCCCACTTAACAAACAGACATGGATCTGCAGATGTACAAATTACTACATTTAAAAGCATTAATTAAAAGCACAGTCCATACACCAAACGGGCATACAAAAATAAATATGTAAATAAATGCATAATGTAAATATTGCCATGTGCTATTCTCGCTGCTTCCATGCCTTGGTCATAAAAACAAGAGAAAGTTCAGAGTTGCAACAAAATGGCAGTGTGCCCGTACACTTAAAATTACAAAGGCCTACTACAGCGCACGTGTAATCCTTGTATTTATGCACATATGTAATCACGTAGATATGACATATGTGCTGCATGCGGGGATTTTTGAGGATAATCACTCATAATCACCCCCATTTACAAAACATGGGGTGTGATATATATATAAGTATGTATACACCCTGAAATTATTCATGCTCGTGTATCGGAAAGCTCAACACCCTCATTGTGCATTTATGCTCACAGTAAGACTGTAACACCTTGAATTTACAATCACTTAAAACATGCTAGAGCATGGCGCGTTAACGGCGTGTGATCAGTGCAAAAGCATTCACAGCATAGAGGGAGAAGTCAAGAGCCATGGATACACACAAGTACAAACACACACATAACTGCTTGCAGGGATACATACAGTTTGTTTAAAGGTACTAAAATGTACGCAATATGTCCAAATGTCAAAAGTCCATGGATTTTTCTGACATGGTTATTTAAATATTTTGAATTTCACATACTTATATATACTGTCATCTTCCATGTGAAACAATTTGCTTCAAAGAATCATTAAAGTCCTTTAAATACCTGTCATGAGCACATGCCAGTCAATTTTGGGATTTGGCATAATTACAAGCACTGTTCTTGTTTGCTGTTGTGTAACTCACATGCGACGTGGTGTCGAGATAGATGTGAGAGGAATAAATAGCAGGAACATTGGAATCAGTTGGACCTCAGAGATGCCTTCTAACCCAACACTGAAATAACATGTTTGTACACTTGCAGCAGGGAAGGTCAGGCAGGAAAGTGTGCACGTAAACACACAAGCACAAGAGGCTCAGCAACAAGGCAGGGTCATCTGCAGCAATCTCGAAGCTGTGCGGCCAGGGTTCTCGCAGCAGGGGATCTACGGGGCCAGTCAGTCCTCCATAACAGTGGTGTGCTGCCAAAAGCCTTCGTTCAGTGCCACAGCTCTGAATTTAGCAGAGTCAAACAGGCAGGAGAGGAAGGGAGGAGAGAGGAAGGGGGAGAACCAAAGAGAGAACAAATAGAGTAAAAAGAACAGAAAACAAGTAAAGCTGTAGTCTGATGGTGAACTTGTAGTGATACCATAGAGACATGAATGGCAATCATGTGATATTCTGTGATTGTGACTTTTCTTTAGGAAATACAGTTATTAACATTAGAGTTAACTTCTCTCATTGTGTGATGTTCTTAAAAATTATGTTGATCAGTGATATATTGGACATTAAAATCACACATGTTGACATTGTTAATGTAAAATGACACAATAATCCAATACACACACATGTACAGACAGCAACCTACAAGAATACAAGTAAATGTCTTGTGGGCACACTTTAAGGTGCACAGATACACACATGCCAACACACTTTTGTCTCCATCCCGGCTAACCACCAATCCAATCGCTAAGCGTCCATAGCAACACTACTCCCACCTCTGCCCTGTGAAATCATTAGTAAGAGATAATGACCTCGAGTGTGTCAAGGCATGGCAGGCCTGCATAATCTAATATTACTAGCAACACACACACACACACACACACACACACACACACACACACACACACACACACATTCTCAGTTAAGGCTGCAGTCGGTCCAATGTGGGCAGGTCTGGGTCACCCCTTCGCCTGTCTCTGAAGAGACGAAAGGAACAGATGTGATTGGCTGTGACAGATCCTTGACGAGTAATTGCTCTAATCACTCGACGGCTCACGAATGACCCCCTCCTCTCTTATCCACATCTCCCCCCCTGTACGCTTGCTCGTCGGCGTGGTAACAACACCGGGGTGTGGGCGGACCAAGCGGTGCAGGGAGGGCTTCTTCATGAGTTGTCCTGTGATTACAGCGTTGACACATAGGCCTATACACAAACGTCTACAGTAAATGTGATCTCTAGGAGTATGGGAGTGCTCTGCACTTTTTTTCCACTCCGTCTTCGCCTGTCTCTTCTCTTTCAGTCTACATGTCAATTCCTGTGTTGTTTTTTTCTGGTGATCTCTGGTGTCTCTCATTCTCTGTAGCCAGGACAAGCTAGAATTGCCAAAGCCAATGATGCAATGCTAAGTTGCTAACTCCTTGTAAGGCTCTATATTGAGATGCAGCACATTTACACTGTTGTTTCTGCTCCTCCAGCCCTTTATGAGACAAGAATGGAGATAGAAAGAGTCAGACAGAGAGAAAGAGAGGCACACACACTCTGCAGTGACTGTGCCAGACTTGAGAAGCAGACCAAGAGGAGAGAGCAGGAGATGCACCAAAAGGGTGTGATGGTGAGGAGGAAAAAGGGGATGTCTAGATATCCAACCACCCCCCAATCCAAGAGGAGCCACCCCCACGCCTCCTCACACCCACCCAGACCCACCCTCCCTGCAATAAGAGACCATCAATTAGGGCCAGTGGGTTTGCGACCATCCCTCAGCCTCCCCACCGCTCCGCTGAGCGGCTGCTCAACCGGTGCAAAGGAAGATGAGAGAGAGAAGAAGTAGCAGGAGGAGGAGAGGAGCTATAGGTAGGCCTCTCGCTGTCATCTCCACTCATAGGTAGCGCTGCATTCATGGCCCTTAATTATATGTGGGTTGTCAGCACTGGCAGAAAACCAGGCCTGTGAGTGAGAGAGAGAGAGAGAGAGAGAGAGAGAGAGAGAGAGAGAGAGAGAGCCTGGGTCGTGGGAGAGTATAGTTAGTGAGATTGGTGAGCGTGGACGAGACAGAGATGACAGGCAGACTACCCGTTCAACAGCGATGAGTCCTTCATCCTATACCACCCACTTCCCCCCCGCTCCGGTGCCATTGTCCCTGATTGACTGAGCCAGTTGACTGGGAAGGTGAGGTGGAGGCTCCCTGCTCCGTCTCTCTGGGTAATGATGAGGCTGTCCGTCTCGGTCAGTTACCGCTTGCCTTCAAAACAGAAGAGCCCCAAAAAAAGAAATCGATATAATGCATCCCCATTTCATTTTTTTTTTTCTCAGATGATTTGTGTGTACTTAGTCATGCCCACTGCACACATAGTCTGGTTGTCTTAAGACAGGTCGCATTAAGTAATATGTTGAATTTTTCCGGTCTGTTATTGCTTTATTGCTTCTAAAACCTATAAAGGTTATCATTATTATTGTTTGTTACTCCCTGGCTTGTTACATGTACTACAGCATCGAATCATATTTGACTGACACTAACATGGTGGCCAATCCAATGAACAAGCAATAACAGGAGGCTTTAGAAGAGTATGAACCTGACTGGCCAAGGAGACACACATAATCATTTTAACAATCCTATCGTTCGTCTTCTATAAACATGAACTTGTTCCTTTTAAAGGCTATTTCTAAATAAGAAAACATAGCAACATTCAAAGAGATGCATCCTGGTCAATTCCCAGTGTGCAGTCAACAGTAAACCTGTAAAGAGTGTGTGTAATTAGAAAGAGCTTGCCTTATATTTGACATTCATTTGATAAGTGATGAGACAAATATACAGGACATCCTTGTGTTACCAGGAAGTTAATTTATATATGGAGTGATACACATCTCAGCCGCTCTCCTGTCTGTAAGTGGATAATACAGATAGGAAATGAACAGAGAAAGAAACCCTAAATGCATACGTGTTTGTTTGATTTTAAGCTGTGTTTCTCTGTCTGGACCCCTCAGGGCTCCATCAACATTTACAGAGTCCCCAAAAGTTAAAGTTATTTAAAATCGATAATGCACCATACTGTATACTCTCAAACTCTGTTGGTTACTGTGCAATGTTTTTTTTTTTTTTTATTGTTCAGACCAGTTATTTCTATTGTGGTCTTTAAAAATATCTATAAGTCCCACAGAAACCCAAACAAAAGATTATGTACCATAGCTAAGATGTCTTATATGAAATATCAAGAGCAATACCAGTGTCATGTTTTTCTGGTAATGTGAACCTGAAGCATAAAAACAACCTTTTCCCAGTTTAGTTGATCCAGTTCTCAGGTTGGTATTGAAGCAGCTGAATTTAGAGTAAAATACAATCAAGATAGTCACAGATTCCAGACATTATGTCAAAGTGTATTTGCATCTGAATGACAAATGGAAAGTAAAGTAACATTTTGAGGCTGGTCTGACTGCTGGATTTTGATGTAAAACACCATTAGCTTAGCTCATACCATAGTCTGGGTGAATATTTGTCTCTAATTGGCTGCAGGATGTCCATTAAAAGGTGATATAGGACACCTATTAAGTAGTCCCGGTATAACTGCTTACCATTATATGAATGTGTTACATTAAAGTGTCACCACCAGATGTAATGTGATAAAGTAGATGAACATCCATTATGTTTTTTGCCTAATTATTTTATGTTTAATTAGATCATGTGTATATATACAAAATTAATTTTTTTTCTTCCTTATTGGGCCATTTTTGTGTGTTTTTTTTCTTCACTCTTGCCTAAACTCTACGTTGTTGTCCATTATCCCATCCTCTTTTAGTCACTCTGTTTTCTGATTTGTACTTGTCTGGAGACAGTAACTTTTAAATAAAAATCAACAGTAGTGTTTGGATCTGGTTCAGCAAACAGCTGGCCATGTTTTGCTTCAGGTATGATCAGTAAACACCACTAGATCCTATTGAGAGTGACGAGTGTAGTGAGTCCACCTCAGAATAAATCTCAGTGCTCAGCCCCCGAGCCCAAAACAACAGCCCCCCATCATGGCCTTCAGGGGCTTAGTCCCACAACAAGGAGGCAAGCACCTGGGACCGCACTCTGTAAGCTGACAGCTTATAACATCCACACACACACACACACACACACATGCTAACCAGGGTCAACACTAACACACATGCAGGGAGACTGTGTTTCTAGAGCAGGTCACTTTATTTGTCAAAGTGTGAGATTATCATCATTTTCTAACAAGTGAGGCTGGTTGGACTGTAAAAAGTAGAAAGTAGCCATCAGAAGTCATCCATCAGGAGATAACATCTGAAGTCCAGCAGTTAGACCAGCCTTAAAATGTTCCTTTACTTTACCAGTCATTCAGTTGCAAATTCACTTTAAATATAACTGTCTGGCATCTGGGGCTATCTTGATTGTATTTTACTCTAAATTCACCTGCTTCAAAACCCATTCAAGAACAGGATCAACTAAACCAGGAAAAGGTTGTGGTTTTTTCAAAACAAACCTGTGCATTTTGAACTGGAATAATGAAACAAAGTACTGGGTGGCCCAATGGAAAATGTAGGCTTACTATCAAGTATTCTACATTGTGATTGAAATTAAACATTTTCATTGATGCAGCACTTAATAATGTTTGGTTTGAAGTTAAATCCTCCTCCAAGTAATAAATGAATCCCCTATTCATAATCTATTAATCGTGGTACACCTGTCTGTGTGTCTGTCAATGGCCAATGAGTTCAGAGGGGCTGACGTTGACCCTGATAGAGTTAAATGAAAGCTGTTAGTGCTGGGTCATTACACTGCTAAACTGGGGTGTCAAACAGAGGGCTATAGGGGAGATGACATGGGTGGACATCTCTCTTTCACTCTCACTATTTATCTATACTGTATATGTTTCATGTAAAAGACTTCAGTCGAGTCATGCGATTTTAATCCATTTTAACTGATGTTTTTAATTGTAGTAAAGTCCATTGTAGTGTACATACTGTCAACACCAGCATGTTTTCATGTGTGTGTACGGAAATGTTTGAGTCGATTCAGACAAGAGAACTCTGGTATCTCAAAGTCAGATGACAAATCAATAAGTCATACTAACTTCACCTTATTGCAAAGTCAGAAACAACATTTCAGTCGTGGCCATTATATAACAAATAACTCCTCTGTGTGAAAAGCCGTGGAGAGCTATCTTTTAAAAAAAAAAAAGAAAAAAACAGAGTAGCAACTTTCCAAGAAGAATAGATTCCCTTCATTCTCCTCTCGCAGTGTTTCTCCCTCCTTCGGTTCCCTTTATTGCTGTTGTTAGTCTCCTTAGCTTGGTGGCTGTCCCTGTAAAGCCCTCAGCATGTTGCTGCTTCAAAGGCATCCCAGAGTAAATCAAGACCGCTCAAGATTAACGGTGGCAAATTATTCATGAACCCAAGATCTCCTGGCCGGGAATAGCACAGAGTGGCCTGGGCGACATGTCACAAGACATCGGGGTTGAAGAAAAAGTGCACACACACACACACACACACACACACACACACAACCCACACACTCAAACACAAACCCATCTCTCTGATTCTACTGCTGCCACCAACACAGCCACCACTTGAATAAAGTGTTTTGGTTATTTGGTATGTACACACATTTCATCCCTAACAGCCAGAGGGAAGGCAGGAAGGAAGAACAGTGACTGAGTGAGTGAGTGACACAAGAGGTCAGCAACAGTGAATGTGGTTATACTCACATTTTTACAAGCATTGCATTTGCTCTCTGATAGCCAATCTCTGTATATGTAATCAATAAACCAACTCAATTTCAGCAACACAATCACTGTTTCCTATGACTGGCTGACTTGAGCGGATGTAGGATCAGTAGCCCCAATAATGCAGTCAAGGCACCGGGAGCTCGGAGGGAGTATCCGTTTAGCAGTGACCAGCCTCGGCCTGCTGATTCCCCCGTAATAGGCTTTGGGCTCGGCTCCCACCGGAGAGTTTGGTTGACAATCTGACAAAGTTATCTCGAGATAAATGGGTTACGGGTCGGAGGAGGAGAGAGAGAGAGAGAGAGAGAGAGAGAGAGAGAGAGAAAGAGCGACTTGACTTCTCTGTCAGTGATGTTTTGATGGAGGATGTGTAAAGCAGCGAGCACTGGCACTAGCAGGTCCCCCCAGGTAGATGGGAAGATTGTCTTTGGCTGTATCTGCAAACAGAGCACTGCTGTGTGTGTGTGTGTGTGTGTGTGTGTGTGTGTGTGTGTGTGTGTGTGTGTGTGTGTGTGTGTGTGTGTGTGTGTGTGTGTGTGTGTGTGTGTGTGTGAACTCTGATAGCTTTATTAAGAGGGAGATTTGCAAAGACAGAACACAGCGCATGTGAAGCGCCACCAGCAAGCCGAGAGAAACCTGAGGCAAAGGTCACAACAAGTGAAGAACATTTGTAGATAGACCATTTTTAGATGCACAATGTTGATAAGCCTAAACATGCGTACGCTCCGTATCAGCCCACATCACAAGCCATTTAAGTAATAACTGGGCCTGTCTCTCACTTACTCTCACTCACACACATAAGGGCACAAAGTTCACACACACAGACACACAGCCCAACACACATGCAAACACAAAAGTTCTCTCTTCACCCACACACACATACACACACCATACAGGAAAGTACCTATCACCAAGCCAGGCCTCTTTTTACCCTTTATTTCCCCAGATAAACAGACTTTTCTCTGATCCTGTCAGTCCGCGTTATCTGCAACGCTGGTCAGCCGATCTGTAACTGTGGAGCAAATTAGGCCCCTAAATGTCAAAATTGCTACACTTTATTAAGTTAATTAGAGGCTGAGTGTACATGGAGGCCGGGACAGGACGACAAACACAGACAGACAGAATGACAAACACTGAGAAGCGCTGACAGGCACTGCAGAGTATACACAATGCAGAGGAGCCAAGCACACAGAATTATATATACTATTTATACATATAGTTGACATGCATGCATTGACTTGTTCTGTGCACATAAAAATCACACATAGGTACCGTGCGGTATACATACTATTTGTGCAATGAAGCTGACACGCATTATAGGCACCTACACACATAATATGCTTTCTTATTACCTTGATACAGTCCACTGAAATTATATACTATAGGCCTTTCTGTTATTACTGAAAAATGGAAGTGATATCATAATTGAGTGTATATTGGGATAAATCTGTCCAATAGCAATACTCACCACAAGGACAAAACATTAGCAAATATATCCCCAACACATGTATATACTGTACATGTGTTGCAATCAACCCATAAGAATTTTACATGTTTTTTATAAAAAAAGCTAAATTTAAAATCTTCATCATCTACACCACCATGAAACTTTCTGTCAAACTTTGATTTTTACTTTTACCCCTCTGACCTAACATATTGTGTTCAAACAGCTGGAGCACAGTTGTAGATCTAATGATTTACAGATTATTTGAATATGAAAATCCATGACAGTCTTGTTGAATTGTACTGTACTTGTACGTCATTGTTTAGGGTCCTTTGCACTTCTGTATAAAGAAATAAGAGGAATAATTGCAATTATTTTCCCTTAAATACATATATTATTTTCATCTGACCTTATTGAAATCTTATATGTAGAAAAGTATTTAAGTGGTAACCCCATTTGATGAAATTGGCAAAATGGAGAAGTTAACATAAAGCATTGTTATTACACCAAATATTGCACGTTATATGGGTTATGCATGAATGAATTTTGGTCATTTTGTTTGCCAAAAAAGTAATATATAGACAAAGGAATTTACAGTTTGTTATCTCAGTGATGTTAGTGATGTTTGGGGTCAAGTAAATGCCAGAGAAATCTGACCTACATCTCAAAGCTGTTATAAAACTCCAATAACAGAAATTCCAATAGACATTTCTAGGATTTTGGAAGGGTAGTCAAAAACATGTTAATAAGCAATTAAAAAAAGTAATGGAGCATCAAGGTGATAAAACAATGCTCAGTAAGATTTTTGAACAGAACATTAGGATTAAGGTAGTTCAACCTTAAAAAGAGGTATACAGACACTACAACAATAAGTGAAAGTGTGCATATACTATTGAAACCACAATCCTAATTCTCACTTTTCTCAAAATAATAAGGCTTGACAACTCTTAATATACCGTCACACTCTTCTGCTTTAATTTATTTAGAACCACAAATAGAGAATTTAAGTTAGCATTTTCCTAAACCTGTTCAATACCCTTAAATCTGTATTTTCTAAACCTCCATCCACCATCCCAACACTTGAAAGCAAACCGCTGATCAATGCTTTGCAGACTGTACTAATCGATTAGTAGTGAACAGAGAGAGACCGGTCTAATGGCTGGCCCTGACTGAACGGGCCTCCTCATATGAGAGCAATTGTTCATCACAGGGCTATTTCATGGTGTTCGTCACTTTGCAAGCTTCTGTCTTTCATTCAGCAGCGCATTGGATGGAGGAATGGCCTCGGGATATATTGTCTGCTCAGAGCTTGAATGTTGTCATGCTAGTTCCCAGTGATTTGCCTTGCGCGATTCAAGACTTTGAAAAATGGGAAATGTGTTTTGCAGACTTGGGAGAGAAGGGCTGAATGTGATATCAGTGTTACCCAGTGCAGGATGTTAAGAAAAGTCTGTGGGAGAATGGAGTTTCAGTTCAATCGGAATCTGTAAGTTATGTTTTAGTACTTATGGTGGATGTAATGTTTTATTACAATCAGTGTTACATCAAGGTTTAGGAATGCTTTTTAATGTTCAGCGCTCAGGCAGAACAATATTCAGCTCATACAGCACAGAGAGAGTTTATATGGTTTACATGCAGTGCAGTAGGCTATTTGTTATTATTGAATACGCATGTTCAACAGCCATGTTACTCCAAGAAAGCCAAAAGCAATAAGTCATGGACAGATTCTTGACTGTTGCTCTGAGTTGAATTATTTACCCTTCATTCCAACAATATGTAAAGTACCCAAACCATCTCAATCGAAATCTGCCTGCAACACAGCTCAGTGACTTTCTCCATACTAAAAATAGACCTCTGGGCATGACAGCAGCCATACATTATTTCTACCACACACACACACACACACACACACACACACACACACACACAGATGGCTCACACATCTACACAGCACACATAGCTCCGCATATAACCTCTGATGCATTATTTCTCTAGCCTTCAGTGCGAGAGTCACAGGTGAGTCTTGAGCGCTTTCATCATAGTCTGGCTGTCCGGCTGGCTGGCTGCAGTCTCATCTGTCCCTGGGTTGAAATTGCCAATAAAGATGGTCTCATATAGATCACCCCCGACGGGGGCTGGCAACCTGTCATGCAGACCATGATTCCTAGCTCTCAGAGAGGGGAAGAGGGACAAATAACCCTTTGAATCTCCCTATATCTATCTCCCCCACTTCCACACTCTCTGTCTTCTTTCTCAGTCACACACACACACATGCCCCTTCCACCCCTCTCCAGCAGGCCATAAAGTGCCACGCGAAAGGGATATAGTGGACACAGTCATAGGAGAGACAAGTGCCGGCCTGAGCTTTCACTTTCCCACTCCAGAGGTAGTGAATCAAACTAATGGGTTAAAGACATGAAGACGGATGAGCGGGAGGATTAGGACCTGGGCAGAGGTTTCCCAAATGCCTTCTCATACGCCTGTGATTTTTAAACATTTCAACTCTTGCAATCAAATAGAAAGAGTTTCATTTTAACCATTTGAAAACTGCAACAACAAAAAAAAAGTACTTAATGTGCCCCGGACCACAGCACTTTTACAAAACAGGCCAGTGGAAACCACTCACAAGTGAATCTGCTCCTCATCTGATTTTGTGGAAGATGATGTTACCAAACTATTGGATATGAGGTCATGTGTGAAACATGTCACCACATTGATTGAAGTCTTAAAAGTAATTTCCAATGTAGAATCATACTTTTTAAACTGATTCTTAAAGATAGTAAATAGAAATAGAAACAGAAATACTCCATTATCTCAATGATAAGCTGAACATAATGGTTTAATTATTTTCAATACTCCTATAAGTTTCACATGATCCTATTTATTTTTAATAGTCACTTTCTTTTTACAGATTTTTTTTTTAAAGTTCACTTTTACAAGGCAGCCCTGGTTTAGATGCAGCTGGACTGTGAAGACAGCTGGACTTGGTGATTTTTTAAAGACCCACAGTGCTCCCTGCTGGTGAAGGACAAAACAGCAAAAGAATAGTGAAGCTGCACATAGAAGCTCCATATTGTAGCCAGCGCTTGTGTATGTGTTTGTGTGTATAGTTTAATAACCTCTCTTTGAGTTGCGTGAGTTCAAAGCTCCGACAACATGAGAGCCCCCCTTCATCAACCTCCCGGCCACAGCATAACAGTTTCCTCCAAGATTTTGTCTGAATCATGGACGAGAGACACCGAGCCAGAGTGAGACAGAGAGAGAGAGAGAAACCTGCATGGCCAGTGGGCAACTTCAATAAAAGACAATCTGACTTTTCAGAAGCTATAATAATCAAGATCCTCCCACCGTGGTTGTTTGTCTGAGGGGGACACGGATGGCTACGGGTAAGGAGGAAGAAATTCAGAGCGGTAATTAATAGTCCTAAGTGACTGCTGCTGGATGGGAGGCAGGGACAGGGTTTGTTGTTACTGTGAGCTGGTACTGATCCCCCAGCATGTCCCACAGCCTTTTGGGTTGGCATGTAAGTAGAGGAGGAGGAAATGGAGAAACTGCCTTTATCACTTATTCGTTTGTCTCGGGGCTCTCCTGATCAGTCAGAGACTCAACCGCCCTCCTTCTACACACACAAACACACACACTTATGAGCATGCCTTCCAATGCTAATCTCGTGTCACAAATGTTAAGGGAAAGACATGAAATGCCACCAAAATGTCATCACTCCACTCATGTCACTGGCTCATCCAACCCTTCCATCCCCCTTGTTAACATATTTGAACACACACTCATTTGCTTGTGTGTGTATGTGTGCGTTTGTATTTGTGTGTGATGGAGTGGGGGGACCAGCTTGTTGTTTTTAGCCTTTGGGTGCCTGTTTCGGCAGGGTGGTTCCTATAATCCCATCACTGTTGTCGTCACAAAGGCCCGAAGGCCCCGCCTAGAGGTGAGACATTTTTGGCATCCTCTGACTCTCCTCCGATACAAGAGCCAGCAGCTCCGGAGCCAAAAGACACAGTGTGCGGACTACCACTAGTTATATGCTACACTGGCTGAAAGTGACTTACCGTATGGTGGGTTTGGCTTGGAAGTGAATGAGAAACATGTCACGGAGATGAGGTTTAGGTTTTGTTCTCAGATTAGGTTTCCAAACCGGAACATTAAAACTAAAGCTGAAAGAAGTCATAGATTAGTTGATTGAAAGGAAATGTATTATATTTCCATAATCAAATGCAGTCCAATGTGAGGATTTGCTGCTTTTCTCTGTTGCATGTGATAGTAAACTAATATTATTTGGGTTTGGGACTATTTTTATAAAGAAGAAAAAAACCTCATTGGGCTATTGGGAAACTGTGACAGGCATTTCTTTTCACCATTTTCTGACATTGTATTGACCAAACAATATATTGAGCATTAAAACAAACTAAAACATACTCATATAAGAAGTTATGTTGATGACTTGGTTGACTTTTTTCTTTGTGGTCATTTTCAAATCAAAGGAGCATTTTGGGATGAAAGCCCTCAAGAATTTGTATTTTACAGCTATTACAAAATTGATAATTTAAACTTAAAGCCCACATAGTGTTCTATACAAACTATTTCCCACTTACCAAAATCTATTTTCATGGTAGTTTCTTCAAAAAGTCAACCATGCATCAAGCTCTATGGATGATATCAAATCAAAAATAAAACCTGACAGGAGCGGAAGGTAGGGGCAGCACTCCGACCCCCATACATCTGTCTGTCTTTATCTCACAACTCGCAGCCTTCTCCCAAACTGTCACCCCGCCGCCTGGCGCCCGTCCCCATGTTCACTCCACACTAGGGATCTAACCTAGCACCAATATGCAATTTCACCAATCCATGCTGACAGCGTTCATGTCGACTACTCACAACCAATCCCTCCCCTCTCCTTCTGCGAGCATCTGTGTGGTTAAAATACAGTTTTCAGTCAGAAAGCTTTCCCAGGTCATGAAAGGTAACAGAGGAGACAGGCGGGGCTGTGGCCCTGCATCCCAGCTAGACAAATCAGTGTAACAGCATATTGTAAAATACAGACTAGGCAGAGGGGCATATATCTACCAGGACTGAGGCTGTGTTTATGGCTATGCCTGGCTTGCGAAGCCCCACGGCACTATCGGTGACCCCCACTGTAGATTTCCTTACTAATGTGACCCCAGAGTGTGTATCACAATCTGCATGAGAAAACTCCCACAGGCTACAGTTAGTCCTGGGCACTGGGGATCGTTGTCCTCAGCCCGCCTGAGTACAGACAGGATGTGGCAGCTTGGAGGCATTTAGTTAAAGGAGACGCACTTTAATGCTGCAGGCATTCATTTACGGAAGCCCTACTAAGTGTATGACGTGCTGGAGCCTATAAACAAACAGCAAAAATGAAAGGTTTGATAAAAAAAAAAAGAAAACTAAGAATTAGCCTTACCTTGTTCCATGGCATCTAATCATTTGTGATAGTCTGTGTACTCATTCTTATAATTAATTTGTTTTCCGGGACAGCTTTTTCTCCACAAATTGGGTTTAAAAATATCATCTGTTCTTTTATATTAGGTACACACGGTGCAAGAGTTGGATGTGGATACGTGGGTATGTGCAAGGCGATAAACATCAATGGAAGTAGTTCACATGAAGCACAACTGCTGCCCACAAGAGAATCAAGGGGCCCTAAATTCTCAATAATAAACTGCTCTGCAAGATTATGGTCCACGTATTGTTCGTTATCATATTATTATTATATTCAGTAAGCAAAATATTCACAATTGACCCAACAGAAAGTTGATTCTAAGCATTAGAGCACTGGAAGTGTAATCTGGAAAACTGTAGGACTACTTAGTATATAACGCAACTCAGAGATAGGAATTCATATTTTGTAGACAAAAATACTGGCCACGTGATGATGACATTAAGATAAAAGATGGAGAGACTAACATATTTTCTGTGGCCGTCTTGTAATGACAAGCTGAACAACTAGTTCACAATTTAGTCTTGTATGCTTTGACTAAAAATGTTAAATTGAATTCCATGTAGAATATGGACATTGTATTCACCTTTTTTCCTTGCTGTGAAAAAAGGGGGTTGAATACGGATAAGTAAAAAAAAAAATACCATGACTATATATTAATATTAATGGACATTGCTGTTGGCCCCACGGGCCTTTTTCATGGAAGACATGTCACTGTAGAAAAAACCACAGGTGTAAGCCACAGTGGGCTTCAGTTTGGACTCGCCAGCCTCCATCTCCCTTACTCTACACGTCTTGTATATATTATTTTAGTCTGAATAACGTCAATAAAAATCCAGAGCAATAATATGAATTTGACTTGTATTGCTGCAGTCGCTGACATCACCTTGGGCCTTGTCATCCAGGTAAGCTGTTACAAAGTGGGGCCGCTGGGGCTGAAAAGAAAGCTTGTAGTGTGACACCTCAGCCCAGCTGTCAGTCTCTATGGTGTCACACATACACACACAAGTACATAGTCACACACACACTTGGACAGTATATACTTAATAAGCCCAGTTTTGACTGACAGGTGACATTTCATTATGGAGAAATTGTAGAGGCAGTGTGCAAATCCAAACAGACCCGACACACACAATGTCACAGCCAGGACACACTGCAGAAACAGACAGACAGAAACACTTTGCTGCAGGACTTCAGACTGAAACTCCAGACCTTCCACTGTCATTTTGATTCCATTTAACCACAAATCCCCATGGAAAAGTTTTGTGAAAAAGGCATGTTACTATGAACTGGCAGCATTGCATAACACTCATTTTTTTATCAGTTAACCCCACACTGCTGGGGAGGTTTGGATTACAGAGTTGAGCCCACCTATGGAATGCTGCTGGTATTAATAAATATATTCTTTTTCAACAACAATATTTTCTAAGCTACTGAAATGGGTGTGTTTGCTTTAAATTAAGCCAGATTAAATAAGTAATTAGGTCAAGCATACTAACACATCACATCAGTTTAGCTGGTAGAACATTTACAGAAGCATGGTTTGTTTGTTTTTACACGTAGGCACTTTATGGTAAACCATGATTAGCATTTATCTGCCAACCATAACAATTTTTGAAATGAAATCTTTTATAATATTGTAGCTGATGTGTGAAAATTACCTCCAGTGGGGCCTATAGACTTTGTGGTCCTTAGTCTCAGTTTGAAATGACTGACACAATTTTTTTAATTTCTTTAAAAACAAAAATCGTTTTATTTTATTTTATTTTATTTTATTTTATTTTATTTTATTTTATTTTATTTTATTTTATTTTATTTTATTTTATTTTATTTTATTTTATTTTATTTTATTTTATTTTATTTTATTTTATTTTATTTTATTCAGACGATGCTCATTCACTGATGCAATGACGGACTCTCGTGCTGTGTTTTTATTGGTTAACTCTGCAGTCAGTCAAGCTGTTGTGGGCAGGAGTTAAGTCTTTTACCCAATCAGGTCAAACGCACACTGCTCCGCTCCTCTGACTGTCAGAATCAGAAACATGGCGTTACGGGAGCTATCATCGCTGGAGAAATACTTAGGATTGAAAAAGCCGAACAAGTACAGTACACAGGGGGATAAAAAGGTGACATGAGCGCACATTTTTCCGGCATACACTGTTGGCTTTAAACCGCTATTTCATGTTATAGGAAGCCTATACGCTATTGTAGTCAGTCCACAGTAGCTAGCTCGAAATTGCTAACAAGCTAGTCACGTGTGTTGAAAATTGATGGGTTAAAACCTGAGTTTCCGTGGCATATCTACCTTGTGTTATCAGTTGATAGTCAGTGATCTCTTTCATCGGTTATGCCGATACTTAAATCTAGCAGCAAAAACCTTTAATGCCAGCTGTCTTATGTCCACAACTCAGCACAATGGAAATAGATCCATGCTTTGCGCATGCCCGTCCATTGAAGTAAAGAGATGGGAGGAGATGTCTGGGCTGTCATAAATTTGCTTTAAAATGAACTGAACCTTCAGTATTGATGACTGAAAGGGGGAGGAGAAGGACACAACACCAAATGTAGCTTCAAGTCTTATCTACTGAAAGTTAACATAGCCTAATCTTTATGGAAAATGTTATATATAATATGTTATATAATGTTATATTTATACACCTGCACTACCTGACAATGTTGTAGTTTCTGTTACTGTGTTTCTTTTACTTCGCACACTCTAGATATCTTTTGTATTTATATTTTTCCAGTTACAAGTACTTACTTTTTCAATATTATTTATGGTTACCTATTTTTGCTATACTATTTTAATTACATATTCAATTTAATTTAACGTCACTCACTCTGCAATATTGTTCTACCGCACTTTACGCAACCTTTACTTGATGTCACTACATTTACCGGCTGCTCACTGTCTGCTTTTGCTGTATGTCTATTTGTGTGTTTGTTTGTTGTTGTTTTTTTGTTTTTATTGCTGCTTTTACTGTAGAAAATGCTGCTGCTGTGACAAGTAAATTTCCCCCCTGTGGGATGAATAAAGTATTATCTAATCTAATCTAATATTATTGAATCCCCAAATTGAGCACTCTGACCTGGATATTAACCTACGTGCTCAAACCTCATTTAACAAGTCTGTTTTATTAAGTGAAATGTTTATAATCACATGCATATTACACTCCCTCAGAGTCAAACAGTTTTGTTCATGAATATGTAAAGTTATCATGGTTGCATTTCGATGTCTCTGGAACTGAATAAACATGTTTTTAAAGGAGGTGTAAAGCAAATCCAGCAATGTGCTGTATAGTTGCCTAATTGTTGTAAACTTGAATAAAATCAGTTCTCTTTGTTTTTTCACTCTCTCCATCTCACTGCCCTCTCCCTGTCTCATGTCTCCATGCAGATACCTGTGCTACAGAATAATAATGGTCCTCCACTGGTAGGGCAGGTGACTATCGCCTGTCACCTGGTGAAACAGGCCAAGCTCCCAAACCTGCTGGGAGACTGTGCAGAGAGCAGGGCTGTGGTGCAGCAGTGGCTGGAGTACAGAGTCACCAAGCTGGACGGATGCACAAAGGAAGACACCAAGACCATCCTGAAGGTAGGGAAGATGGTATTCAAGAAAGTTATTTTCTTGTTGTTCTTCTGCTGTGTTGCATCTATCTCAAATGCATCTCAATTCATGACTGTCCTAGATTTTGCTTCCAGCTTATCAGTGCTGATTCTGTTCGTTTTTTTTTTTAGGCTTTGTGAGGGGGGAAAACATTTTTAATAAATGATTCCCTACCTTTTCATAGACGCCATAGCATCTCATTTTCTCTCATATTCCCCCTCTCTGTCCACCAGATAGGCCACGGCGGGTGTTTGTCTTGTTAAAGCACAAGTGACAGGAATACGGACTGATTTATGGCCCTTCAGTGACATGGCCCCACACGACAGAGGAAAATGCTTTTAATGTGCCTGACGCCAGTCAGCGTGAAATGGATCGGCAGCCACTGGTCTGTTGGACGCTAGGCGCCTCTTGGCACTATCTTGTGTGTGTGTGTGTGTCAGTGAGACACACTGTTGTGGCATGGCTGAGGAGTCATGCTATGCGGCAGCATGTTATCTGGACAGTCCTCTTAAATATTTTAATGGTGCCTCTTACAGAAGAAGTCGCCCTGAGCAGCTCTGTTTTGGTTCCCGGTGGCCTCCTGTCCTGCTGCTTTAGCTCCGTCCTTAACACTCTTCTCTCAAGCACACCAGTCATCTCCCATTAAATTACCCGGGATAAAAAAAAAAAAAAAAAAACTCAACTGCAAGACTTCTTGTCAACTTTCTCACCTCAGGATGCAAATAAGAAATTCATAGTTTTTTGAGCTGAGACCTGTTTCTGAAGTGAACGTCTTGTCACGATTGTAATGTGATAATAAACACAAACCTGAACCCAATGATAGCTGAATATTGGGAAAAGTCTGTCACTCCACCTTAAATCACTTAGGCCAGTACTTCCTGCTGCCACAGAAGTCAACTTTTTTTTTATTGGTTTTAAAAAACCAAATGCCCAAGCGTACAGTTACATTTAGATAGATCTTAGTTTCCACTTTGTCTTTAGTCAACGGAGACCAGCAACATCTTGAATTCCATGTACCGCATTACAGGCTTCCTGATCTCTGCAAACAAGGAGGCAGTAAAACGTTGTGTTGGGACTGCAAACATACTGCGAGGTCACTGGATCTGGATCAAGTGTGTGTTCGTCGCTGTACAAAAGTATATCAGAAAGAAATTGGCCCAAAGACATACAATGAATTGCAATAGTATAAATATATCTTGTGTGGTATTCTTAGTTATTTATTAGTTCCATTTCTGTTTAACCCTGTATCGTATTCGACCCATTTCAAATTTTTACAGTACATTTTTTCCAACTGAAAATTAATGACCTTACCTTATTTTCTGTGATTAACATGTATTCCTGACTCAATTCAGAAAATTATTCTGGATATGACCACTTATGTTTTTTCCATAGTGGATTTTAAACATGAGTTATAACCTCATGACAAAAAACGAACCCCACTTCCATTTTTAATTGTGTTCTAGTAGAGACTGATTGCATTCCCTAAACATATGTTATCTCAACTGTTTCAAATTGAGATAAAAACAATATTAGTTAATAGGTCATGAAGTAAAATTTTATTTCAAAATTGTTTTTTTAAAACCCCAAATAAGTCACGGGGCAATTTGACCCAAGGGATACGAGAGGGCCCCGGAAGTGAAGACAATACAAGGGTTTATGTAAAAATGACCCGCTGTGCTTTTCTGACCTGCCCAAAGGGCAAAAAGCAGAAGAAATAATGCAGTTTTCCTATTTTTTTTAAATTTAAGTGTTTGCCCCCAACTCTGATGTTAAACAATGGTACTTTGTCTAAATTCTGTTTATCTGAATGTACCGATGAATAGAGTGCACAGTTTAGGCGGGGGCAGGTAGAGAAGAACCCAGGTTTGGAGCTCCATGTGCTGGCTGGGGCCGGCAGGAGAGCTGCCTCTCCTCTGATGCTCGACTGGGCTTAAGCTCCATGGCTGTAGGCTAAGAAAAGCAAGGATCTGATTGTGGAAGGGAAGGAAGTCTGCAGTCTTCATGCCTTATTTGGCATCACCCACTGTTGCCGCACAATAACTCCATTTGCCCCCAAGATGCTCTGTGTGCGCTGAGTGTTCCCCTCGCACAATGTACAAGTGCTAAAGATGGTCCCTTCCCCTGGGACCAGCACTTCCATGCACGACTTTGCACACACAGACTTGGACCGAGAAACACACATTATGATGCCCAAGTTTAGGACAGCTTCATTAGATTTGTTCATTAGAGTTGTAGTCATTTGCTAGGGAAGTAAACAAATAGCCTGTTTTGTACAGCATCTGTGCTAAGTTGTCAGTCATGGGGAGAGATGCTAAACCCCCTCAGGTTACATATTATTCCTACCCACATAGCACAGCACACAGAAACACACGCAAGCTAGGATCCAGACTCATGTAGCTCACGCACGCACAGATATATAGGTTAACGAACCTGCTGTCATACCCCCCCTCAGGTCTGTAGTGTCCATCAAGACAGAAACATTTTGTAAAAACAAACAAATGTACAAAAGTTGCTTACTTTACAGAGCAGCATATTTACATTACTATGTCTTTTGTTTCACTTTTTTTTTTTCTAGCAAAGCACAAAAGAGTCCGTCTGCAATAAATCACACCCAGTTGACTTGTTTAGTGAAATGCAGAATAAGTGTTGACCAACAACAACACCGCCTCTCTGAAAGGAGGCTTCATTAGCGATTCATGTAAATTAGTGCTGTCAAAAGATTCAACTATTTAATTGCATTAATGTTATAGTGTTTCTAACGTTACTAGTTCTTGCAACAGCATGTGGAAAAAAAACCACCGTTTGCTAGGCCAAAAAGAACATTAATCTCATGATTAGAAAAAATTTATGCCGTTAAAATGGGTTTGCGTTAATAACATCTTTAACTGACAGCACTAATGTAAATGTAATTTTCCTCAATGTATTCATCTGTCTGGGTTTACATAGAAATATGCATCACGATGCATAAATTAATGACCTCATTTGCATAGCTGATAATGTTGTGGAACTGATTCTTGCAGGACCTCAACCTCTACCTGCAGGACAAGGTCTACATGGCTGGCAACCAATTCACCTTAGCTGACGCTTTCATGTACTATGGAATCCATCCACTCATAGTAAGTTACCTTTTCTCTCACCTTTTAAGTGTCACACCGTTCTGATTTCCGAGGGCGTATTATCATTTAAACTGTAATGTGTCGCCAAAGCGTATTCTGAGTTTCAAACGATGCAAGTTAGTGAAAAGAAATATGGATTTGATTTATGTTAGCTTTGGGTCAGGGCTGCTGTTTCATAACTTGTATTATTTTTATTGAGTTTTTAGATGAACTGTTGCTCACTTACGTGCAATACTAGATCACATTTAAAGCTTTTTCTTACTGATGACTGAAAGTAAAACAGGAAGTAAACTAAACACTTGGAGAGAAAAAGAGAAGGAAAAAAAAAATGTCGGACATACTGTGTTGCCTAGTTTTCCAAAGTTGTGTGGGATTGCTCCACCGGGGTAAATGTGATTGATTTGTTTTGTCTCAGTAACATTCACACCACCATTTTCCAGGGACTCCATCCATCCCTTCATCCCTTCGTCTATCCTTTTCCCTCCCTATCAGCACTCACTTCAGTCAAACCACAACTTTAATAAGCAATTTGTCACCGTGCATAACACACAATTAGACCAGTCATATGGCCAAAGGGCACCAAGAACAAGTTGGCAATGAACACACGGGTTATAAACACATTCTCACTTCTCTTCAGAGGAATAAAGTGATGTGGCACAAAGTGATGTCTTTAGCCTCAGACCAGGGACAAGTAAGTTTGTTGTGCCTTCCAGTTTGAAAAAGAAAGTGAGTTCAGAAATGGGGGAAGACGGAATGAGATGAAGGGAGGGAGAGATCACATGTTGAGAGATGTCAGTGGTTGTGGCGGAGATGGAAGGTTAACCCCCCACCCACCCCACCCCCCACACCACCAGGCAGAAGAGCGTCACTTTGGTTTGCAATCAGTGTGGTTTTTAACCCTGAGGACAAGGGGTCAGCTAACCCAACCCTTAACCACAGCCTGTCCTGATGTTCAATTCATGGAAAACATGACAACAACATTAAACCTGACTGATGCTCGAATGGTTTTAGGCTGGACTCTTGTCTGTGTGGCAAATTTCCACATTCCAGTTAATGAGATAATGAAAAGGCACACTTCTAATAAGATTTAGTTCCAAGGACGTCCTGATGCGTTATGGTACAGTCCTTTTTTGTTGTGGTTTGCCACCGTCATTGTGAAATGCCAAGGACACAGACTTGTCAGACAGCGGTAGTTTGGACAAGGCTTTAATAAGCTTTGCCCTACCATAAATGTATACTAGTGCTGTCAAACGATTAAAATATTTATTCGCGGTTAATCACATTAATGTCATAGTTAACTCGCAATTAATCACACATTTTTATCTGTTCTAAATGTCCCTTGATTTCTTTTTGTCCCATTATCTTTTTTCAATTTAATGCTCTTATGAACATGGAAAAGTGGATCTTTTATTGAAAACAACATTGGCATATAGCCTACCGTAGTGTTCAATTTTACACGTAACATTCTCACTTTGAGCAAATAATCTCTCACACGAAAAAATACTTTGAAGTGGGGTGGGGGGAATTGACATCAGCTGTGTGCTTGGCTATCAAGTGGTATTTCAGACTGGACGTGCTACGATGATAGCTCAGTTCACAACGACAGAACACACAGATGACTTTGGTCTCATCACTGGAACCATTTGGCAACTTTTAAAAAGTCGACTTTCCATTCAGAATATTATTGGCGTCCATTTCAGTGTCTCACACTCGCCATCTACTCAAAATGTAACGTAACGCCCAAACAAGTGTGTGTGTGTGGCATCCCTATTTTGTTTCCAGTCTAGCTAGATCCGGTGTTGTGTTTTCTAATGTTACTAGTTGTTGCAACAGCACGTGAAAAAGAGTTTGCTAGGCCAAAAAGAACTTTAATCTCGCGATTAAAAAATTGAAGCCGTTAAAATGGCTTGTGACCCTATAAAATGAAACATTGGTAACTTGTGACCAGCGGGTGATGGTTTCTGTGTGGAGTTGTGATCAGTTTGATTTAGGGATTTGTCCTTCTGGGTTTTGTTTTTTTTTGTTATTTAAGAGGCCTAAAGACGTAAAAGTAACCAGTGTTTGACAAGAAATAAGATTTGAGAAAAGCTGAACAAATGAAACATAATTGCGTTGTGTAAAGGAACAGAAACATGTCTGTGTTATCCATTTAAATCATCTTGTGACCAGACTTGCATCGACCCACATGTCAGGAACCACAGGTCTAGATCACATGTATTGTTAGCAACTTTTTATTTTTATCTTTTAGGACAAAAATACAGACAGAAACAGATCATGTCCAATAAAATAAAATGCATTAAAACAAATCTGGTAACACAGGACATTGTTTAATTACATAAAATATTGACGAATGATGCCGTCCGTCTTTCACAGCCAACAGCATATACTGTATAAAACAGAATTTAGCACTGCAGACCTCTTCAGCTTTCACATATTGTGGCTGAAGTTTTTCTTTCTATAACTTAAAAGATTGAGGTGCTCGCACTCTGCTAATTCTCCCATACGTTTATTGTGCTGCAACATGTCGACCCTGCTGGGTCTTCCTCAGGCAAATGGCATTCAACAGTGGCTCAAGCATATACATAAGGCACAGTCATGGTCAGCTGATCATGCATCAGCTGAGCTCATTCAAACTAATCACCTATGCCTTGATGAGCCTAAGTACTACCTTTGCCATGGTCACCATATAAAACCATTATTCTTTACATATACACAATATGCACACAGACAATGGAAACAATGGCCAGAACGCCAACTTACAATATAACATTATGTGATACATTATCTCACGTTGACACTGTTTGTCACCAATCCCACAGAGGACATTACAGAAAAGGATGGGATAATATAGCACAATGTTATTTTGTAAGTTTCCTGTTTTTTTTCCTATTTTAATCAGTTTTTTTTTCATTGCCTGTGTGAATATTGTGTATATGAAAACAACTTTCTGACTATGGCAAAGGTGGTACTTAGTGTAGGCTCATCAAGGCATAGGTGATTAGTTTAATTGAGCTCAGCTGATGCATGATCAGCTGACCATGACTGTGCCTTATGTATATGCTTGAGCCACTGTTGAATGCCATTTGCCTGAGGAAGACCCAGCAGGGTCGACATGTTGCAGCACAATAAACGTATGGGAGAATTAGCAGAGTGCGGGCACATTATTCTTTAAAGTTGTATCCAGCTCCGGTTTGCTCTGCACCTCACCGGTGGGTATGTGCACTACTGCTCTATGTTTTTCTTTCTATAATCAGACAAACCTCTCCCCCCCTCCCCCAGGTGGACTTGGCCATCCAGGACAAGGAGCAGTATGTGAATGTGACGCGATGGTTTGACCACATTCAGCACTACCCCGGCATCCGACACCACCTCCCTCCCGTAGTTGTGCCCAGGAACAGACTTTACACCAGCAAACACCACTGAGACCCGACCCACCCCCATCCCAGCCTGACGCATCACAAGCTCACCTATCTTTTGGACTTGACCTAGACAAATTATCTTCTAAAATCCAACAGCATACCGCTGCATTATCACAATTTGAGGTTGTTTTTTCATAGTCACTTCTATCCAAGATCTCCTTTTTATTCCAGTTTTTTTTTTTTTTTTTGATCATGATTCCTGCCTTAATGTTTTTTTGTTTTTTTTAAATCTATGTTTAACCAGGAGAATCAACAACAAAACAACTAAAGCCTAACCCTTTTAGTGGATGAGGATCTGAAACTCCATTAAGGGATTGCTTACTAATAAATTCAAATTCAGTTTAAATTCTTTAACTTCTCAACACTGAAACAAGTTAAGTTTGGTGTGTTAACCCTTATTCAGTAACTAGGGAGCAAAGATGTGAGGCAATTACTTTGGGCTTTTATGTTTTTTGTTGCAAATTGTTTTGTAGGACTTTTGGAAGTCTTTGTTTGTATGGTTGTTTTCAAAGGGAAAGCTGTACTGGTTGCTATGAAGTGCTGCTAGCTTACAAAAAGGGTTTTTTCTATTTATAAATTGTGGTTTAATGGTGATTTTGTTTTGTGAAATTTTAAAAGATTTTACTTAACTAGCATTATGTCCTCAGAACAAGCAGCTTCCTTTAGGGCATATCAATGCATTTCCAGCAACAGTTTGTCCAAATAAATGTGGTTCCTGGTTCAACATCATAACCCCATAATGACCACTGTCATTCTGCCAGCTCTCTGCCCTAAAGAATATAGTCGTCCCTCTCAGCCCGCATCCCTATCAGGATTGTGATGTTAGTGTTTTTTTTTTAGGATTTTATGTTTTTCACATGCATCTCTAAGCCATTTTACTGGACTGTGTGTATGTGTGTGTGAGAGAGATTACATCCGCTCTCTGTCCCACTTCCTCACCACCAGTCGTGTGGGCAGCAGTGAGCAGTTGAGCGTCAGCCCCGGAGTCAGAGATCAGAGTGAGGCTCCAATCAGTCCCACTACCACCACTGTTGATGCTGCAGGCCAGAGAGAGGGCAGCGGGCTCACCAGCTGCCACACAGAGCCAGCCAGCCAAGGCCAGAACTCCAGACCCCTGGGCGACAGTCAGCCACTGTGTGTCATTTCAACCCTCGCTCTCCCACGGGGCTACTGGCGAGAGAAGGACGAAGGGAGGCAGCCAGGGAGGGAGGGAGGCCATAGAGAGAGGAAAAAGAGCACCCAGAGGCCGAGGGATCTTTTTGTAACGTGAACAATGATCCGTGCCTCGGAAAGCCTTACTGCTGCTGGCTGGAGGTTAGATATTGGCACCGTTAACAGGCCATGACATTGCTGTGGCAGCAGAACCTGTAATTAACATCATGAAGGTAGTAATAAGAAGACAAAGAACAGAAAAATACATCTTGTTGAGCTGAATTCAAATGATCGTTGCTTTTGCTGATGTGTAAAACTAAAAAAGACGCTAGTCAAGTATTTTAACACAAATCTTGAATGTTCTAGTCTGGATACCTCTTAGAATACTGGATGCTTTGGTTTGCATCAATTTTTCTGTCCTTTACTGTCTTCTGGTAAAATGTTTTCAGCCACGTTTCTCATTTCCACTATCTGAACAGGCTCTACATATCTTTGTCTGTTGCATGTAGCTTCAGTGGTTTTCATTATCTGATGGTACCATGTTGTTTATCCTTTGCCAATAAATCAGAGGGATGCACATCTCATGACCCCTGACTTTTTTGCACGATCTTTAAGTGTGTACTTTTTGTATTCTCCACGAATTAGTTTTGCGTAATCCAGCCAGAAGATGAGTTCAATGGAGTTCTACTAAGACAGCTGGCTGTGTTTGCAGCAAGTGTTGTCAAGATATGAAGGATAAAAACAGCTTGCAGTCATTTGAGCAAGCCTTGTGACTACTTTATGATGTGGTCTAGCATTAAAGAAGCTTTTGTTTTCCTGTTTGTGGTGATACCATGGTTACAGACCATGTAGGATTGAAAATACCTTTATTGTTATGGATATCAATGATGTACAATCAAAAGATACATCCCTTATCATTCCCATTAAAAAAATGCTGTCAATCCATTGTCATTAAATGCAGCTTAACACAAAACACAGATGCTTTAAATGACACATTCATTTGGTAACTTTGTTAGGTATTTATTTTTAAAGGCTGTTGATTAAATCAATTAAATTTTTATTTATAGGATCAATTCATAACAATAGTTATCTCGAGACACTTTACAGATAGAGTAGGTCTAGACCACACTCTATAAGGAAATGTAATACTATAATCAGGAATACTTTTATATTTTGTGTCACGTTTCGCTCAAATTGCCACGCCCTTTTTAGGCACGGCCAAAATGTCCTGTAAAAAGATTAGAATTACAGAAGATAAAAAAATATAATTTACAAAACTGAAAATATAGAAAGTAAAGTGTGAAAGGTAAATTGACATGCACTCAAATAAACCGATAAAATTGTCGCAGCTGAGCGTTAAGTCATAAAGGGAGGGTCATCAGCTTCTGGCTTGACTTTTTAACTTTATTTTCCAGCAATGATTCAAAACTCATCAGCACCTAAATATTCAAAGATGATTAGTCAGTCATTTTAAAACTACTCTTTTCTTGTGTGGCTCTGTGTGCTGACTGTTGGCGGAATCTCAAAAAGCTAGTGTGGTACAGTCTCACAGTCAGGCTCCCCGCTGATCAAACCTGAGTGAAGTCAGGGCCCGACACACTGATGAGGCCACAGCGGGTAACCAGGACAGAGCCACCAATTAAAGGCCACCTTCCCACCAACTTCTGAAGGCCAGAGGAGCAACACTCAGCTGGGGTAGCCCTGGATCAACACGCTCAACACCCCCAGATTACCAACTGCCCCCAGCAGCCTTGTTGACCTTTGACCTCTCCCCATTGCCTGTTGACGGAGAGGTCAAATTTCAATAAGGTATCTACTGATGACTTCATCTCTCACCGTAAATCTGTGGCCTCTCTCTCAGAGCATGAAGGGGCAGACATGTTGTGACAAGCTGTGAAAACTGGTGATTTTACCAGCAAATCGAAATGCAGGTTCAACAGAACGTAAAAAGTTGATATTTAAAGTGTCCACACAGTCTTTATTATTGACTCTTACAATACAGACTTTACAAAGAGCCACTTATACTGCAGAATGTTAAAGTTTTTGTTGCTTTAAAGGCCACCAAACGCTGTGATTTGGGGCTTTCTCAGACAGTTTTTTGTGACCAAAACATTTAACATGACAATAGTAATGTACAACGATGCAATGACTACAGAGGCCCATCTAAGCAAACCGTATAAAAAGAAGCAAATCTAATTAATAATTATACACATGACCTAATGGACAGGATATTACATCACTACCAGAGGTCACGACTATAGGTGTTTTATACAATTGAATTGTCTTAGGTATTCATTTAATATTTTAGGGAGATATATCTAACTGACCATGATAGTTTTGCCAGACTATTTTAAAAGATAATTTCCTTCTATAAGAGACCAACTACAGGACATTACCAAATCATATGTATATACGGGGCCAAATTGACAGAGTGTGGAAAAGGTGACAGTCATAAAATGTGAGAGATATGCAATGAAATCTTTGGCTCTCAGTCCGAAACAGTGGTTCTAAACACACATGCTGATGGAAAATTTTGAGTTTGGGAGACCAAAAACGGCCAATGTAAAGACAGTGTTGAGAATTTCAAGCAATCAAAATATGGCATGAAATGATGTAGAATATACATAGCATTAATTCACAGCAATTCCTCACACTGCATCGGAAATTTGTGTCATAGAGTCTGACACAGATTGCAACCAAGATTTTTTCAAACCAGTTTCACTTACTGAATCAACTTGCAAGATTGGTGTTATCGCACAGTGCGTGGGGAATGGGGGGGAATCCATGAACCTGCATCATCAAATTTAAGTCCAGCCAAGGACCAGTGTCTCCTGTCACCTTTCACTATCAACTTTCAAATAAGGGCTTAATAATGCCATCAAATAATTTGAAAAGATTCTAGCTACCAGTAAGCCTACACAATATCAAGTGTAAAGGAGGCGAGGTAGACCCTGGGATTCATTGGGATCGTACCAAGATAACAAGACCTGAGTTTCACCAAAAAGCATCACTGTCCAACAGTGAGCCAAAAGCTGCTGGAACCATCCTCAAGCACTGCTTTCACTTCATGAGGGAAACAAGTCAAGCGGTCAGCTTTTACCCATGTCACCTCCTCATCAACACCTTTGTCACCTTGGGTGTACTAACCATATTTGAAAGACAGTCCCCCGCTCCACCCACACAACAACAAACAGCCATGCAGCCGCCACCACTCTTCATTAATTCTTATTAACAACATCAGGGAGAGGGAAGCACATTGGTCGCGACATCTGCTAAGAACAGGACTCCCTGTCTCTCGCTGACTGATTCAGTGGAACAATCGGCACCGCGTGGTGGTGAGTGGAGCGTTAGCATGTCATAAACTCTTTTGACAGGATTTATCGGCCGCGCTTTATCCCGGTCTTACACATAGTGACAGTTGTACCATGTGCCTATAAAGATGGCATCTGATTGTCTATTGCAATTACATGAGTGTATGAGCAATGGATGCAGTTATGACGAACGCAAGGAGGGAGGGGCGGAGGCATGTGTTTCCCACACTGTTCTAGTAAAGTTGCTCCTGTAGACATGAAGGAGAGAAATGTGATTTAACCTCTCAAGGAGTAAGAAGGTAGAAGGCACATTTTGTGTTCATGTGTGTCAAAAAAACACAATCATAACTTCTATTAGTTTCTAGAGTCAATACTTCTATTAGTTTCAGTCATTGTTTCTGTCATTTGTGATAACATTGTACTCACCGAGTTTGTTGCTGGAATCTGCAAAGGCATAGACAAAAACATTTAACTACACATAGGAGTTCAGAAGCTACAAAGACACCATGTGGGGACCCCAGCATGATGCTAACAGATATTGTTGAGAGCGAAAATAGCATGATGTATGTTTAAAAAAATTTAAATAAATTACACACAGCTAGCTACAATTAATTGAACCAAATTCAATATGGCAACAGCAAGGAATAGTCCCATATTTAGTAATGACCCAAGGTGGATCTTCCCACTGTCGCTTGAACAATAAGTCAACACCTTCGCCTTGAGTCAAATGTAAATTCAGCTTTTACAGCTTCCTGGTTCCACTTGGATCAACCATACTGACCTTAGTTGTTCAACGTATCCTCATACAACTGTTCGAGTGATATCTTACAAAAAGTTGTGCACTATTTTTCAATGCAATTTACTAAAAATGTCCAGCAACACAAGCGATCCGCTCCGCACAAGCCCCTGTAGTGCCAAATAAGGCAACAAAATTATTTGGTTAAGTTCAGGAGAAGATTGTGGTTTGGGTTAAAATACTTATGCTTGTCACGGTACTTACCTACGTGGTGAATGCACACTTTGTGTGCGTTCACTGTCCATTTTAAAGTGGTGTAGATTTGGCTGAATCAAACTAATAACCTCTCATTTTCTCGCAATGTCTAACTTCTATTAGCAAACCTATTTTCTTGCTCATATCATAATATGTAGAAAAGATGACCAAAGTTGACCAAAGTTGTAATGAAACAGAATTTTCCTTAAACTTTTTGATTAAAGGGCTAGTGAATGCCTATCTCACAGTACTATGTATGTATGTACCATATACTATGTGCTGATCTTCTCTTTCCACACCATGTGTTAAAGTACATCATCTGTTTGATTGCTTACCTCAAATTGTGGCTCAAAGGGTTTTATATCACTATTGTGAATCTGCAAATACCAGTTGACCATATGTATGCATTTATGCCAACAGAACATCCTAAGTTGTTTTTATTCTGCTCTATCTCTCTATCTTTTGCAAGACACAGCCTCACCTTGGATTGCATAAGGATCCCAGGTGTGCAGTGAGACCAGAGTTTTACGAGATGCAACCACTTAGCTCATCAATCAGAGAGATGGGTGGCTGATTCGGCACGTTGGTGCTAAAGTACATATGTGTGACCTGGGGCAAGGAGATTGCACAAGATTGCACCTTAAGTTTCTCTCTATCTCACACACACACACACACACACACACACACACACACAGAACTGTTGTTGAATTAGCCGCCTCGATCGCTCCTCACCCCTACTGCTGATCTACCTCAGCTGCAGCTCCTTCACAATGTTCTGTCTGTGCGTGTGTGTGTGTGTGTGTGTGTGTGTGTGTGTGTGTGTGTGTGTGTGTGTGTGTGTGTGTGTGTGTGTGTGTGCGTGTGGTCATGCACCCATTCATGTGGTTATGGTTTTTGGCCTGGGGGTAAGAGGTGAATTAAGGGGGAAGGAGGCAAAAAAGCGAAGGAGAGGGTCGACCCACTCAGCAGCATGAGTTCAGAAAACGGGCCTGTAGCAATAGTTAGAAAATGTGGAAAATATTCTTCTGAGTCACACACATACACAAAATTTTAAACATTTTTAACTATCCTATTAAAATGATTCCATGCCATGCTACACTTGGCCTTCAAGTGACTTCTCATTTGCCGTGCCGTCACATCGTGTGGCCCTGTCACAATCCTCATCCCTTTATTCAAATGTTCCACAAATTAGCCATACATTTATCCCCCTCTCCTGCTCCATCCAACCCACAGGTCATGCCACTTAACTTCAGCCTGGCCCCCTGCTGTAATAGGTTCTGATAGGAAGCCTCCAGGGAAGTTGACTTCTCACTGAGAAGTGATACTAAAAGTAATTGCAGCTGAAACCCTGTGACAGGGGGCTGTACTTTGAAAAAAATGGAGAGTGCAGCACAGGGAGGATGGCATTTGAAATAAGCATAGAGGATATTTGGAGGGGCAATGGGGGGGGGTTGGGGAGTTGGGGGTTAGGAGCTAACAGAGTGCTGGGTGGGCAGAGAGTAGAGTGTACTGCCCTCAGCCATAGTGTAATTTGACCTCCATGGGAAAAAAACATTCTCCCTATTTGCATATTCCTCTACCTCATCTGCATCCGTCACCAGGGCGGTGATTTCTTTTTTTCTTTTTTTTTTATCCCAGATCTTTTTTTATTATAACAGTTTGGTTTTAATTTGCGATGACAAATGTATTAAAACCTGGAGTTAAATTCAGAGCACTTTCTCTTTGTAACGCGTCTCATTTCCCTAATGATTAAAAAACAAGGGCCTGATGACAATGTGATAGAACATATAAAACAAACAAGGTTTCATATCATAAATTTTGAATATGAGTTGTTGAACCAGACACCACCTCCCCCCTCCACACACACACACAAACACACACACACTTTATTATTCTTGTGTGAAAAACCGCTAGTTATTTTTAATGAGGACATGGATGTGGTGCCTGGTGGTTATGGCTGACACAGAGTAATGCTATAAGGAATGACCTGGCACAATACTTTCACCATAAAAAAAAATATTATTTTATTATTACATTTTATTATCATTTTATTTTATTCTGAAGAGAGAGGAGAGTCCATTCTATCTGAAGATAATGTAGGGAAGCGCTTAAGTTACAGTAATTTAAACATTAACTCTCCCTTAATTCAATTTAATTCAATATTATTTATAGTATCAAAACATAACACGAGTTATCTTAAGGCACTTTACAGAGTAGGTCTAGACCACACTCTATTATTTACAAAGACTTAACAATTCCAGTAATTCCCCCAACAGCAAGCATCGCAAGAGTCACCGGTTTCTCCACAAGAGAGATAAAAAAGTATTTCTCTTAACAAGCTTGTTAGCGCGTCTGTTTCCATTTCAAAGATTATTCTAACCAAACATTTATTTGTCTCATTTATTTTCAAACTTGACATTTCCACCTTTTTATTACAACAGCGTACATCCCTACCCTGTATTCTCTTTTAGGAAACATGATGCATCCATTTGCAGTTTTTAAGTATGTTTACTCCATTGAAATATAGGCATGACATGCAGTATGGTTAAGTTAGGGTTAGTGTGTGTGTGTGTGTGTGTGTGTGTGTGTGTGTGTGTGTGTGTGTGTGTGTGTGTGTGTGTGTGTGTGTGTGTGTGTGTGTGTGTGTGTGTGTGTGTACGAAGGTGGCTTTACTGCTGACTGGTTATCTACTGGACTAAGGGCATGCAGCTACAATCTGGCACACACACACACACACACACACACACACACACACACACACACAAATGCACCAACAGTGCTCCTGACCTGAGTTTGCTCAAATGCTTCTTTGCCCCCCCCTTAGTCAAACACACACACACACACAAACAGAGGCTACATAGAGATGTACACACGACATCCCACAGAGAAACTGACTTTGCTTTGACTTTGTGGAGATATTAAGCCTTCATAATGAATATTCAAAACACAGTGAGAGGAAACCACTGTGTTATACAAAGAGCTATAAATGATTTGTGGGGTTACTTTTTTCAACATTTGAAATAAAAAATTGCAAGACAAAGACTTTAAATTTGATTTAAAAATATGCATATCAATTGCCTTGTATGTGTTGAATCTTTTGCATTTATTAGCAAATTACAAAAAAACAAAAGAATGTGTTGCAATCACATGCTGGCAGACAACTTCCACATCCAATGTTTTAGTGTCTATGTAAAATTTCTCTTTCCTGCTCCAAGCCCATGAACTCACACATTGTATAATACCAGTCCAACGTTAAGGAGACCTGAGCAAACTTGGGATTTGTGAGGACTGTTGGACATCAAATGAGCGAGTTAAAACTAGATATTTTTCTCAGGAGTTGATGAACCAAACATAATTAAATTATGCCCATGTAATACTGTTTCAGCTTGTTAATATAATATCAAGCTTTGTTGATTCAAATTTAATGATTAAATGGTAACAAATAAATTGTTAGTGACTTAGGAACAAGTACAGAATGTTAATTATTCGTTCATAAATACCTCAGAATGGACGACTATTTAGTAGCTAATGTTGAGTTACTACACAACAGACTAAAATACTTTATTAATAAATCATTAGATAATGATTACTGGACTTCAGTCAGTCCTCCCTCCATGTTTTCACCCACTTCTAGACTGAAACAACGATGGTATTGAAGTTAATTCAACACGAAACTTAATCTACCCAAGATTTTTAGAACAATTTAGCAATACTCTTTCTTCTGGCCTTGCCAAACAGTAACGTCTTACCTTGTCTCTGGCCATCTCACCTGGTGTGGTTGGACGGTACTGCTGCCCATTGACAGGAGATTAATGTTTTTGGATCAGTGAATGTAAAATCCATTCAACAAACTCCAGCAGGCACAGCAACATAAACCACTATTGATTAATTCTATTTAAGAAAAAATATACACTGTATATACAATAAGTTCAAATATATTGCATCTCAAAAACCTTTTGGCTTTGGGGTACATCGAGTGTTTTGAGCACGCCGGCATGTGTGTTTAACAGTGACAGGCATGGATAAGCAGACCACAGATCGCTGAAAGGTTAAAGACAAGCTAATTCTCCAATTTGCAGATTGACCGCTGTTGAGGGCCTCTTTTATTTTCACTGGCTGGGTCCCATGAAATTAATTACAGCCTTTCTGTACAGTACGATAGCCAGTGGGCCTTGATGTCGAAGTGTAGGGCCAGGGGCCTCGATTCACACTCTTAAATCCAAGTGCCAGTTGCATCTCAAAAGAAGACATTCACTGAATGGCATGGTAGTCGGATAGATAAGCATTACCGATTAAGTTTAAATATAATAAAGAGAATTGTTGCCCTGAAAATGGATTACTCCTGCTTAAAGTTATTGACCCAGAGGGACAGTTGCTGATTTGTGCAGTGTGTTTTAGTGCAGGGTTAATAGCATTTGATCTAGAGGGAAGACCAAAAAACACTCCTTATTTAGGCTATATTTAACAGCACATGACACACAGCTGATCAGTGGCCTCTATGAAAAGCAACCGCAAACGATGGTGGTGTGAAATCGACATTTTGGAGAAGAAAACACAAAGTCATCTCTGTACCTCCTGATGCTCTAATGTTGTTCTGCTGAGGTTTGTGCACACACAAGTACACGATGAACTATAACTTAATCTCAGTGATGCCTCAGCATTTCGTTAGCTTTGACCCATCCAAAACCACAAGTCTTTGTGAAGTGAAAATCTTGAGGATGAAAACACACTGTGCCACACACATATAAACACACACACACACACAAACGTAGCCTGCCTCAGGGGTGAAGGTGGGAGCGTGAGTTGGCAATGAAAGACGCTGTGGAGTATGCCGGGTGCTGATAGAGTGCTGATATGATCTACAATAGACTCCAGTGTGTGGAGTTTTGCTTTAGGATCAGCTTCACACATACAAACAGAACACAGAAACACATACACATGCATACATATATGGCTTTTTTTACGCACAATATGATCATTATACTTCCTCAGAGAGATATATATGTCCACACACACTCAAGTCATACCCAGAGGGAGGGAAACTTTGCCTTATTGACGGTGGTGGCAGACTCCCCTTGTGACTTTCACAGCTGTCATGCTCCTCTTTCATCTTCATTCATCTATTAACCTCAGGGACAGGAGCATGTGATAATGCCTCACAAACACACACACAGTTAATGTACATGGATGCATAGATACACGTAAAAAGTTAAGACACTGACCAAGTAGTGTCATGGTGTTAATGTGGTGTGTTATTTGTCCCTATTTCACACTGTTCTGCCATTGCAATGTTAATTATATGGTTATCAAGTACCTACTTGTGTGTTAGGGCTAATTATATCAGGGTTTGTTGTAATTTTGCCATTGTGGAAATAATACTATTTTGAAGAGTAAATTGAATCATTTTTGCATTAAAGGAAACTTTTTCCGCTCTCACTGATTTGTCTGTTACAATGTCGGCAATGCAAATTAGATCCTTTTTCTGCAGTTTAATCTGAACAAATAATAAAATAAATAAAAATAAAGGCACTGATGCATTCATCAGAGGAGAGGATTTCATCCAATTAATGATCCCTGCACGCTTTCAAAACTAATACATTCTTCATTATGGCAAAAAAATAAGATCATGTCACTTTTTCCACAAGGCTTTTATTTAAAAAGAAAACTCCCATCTACAGCTAATGTGACACCGCCGTCTTCAATGCTTCAGTGGTGAGTGTGACACAACAGGAAACTGTCCCCTCTCTCTACAGCAGCTCTATGGAACAGTTGAGTAGCTTATATGACTTTTTCTTTTTATCTCTGTAGCCAGGAGTGTTATGCACCCTGCCAGTTGGCGCTTGTGCTTTTTATAGGTGACACAGTGTGATAGACCCTGCCCCCAAACCCTCCATTACAATCATATTGGTCTCCTCTCAACTATGTTCCTATGGGGCACCGTCACTGCCAAGACTGGCTGAAGTTTAGTCAAAGACATTAAGAGAGCTCCTTCAGGGACAAACATCAGCAGAGAGAAGAGAAGAGAAGAGAAGAGAAGAGAAGAGAAGAGAAGAGAAGAGAAGAGAAGAGAAGAGAAGAGAAGAGAAGAGAAGAGAAGAGAAGAGAAGAGAAGAGAAGAGAAGAGAAGAGAAGAGAAGAGAAGAGAAGAGAAGAGAAGAGAAGAGAAGAGAAGAGAAAGCAATGTAGAAATAGATTAAAGCTGTTTCAACATGTGGTTGTTAATACACAATGAAAAATACAACCAGATCATATAAATATAGATATTTTATGTACTAAAATGATGAAGTCAGACAGCATTGGCACTGTCCACCATTCAAGTGTGATCTAACTGTGATCTAACCCTGCTTTCTAACAAGGAATCCGACGCTGTACACTGACATGCAGTGGCACTCCTACATTGATAGCAGCAGGGTTTTCTGTACTATTGTCAATCCATTTAACATTTCTCAAGATATATTAGTCTGGACCAAAGTGGTGGACCAACTGATCAACATTACTAAAAAGGCAAAATTATGAACCTCATGGTTACTCTAAAGAAACGTCGGTAGGCTTTATCCTCTGGGGATCGTGCATGTCTGCACAAAATGTCATGGAATTTTATCCAATAGATGTTTAGATATTTCAGTCTTGACCACATTGGTGGACTGACCAACAACCATTGCTATCCCTAGGATTTGGATGGAGTTTTCTCCGTTGTCATAGAGATACTACAGATGTCATACTGTATATGATCATCTATGTTATGTCATATCCTAGTTAGCCCTTTTGTAATAAAGTAATGCTTTACGTAGTGGTCTTTATCTTACACTCCACTTCATGCTAGCTTGCATATTTGCTGTAATATTTAACATATTCAAGCTGTAATGCCCAGTAAAAGAATTCATCTTGAACTAAATTCAAGTGGACACAAAGAAAACACTCAAAAAACATACTGAGAAACAAGAATGTCAGTTTTCAAGTCTGAAGAAGCTCTGCAAATAAGAACAATCTCTCACACACACACACACACACACACACACACTCATACAAACACAGAAGAGTGACAGTATCTCCCTCAAGGAGGACTGCTGCCAGTTCTCACCATGGTGGTCATCAGCGCTAAACTCCTGTCAGGTTCTATCTTACACCCTAATGCACAAACACACACACATACACACATACACTGGTCTGTCTCAGGGCAGGACAGGCTCTCTAAAGGGGTCAATGTGTTGTCACACACACCGGGGAGCAGTGTTGTTGTTGTTGTTGTTGTTGTTGGCAGTCCCTCCCTCCTTACTATTGTCCATGTCACCTTACTGCTGTGGCTATTATAGTGCCAGCATGGCAGGGACACTTTGGGCCCAGAAGGACTTTACCCTGGCTAAAACCTGACAGCCATCTTTTATCTATTTATTTGTTAGAATAAGTGAGCAGTTCTTTCTCCTGCTTGATTTATAGGCAGTGCACTGTCGTGAAAAAGAGAGTCGGAAACTTAAAAGAACAAAACCTCTTTTGTACCATGAGCTATGGACATAACAGGTCCACAGTGGTATAATAAGATAATAAGATACAATGAAAATCACAATGAGCTGTTATTTTTGGAGTAATCTTGGTAAATAAAAGTAATTTTCAAGAAATAACTATTTATACTATACTAATTATAGTGGGAAAATGGATTTATTTGAAAGAAAAGCTGAATTTAAAATCCAAGTAAATGGTTAATAATTTTATTGGAACATTTATTTCCCATATAATTTAAGCTGTAGGTCTGCCTCTTTACTAATTTTACATTGTGTTTGTTCAGCTGACCTGTGTTGAAGTAAATTATGAACTTTCTTTTCTTTTTTTAAAGATTATGATTAGGGTCTGTTAAAAAAAAATCCTTGGATGAGGGCATGAAATTAAATAAAGATCATTCATTTTTTTTAAATGGGGGTATGTGTATATTTTTGTTTTTGCTAAAGGTGGTGTAATCTTATCATTTCCAAAGGCAGGGGAGGGTCTTTCAACATTGTATAATGCGAAATTTAGGTTGTTTTATTCCTCCTTTGAGATTGATGCTACAAAAAAAATGCTTTTACAGAAAAGTTGTTTTTATTCATGTGTATTTTATGTATTTAAGGTCATTTAGTAAGTGATGTCTCCTTTTATGTTGCTGCAAAACTTAAAAAGTAAATGAACTGTGTTTTCAGTTTTTCAGCACAGCGATTACGTGATCTAATTTTGACTAGATTGACAACTTAATCCTCAGGGCTTTCAATCATGGACATTTTCACACATTCAACAGTTGTTTCAAATCTCCCGTCTCAGACAGGCTTTCCTTGATCATTTCCTGTGATGTAAATGTTCACTGAGGAAACATTTAATGTTTTGTTTAGTGTCATTTTTGATCATGTGCCTGACATTCACAGCTGTCTCACAACTGGGACAAAAAGAGGTAAAGAAAAAAAAAGAAAAATCTTGGTGGAAATGCCTTTCCACTCAAACGTGGTACATCTCTCCCAGGTGACTGCTTAGTACTGGCAGTAATTGAAAACTTGCCCCTGGCACTGTGTGTGTGTGTGTGTGTGTGTGTGTGTGTGTGTGTGTGTGTGTGTGTGTGTGTGTGTGTGTGTGTGTGTGTGTGTGTGTGTGTGTGTGTGTGTGTGTGTGTGTGTGTGTGTCATGAGGCACATGCGCATTAATGCAATAACTGCTTTTCTGTGACTGAACATGTGCATCTGCTAGTATCAGCATGTATGCGCGTGCATGTGTGTGTTTGTTAGTGTTGGAACTGAGTGTGTGCGTGTATGTATACATGTGTTCTGTGTGTGTCTTAGTAATAAGCCTACAGGTTCACACTAATAAGTCCACCTTTCCTGATTTATGTTGTCGGGACTTTAATCATTTTTCCCAACAGGAGGATGAATTAATAAAAAAATGTAACACCACCCTCCCTTCCCCCCCTCTTTTTGCTCTTCCACAACGAGGGGCCAAATCTCTTCAGCATTTCCAGCCCTGTGAGCTAATTTGACAGCTCACGGGGGTGACGCTGATTCCACTTCGCAGAGACAGGTACCCTAGGGCTAGCCAGCTGGATCGCAGCGGATGCTTACAGATTTGGCTTTAGCTTCATGCTGGGTGTCATCTGTCTCTTTGGTCTGGCGCGGGATAATTTTTGTGTATGTGCATATGTGTGTGTGTGTGTGTGTGTGTGTGTGTGTGTGTGTGTGTGTGTGTGTGTGTGTGTGTGTGTGTGTGTGTGTGTGTGTGTGTGTGTGTGTGTGTGTGTGTGTGTCCGCCCTGACATCATGTGCCTGAGCAGTTTGTGCCTGGCAGGCCTTGTCTGTCCAGGTTGGCCATCAAACACAGCCAGCATGGCCCTAATCTGACGAGGCACTGCTCCAAACATGCCACAGCAGCCCGAGAAGTGTGTGTGTGTGTGTGTGTGTGTGTGTGTGTCGTATGAGTGTGGGATTGGGTTTGCGTGCATGTGTGTGTGACCCCAGGGCAGAGCCCCATTTTTTCCTACCCCTTGCCTTTCTCCTCTACTCTGTCCCACGTCGAATATCACCGAACACACACTCACACACAAACTGAAGAAAAACTTCAGAAACCATCAAGTTGAGCTCATTCGACGCTTCTCCTCCACCTCACAGTCTCAACTTCTCCTCTGCTCAAGTTCCAGTGTGCGTGCATACATGTGTATGTGTTATTTGCGTGCATATGTGTGTGTGTGTGTGTGTGTTTGAAATGCTACAGCCAGGATAAGCGATTTTGCCAAGCACAAATGAAGAGATATCCTCATACTTGCATTCCCTCCATCCCCACATCTCTCACTTTGATTGTGGGCATTTTGCGGGACGCTCTGCCTCAACAGGTTTGTAGCCTCTCCCAGCCTGTTGCCCTCAGTCGACTTCCACACTGCCTCTTGGAGAAAGAGACAATCCCTCAGCCTGCTCAGACAGGAGAGTATAGGGGGACAGACCCCCATGGGAGAAATGACAGCGCGGTTCCCGTTAATCTCCGGGACGAGCCCCAAAATGGCGGCAGGGGCCTGCCTGAAACGCTAATCGTACCCGACACACTGGTCTCCCCTACACACACACACACACACACACACACACTTCTAGTCCTCCCTGAATGCCTCAGTGTCGATCTAAAGCTCCAAGGGAAAAGCTGCAGTTCACCGTCATTGCGAAATGAGCCTGACAAGGTTTTGTCATGTTTTGCTGTGAAAGAGAAATATCTTCCCTTCCGTGAAAAGTGCAGGATGATGAGTACATATGTTGATTTTCACGCTGTGAGCCATGTACCGCCACTATGTCTTCCCATCAGGCCTTGGGACAGAGTGACAGCAGGATAGTGTCATGCTACACAGTGAATTGTAAAGTGCCACTGCATAAAGGCCTTCAGTGATTATTTGGGTCTTTACCTCCCTGCTGCACTCCATTCTTCTTGTTTTTACTGACTACCTTTTATTCTATTTTCTGCTCTCACCCCCTCCACCTCTTCTCCATGGTGGACAGCTCTGAAGCATCCCGCCTCCAGCAGGCGGAGGGACGAGAACATGGTGGCGCCGGGACAAATGACCTGCTCGCAGCCCAGGGACTAAGGGAGGGATAGAGAGTAAATAAGATAAAATAAGAAACTGGATATGGAGAGTGAGAGAGAGAGAGAGAGAGAGAGAGAGAGTGAGAGAGAGAGAGAGAGAGAGAGAGAGAGAGAGAGAGAGAGAGAGAGGGCAGAAGCAATAGGTGGATTGCTGGGCAGCAGGTACTCTCCTACCAGGCCTCCACCCCCACCTTCCCTCAGGCCCAGAGGCCTTGGCATCAAGTGAGTAACTCTCCTTCCCTTTCCGTTCCCCCTTTCCCATCACCACCCCCCACCTGTTCAGAGCCACGGTGCAGTGAGTGGCGTTCAGCGTGTTGTGAACACAAAGCAGCGGCCCCGCGGCCCTCCGCCTGGACCTCGGTGTCAAGACCCAGCCAAGCTGAGCGAGAGAGGCAGAAAAAAGATGAGTGAGAGAGAGAGAATGGAGTGCAACAAAATGCAGAATAATTATACCCATGGGTAATGCAAGCACCGTCGTTACAGGGGCAGTGTGGTCGGGCCGGGGAAGAGAGACACACAGAGGCAGGAGCGTCACTGGGGCACGCTCACAGGGCCAGTGGGCATGTTTGGTAAACCACAATCACAGACCTCCCACTTCACTGCTGGAGCCCCGTTTGTGGAAGTGCTGCAGGAGATCATCTGGATACTGGCGAGCATGTATACACAGGGGGGAAACACTGCTGCTTTGGTCCTGCATACTGTGTACAGATCATGTATGAAGAAATGTAATAAAAAGATGAGGGAGAAATGTTGAATCTTGATAACGATAGGGGAAATAGATACATCTGGTATAGTGTTTATATACACTATGTTTTGGTACTTAACAAAAAAATCTATACTTACAGCTTATGATTAAATATGATTATATTTGTGATATGTGATTACAAAAAAATATATTTTACTGCAATTAACATTATTATTATTCATGATTAATTTATTTTTATTACCGTATGCTTATTACAGTATAATCTGAACTCACATTTCTCAGCAAATGCATTTATATAACTAATAAAATGACTTGACAATAAATGAAATAGGTCAATTAGAAAGAAATAGGTAATGTAAATATTGCAGTTTTCTATAATGAACGTGCTGATTTAAATTGGTGCTCAACAGCAATGAAACTATTATAAAAAGCTTTTAACGGAATCTGTAGACAGCTACTGAAAATATACTATTGGATTAAACATAACTTTCAATTCTTTTTTTTAACTTTAAACTTTGTTTTTCTTTCTTTTTTTATGACACTTTTTGGAGAGTGTCCCAGAAAGGCTATGTGTTCTACACAGGGGTGTCAAATAAAAGGCAGAATTCACTTAATAGACCTGTGGGACAGAAATACAGAGAAACACATGATGTGCTCTCATGCAACGAGCTCTCGCATGCAAACATGCAGCCGAGGATCAGACCGCTTGCAGATAATGTTACAGAAGGACACATATTTCCTCGTTATGTTGATGTTGGCTTTGCCCTCCAAATTCTTTAATGCTGTGGAGAGTTGCACAGCAGTGGATGTTTAAACGTCTTCGTCTGATAACTCATATGTAAAGCGTTATTTCCAAACCCAAGTGTGCAAAATCAAATTCAACTGCATTTCAATTTGTATTACATTTCCAAATAATACACACGATAGATGATTTAAATTCCAATTTTCTCGAATCCAGACTTATATTTTAGAACTTGTTTTTCTGATTCCAAATCCAAATTATTTTACTAATAATGGAACATCAATTTAATAAAGACTTCCAATGAATACATCTATTTTATGTCTGTTATTACTGGTCTGCAAACAACAATTATTCTTTTTTAAATGATTTTGTTATTTGAAAATGTCAAATTGCTATTACACACTTTACTACACACCTTTTTTATTAATCTACAAAACATAATATATACAGTAAGTATCTCTTTAATATCTCTCCATATTCTTTATTAGTGTGAACCACACATTAGATGAATGTAACTCTACTATTCTATTCCATCTAAATATGGTAAGAAGGCATTTAACCTGTCTCTCTGCCATTCAGGGTTGATCTAAATGTTTTTAATTTCACCCTGCAGAATCATGAATTAACAAAGCACATGAAATAAAGCAGTGAAGGGCTTCTTCTTATCCCTCGGCTGTTGATCAATCATTTAATCTCCTTAATAGGCCCAAATCAAAACTAATGGTGCATGTAATAAGTGTTTTACTAAACAATGTGGACAGTGGGGGACTTAAGTGGTGCCTTAATGATTTTCTCTTAACTGAGCATGACAGTCCTAATGAATTTAGGGCTCGCAAACAAACTTTTGACAACTAATATGCAACGTGTGCCCCAAACAATGCCTCTTCTCACTCTGACTGAATATCTGCATGCACTCTGCTCTTGCCACAAGTGCTGTGTTTATTAATACATTTTTGCCAATATATTTGCATTTCATAAAGTGTAATAAAAGCATTTGCTAATCCAAGATAATTCTGTCATCGGGGCTTTGCCAGCCCTGGATTTTCAAAACTAATGTGAGACATTTGGTGCCATCTTGTGGTGACTCTGGAGTTTTCAAAGAAACATGCCTTCCATAAATGTACTTTACATTTTAAATCTTATTCTAGAGACATCTTTATTAATGCAAATGTTATATACCTAAAGAATTACAAATTAATGTATCCATCCCAACATAGATACTAAAAATCTGCATTGTCAATATGCATACCAAGATGTGTTTGGTAATGTCTTAGGTAAGATTTTCATTCCCCATACTATATTTATCTTCTGTAGTATCACTACATACAATATTTCCTTTATTATTACAAAGAAAGTTATAGCTGTGATGGATTCATAGTATTCTACACTATTATAATAGGATTATATTATTGTATCCTGATATGATCAATAAATACTTAATATTAAATAATGCAACAGTAAGTAACCAACTGCTAAACATATTATAACGGTGTAGAATACTACAAATCCATCACAGCTATTAGTCTGTTTGGGAATAATAAAGGAATTATTGTAGGTGCTAGTGTATCCTCCTCCACCAGCAGGACACTTGTTTTATCTTTTGTCATAGTTATTCTTATTAATGTATTATTATTGAAGTGTAATGCAGAAGTAGACATAAGGTCTCATGAATAAAGCCATTGGTTGCAATGTATTTATTTCTTACAAAGTGGTAGTCTACTAGATTTAAATGAACCAGGGGAAAGAGTGCAAGCAGACTGTGGAACAGGATTTGTTTTTAAGCCGGAGAGTTAGGAAAAATGTTGAGTCTGTATTTAAAAAGACAAATTCCTATATTATTGGTCAATTCAGTGCATTTTGAGTAGACAATTTGTCTGGGGAAATTAGCTTTAAAAGTAGGTTTTGATGTCACTCTGCTCCACCACAGAGCAAGACTGACATCTGCTGTTCTCAGTCAAGCAAAACCTCAGTCTACTCTCTCTCTCTCTCTCTCTCTCTCTCTCTCTCTCTCTCTCTCTCTCTCTCTCTCTCTCTCTCTCTCTCACTCTTACACACACACACACACAAGCTTGCAGACATTTAAAACGTCCGGAGTTAAAAGCTCGTCCCTGTAGCTTACCTTAAATCAAGACTGCATGATAAAGTATTTTAAGTGGACTGGTAAAAAAGAAGAAGCTCAAACCACGAGAGGTGATCAAGAGGTGATCTAAATGTGACACCCCTCTCTCAGCCACTTGGTTCAGTCCATGGCTTGGTACCCGGAAGTGGTCGTAAATATTTACATTGCAGTCAGCTGACTTCCATTCACATGACTGCAATTAGCAAAAGAACATTGACGTTTTTGTCATATTGTTGGTGGTCTTTATTACTATGTCATTAAAACACAGGCTACGTTAATGACTAATAATTTAGGTCAGTAGGTAGCGCTTTCGCTTTTTACAATTAGTTGCCAGTTAGCTGAGCATTCGGAACATTTAGCAAGTGATTAGCTAGCACTTAGTTAGGAACTAGCTAGCTGGTTGGTTGAGCTAGCTGCTCCACAGGAGACAACTTTAATTTAACTAAAATTAACGTGCCAGAAGAGTTTGTAAGAATGGACAAAATTGCTAAAGGTGAGTGAAATCCACAGCAAAAAAGCCTTCTCATTATCGGCATGTCAGCGTGTTTTCACGCTGTTTTCTTTTTATTATCTTATTAGCTGATAAGGTAGGCCCACAGATAGATAAGAGGCTATTCATAGTATGATTTAGTGTCAGCAACAGTGTCGTACACATTATGATTTGTTTGATTTTCTTTAAAAAACTATTCTTTCTCAAGCTTTCAAAAGAAGGTATAAGGTTAGGTAGGTTAATAATGATAGCCTACCTTTTCTAAAAAACATTAAAGGCATGCACAGATTATTAAGGCGTGCTTTATTATGGTTTTAAAACATGATACTAACTTCCATAATGTTGTTAAGATGTATCCTGTGTGTTATTGTTTTAACTGAATCTAACTTTGAACTCACACATGCACTGACTTCACAATCTAACCCCCACACACACACACACACACACACACACACACACACACACACACACACACACACACACACACACACTTCCTTCTGCCCACCTACTGTGCATTTAATATTTAAAACTACTGATAATATTGAAATACTGTGCAATTGTATTACTGTGCGATATCTGTATACTCTCATTGTCCAATATCTCATTGAATATGATCACCATTTTATGGCAATATTCAAATAATGTGCAATAACCCACGCTGCATATCACACTGTATATAAAACCATATTTATTTCTTTTATATATGGTAATAGCGTCTCAGAACGGTTGACCTTACACCCATCCCACCTTCTCTTTTTTTTCTTGCAATACATATTTTATTCCACGTTGCTATATTTATTTTACATATATTGACACTGGAAAAAGAGTTGCATTTAATCTTGTTGTACATACATTGTATAGTGACAATAACAGGCATTCTATTCTAATTCGAGTTGTTTGGTGGTGCAGATGTGGGTGATATCCAGTCCCGACTGTTAGACCACAGACCAATCATCAATGCAGAGGTCCGCTACTTCCTGAGAGAGTTTGAGGTACCCGCATGACAAATGTGTTATTCTTGAGGCTAAAAACCATTTTCAAAGTTACTTATAGTTGTGATGATGACGTAACACGGTGCCTTGGTGTTTGTCTTGTGGGTTCATTGCCACTGATGAAAGATATTTGGATTTTTTGCCTTCAAAACTGCCGTTGCTCACTAAGCTGTACATCAGTTGCTGAGAATCTGCAGGCCACACCAATTGATGTGCTATCACTCTTGCCAGTATTAGAAGAACTATGAACATTAAATCCTATAAGACCCGCATCAAAACGGCTGCTATAAATACATACAGTTTTTACATTTTTATTCATTTAAAAAAAGAGAGACAAATTGCAGGTGGGTACGGAACACAGTAGATGGGCAAACATCAATGTGACACTGTGTAATTTGTCATTGTTTTTACCATATACCTCAATAAACTGCAAATTTCAATACATTGTGTTATTATTCTTTTTACTATGATCAATTTCATTAAGCACTGAATTTTGTTTTTCTCATAAATGAGAAAATCTGTAGGATGTTTTTAGTGCTTATTTTGAATATTATTTATTTTGAATATTGTTCATATTAGATATTCTGATCTACACTCCATACTAGTTAATGAAGGTGATGCACCAAATCGACCAATAAACCTCAATAAAGAAGAAAAAGAAGAAGAATTTTAGTGCAGATTGGCTTATTCAGAAATATTTTTTAGCCAAATAACATATTTAGTGGAAGGATTTCTATACTTTAAAGATACAGAATTGTAAAAAGTGAATGAGTGAAATTTGTCTCACTCACAAAGTTGTTAAATGTTAGACTATAATTGCGAGACTAAATGACTTAAAGTGCTCATATTATGCTTTTGGGCTTTTTCCCTTGTCTTTACTGTGTTATATCTTATTGTGCACATTATAGGTTTACAAACTTCTCCAAACTGCTCTATTGTAGTCCAGCCTTTACTTCCGTGACAAACGTTCATCACCTTGTAACACACATTATAATGCTCGTCTAGCTGCTAGCTTGGCAAGTCCTCATTCTCTGCTTCTGACTGGCTAGTAGTCCTTACTAGCTACTGAGCATGTGCGACTCCCAACAAAGATGGAACAGAGGTGAGATATCTCACTCTGTAGCTAAAACAGAGTGCTCAACATACAGGGTGAAAAGAGGAGCTGCAGCAATGTGCAGTACAACAAAAAATTGTGTTTTTTGATAATTAAACCATGTAAAACTATTCTGGTACTCTAAATATAATTATGAACCTGAAAATGAGGATAATATGAGCACTTTAAGAAGCTTGTGTTTTCAGTGTACTATGTGGTATGTGTGTGACAACACTGAGCTTTCCTCTGCTGCTGTTTAGGAAAAACGTGGACACAGGGAGAGCAGACTGCTGGACAACCTGAATAAAATGGTTTCGGAAACAAATGAACAAATCCTGCCAACAGATTTAGGGGGCATGCTGTCTGATGTTGTTAAACGGTGTAAGTCTCCTCTCTCAGACTCGTTGTAAATTGTGCCAAGATTGTGTCATTACATGCTTCACCTGACATCTAATTAGACACTAGGATTTGTTGGTCAGTTTACAGTTGTCCCATAAGTTTGCCATTATGAAAGCAATGTGCAGATTGTCATGTCTATTGCTAACGCAGATGTACAGTATATTTTATATATACACTACCGAATACTACCAAAGGTTTGGGGTCACTTACAAATTTCCATTCCACTCCATTATAGACAGAATACCAGCTGATCTGATCTTTAATGCAATATCTACATTGCCCATTATCAGCAACCATTCATCCAATGTTCCAAAGGCACATTCTGTTCACTAATCTGATATAATAAAAAAAAAAAAAAAACTAACTAAAAAAACATTGGCGAAACCTTTTGCAATTATGTAAACACATAATGTAATCTGAAAACTGCTACCCTGGTTAAAAAAAAAACAATGCAACTGATCTCAGCTGGTATTCTGTTTATAATGGAGTGCAATGGAAATTGGAAGTGACCCCAAACTTTTGTGTGTATATCTAACTACGTTTTAAATAACTCTACTATATTTTGAATTCCTATGATGGTCTGATGGCACAATAAAGTTGTTTTTATATCTATGTTGTGTTTTGAATATAAATATTAAGAATATGTTTGGTCTCCCACAGTGGAGGCTGCTAATCACATGGCAGAGAGAGTTCAGCAGAGGGAGCTAGAGGCACAGCAGGTAAAAACTACCCAAGGCAAAGGACTCCTAGCAGGTGGACACATTATCATTGCAGATTGTACAGGCATTTATGATATTGTGTCTACTCAGTGTAGGCTGAATGTCAGTGTCCTGAAACCACATGATCCATGATCAGCATCTATAGTGTTGTGTATAAATGCAAGAGGGTAGAAGTAGTACAAAAAGGAAAATTGAGACAAATATCATTATTTCTCATCTTCTTGTGTCCTTCCAGAGCATGCAGCTGCAGGTGAACATGGAGCGTTTGAAAGATGATTGGGCAGAGTTTCTAAAAGAACAGCAGAGATTAAAGGAGGAGGTGAATGAAGAGCACGCCAAGGCTGTAGGACAACTCAGCACAGAGTACAGTGAAAAGAAGAAGGACTTGACCAAGTTTTCACTCCTCTAATCAGTTGATGTTTGCAAGGGTGGGAATGAACAAACCTCTCTTATTCTATGCTTGTGTTTGTTATGGACATGGACGTCAGTTTTTTGCACTTGCAAGATGAAGCTATCACCTTTGATTGATGAACTCGGTCGTTGGCATAAAACATAGAGGTTTTGCGCCTGCACAAGACTCAACATTTTCCAAATCGTAAATATGAAAGTGTGATTTACAACGTGGCATTTCACAGGCCGTCAAACTCACAAGTTTCTGTCTTTAGTACATGGAATTTTCACTGCACCTAAAATGTCTGGAATATGTCATTTTTAAACAAGCAATCATGTGATTGTTCCTTGGCCGTGAAGTTTTCAACATTTCAAGATTTTTAATGGATGCCTGCCTGAAGGGTGCTGATGATAAATTTGCTTTTGCCTCAAGTTGAAAGGAACCTAGAGTTTAGCACCAAGGCAAGATATTCTAAGCACTGAAAGCCAGATCATTAAATGTTAAAGGAGCCCTTCTGAGCAGGTGTGTTTAAAGCACGGGTCGACTGTTGTAGAAACAAGCTCAAACTAAACAGTTTCCAGAACAAATCATCCCTCATCAGCTATCCTGTGTTTGGAACATTTGACCTCTGATATTAACTTTGTGTAAACTAACTGTCAGTGAAGTAACTTTCATTATAAAAGGCCTTTGCTGAAACCAATTAGAATGATCAGCAGCAGCTGTTTTTTGTTTGCTTTGCCACCTCAAATCTGATTTAAATGAGTTACAAATCCAATATTTTTATTGCTGTTTAAACAGAAAAAAACATAAATCAGATTTTGTAATTCGGGTTTGCATTATAATCTAGTCATGTGTACATAAAAAAGATAAACACAAAGTGATCATTTCTATTTAGCATTTAGTATTTATCATAGTAGTTGCACAATAAAGCATTTACAACAGTGGAAATACTCACCATATGGTTTTATCTCAGTTATGCAGCAAACACAATAATATATAAAAGTCTGTGTGGGTCTTGACCCTGAAGTGGAGGCTGATGTTAGACTCAGCACTTTTAATGAAGGGTTTTGTTTTGGCTCCAGACAATGGTAGGCTGTTGGACAGGTTAATGGATGGGTGGGCACGCTGGGCACATTCCTGGCATGGCTGAGAACAGAGTTCATCTCAGACAATGCAATAGAACAAATATTTTAGATACCCCCTTCACATCCCTACCGCATACTCCTTTAAACTTCCCAGACACCTCAGCTGTCAAATGTCTCACATAAAGACGCAGGTTTAGACTTCACCTCATCCATCAACCAAAGTAAAACAGAGTTTCTGTAAGAAAAATAAGAATAAAACAAAACAAGCCAGCAGTGGAGCCCTTCCACTGTGACAACACAGCTGAACTCAGTTATGTATCCCCTTTCACAGAAGCTGCAGCTTTTTTTCCATTTGGCTAGCTATGACCCCCGCTCACATGCACAGCCACCATTGTGTGTGTGTGTGACAGAGTCAGAGTTGGCTGGCGTCGGAGATCAGAGAGGGCACTGACATGCCAGCAGATGTACGTCTGCATGTGTGTGCATGCCTTTCCTCCGCCTCGGTGACTGCAGCTGTCCAATTTGGAGACAGCCCATCATCAGCTAACGAGGAGCGACAATACGGAAACGTGTCCCACCTCTGCCAGCAAAGCACCTTTTCATCTGCCCTTGTTTATTTTTTGGGTTTCGTTGGAAAGAAAGAAAAACAGTCAGAGTACACGAAAGGTCACCGTTGAAGTCATATGAGTGTTAGCTATTCATGAGTAGAGTCGTCAGCTTAAACCAAGTACTTGTTGGGCCTGATAAGTACAGGATTTATGTGTTCAAATGGCATTGCTGTGTAATGTCAGATTAGAAAAGAAATCAGCTACATTTTTGGATAACTTTGTGAACTGATTTTAGTGTAGGGAACACAAAAGTGGTTCTTCTAGGATTAAACACTTGACAACAGGTGCACTTATAGATCTGGACATTAATTTCACCATATCTCTGTTTAATGCCAGGCCTACGCTTTGCTGTTTCAAATCTACAACGCCAGTAAAGACCAGGCTGAGGCAGTGTGGGAGAGCTCCCTGGTCCACCTCCAAAGCAGTAAGATCATTGCTGTCAATAATAATAATGTGCTTTGCCAAACTAATTTGACATTAAGCAATCTGGGATTTAGATCAACATCTGTTTGAGGACAAGGGATTGCAACAGATTTCAACATTCATTGGAATTTGGGTTCTAAGTTAAATTGCAGGCTAAAAAGTAAAATAAAGCCAGACACCTGGTCAAGTCATTGTTGAGTGACTGGTACTGATCAACAAGTTGCATTAAATAGTGGTATAAAACAGGAAAATTAAAACTGTAGATTGGCATTAGATTTATTAACATTAGAGCTATCTGAGATCTTTAGAGAGCATCTGGTTGATCTGGATAGATATTTGTCAAATGTTAATGGGAAACTGTTACGCATCCCATGAACTCAGCCTGCTGGCATTGAAACCTTTCCTCTATACCGCCCAGTAAGGCGACTCCATGTGCAGAAGAGGGTTGGGCACTTGCTGAAATCTCCCCTTATCATCCTTCTCGGCCTGCTGCCTCATGTCTCTGGACCCTTGTTGGTTTATTTTTTGTCTCCAGTGTGCATCAGAGCGCAGCGTGTTCTTCCTGTTTTGAAGGGAGAGAAGTGCTCTTGAGCCATGGAGCTGCCGTTCCCCGTGCCAACACAAACGGTGGAGGAAACAGCAGCACCCAGCTGGAGCTCTTTTGGGCAACAGACAGAGATATGGGGTGTGTTGGTTAATGTAATCTGATGCTCTGTCTGAAAAGAGCTTTCCACATCCACTGGAAAAGAATGAAATGTATCACGGGTTAATATAATGAAGACAACAGGATCTGTTTTTAGTCTATGCTGAATTTGGATCAGACAGAACTGTTGAAGCTTGGCTTGAATGATAGAACAAATTCAGTTCAATCAGCCTACAACGCTGCTCAGCACTAAATGGCCCCAACATCTGCTTGTAACTGTGACCAAATCTCAACATGTCAATAAAACTACACATGCATATGAAGTATGTGAGGTCTGTTTTACTTATTTCTGGCAATCCAACAAAAAAATCGATGTAGTTTTTGGATTTATTAATAATAACACTCAATATACTGTTCATGTGATCCATGAACACACATTTAAACAACCAGCTCTATGAGGATTGTATGCAGTGAGACAATAGAGTGAGGCAATGCAAAAGTGAAAATAGTGCTGGAATAAAAGAATTAAAGAAATATAATAGGTTGCTTATATATCTGGGGTAGGCGGATATGCAGTGTATATTTGATAGATATTTGTTATATGTTTAACACTATGACATACTGTATATAATTTATTCTAAAGTTGGAGGCTTGGTGTTATAGGGGTATTGCACAGGGATTGGTGCTGACATTATGGACTGTTAAGGGTTCATTATAGTGGCAGCCAGAGGGAAGAAGCTGTTCTTGTGTGTGGTTGTTCTGCAGCGCATGTAACATACAGTTATTTGTGATTACAGGATACTGCGCTGTGTGATGATAATGTGTCCATGTTTCTATAGTGTGAGCTTTGTTCACATTCTTGTATACATCCTGACAAAGGCCATTTGGGTTATCAAATTTGCAAATTCACTCTGCTTTAATGCTGGACTGTTTGAAAACTAATAAATTACCAGTGGAGGTTGAATTTCCTTTAAGAAACTAAAATTAAAATACACATGACCTCAGAGGAGTGCTACAGTTTTCTATTACGCTGACAGCAAACCTGGCGTTACTAAATATTTTCTTTTTGGCGGTATTGCCTTTTCATTTTAGTCAACTGATGAGAAAAAGCAGGTCTAACAGAAACACAATTTCACTGTTTTGTGTTGGAACAATAGAAAGGGAGTAGGCATTCATCACCCCTGCTTATGAGAAATTTCAGCCTCTGCATGCTCACTCTCTTTCCTTTGTGCTACATGATGGGCCCCTGTTACTCAATTACTAAGGAGTCCAAAATGAAAATGCCAATGAACAAAAGCACCGCGCTTCCAAGTTAATAACTTGGCATAAAACCACCCCAGGGAGTCCGTGATGGGTCCTGGGCGAATGGCAATGGAGGTGTCAATATGAATTCCTTGGCAATAGCAAACGTTCACCCAGTGGATCTCTAAATAAGAGAGGGATAGCTCTCAAAGCTGCAGTAAAACAAATTAAGAAATTGATATTTCTCTGAGGGAACGTTGCAAGGCATGCTGGATAGTCTCAGATTTTGGCATCTTAGAAAATGAGCACTGGGTGGCATATAAAAGCAATCATTGGAAAGAAAAGGAAAGAAAATTAAACGTCCCACCTTTAACTATAAATGCTAGCAATGCCTTATTAACAAGCACTGATTTGCCCACTGGTGACAGCTGACACTGTGATATGTCAGTTTTCATTCTGTACAGTGAGCAGAAGCATGGCTTCTTAACCAGATTTCTTCATCAGATTATCTCTCTTTAAAAGACACATAATCCATTGCCATCTTCTGTGCAATAAAGAGCCAAAGGTCTAACTAGCCGAACTTTTTGTGATGTTTTGCGTCTGTTCAGTTTCTTCAGCCTCGGTAATACAACAGCTCAGTGCTCCTGCCAGGTCCAAGAAACACAGATAAGAGTCCAGCAACAACAAACACCTTCCTCAGTCAATCACGGGGCAAACAATGGCCAGAGAGGACGCGGAAAACGGCTTGTCATCGGCCAGTGGCCACCAGCTGCAACAAAGCTTGTTATCGTCTAGATTCCTTAACCGTAGAGGAATGTCTAGCTTCTCTGCCAACCACACACCTTATAAGTTTCTTTGATTTTCCCTGTTTTCTGTACCAGGCAGGTATTTTCCTGATGCTATCTCTCTTTGACTGTTTCCGTTTCAATGATACCTTAAAACTATAGAACAGAAATTCTTATAGCATCTAAATATTGTAAGAAAGCTTACTCATATGAAAAAAGTTGCTCAAACTGTATTAAACTTGCAGGTATTGATTTTTTGTGCCACTTGTGGGCAGCAGAAGCAAGCTGTAAACTCAACACTGACATATTATTACCTTTTTCATGCAGAGGGCTTTTTAAAGCTTTTTTTTTCTTGAAAATGCCTGCCTGCTGAGTAGCATCTTCCTACAATAGAGGAAGCTGCAGTTTCATGGTCGCATTCATAGGACCCTAGTTTTTTGGGTGGGTGCTTAAATATAGTTACCTTAACCATATCCCAAACCCTGTCTTTTAACCTAACCCTTGTATCGCTTTGCCAGACCTAGCTCTACCGAGGTGCTGTGGAGGAGGGTCTGGCTAGTTCACACAGCATTCTGGGATGGGTGAAAAAACATGTTCTGGTCTTATGGCATTTCTTTAAATTTGCCGCTGTAAAATAGCCTCAGGAAGGAACTTGTTTTGGTGGAATATGTGTGCATTCAAAATTAGTTTTGTCAGATTGGACAGATAGTCCAGCCAGTTGTCTGGATTTATCCTGCAGAGATCTGAGAAAAACTTAACCGTAGCCCTCATAAATTGATCAGAGTTTAAAATGTCAACACAAAGGAAACCCAACGCAACGGATATACGGCCTAAATGAGTTAAATCCGGCAGAATTTCCGTCAGCAACTGAGCAATCCCAAAAGTGGAAGTGTTGACGCTGGCATGCTACGGTCCTAAAACTGCAGCTTCCTTTATAGGCTATAGGTTGTGGCTGGAGATGTCACTATGAGAAGTACATTTATAAATGGGTCACTAAGAGTGATGCCTTCCGCACACAAGTGGTCATGTGGTCCATTGTAAATATGAAAACATTTATTATAGCCTCTTTAAATAATTAGCTCACTGTACAGCCAGTACAAGCTCAAGAGATTTCACTTTAGTCAATTTACTTACATTATTGAACTTCCTGCCAGCTAATTGCACTTTAGATTTTCATCTTTCTCCATTTAAATGTTCCTGTTGTGAAATAAGAGGTATGATTTCAATTATACTGTTCATGAGAAAAGCATTTGCGCTGAGTCTTTTTTTTTGTAACTCATTGTTTGAGTATTGACCTAGTCATGAAACAGAGAGGAGAAAGGTAAGAAATATAATTGTTGTAGATATTGTATGTAAAGTGGAAATCTTTAAAAATTGAAAATGAAACAGTCAAAATATTTAAGTATGTTGTTCATGAGTTCAGTGTTCAGTGTTTCCCCTGAACGTGACTTTGTGAAAACATCAGCCATACCCACAGGGCTTTCCAAAGGAATATTTCTTTCAGTTTCTTCAACATTAGGAGTACTATAAAATAAAACTGATATAGCTGTAAAAGTTCAAATAGTCAATGAAATCAGACACCATTCTCAGTGAACAGGTGGTTTCCAGATTTAGTCCAGATGTTTTCAACCACAATTTCTTACTGATCAGCCCTAATTTACTGTCTGTCACTTTAAACCATAGAAAAAAATAAAGCTCATTGCCAAGAAATAATCTACCTAATACATTGCCCAATACGAAATGTGTCCCTTTCATCAATTCCAGATTTTTAAGAACTAATTACACACATCATGGATTGTAAAATTATTGTTTTGTCATATAAACTTCACCAACAAAAATGTGAATCCACTGCAAATAACAGTAACTGTAGGATTCTTCTTTCTTTCATTATGGCCCGAGGCTTTTTGGATGCCTCCTAGTTCATGATAAATGATAGGCATCTTAAAAAACAGGATTATCCCTGAACATTTATGGTAGGCTAAAGTGTAATAGAAAAAGACAAGCTTTTTTTTCCACATAGCTAACTAAGAATAACACTCCTTAAAAAAATAATTTTGTCCAATTTACCATTTGTCAGTTGGACCCAAGACAGAGGGATTTCTCTAGTTGTTTTCAGAGTGAGGCCTTTGCTCTCAATGAATGATCTCACAATGAGCTCTCCAAGGATCCATCTCATATCCACCTACCTCAGCCCCTGAAACCCAATAAATCAATCAGTTGTGCTTTACAATCCTGTGTGTGTACCCATTCAGGAAATAGAGATTCCCTGATGTGGATCATGGCTAGGAACCCATCCTGACTGACAGAACAATGAGGCAGACGGGAGATGGAGGAACAAGGTGCACACTTGTTTGTGCCTCTGTGTAGATGTGTTTTTTGTGTCTGTGTGTGTTTCTAGCGGCTCTAGCCCATGAAACCCCATCTGAATGTGAGTCAGCCTCTGATCCCGGCGTTCTTCAGGGAGGCCCGGGCTCTTGGCAGAGGACTGCATGGGAGTGGGCTCCTTCAAGAAAGGCAACTCTCTTTCAGGACCCTAGGACGGCCCTGGGCTTTACTTTTCACCGTTTCCCTCCCCTGTCTCTCTGAACCCAAGTGGGCTGCTGCTTTTGCAACCGCTGCTGCTTCGTTTCAAGCTTAATGGCTTTACCTTGAGGCTGAGGGAGAAAGAAACGGAGGAAGGGAGTCCAGAGCTTAAATTATGACTCACCTACTGCCTGCCCATGTTAAGCACAGGGTATCATGACATCTTGCTAGATTTTAACATGGTTTTGTGTGTCATTCAGCAGATAATGCAGTGTTCATGTATTAAACCAGATATTTTAAAACAGCCTGGATTTTGCACCCACTTAGGTAGAAAGAAAGTCCTGTAAAACAAGTGTGCCCCTTTTACAAAACAGACATTTTAGTTTGACATTTTGGGAAATACACTTGTTTCTTGCAACAACAAAAAAAGAGATGAGAAAGTTGATACCACTCTCATGTCTGTACATTAAATATGAAGCTACAGCCAGCAGCAGGTTAGCTTAGCTGTTAGTTAGTGAGCTTTAGAGGTGCTGGTAGGTGGATTTGTAACCTACAGACAGGGCCAGGCTAGCTGTTTCCCCTGCCTCCAGTCTGTATGCTAAGCTAAGCTAAATGGCTGCTGGCTTTAGCTTCATATTTAACACAGACATGAGTGTAGTTTAGAGCTCCTCATTTAACTGTCAGGAAGAAAGCCAATAAGCAATTTCCCAAAATGTCATACAATTCCTTTTAGAGGTGAGGAAAGACTAGATTTACACCTACTATACACTTTCCTTTTTAGCAACTTCCAAGTCTTTACTACCTCTCTTTCAATGATCCATTGAATGCGTAAATTTAAACTTGTACTCATTGCTCTGTAGTGTCATTGAACTCTAGCAGACGTGTGGCTGGATTACAACTAAGCTTTTTCGACATCTATTATATGGGGAGAAAAGAAAAAGTACAGGTAAAGGCACAGCAGATAAAGCAAATGAATAATGACAACAGTAAAAGAAAAACTGAGAGAAATAAGAAGAAAGAGAGGAACAAAGATAAGGAAGAAGGAGTGATGGGATAGGAGGGAATGACACAGAGAAGGAAGACTAGTCCCTGGCCTGCAGTTCAAAGCAGGCAGTGAGCAGCAGCTCCAGGCGGTCCTCCCAGCACCTGCTTCTGCCCCACAGCCAAGTCAAACACATTATTCCAGCAGACGCACTGCTTAATGGCTTCTGTGGAGAGACCTTTACCGGGTCCATGACTTCCTCTGTGGACGCTCAAAGGTGCAGGCTGATCTGACACACACACACACACACACACACACAGAAACACTCCTAAAACTGGTTCTTACTCACTGCCTACACAGGGAGATACATCCAGGAGAGTACACACACACAGGCACAACTTTCCTATGAGTGATCCATCTGATCATTTTATTGCACATCTGCTTGAGAGTGGATGAATCCAGACACCTGTCGGAATCATAACCTCACCTAAAGTACCTAAGGACTGATGGAGCATGGGTACAATAAAAGACGTTTAACGTAAAACATAAACACCTGGTTCAAGCATTGTGCCTTTGCCATCCCACTCTAATGCAGCGCTCTGTTAAAGGGACTTGGGTTGTGGTTGGACCCGAGTCAATATGAAGCAGAGAACAAATCATCCTTAGGAAAACAGTAAACATCTGTTTTGTGACTTGGCCACCTCTCACTGGCAATGTCAGCCTGACCTCAATGAGGCTGGGCCCCTTTTACATTTTCCATGAGAGCAAGCGGGAGTACCAGTAAGTGGGTGACAGCATCCATAATTTCCTTTTTTTTCTTAAAAAAGCAGGGGAAAATAAAAACAAACCTTGACGCAATGAAGGCAGGTACTGGGGCACTCTTAACGTGTCTTGCAGTATGTCCAGAAAGAATAAAACCATGAGCAGTCTTTATATACGGCTTATGCTCAGGCAAAGTGAAGCCTCATTGGTAATTGATGACATTTCCGGCTTACAATCCAGCTGAAATACTGTCTGCTCAAATATCACTGTAGAGCGCTACTTTCCTTGTAGCTTCATGCCTTCATGGCAGCCACTTGATTTTTAGGTTGTAAATAATATTTGGATGCATCGCACATGTAAGCGCAACCTAGCATTTTATTTTCTCGGACCAGAGACTTTCTCTTTTTCAGAGACTGGGCCCGGCTCCCAAAGCGGCTCCCATGGAGCTGGTAGCATTTCAGTGGTTGCTCAAGGGCATTTTAGCAGAGTGGATGCTCTCCAGTGTGCTGGATTAAAGTAGGTCTTTGTTATTATTTTTACCACAATATTAATCAGTGTAGCATATTGCGTTTGATAATGCTAAGGGCAATAGATCAACATCTCAAACATGCTAAACATCCATCCATTGTATTTTTTTAAGGATGGTTAATTAGAACATTAAAAATATCAAAAATATAACGTATTGTTTTCAAAGGCTCTACTGTAAATTATAATTACTCATTTCCAAGCTCTACTAAATTCAGCTGAGCTTAAAACTTCCCACTCCCACTGAAGCACCAGTGGACATGGTGATAGCCGGAAGTGGCTGGCTTGCCGTCTGGAAACACCAGGCTGTCAATGAGTCTGGGCCCATTTTCTCCTCTTCTCTTATACTCCTCGTTCTCTACTGTCTTCTTCCTCTCTCTGCCCCACCTCAACCCCCTCACAATCCTGATGGCTTTACCAGCAGGAAGTGGGGCTTTTACAGTGAAGGCTCGGGACCAAGAAGCGTCCGTGAGAGGCAGAGTCCAAGTCCAGGTGGGCCCTGTCACCACCTGTTGTGTCTCACCTCAATGTTCCCCAAATTACAGTGCTGTGCAACTAATTTACACTTGAAAAGATAGAGAAGACAAAACATGGCAAGGGATAGCCTCATGACAGGGCTGCTTACAACTCCATGGTGCTCACCATTAGAGGTATGTAAATAGGAAATGAACTACCGCACATTGAAGAAAAATAACTTATTTAATCACACTCTTTTTGACAAAAATGTTCATTCACAGTTTGCACCAAGCAGACGATCCAAGTTGGCGATATAGAGGAAGTAAAAGTTGTACGAAGTTTTCTGGTGAGCCTGCAGAAGGATCATTCTCTGCCAGAAAACCTAAGGATATTACCAAGACTTAAGTCTGTGAGGTTGTACTTAGGCACAGCTAAATGCTAACATCAGCATGCATTCTGTAAGTCTAAGAAAGAGTGTTGGTGTGCAGTTCTAATTATTATTTCTATGCTATTGTTTTGATTCAGCACCCATCCCACTGGGCATTATGGATGTGCATGTATTTTGTATTGTTCCTTAATGTAAGCATGCTAACATGCTCACAATGTCAAATATTGTAAGTTGGTAACATGTGCTACCCATGTGATATCCTAACATCACTATTGAACACCAGATCCTGTAATCCATATTTTGCTGCTGTTGTCAGATAAATAACTCCTGTATGAAATTTAACGCCTTTGCCAATACTCAAGATTCAATTTCATGATGTTTGAAGCCATTTTTGCAGGACCTTTTTTTTTCATCTCAAAAATCAGCCATTTCCAGTTGCACCTGTCAATATCCAACCTGTTTACAGCGGTTGAGTTTCAAGGAGTGAGAAGGCAGATGACCCTGAAAGTACACGCCTTGTGGAAAATGATGGTAATTCCAAATCTGATGATACCTCAAGAGACTTGGCACAGCTTTAGTCATCCGCCTAGATCCAATAGAGATCATGCAGAACATAAAAACACTTTGGATACAGCAGGAGTTGTCATGGTAATCCACAACCACCATAATCATTTTTTATATCCCTCTTCCTTCATTTATCCCATTTCTCTCTCAATCCCACCCCTACAACTATTCCTTCAACTATTTGGCATTTTCTCAGATTCTCGTTATTTCTCTTTTCTCCTCTCTTTTTTCCTTCTTTCTCTCTATTAGCCATCCAGATGAAAAGGCAAGAGGCTTTCCGATTTCTATCCCTTAAGGTTTGATACTGGGATTGTTCCAATCATGTGGGAGAGCCCTTTCTCCGCTGTCTTTTCCCAGCACAGGTGCCTGCTGCAGCAGCTCTCGTAAGCTGTCTGCAAATGACATTGGTTCTCCTCCGTTGGTCACATCCTGTGTCCCGGATATGATACTGCTATGAGTCTCTGTATTCCTAATGGAAACACGTCTGGCTTTGGATTGCATGATGTCCAGTTGTGGGAATCCTGTGTTGAAAGCAGTTTAGAAAGAGTGCCCGAAAAGGTAATTCCCAAGGTTTACAAAACAGAATTAGATTTGGTCAAAAATAGCCTCTGAAATATTCCACAAAGTCTTCTATTAAAGGTTTTTTAAGTGTGTTCCTTGGCAGTGCCGAAAAGCACCCCCAATTTGAAATAGATACTGTTGGTGAGAGGTAGTCTACAGTTGTAAGAGAGGAGGGTTTTTGCAATTTGTTTCAATGTTATGATGATCAAGTTCAAATGAATTTGATAAAGATCTTTGGCAGTATTGTAAGAGTAAGATTTAAAGCATTTTGGGAAGTATGCTTATTTTTCATCTTTTCGAGCGGCATGTTAGAAGATCGATATATCTGTGACTTAAAAATAAGGCTACAGACAGCAGCCGATTAGCTTAGCATAGCACTGAAAACATATCTTTTCATATCACACATATCTTATGTAAGTAAAAAAGAAAGTGTGCAATTCAAGTGTAGAAATGGCAGCTTGGTTTAAGTATTTCTTCAGTTTTTGTGACTGCTCCCGGCCAAGGAATAGTTTGACACATAACCTCCTGTCCCATAACACCAAAATGTTGTTTTTACACTTTGGTCCAAAATAATCTAAATAATCAAATATCCTGTCCCTGACCTAACTGAAAGACAATGTATTTTACTCTGATTGAAGCACTTTTTTGTTAATAAAAATGATTTATATAGAGGTACAGTATGTAGATCATAGAGACACCTCACGAGAAATAGGAGTTATTGCTCACTCTCTGAAGTTAGCGACCCAGAACAATATCTAACTATAGCATGGACTGTTTTTAAATTCACACTCACTCACTTACTCACTTACTCACACACACACACACACACACACACACACACACACACACACACACACACACACACACTGCTCTTCTCTGTTATTCTCTGTCTCTCAGTTCTCACTTTCACACCGTTTGCCACCTGCCGACTCTTGCACTCTCAGCCACTAACTTCAAGCGATTAAGAAAATAAACAGAATGTCCTCGGGTCCCCAGGGTCCATTAATCTTTCTTTTTCCTATTACACCATGCTATAACTGGCCTGGCAAGGTTCCTGGCCATCAACAATGGGTAACCAGTAGACACCCACAACTATGCAGCCCCCGCTTCACCAAGCAAAATGTAAAATGTGTCAACAGCAATTTGGTCATACCACAGCTATATGACATGTTGAGATTAAATAGTGATGTGTGGTTATTGGCTTGCCATGGTAACAATAGAGCCCCTTTGGGAGTATTGGGCCTGTGTGTAGATGTTATTTATCATGTGCTAAAGTCAAGAAAAATAATCTCATATATCATTTTTCACCTCCAATTAACCATGAAGGCATTTATGTTTCACTGAGTGAACAGTGGCTGGAATGTGAGAGTGTAGCAAGAACTGTGGGTCATGAGTGGATGTCAAGGCAATTTTTTGATATTTAGCTCAAATAAACTTTAGTGGGTGGGAGTTCACGTACTGCTGACACCTCCATGTCAGCACAGTGGACTAAATCAGAACAGGAATATGATCAGTCATAACAGTTAAGGACAAAAAAATCTTTGATGTGAAATGGAAAAGGTTCTGTATGGCAGTACTCTACAGTGTTCTTTCACTCAGTGGCACATAGGCCAACCGGTTTTGAGCTTTTTCAATGGAACAGACATTTTTGTGGAATTATGTGCATTTCAGCTGATTAAATAACTGAGTGATCTTCAGATACGTTGGTAGTTGGATTCTGCTACCTAGCTGTTTTCCCCTTTCTCCAGTTTTCATGCTAAGTTAACCAGTTGCTGGCTAGCTTTATGTTTAGCATACAATACAGATATAAAATTGGTATCTGTCTAACTCTCGGCAAGAAAGTAAATAAGCATATTTTCCAAAATTATCAAACTATTCCTTTAAGCCTTTGGCGATCAAAGAAATGTCTTTTTTCAGGCCCACAAACATGGAAACAAATTGCTTTATTTCTTATGTGCATGGAAAAGGCAGGAAAAAAACTCTGTTTTGGTCCCTTCACACAATTCAAAAAGCATTCAGGCATCTGTTAGCCTGGTTGACACTAGACCCTTCTTAGTTGTTACTTGCCAGAAGTTCGTCAGGGTTTTCCCAGGCTAGGCATCTGTAGACTGCCGACAATTCTTGTCTGTTGTTTTTTTTTCCCTAGTTTGCTCTCTGCAAGTGAGGTCACGGCCAAAAGGTAAGACATTTTAAGTTCTTCAAAGACTAAGTACGTTTGAGTTTTTACATCCCAAGGTTAAAGATCGCCACCCGTCAGCCATTGAGATCAGTGTAGCATCATCCATCTCTGTGAAGGAGTCTCTTACAAGTATATTACTTCTCCATTGAATGTTCGTACTCCCTGTGGACAGAATAATCCGTGTGTGTTTGTGTGCGTGCGTGTGTGTGTGTGCGTGTGTGCATGGGCGTGTGTGTGCAACAGTGGAATTCCAATGGTTGTCGAGGGAACAGCAGGACAATCTCCTGACAAAAGTTGCCTTAAAAGGATTGAAACACACTAACACACATCTGTGAACTTCATAAACACCTAGACTGTAACATATACATCTAACTTCAGACACTGAATGTGCATGGTAGGATCATTTCACCCACTTTTAGAATATAGACATTCAAGAAGACCGGGTTTCATAAAAGAGATGCAACAGTCTGGAATAGTGTTATATAGCCTACCATAGTGTGCGCTTGGCGACACCTCTGTCTGTTTCCATGCTGTAACCTCTTCCTTTCCTCATCCCACTCTTCCTGCTGTCCAGATGAAAGGAAAACGGGGGATGATTAAAGAAAAATACTGTACATATGAAGGCTGTCTCCATTTAGTTTCGTGAAATCGTGAAAGTGAAATGGAGAGTTGCCAAAGAACTGTCAATCCAGGAAGCCAGCAGGTACTCGCTACTTTTGGGAACCGACACACACAAACACACTCCGTCGTGGGAATAGATGCATGATTTATATACACTGTCGCCATTACGCAAGACTACAGCCCCCACGAGAGGCACTATTTATCCAGTGTAATAAATTGGATTAATTATATTTGCCTTAAAATGTTCTCACTCTCAAGCATCGTTTCCATCGTTGAGGAGGCAACTCTGACTCATATCTGAACATCAGTGTAGAAAACTAACAGTCCGTCTGTCATCTGAACCAGCGGTGATGTGACACCCGAGCTGTGGTGCCCATATTTTTAAAATTTAAGCAAAATGCTAAGTTTGTGTTCTCGTTATCCTGAGTTCATTTTCATAATATTTCATCTTTTCTTGGATGTTTTTATAGATTTATACCATTAGGTATTCTAAGAGCAGCCAATTTGTTATAGAAAGACAGCCTGTTAGGTGTGAAGGAAATTTAGACTGCCTGCCAAAGCAGTGCAGTCAACCAGAACTTGCTGGGCCATTTATAATCAACCATTTTGTCTTTTCCTATTTTACAAGAGGTGAACACACTTTCAAATGTCTCTTAAATGATATCCTAATGACATTTGTCTAACTGAGCATTCTGGTATGACTTCATTGGGATTCCTTTAACATTATAAGTAACATTTGGAATTTTGTAAATGTAATTTTCATCATCTTTAATATGGTGCCAAACTGTTTACTGTGTGTGTATCCATTAATACAATGTTATCATAAATGTTGATGTAAGGATGTGGCACATCTATCACATAAAATGAAATGTAAAGATGTATGGGGATGCAGTCTGTACTCCAAATAATGCCAAATCCTATACAGTAATTTTATTTACATAGCCCAAAACCACAGATCACCAATTTGCCTTAAAGGGCTTTGAAATCAGTCCACCAAATGACACCTTCTATTGTTGGACCCTGGGTTTTTGGTTTAACAGTAAAAAAACAACAAATAAATGATGTTTTAATAGCAGTACAATTGATTAAAAGTTAGGTGTTGTACAAAGCACGATTAAATAAATTAATAAACATTTAATTATGTTTCACATCACAATGCTAAGTTAAAGTTAGCCTACATTTACATTAACTTAGCTGAAGCAGCCGGCTATATAAGAGTTTGTCAGCCTCCCATCTGTGTACAAATGGCGCTACGGAAGCCGTTCGTGGCAGCGCATTAGTTTAAATTCAAGATGAGCACATTAATTAATTTGTTATCTCGATAAAATGATCTTTGTTATGTCAAGATAACAAAATAATTAATTTGTTATCTCAAAAAACAAATTATTATACCAGCAACTAATTAATAAGAGATTACAGTGCATAAAAAAATGGCCATGGCCGTTCTTGGCTTCCGTAGAAATCTTTGACCTCTTAACCTATCTGCATACTTTCCCAAAGGAGTGAGTGACACCAAATAGGATGCTGCAAAAATAATTAAAACAACACAAAACACAATATTATTGTTCATGGAGTGCATTAAATAAATACCCTATGACTATTTGAGTCTATCATGCAGCAATAAAAATCATGGGCCAAATGTATACATAGCCTACACCATTGCATACACCATTGTAGGGATAATGCACTGTATCTTCTTGTGAAGTCACTTTTAGCAAATACATGCTTCCATAAATTTGCAGGTTGGATAGTGTTGCAAAGCGCTTCAGGGTTGTAACAGATCTACACAACATCCTGTTTCAATTCAATTCAACTTTATTTCAGACAAATAGGTCCATGAGTATAAAAATATGTAAAACACAACAACACAGACAAGACAAAAAAAAAGTTACATAAATTGAAATTCATGAGATTAAAGTGATATTTTGATTGTTTGCATGCACAGCTGGAATTACAGTAATCTCCATATGCATGTATCCCATCCACAGTCTACATACCTCTAAACTGAGGCTGCCTGGGGGCGTGCACGTCGAGAGTCTGTCTTTTCACACCAGCAGGGACACTGTGCACCCACTGACAGAGATTCACCATGGCCTCAGCGCTGAATTGCACATCCTTTATGTTGGGTTTTATTTATTTTTCGTTACTGTTTGCTAGTGTATTTTGCGACGTTGATGCAGAAGAAGATGAGCATGCCAAGCACACGTACACGGTGGAGATGTTCAACGAGGCGGTGCCCACTGCACCCCACTTTGTCATGTTTTACGCCCCATGGTAAGTGAACAGTTAGTTCCCAAGTTTTTTTTTCCAGACGACGTTGAATAAATGCATTGACAATAACATTGGTCTTTTAATTGACAACATCCATATACATTGAAATTAGAAAGAAAAAAGCTTTTAGAGTGGGATTAGAGCTAACCGGCAAGTTAGCAAACAGGCTAGTTAGCAGGCATGCTATTTGGCTAACTAGCTCCGTTCTTTTGGATAACCGGTATGGTTAGCTTAGCTGCTAACTAGCCAACTGCACTTAGCTAGCGGATTGGAGTACTTTTCACAGGGGCCTCGGTGTTAACTATGCTAATAGTTTGCTATCCGTTAAAATGGAATTGAAAATTGCCAAGTAAACGTTGACTGTGGCAGCTACTTCAACAATGAATCACATTTTGTAACGCTATGCTTATTCACAGTAGAAATAGTCAGTCACGGTTAGTTTAGTTGTAGTTTGGAGAGCTGTGCTTACGTGGCACGCACTGATTGACTGATGCTATGTCAGCGTTCCAAAAGTGGGGTCTATGGACCCTCAAATGTCCTTGAAGGGCTCTTAAGAATTCGCAAAAGTTCAATCATCGCTCAGTTGAATTGGATTATGTGGATAGAATAGAACTCTAGAGCGACAAAGATTTGTATCGGAAGACAAGATCACAAGTTAAAATGCCCCTTATTATGTCAAAGGCTGAACCACTAAAGTGCCAATTATCTCCCAATGGTATAGTGACAAACCTTTGTCTAATACCCAGACTGGTATTCTTGGACTATGTAACTCTAGAGCTGCATGCAGTGTATTTCTGCCTTGTCTACATGTGGCTTTAAAAGCTCACAACTGCAACAAAGCAGTATTACCAACAGGTTTTAACTTATGTTTCTAACTTTGTCACTGAGACTTATCGTTGACATGGATTTACATTGTATGTGTCTGTATGGGGACTGTATGCACAATATGAGCTACTCTTATTTATTATTACTCTTATTTTTTTTAAAGGTCCCATGGCCTGAATTTTTCACTTCATGAGGTTTTTTAACATTAATATGTGTTCCTCCTGCTAGTAGCTAGAAATGGCAATAGGTGTAAACTGAGCCCTGGGTATCCTGCTCTGCTTTTGAGAAAATGAAAGCTCAGATGGGCCGATCTGGAATATTGCTATGAGGTCATAAGGGGCAATGTTACCTCCCCTTTCTCTGCTTTGCCTGCCCAGAGAATTTGGCCTACCCATGAGAGAAAGAGAGAGACGTTATGGCTTTCAAATGAGCAAAGTGGCAGTTGGTAAGGCCACATCCCCAGCATCCACCTTGCTCTCTCCTTCTCAAAAGATACAGGCTCAGAAATGGCACATCCTAAGGAAATCTCATAGTGGGACTGGCTCTAGTGGCTGTAATTGGGAAAGAGACTTCAGATATGGTATTAGGAGACCAGTAAGGTCTATATAAAAGCATCCAAAGAGCACCATGTCATGGGACCTTTTAAGTATTACAAACAACTACAGCTCTATGTGGCTTTCAGTGGCAGAACTAACCAAGAGTCTAAACTGAAAAGTAATAGGCCTGTTCTGTTGTTATTCTTTTTGATGATTCAGAGGAGAGTACAGTAGTAGACCACCATCCGCAGAATGCAAACGTATCCTCAGATACACCACTATAAACATTTGGCTAAACCACAGATGCATTCTAGGTTAGGGGAGAACTTTTTGTTTGGCGGGACATGTGCAACACCAAAAGAAAAGCCACATAAATTATTAACTTAAGTTAACATAGACAGTTAAAGAAATTGACCAACAGATCCGGTAGTTGTGGCATGAGACCGGTGAAGGATATTAGAAGCACTTTTCATGTGATGGCTGAGCGTTACTGCGCAGCTTCCAACTGAGCTTGACGATGATGACGTGAGCAACCTGTCTTCTGGTAGCTGTGCCAAGAGAAATCTCAATCATTCCCAATCTTGCAGAGACGGAGAGCGTAGGTATATGTAAGGAGATAACATAGGCACAGGCTAATTATTGCTAACTAAAATGCTAGTTGACAGTAGTAATTTAATCTAAACGGCTAAATGTAAGTCTGCTAGCTTACCCTGTACTATACGGTGATTCCTCTACCATGTAAGTCGCGTGGTTATGATGCAATCGTTAGTCTATTTTTACAAAAATATCTGCTACGGAGCCATAACGTGAGCTACAAGGTAATGGAGCCTTTTATACATTGTCGTGTTTCTTTAGAAATAAACAATGGAAAAATAGTCTTTAAACACTTCAGATGTAAAGTTATTCGCTGTCAAAGTGGCGCCAAAATGAATGGCAGTCAATGGGATGCTAACGGCGGGTGATGGCTTCGTAGTATTAAAATGGCGCCATAGGAGCTACGCTTAGAGAGGAGAGGCTTACCCCCTTGGAAGTTATCTGTTCACACAATACAGCAACTTGAGCTATTTTAATTAGCTGCATCGTGGTTAAACGTAGATTGCTCAGTGTACTTAGTCCGTAGCAATCCCCCGCTGAGTCATTTCCTTGTGTGGTCAGTTCAGATAGTTGTGTGCAAATGATAGCTTTAAACCAGGATCATAGTTTAGTTTGGGCAAAAGATATTTGGACCAGACCAAAAATATTAATACATTTTTGTCACATGAAATCGTTCAAGGTACAATTTCAGTAAAATGTTATCTCATCGGGTCCTTTCACTTGTGCAATATTCATCATAAAGCTGAAGGTGGCCGTCAGATTCTCACACAAAAAACAAAAGTCACCCGGTTGAATGGCACCGGCACTTCAGGTTTTAATGCCTAATTTATGTTGTACTCTGCGGGTATTTATTCCACTGTCCAGGTGCGGCCATTGCCAGAGGTTACAGCCAGCATGGAATGAACTGGCAGACAAATACAACAGCATGGACGAGCCCCCTGTGTATGTGGTAAAAGTAGACTGCGTCCCGGACACCAAGTTCTGCTCCAATGTCCACGAGGTTAGGGGCTACCCCACGTAAGTACCCCTCACACAAATCCTTGAATTTATCAATTTGTATTCCTTAGGAATGCATTAAAGGAGCCTAGATATTTCACAATTATAGATAAACAAACTTAAATATTTTAAGTGAAAATCAAAAATACATTGGCTGTTGCATGTAAACGGTCCTTTTCATCACTGATTGACCGAGAGGTGATACATTGGTTGCCAGTATGTTATGGCGCTTACCCACTGCTAGTACCAGCTCGGCTCGACTCGGCCGCAGTGCCCCATCCTCCATTTTCCATTGCAGATTTAGTACCGCCTCATGCGTGAGGCGAGTGTGGCTAATTGTCATAGCGACGGCGCAGGAAACTGTTGTGATCAAACGTGACACTCGCACACCAAACGTTGAAGGTGTGTTGTTTTTGATTCTCCGCGTGCCAGAAGACACATTTTGTTTCAAAAGTAGCTGGAGGCAGCAAAAAAAACGCTGGCTAAACTATTTTAAAAGGGCGGGTTTGTTTAGGACACCGTCTGTCGCTAGCACTGATGACACAGTGATTAGTGACAATTCTGTCTGACCAATCAGTGGTCTGCAGGTTTTCTTGTCAACTTTTGGTATCGCCTCAGCTTGCTTGGAACCTCAACGGTGGTGATACTAAAAAAAGTACCTGTTAGCTAGTACCAGGTACTTTTTTTCATAATGGAAAACCAAAAAAGGCGAGTAGAGGCAAGCAGATACCTTGTAATGGAAAAATTAATGACATCCTTTCAAATCTTGAATTTTGCTGACTACATGCTTTACCTGCAAACACAGCAGTCCCTGGTTATTGATTAACCAAAGCTTTATAACCAAAGATGAAGGGTTCATTGAGTTTTAATACACTTTCTTGTGAAGCTTTAGACTTCAACCATACGCCTGCCATGCCACAACCTATTCAATTAATCTTTTCTTGTTATGCCTAGGCTGAAATTGTTTAAGCCAGACCAGGAGGCAGTTAAGTACCAGGGGCCCAGAGATCTACAGTCTTTGGAGACCTGGATGCTGAAGACACTCCAGGAGGAGCCTTCAGTGAGTTGTGTTTGTTCAGTTGATATCCCTTGGACCCTCACAGTGCTGAAGCTGTGGTGTTTTTAGATGCTTGTTGATGTGTCCTCCAGGAACCAGAGAGTGAACAGGAGCCTCCTAAAGCCCCAGAGCCCAAACAGGGCATGTATGAGCTCACTGCTGTCAACTTCAAGACCCACATAGCCAAAGGTAAAGATCTAGTTAAGCATATGTTGTTTAATACTTCATGAAAATGCTGTTGTACCAAACCTAAGCAAACAAAGAGTTAACTTTATCTTGTGTATTTATGCAGCTGCATCCTGTGACAGATAACTCTTTTCTGTTTTGTCTCCTATTTTAACTTTCTTACTTTCCGTTTTCAACCACACTAAGTAGTGTTTCTGGATACCTCCTTAGAGAATGGAAACACTGCATTGCCTTGATTGACATAACTAACATTTCAACACGAGCACCCGAGCCACAATCCACAACGTCAGTCAACTCGAACCAACTGTATAACACCCGTCGCCGGTCACCTCACGTTTCTGGATTTTCAGGCGACGACTGCAAAAATAAACAGTGCTCACGATAATTGTCTCATTGAAATCGCTGATGTCGAGTGTTTTGGTTTTGAAGAAAAATAAATGATTTCTTGTTTGCAGACAAGAGGAGGCAGGATATGACATAGGCATTTTTTAAAACGGTGTTTATAGGTCCCACCTTCACATCTTGGCAACAGAATCCAATAAACATTGTGCAGTTGGTTGCGTATAACCTGTGTATAAGAGGTGTATATTTTCATTTAAGACAGGCTGGGTTGAGTTTGTTGTGGAATTAACTTTTTACATTGCTCCATCAAATCAAAAATCTGAACACACAAACTTGCTGAGCACATAATTGTGCATGTCCATGTAGTTATGTCCATGTAGAAATTGGTACAAACTGCACATATTCTTTCCTGTCATTTTTGTTAAATGCTCTTGCTGGCCTTTTTTTCTAATAGGGCTTGTCTCCTCTTGCTTCAGGTGCCCATTTTGTGAAGTTCTTTGCCCCATGGTGCGGTCACTGCAAAGCCATGGCCCCAACCTGGGAGCAGCTGGCCACCACCTTTGAGCACTCTGATGACGTCAAGATAGGAAAGGTGGGTCCTTCAGATGTGTACAGTCTCACAGGTTCACGATCCAGCTAATCAGAAATAATTAATAAGATCTTAAAACAAAACTTAAAAACATGAGATAAAAACAAACACAAAGCTGCTTGGTTTTTTACACTACAATAATGGCCACTGGCTTTCTTTCCACAAAAAGAAGTTTGCTGTTTTTTTTTGTTTTTTTTTTACCCATTCTACAATATGAGCTGCCTTTGTGACACATGTTACAAACTGTTTTTGCAGTGCTCCAACTGCTTCCGTCATTGTTATGCGAAGAAGATGCTTTACACTACCAGCATGGTCATCCTGTTACACGTTTGACAAAACAGGATGCTGGTCACATGAGAAGCTACCTGTTTGAGTACTGGGTTATTAAACACCTCGTAAGCAAAGGTTATTGTCTGCATTGATGATTCATTCTAGTTGAATAACATATTTCATGTATTTATGACCTAGGTGGACTGTACACAGCACTATGAGGCGTGCTCTGAGAATGGCGTCCGTGGATATCCCACTCTGCTCTTCTTCTACAATGGACAGAAGGTACAAAAGAAGTTTTGTACTGCTACAAACTTTCCATTCCAATGATCTCTGCATGCACTGCCATTCAACACACTCTGGGACTACATCCTGCCTCCATCCCACCTCCTGCCACTGTGGCTGTCATGTTGTTTCTCCTCAACACCTTCAAAGATTTACTGCGAACTGTAACAACCTCCATGACATTACATCACACTGGGAGATTAAATACATACATATAAAAAAACTGGCATATTAATCACAACAGGAATCATATGATTACATTGAGGGCATTGAAAGTCTGAGTTAAAAACTAATTGAAAAATGATTTGTGCTTGTGTGTGTGTGCAGACCGATCAGTACAAAGGGAAAAGAGACCTGGACTCTTTCAAAGACTTTGTAGACAACCAGCTGAAGGCTTCCGTTGCTCAGGAGCAAGTACAGGAACCGAGTGAGGATCAAAAAGCCGACGAGATCCCCACTGATGAGCCAGCCAAAGAGGAGGTAAAAGTGGCTGTTAAACACAAACACAAGAAATGCCATAAACAAGAAATATATGCTACAGTGCCTATACATTCAGAAACTGTTGAAACATTTTTTCAAACAATTCTTCAGTTGCTATGTTGTTAATTATTTATCGCAAGTAATATCGCAATATTCAACAACATTAGGGCATATCACATATTTTCCTCGTATTGTGCAGCCCTAATAACTGCCCTGAAATCGTCAGATGCAGCATAGTGTCTCAATACTTTCATCTGTATCATCTTTTAGTAGAAAGTTAGAAAAAGTCATAGAATAGTATGTTGGAAAAAAATAAGTCATAGTATAGTATGTTAAAAAAGTCATACTATAGTATGTTAAACAAAAAGTTCATAGTATAGCATATCAAATAAATTGAAAGATTGAAGACTGATACCCAGTATTTAGAAAAAAATTCATAGTATAGTATGTCATAGTACACTGTCAAAAAATAATAGTATACTATGTTTAAAATTTTGTAGTATGTCGAAAAAACCAAAGTCATAATATAGTATGTTGAAAATAATTATAGTCAGCATGTCAAAATCGACGCAGCTTTTGAAATCGCAACGGTTGAATTTTGTAATTGGTTTGTGGAGCAGACACACACACACATTAACAAACATGCATCACATTCACTCCTCACCTGAGGTGGGGTTCGAACTCTTGACTAACCCCAGGTAATGTCCTTAACCACTAGACCATCTTCCACTCTGGTTTGCAGAAGGAAACAGACACAAAAAAATCTGACTGGAAAACTTTACCTTGATCAATCTCAAGACTGAAACCCAGTATTGGAAAAAGTCATAGAACAGTATGTTGAAAAAAATCAATAGTCCTGGTATAGTTTGTTGAAAAAAGGCATACAAATTTCATCTCGATGGGAATCAAACAGACTGAGCTATAACAATCATAAGTATGTCAAAACAGTGATTAAAAAGTCATTGTATAGTATGTTGAAAAAGTGATTAAAAAGTCATAATATAGAATTTTCTTTTTTTTTTAAGTTCTAATATGTCAAAAAAGTGATTCAAAAGTCATACTATAGTTTACAAAAGTCTTGGTAAAGTTTGTTTAACAAAAATCCAAGAAAGGCATAGTATAGTTGCAAAAAGTCTTAGTATAATATGTTTAAAAAAGTGATAATAAAGCATGATATTTTTTTATTTATTTTTTTTATAATTTTGTTCGACATGACTTTTTTCGATACACCGTCCTATAAAAATAGTATGTTTTTCAAGCGGGATCATAGTCAGGTTATTATAAGGATTATTGCAATTCAATGATCAGCACAGTTTAATACCAGTCTCTTGTCTTCAGTCCAGTGTGTTGGACCTCACGGAGAACAACTTTGACGAGACAGTAGCCAAGGGCGTCACCTTCATCAAATTCTACGCTCCATGGTGAGACCGGTGTTTTCTGATTCTTTATTGTTAACGGCCTGTTTGAAGTAACACTCACTGACACTAATGGTGTATGTATAAATGTGTTTTAAACACTCGGCCTTACTGTCTCTCCGCAACGTCTCAGTCACTTTAACAGATGTCATCCCTGTGTTACCCTGCTGTCCACTGTAGGTGTGGCCACTGTAAGAACCTCGCTCCAACATGGGAGGACCTTTCCAAAAAGGAGTTTTCTGGCCTCACGGACGTCAAGATAGCCAAAGTGGACTGCACTGTTGAGCGCACACTCTGCAACAAGTACTCTGTAAGTATGTCGGCATCATCCACAAATAATACTGCAAGGCACAATCTAACCTGAACACTCTATCTCTTCCTCTCTCGTACCCCTCTGTCAGCTTTCTAATTTTCTCCAGATGAAGTGTGTTACACAGGATATAATAAAGTGAAGATGGTGGTTTTATCAGTCTCATAAACCAATATATGACTGCAACATACTTTAATTAGATGCTACAGACTGCAATTCTAAACCCGATCGAACTCTGTCATGCGTAAAGAAATGTTGACTCACTCACTCACTCACTCACTATCAGCTTTGACTCAGGTTTTAGAATTAAAATGTGTGAAGAAGTTCCACACAGACCTTAGCCTACAACTTAAAATAATGAAAAGCTCCATCACATTAAATCAGCTTGCATCTTCAGAAGGAAGGTCTTGAACTTCTCTTTTAAAATCAGATGGAGAATCATTAACCCAACCTATCATGTTATGCTATGTGAGTTATTGCGTCAGAATTCAACAGAGTGATGATTCACTATGACAAAATGTGCCCTTTTTGTTGTTGTGTTTTTACATCCACTATATTGTCTCCTATAAAACTTTGCCCTGCACCTCCAGTGGGGAGGTGCACACTACTACTCCCATAAAACGTCACGTCAAAATCTGACTGACTGCCCCTGTGATTTTAACTTGTTTAGAAAGAAAAATACCTTTTTTATTTAAGAGGAATTTGACCTGTCCGTAGGCAATCTGAAAATCATGCCTGTATTTCCGTTATGTTTGGTGGACAGACTAGACTCGGGCCAAGAAGGAGCTGATAAGATTTTGCATGCTGCATAAAAATGAAATGGTTTTGAAAGAGGACAAAGTGAGCTGAAGGTGAAATAAGCCCCTGATGCTGTTCCTCCCTCTTTATTCAGGTACGAGGTTACCCCACCTTGATCATGTTCAAGGCGGGGGAGCAGGGTGACGAGCATCATGGCGGCCGGGACCTGGAGAGCCTGCACAGCTTTGTGATGAGGCAGGCGAGAGACGAGTTGTAGAAACGGCCAAGTCAGCACTCCACGCTCCACCACTCTGCATATCTGGCCAGTAGGACACCACTCTCTCTCCCACAGTAGCCAAACCTCTCTCGATCTTTCTCTCCACTCGGGTTCTCTTAGAAAAGAGTCAGCAATGACAGACTGCAGTCTGGTCTTTCTCCTGTATTCAAGGACAGAACTATTCAGTAGAGTGTTTGGGATGTGAATGTGTTTCTCATTGCTGTTGCCGAACCTTTAACTCCCAACGTGGAGAATTGGTTGGCTCTGTGAATGAAGTAATATGTTGGACAACCACTTTGCAAGCACTGCTAAATCAATCAAACCATAATTTCTTGCACATATAAAATGTTATTAATTATGATGGTAGCACTAAAGGACAGATGTCCCAGTTTCTGCCTGTTATAGAAACCCAATTGTTTCTGATGAACTTCTGTTGCCATTTAACTTTTGGTTTGTTAAATGCAAATTCTTTTACACAAGCCATTAATGTTACCGTACTGTCAGGCAGAAGTTTGTAAAGTTTGTGTCACCCAAATGTGAAGTTTGAGTGTTAAGTTGAGAGTACTTTCAATCCATGCCAGTGATGGCCTAACTGACTTAACTCTCAGGGAAATGCCCGCAGACTAGAAGACGAAGTGATGGAGGCATAATTTTTATCACGGGTCTGATGATGATGGCACATGGACTATTTTCTCTTAATGATGAGGCAAGAACAAGCTGAATTATAAAGGCTTTGTAAACTAAGCGTCTCAATTGCGTCTTACTCTTTTTCTTACTCCTGTGATCTCAATCAGCCTTCCCTCTCTTCTTCTCCTAGCATCAGGGTCTCAGGCCTGGACCATGTTGCCCCATATCTCCATCACTGAGCTTTTGAGAGTTACTACTTTCATGAAATCTGGCCCTTCATCTTATTTTCAAATGCAGTACAAAGGTGTGTTGGTTGGTGTTGTGGTATATCCCTCAGGCCAGACCCGTGTTCAAAGCATTTGGGAACCAGTAAGTGGAGCAGTAGAAGACAAAGGTTAGGACCTTTTGCATGAGAAATTAAGCTCCATTTTGGTTGTGGCACTGAACTCTGATCATCTTTTCTAGGAAATGATCGGTTTCATCAGAGCTTTTACAACTTTCCTTCTGTAGTTGGACATTTTTGTAATTCACGGTAGATCAGTGTCAGGTGGTCTTACTCGCATTTCATCTTTCTGACTGATTGTGATCTATTGTTCCCCATAATGATTTAAACCAGCTGCATCTTGGGTCTTTATAATACATTTTTCTTGCCCAAATACTTTTCTAGATGTCAGTTTTCTGACTGTGGAAAACCACGCGGTGAAGCCAGCATCTTTAGGCACCCAAAAATGGGGACTGAATATATGGGTATAGTTTGACTTGGCTACATGGATAGTGGGAGGGGGGGAGCTACAGCTGTAAGATACAGCTACACCAGCTGCTGGTTTCTAAGTCTCACTGATCTGGAAAAAGATGCATCATTTATCGATTGTAACCAAAATCAACCATAACTTGGCTGGTCTTACTTTCCCACTCTGACTAAAGCCATTATTCCAACTTAAGTCTGCTGTATCATAACCATCAACACAGAAGGTTAATCAGTGTTTAAAGGTTCAACAGTCAAAGGCCAAGAACATTTCATCTGTCACAGACCTGGTTCTGGTAATGTGAAAAGGACATCATTTATTGACAACCCAGGTACACAAACAGTCAGACAGCAGGTTTTTTTGTCAGTAAAACCTTTTTATGGATAGCACAGTATTTCTTTTCCTTTCGAGTCATGGGTTGTGGACTACCCATGGATTTTGTACAAAAAGTGAATAATGGCAGGTTGTAACATGAGATTTCATAATAAAAAATTCAAAAATAAGTTTGTTCTTGCATTTCTTAAGGTATGTGATTTTTTTTCTTTTTAATAAAAAGGTGCAATAAATAAGCTGAGAATGTACAAGTATTTACAAAAAAAGTCTAAACATGATCACAAATGTAAACAGCAGCTTACCAGAGGTATATTTTGTAATTTATGATGGTTAGGCACATACGGTATTTTGATTCTGGTTGGTATTAGCTTTTCATTAAAATGTTCTAAAAAAATAACTGTCATTCAAAGCTCACAGTAACACGTTCAATTGGAAAGACGTTGCCACTGGACACAAATCTCAACATAATTTTACCCTCAGGGTTGAAAAAGCAAAGGGCTAATTTCAGAAAGCTGGCACAGACACCGTTCTGCCGGCTGTTTTTGACTCGCTGAATGTTTTTCCACGATCTCTTGATGGGTTGTCAGGGGTGGAAGAGTTTGTTAACTTTGCGAGTGCAGCAACATGGAAATGGCCATTTGCGGTATGTCGGAGGGATAAAGCTGTATTCTTCGGTTCTTTGGAGAAAAACATCAGTTTAGCCACAACATGCATCATGTTGAACCAGCCTGGTGAATCGCAGCTCAGCGTGAGCCCGGCAAATATTGACACGGAGGGGATATTTGGAGCAGTGCACTACTAAAATAGCCTGCGGTCACTTTGGTCCAGTCCATATTATATTTTAGGAGGGCAAATATGGCTTAAGAAGAAAATACATTAGCAAAGAGGAAGGAAATATGAATCTGACTACAATGTATCATTCATTTAGTATTAGATTGTTTGAGTTAACGTTTGCACTGAAAAAGAAACACTTTGTACAATCCAATCACATTTAAACCATCGCTACACATTTTCTTTTGTCGGAGAAGGGGAAAAGAAAGCAGCACTCTGACGGGTCCCAAAACAGTTCAGTTTTGCCCTTTCCCTCTCAATGAGTGAGAAGGCGTTCATACACACACTTCCATAAACATAATATACAAATTTATATTCACTCCATCCTCTCCCCACACACACACCGTTGCAGACCCATTAAGTGAAGACTGCTCAGCTAACAGAGAAGATGATTGACAACTTTGTGGCTCAACACTGTAGGGTCAAGTTTCCTATAGACGACATCCATAATGGTCCCCTCTTAGTATGATGAAGACAAAAATGTTTGTGTTAGCAGAATGATGTTTTGAACTGTTCAAGATGATTTGAAAAGAACATGGGAATGATCTTTCAGGGCGGCCATTCCTTGCAGGCTGAAGGATTTGGGCAGGAAGCTGGTGTCTAGTTGAGGTCAACATTACCCAGGAGTCACCGGTGCAGAAGAAGACCTTTGCGACCCAACTTCCAATAAAGAATTATTAGCCCTTGGAGCCGGTGTCAGTGGCAGCCGCAGGCCCGCACCACCATGTTCTTGTATTTCTTCAGAATGACGTTAGAGTTGTCGTCGAAGTAGAGCACGGAGATGGCGTGGAGCTTGGTGGGGGCACAGCATGGCTTTGGTACGTTCTCTGGGTTCATCAGGTGCACCTGAAAATCAAAGGAAATGATTTAGGCTCCCTTATGCTTCAATCTGCATTTGCCAGAAAATGAATAAATAAATAAATGTAACTACTTTAAAAAACAAAAGATAGGATAGCTTTTAAAGCGACCCTCAGCAATTCATCACAACAATTTCATTAAATAGTCATTAGAGATTGATTTTTTTTTTTAAATGTAGCAGAAGCCGAGATATCTTGCCAGTCCGTAGCACAGGACAAGTTCCAAAAACACTTCCCCATTCCCCATAATGCAACTAAATAGTGTCTTTCTAGACACTCCCTGCCTGCATGTTAGAAACTCCATGCCCTAAATTTATAAAGCAACTTAAAATCTCAAGCCCATTTTGAGATAACCCACATAAAATCATCAGGGATATTTCCTCTTTAAATAAACTGTTTTATAATAACTGGATTACAAAGTATAGTTCATTTTAAACAAGCCCAAATTCAAACAATTGCACAAAACATTGGTTGTTGTTGTTGTTATCTCTTGAAATCATTAAACAACCATTACAATACATTCCTTTAAACAGAGTTGCAGACACTTGAATATCTTGTTGCATTACGGCTGCAATGTCCCTAAATCCCTCAGAGGAACAACAACCTGGCAGGGAGGGACGACGCCTACACTGTTCAGAATCTACTGAGCATGGTACAGTCCTGTGTTGGTCATACCAGGGTCTGCACGATGGCGTGGTTGGTAGCGTTCATGTGGGCGTTGAGGGGGAAGGAGCACTCTCCGTCACAGTAGTTGGCTGCGTAGCCTTCAGGAGCAATGATCCAGTCCTGAGAGAAACACGGGACAGTCCGAGCAGATGAAATCAACATATTAATGCCTGTCGTCAGAGAGAAGACCATGTCTTTGTTTTGAAACAGTTCCATAATTCCACCAAGCTAGTGAATAAGAAGCCTTGCAGCTCAATATTACCATGTGTTTTACAGCTGTATGAGTTATTAGTTATTCCTAATAATGAAAGGATGTTACAGTAGCCCACCTGACTCCTGTTGGTAAATTTGGTGTTAATCCCATCTTTAAGGACGTCCCTGCTCTAACACTCCTGTCTGTGGAATCACTCAGGGAAGCAATATCCTTCCTTCCTTCCTTCAGTTCCTTCCTTCCTTCCTTCGACAAATTCTCTGCATGTTTTATCTCTTTCTAACTTGTCTGTTAATAGTCTCTCTCTGTCATCTCTTCTGTTCCTCTTTTTGTGTCCAACTCCGTTCGTGTGTGTGTGTGTGTGTGTGTGTGTGTGTGTGTGTGTGTGTGTGTGTGTGTGTGTGTGTGTGTGTGTGTGTGTGTGTGTGTCACCTCTAGATGTCAGTGCTGTGTTAAGAGCGCACAGCTTCAGCTTGTTTGGAAGGATGTACGTAACTCTGCCCTTCTATTTCTTCCTCTGTCTGTGTCCTTGTAAACACGCACAGTCGATACTTCAGTCTCTTCCCACCGAGCTACTTTAACTGACATTTTTTCTTTTGGCCACCGTAGCTTGACAGCAGTAGCTAGACATCGGCCTTGTGCCGTTTACGGTAGGGCCCCTTCATATTTTATGAGGAAGAGGCAGTTTGGAGTAAGCAACTTAGACACCATGTCTTACACGAGGCAGCTACTTGATACACCTGCTGGTGAAAAAGTGATTGGCTGATTGTTGGATACAGTATATAAAGTAACTCGGTCCTGAAGCTTAATGACTATTGCAGATTGAAGAAGACATAGCCCAAACGTGTGCACTTTACTCCCGTGTTAATCCTGCAAAACTCTTTGTGCCTTTTGACTTGGCATGAATGTTAAAAAGAGACTGGATTATTCAAGATCTGCACAGTCAACCCTATTATGTGAAAATGTACGCCCAATATCTAGTGTTTATGGCTTCTCATTGAACCAAATTCCATATTTAAAAGTTGTTAGTAAACGTCAGCCCTAAAGTAGTCTGGCTTAACAGATGTACATTTCTGAGATAAAGCCTGACATGATGTGCCTTCCCTCCTCGCTATCGAGAATACAAATAAATACAAACATGCCGGAGCAGTTTGGTGTAGCCAGACCATACTCCAACACTGACAGAGCTGTGGAGATGGGTCTGGCAATGCGAGACTAGGCCTAAAGAGTCTACCTTAGCTGTTCACCACACGTGTATTAGGACTTGTTTGGATGTACTGAATGAGAAAAAATTTATATGTATTCCCTACCTGCCAGCCCAGCTCTCTGAAGCTAACGTAGAGCTCGTGTCTTCTGCATGCCGTCTTCTGATCGCTGCTGTTGTAATCTGCAACAGAACAACAGAAATCATCAGGAAATTGCATCTTGCCCACATATTTCAAATAAGAGTGGTTTGAATTTGTTAAAAAACCCATGCCTGGGGAAATGATTTCCAATTAAACCTTATGAAATTAGCTCATGACATTCAGAATCTGAGAGCAGAACAACAACACAATACGCCTCATGTAATGCACTGGGTGGAGACATGTGAGGGCGTAGGCCAAAGCACAGGAACAAACGCTCATTGTAGCGGTCACCGTGCTGTATGTGCTTTACACTCATCTGCTGGTTAATGCATTTGAACGCATGCCTAATTGAATTCATCAGCATTCAAATATTGCTTGGCCCGAGCGCAAGTGGTGACACAGTGACGACTGTGTTTATGGACTCTCCGGTCCTGCAGTTTGTTCTTAATTCTGCAGCAGCGGGGCAGACGGCTGCATACAGGCCCAGGTATAGCTTTGGTTTTGACAGTCGAGGAGGTCATTGCTGGCAATGGTCACACCGCTGAAGTCAAGATGGTGACACCGACTTTCCACTGACGATCTCTCCTGCTCACTCCCTCTATCTCGCCTCATTGATTTTATTGTTAATATCTTTTTCTTCATAAACCCCCCCCCAAGAGAAAGAAAAAGAAAAGGAAAAATGGCACTGGTTAGAGGCCCGTACTCTCAAAAGAGCTTCATCCAGATAACCCATGTGGTGTAGCAGTTAGTCCCTTAAAATTCACCCTAACACAAACTTAGCTTGGCGTCTTGATGGCCCCACAATCCAACACTTCAGCCTGAAGCCCGCAAGTGCGTTTAATTGTAGTTTGTTGTTGGTCTGGTCTGCACTCGCTCACATTGCTAAGTTCATTATAAAACCGTTACTCACAAAAACCTTCTAGTGGTTGCCTATTTTGTTTTGTGTGTGTGTCTGCACTTGTCATTAGGGTTACAATACTGGTTTCTGCTTCCATGTTTAGCGAAGATATTTAGACTACAATAACTTTACACAATGCAAAAGAATTTATTGCTTTGAGTCTATCTGCATCTGGCTGTCACATCCAAAACTGTCAGCACGTTTATCCAGATTTACTTATTGCATCATCTGTCTGTTTGGTGGAGCCACTTATACTGTCAAGCCATGCAAACATGGCTATTTGCTTGTCATAGGCAATAAATAGAGAGGATCTGTTTGCCTAAAGAAACAATCCCCCCATCATATACTGTACAGACGTGTGTATGTGTCAGAGAAAAAGAGTGTGAGTCAGACTGCAGACGAAGATTTGTCACTCAGTCACAGCCACTCGCCTGAGTAACTCACCAACAGCAGCCTTGTTTAGTCAGCTGGAGACACACACACACACACAACGTAAGGGTCATTGATGTTTGGTCCGTCCATGTCTCTGTCTATCATTCATTGCCATTTACTGCATATATATACACACACACACAACCTGATGTTTATCTGTTTAACAGCCAAATCCACTTAGCCACACATTAAAACGAAGAGTTGTAATTCAAAATCGCCAGCCCTCGTTGCTTTAAGATTTCATCATCAAATTAAATTTCATGTGAACAGACGCCCTGACCAGTGACCACACTGCCCAGACTTGGGACTGGGAGTTTTAGCTGGACTCGTCTCAAGTTAAAAAAAAAAAGAAAGAAAGAGAGAGACAGAGAGAGGAAGGGAGAACAAGTTGGATTTGTCACTTGGATTCACCTCAGCTTGAAGTAAATGGCGCGAGAGGAAAAGAGAGAGAAGAGTCAGACAGAGCAAAGAAAAGAGAGGAGCTGAGTAGAGCATGGCACTAAGTTTGGCCTTCAGTTTTTACCCTCTGCACTGAAAATCTGCAGATGTTTTACAATACGTTAATAACAATTGTTTCTTTTCATTGCAGCAGAACATGAATATGTCATCCGATTAAAGAGGGGTAATTCTGTAAGAAACAGGAAATGAAAGGTGAGACTGGCAACGACAGACGGCTGCGGGGCGAAGTCAAATGGTCATCCGTAACCATCAAATACAATCAGGTGTTTCCCCAGTTTACAGTTCCTTCCTTTCCTATCGGAAGGGCAGTTCACTGGATGTCTGCTAATGTGGAAAGACAGAGTTTATATGCGTATGTACTGTATGTGTGTGTATGTGTGTGTCCATGCATTTGCTGTGCATTCAGGCACACATGTTTGGCTCCGTGTGTGTGCAGATGATACACATGAATACGGGGTCACATATGCTCGCCCTGCCTCCCTGTGGACCGACTGATCTGCCAGAGTCTTCAACAGCCAAGAGTATTCGGATTTAACAGATTTACTATATGGAGAGGGGAGACCTTCACAAATGAGGAAACAGGCTGGTACTAGATCAGCTGCTGTAGGATTGGACTGATTCTTCCTATAGTTAACAATCAAACACTTTTCCCCCCTGCATTGCAAGGAAACATTTGCAGTGTGTATATACAGGAAACTTCCAAGTACAGAGGCGAAGTTCCCTTGAAAGAACAAAGCTGATTGGCTCAGTGTCTTGGCTGACCTGATGTGAACTGAAGGTGATGTTTACAGAGAGGAGAATTGACACATGACAGTATTATAGGAAGACGAGGCTTTCACACAGTTCTTCTATAGAGATTTATTGGAATATGGTTTTACTAGGGTGTTAAATCCTTTTAGGCTTATTTCTATGCCAGTCAACATGTCTCTGTAAATAACTATATTTATGTTTCTGTATTCAATTCTTTCTGACACACACACACATATATACACACACACACAGACTAGATTATGACATGCACACACAGGTTTCTATGGTTGCAGGCAGGGTGGTAAAATCTCATCATCTCCTTTGATTTCTTTCTTCAGACTCCTGTCTGCATGAAAAAGATTTGCGTGCTGAGACAGAAAGTAATGTATTCTTCTATTTGTTAGAATAATTCTATGTTTTATTGGTTAAAGTCAGATATTCAGTTTAAACGATCATACAACCGTCAGCAAACAAAGGTCCCACACATGGTTGGATAACGTACTGACATCCTGTCATATCTTCTTAAAGTTATTATATTGAATGAAATGTGTCAAACACACATTAAAACAATAGCTTCCATACACACACACACACACACACACACACACACACACACACACACACACACACACACACACACACACACACACACACACACACACACACACACACACACACACACACACACACACGGCCATGAACATTTACACTCTGTGGGGCTCTTTAAGAGGAATAAAGCTGATATTTACTGTGGGCTTTCATTGAGTGTAAAGGCCCAGATTTGTGGTGCCCATAAACCACATCTCCCCTTCCTGCCTGTAAAGATTTGCACACACAGCTACCGCTGAGCTCCGGCTCCCATGAGGCTTCCATTCATTTCTTTTTCCTTTCCTTGACAGAGGAAAACCTACTCTAAAATGTACTCCACAGTACGTATTATACTCATTTATATACTACTAATACCATACTAATTAAAAGTATGTGCTTACTACTTATTATAGTAGGTTTTTGTTTTACATTGGAGGTCTGTATTGGGGGGTCTGAGGGGTGTCTGAAAACCAGTCAGTATCTGATGTTATGGTTAGGGTTCATCCGTGAAGAGAACACCTCTCCAAAATGCCAGATGCCATCAAATGAGCATTTGCCCACTCAAGTCGGTTACAATGACAAACTTCAGTCAGGTAGAGACAGGTAGAGACACAGAGAGAGAGAGAGAGAGAGAGAGAGAGAGAGAGAAAGAAAGAGAGAGAGAGACACAGAGAGAGAGAGAGAGAGAGACACAGAGAGAGAGATATGAACCTTAACCATAACACCAGATACTGAGTGGTTTTTGGAACCCCCACCCAAGACAGTAAAACTGCACATTTTAGAGTGGCCTTTTATTGTGGCCAGCCTAAGGCACACCTGTCCATCCATCCATCCATCCATCCATCCATCCATCTTCGTCCGCTAATCAGGTATAGGGTTGCGGGGGCAGCAGCTCCAGCGGGGGACCCCAAACTTCCCTTTCCCAAGCCACATTAACCAGCTCCAACTGGGAGATCCCGAGGCGTTCCCAGGCCAGGTTGGAGATATAATCCCTCCACCTAGTCCTGGGTCTTCCCCGAGGCCTCATCCCAGCTGGACGTGCCTGGAACACCTCCCTAGGGAGGCGCCCAGAAGGCATCCTTACCAGATGCCCAAACCACCTCAATTGTTCTTTTCGACACGAAGGAGCAGCGGCTCTACTCCGAGCTCCCCACGGATGACTGAGCTTCTCACCCTATCTCTAAGGGAGACGCCAGCCACCCTCCTGAGGAAACCCATTTCGGACGCTTGTAACCTGTGCAATAGTCATGCTGTCTAATCACTGTCTTGATATGACACACCTGTGAGGTGGATGGATTATCTCGGCAAAGGAGAAGTGCTCACTTACACAGATTTAGACAGATTTGTGAACAATATTTTAGAGAAATAAGCCTTTTGTGTACGTAGAAAAAGTCTTCGATTTTTGAGTTCAGCTCATGAAAAATGGGGGGGGAAAGAAAAGGGTTGCATTTAAAAATTTTTAGTGTATATGTAATGTGTAATGTGACATAATTCCGACTGTTTTATGACGCTTATTCATTAAAGGTATTAGTTTGACATTTTGGAAAATATGGTTATTCAATACCACCACAATATTTGAATATTAAATGAAAGCAGGATTTCCTTTACTGACACGGCACTGAGCTTTGCTCTCATATTAACACAGCTTACCTAACAGTGCTTAACATGGAAACGTTTCTCTGTGAATAGACAAGCATCCATTTGACGCTAGAGCTCTCCATTAAAGCCAGTTCACATTGAATTCATTGATGTGGGGCAGCGGCTGCCGGTTCACCAGCCTGCCTATTCAATAGCAGGGGAAACACTGCTCCTTACTGAGCGTAAGCACTGTAGCTCTTTAACACTGAGACTTTCGATATACAGTACTGGGCTGATATTAACCCCTCACTACACTACCTGCCATTCATTAAGCCCCCAAACCCTTTCACCAGCACCTACGTTATGTTATGAGGAAAAGGCTATAAGTTATATTCATAACATGTTGTTCCAAAAATACAAGAGATAAATGGTGCCATTTCAGGGTGTTTGGTTTAGGAAGCGTGTGTGTGTGTGTGTGTGTGTGTGTGTGTGTATGTGTCTGACATTAAAAGTAATTTCAACCCCAGCAGGCCACAATCTCTCAAACCTCCTCACTGCAATTCTATAGTTTGCTCCAGCAATTTCTCAAATCATGAGCAGGAAGAGATTGCAGCTTTTACAGTATCAATTACATGCCCCACAGAGGTGGTGGTGACAGAAAACCTGCGTTATATAAGTGTAGGAGCGGTCAGTAAATCAACGCACATTCTTTCGTAGTGTCACAGTGATCCGTTCCTTTATCGCATAACAGCAACATCAACATAAATAAAACGTGTTTTAAACATAAAGGAAAAACCATTTGTCTCACAAAATGTGGTTGAAAAATAGTTTGCCCTTTCTCTCTCTAGTCATACGCACACCTTCACCTGTCCCAGTTGACGTCTACATATAGAAATAACACCCCACGACGTCATCATCATCATCAATATCACATCAGCATGATCAACAGTAATTATGATCAGCATCGTTTGAATATAGGTGTCAGCATGATTATCAATTAATGCATGTGAAGAGGTATAAAACAAAAATCAGTGTAATGGCTTCAACAATAAGCCCAAAGTTTAAGATACAAACTGGGTCACTAACGCAGAAGGAAGGAAAGAGACCTGATGGCCTCATTCCTTCCTGAAAGGACAGAGGCCACGAACAGTGACATGAAAGGAGAATGTCACTGTTGTCCCTGACGTTTCTCCTCTCGTCCCTCCCACCAACTACTAAAGTTTATCTTTGTTCCCGTCTTTCATCACAGAGGTTATTAAACCCTGCGAGGGAGCTCCGCCATGTCTAATTACTCCGACGGTAAACAAAAGGAGATCGAGTGGGGAGGGAGTGAGGAGAATGAGGAGGTGGAGGGAGGAGAGGAGAGACAGATGACAAAACACTGCTGGCCAAGCGCCGTGTTATTATAATTCTTTAAGCGATACTGTTAGCGTGGTCAGTCTTTTAGCTGTGCAGCTAATGACTGGCTAGGCCTAATTACAGACTGCCTGTGCTGTGCTGGGACGTGATATTCCTTCCCCGGATGGTTGTTAACTTCCCCCACAGCCAAAGCCCAACCCGACTCCCATTACCTCCCTGGCCTTCATCGCCCACAAAACCCCAAATTACCTTTAAAGGTGTTGTATTGTCCTTTAGGCAAGCATTTTCCACTGTGCACACACCAGGCACACCCAGAGGGGCCGGAAGCATCATGCTGCTGTCAAAACTTTTAATGCGTCTAACACAAGACCAATTTGCTCAATAAATTAGAAAACAAGACATTAGTCTGCCGGGTCTGCAAATTGTTTGCTTTTGTGAGTAAAATGTGAAAAACAAAGATGATTTATTACTCATACTGTCACACTATTATTTCAAAACTAATGCTGCAGAAATTTATTTGGCTGAATTTGTCCTGTTATGTCATCTGGAAGACATTTGATATCACACGCCATATTAAATCTAGCTTGCTAAAATTGGGACAATTAGGAAATAACATGGCCCACGGGCTCACAGGGTGTACAGTAGGGAAAATAAAGTTTTAAAGTTAAAAGGTTGATTTATATTCTTTGCAGACTGAGGAAGGAATTTTATTAATTTATGGCAAAGCAAAGCCGTACAGCCAAGTGTGTAAAATCTAAAGGAAATAGACAAAAATAGCTTTTAGTGTCACTTATACTTTAAATGAGGACAACATGGTACCAAACTGATATAAAAGATGCAGTAAAATCAGTGCAGTGGATAACCACGCAGGTCAAGAGTGTCCAATTTGGGCAGCGAAGAAATCTATTTTTAGAAAGCACACAGAGCAAAGTAACTCATGCTGAAAAAGCCTCTATGTGGAAGTTAGTGCACAGTGGAGCAACTAAAAACAAACACTTTGCCGCCTTCCGGCCTCAGATCTCATGTTGCTTTTCAAAAAAAAGGTAAATTATCGGTGAAATACTCCTTTAGTTGGAGCTGTGGCTGCCTAAACTGATGTTCTGTAGCTCTGTGCCAAACAGAAACTGGGGGACAACATCCACATTTTGTTTCTCCCCATGAGCGCTCCACAAGACGGATGCTCTCCCCATCCATCCTGTCCTCCTCCCTGTCTCTGGAGTGAGTGATGCGGTATTGAAACCATATGCCCTCCTGAATTCCTCATGGATCCTCCCATCCCATCCAATCCCAGCAGTCCTATGCTGGCCTCGGACACCCGGCTGTCGCGAGGGGGGCCTCCCCGCTTCCTGTGTAGGATCTAAATATTTACACTCCCCGTCGTCCCGAGTGGCGAGGCGGAGAGGTCTTGATGTTTTGGGTTATGTAAAGTCCAATCCTCCAGGAAGCATTTTTAACAGTTTGTCCTTGTTAGAGCAGATTTCTGAGCTGATTCACTTCAGAGAAAGTTTTCTCATCCTGATATAAGATGGGACACAAAAGCAGACTACAGCCAACCTACCTTGTCCACAATTTGCTTTTAAAAGTAAGAGACGGTCTATTAGCATTTAACTATTTCATTAATTATCAATCTATTTTCATTTGACAAAAATATTTCTTTATATACTGAGAGAGAGCAACGATGACATTCGTGACCCACATTGTGATTACACGGTGTGCACCTTAGCCCTCTGATTCGCTAGTGTACCCCAGTATCAGTATCATCTTCAAGACATTTCGACTTAAAGTCCTAAGACATCTTAAGCCAAAGGCAGCTGTCTAGAAGAGAGTACAGGTCTGGAGCCAAATCCGAACATGTGGTACACTCTAACTGTCCTGTAGCATAACAAATGATGAGTCTTTGTTCTCTGTTATGTCAGCCAAAGCTTTCATCTAATGCAATTACTGAGAAAAGCCCAGCAGGATTTTTACTTACAACCTGTTGTGTTAACAGCAGCACACAGTAACCTACTGAGAAAGTGAAGGAGATGCACTGAACAAACAGGAAATAGAGCCAAAGAAATCTCAGCAAGGTTTTTCATAAAGCAGTAGTGAGAACAGACTTGTCCCACAAATACTTCTGTATACCACGCAGATGGTAGAGCCATTAAATGGGGCAGCAGAAGAAGCAAAGTAAAGGTAAATCGCTTCCCAGGTAGCCAGCCAAGTGGGACTGTTTGCAGCTGTGTGTCAGTGCACTACACTGTGTGGTGGCACCAGAGAGCCAAATGTGAGCCGGCTCTGGCCCAGATTTAGTCAGGTTTTTTTGGTGCAGACTTCAGTCGTTTTGGGTTGAGAATCAGCTCCACTTCGTGGCAAATTTTTGCGCCATTTTCAGCCCCTGGAATTAGCTCGAGTATACTAGGGATGATTCTCATACATCATTTATCACAAGTCTCACAGGAGACCAGCAAGCAGGTGTGCAGAGCTTAGGCTGCTGTTAGGTTGCTATATATATATATTTTTTTTAATGTATTATATTATTATATAACGTATTATATATATTATTTATACGTAACGTAATTGAGCATAAGAAAACTTGGAATATATTAACTCTAAGGAATATCACCAATTCTTAAAAAAATATAGAGGTGGTTGCTTGCTTGATACATTTTATGTATGGCTGCACACAGGGCTCTCCTCTGATACATAGCAGAAGCAAAGCTTTGAGCCATAAAGTCTTAATATTAACATAATGCTTCATCTGTCAAATTAGCCAAGGATCAGACAGATATTAACACCAGGCTCACTGAGCGTTAGCTTTGTGTACAGCACTAGTAACACAATGAAGCCTCACAGGAGCAGCTTAGCTTTGAGTGCTGTCTGGCCAGAATTACACAGCAGTTGAAAGGTGGGCGTATTAGGGTTTGATTTAATTTGAAAAGCTGAGGAGTTCGGGCTTATACCTGCTCATTACATCATACTGCTGAGTAGGAAGAGAAGCGGGGAGGACTAATGAGGAGCTTCAGGAGGATGAGGTCACCTGTCAAGATGGATTCGCCGTCTGCGTCGTAAATCAGTGAATATTCACTAGACCGCTATTTTGTGCGTCTGCCATTTTGTTGTGTTGTCCAACTTTTCTAGTGAGAACTCAAATTATTCCACGGAGTAGGTCTGTGCGGTTCCACGACAGTTTTTTCCTAACTGCAATCAGACTGTTAAACAGCACCACACTGTGAACTGAGACAAGATAGAATATACAGTATGTGTGCATATGATGTATGAGTATGTGTGGGATATGCGTATATAAATGTGTATCTCTACATTTCTCATATTTTTTAAATGCTAGCTATCTTATTTATATATCATATTTCAACATTATTTATAATTGCATTTTTTAGCTGCTGATTGGTTTTTTATGTTTTTGTGGTGGTCCGATGCAACGTAAATTTGTTCTACACTGCACTTCCTAAAGTGTTTTTGAATGACAATAAAAAATAATCTTGAATCTTGAAGTGCAATATAAAAAGTTGTAATTAGACTTGTCAGTGTCAAAAATCTTCTCTAACACCACCCATCTGTCTCATATTCTAGCCTTTGCTCTAGCGTTGTTTCCTAAAGTCTATTTAGCTGGATTCTCTAGCCAAACCCTATATTCAACTCTCTAGCTCTACCAGTCTGGAGAGGTGCCGTAGAAATTCCCTTCAGAAATAAAACATTGTATACATATTGCTCTGAAAAAAAACTACAGTCCCTGCTTAATATGCAGATTATCAAGATACACTTCACTACCTTTCATCCAAACAGACAAACTCCAGTAAAAACAGATTCTGGACATCATCCCTGAGCACAGCTTTTCATCTGATAGGGGCTGATTAGACAGAGATCCATCAGGTCCAATTTATCAAGTGTCTCGAAGAGGGATACTTCAAAACACACGCTACACATCCACTGATCTCAACGGGTTAAAGATCAGCTACGGATGTAGTGAGGTTGGGTTGAAGTCAGTTTTGTGTCTGACTGTGTTCATGGCTGTATTGTTTGATGAGCTCAGTGAAGGTTTGGTGTTTGTGTAGCGGACATCCGACTGACCTGCTGGGCCAAGCCCTCTGGATCCCTCCTGTGGTTGCGTGGATCGGTTGCGGTTCTGCTGGCGACGTTTTCCGCCAGTGGAGCGGGCGCTGCGGATTTGCACTTCACTGACTTTAAAGAACGCCACCATGAAAGGCTGCTTCTCCAGCGCACCGTCACGTCCTACGAGCCCCGCCTCCTTGGAGCTGATGCTCTGCCCTGTTTCAGAAGACACGGCGCGTAAGTTCCTTTCCGATGGATTTATGTTAGATTGTGTGCACTGTGTGCTTTAAAGTAAAAAGATGTAATCTCTTACCACTGCTGGTCTCCACGCTGACCTGCAGGCCCAGATTGTGCACCGGGCTCATCACCCACAGGTTGCTGGTGGCAGTGATGTCGAACTCCAGCCAGCCTTCCTCAGCTGCCCACAGCCTGCGAGACTCCAGCAGGAACAGGTCTGCCTCTCTGGGAGAACATGGGAGATGACACAAAAGAACAATCAATTAGATCATAGATAATAATAGAAATGTGTTTTGTAACTTGACTGTGAAGCTAATTTGCCAAGGAAACTGTTTGGGGGTATATTTTGCAATGACTGCCATTTAAAAAATAAAAAATAAAGATGAGTAGGAAAGAAAGAAGCCAGTTGTATCAAGCCTAGCACCTTAGCAGTAACTGGACTCTCTGGACTTTAAAATGAATTAGTTTATGTGGTTATCCAAGGTGCACTTTAAAGAGATATTTTGCTGATTTAAATCCAGCTCTGTGTCATGGCTGTTTGGGCACTGTCTGAAGATGAATGGTGTTTGGCCCCTGTCTGTGGCACCAGTGCATGAAGCTCTCCGCGGAACAGAGCAGCCAAGGTCTGCCAAGATCCGCCGGATGATGCAAAATGCGTCGAGATCTCAGCAGACCTCCACTGCTCCGCACCCTTCTCGGGCACTGCCGCCTCAAAGGGAAGCCGCACGCCGTTCATTTGCACACACTGCCCCACACAAAGACAACACATAGCTTGTGTAAAAATAGGCAAATTATCCCTTTAAGTTTCAGAACAGCCAAGCTAGTTAGTTCACATGCTTTTTGCTGACCAGGTTTGGAAGTTTTTTTTATTTAGTAGCAGGCAACTATCAAACTGTACCGGAGTCCTCCAAAAGGCTAAGTTAAACTAGGTTAAGAATTTCATAAACATCTTACAATTAAAGTTAGGTAAAATCTTGCAATGTAGATGGAGCCGACAATCAAGTTGTGTCAGCTGATTAGAATAAAAAGAGGCAGACAAAACTTGTATTGAGAGATGGAAAGAGAAATAAGAGGTGATGCACATGAAAAGAAGAGCCAACCCTGGCATGAAAAGAAGTTGTTTGTAATGCGCTTGACTCTGATAATTATGCTCTATGTAGCTGTTGGTACATTGTATTTTATTGCGTTAGTAACTCAAATGACAGCATACAATTCACAGTCTTGGCTGTCTTGGCCAGGTCTCCCTTGTAAAAGAGATCGTTGATCTCTTTTTTTTTTTTTGCTTGGTTAAATATGGGTTTAATAAATAAATAAAATAAAGTGTACGAAGCAGTGCTATTATAGCTCAGAACACCAGAGGACTGATCTACCTCTTTAAGAAACCAAATGAAACACAGGAGCTGTTGGTTTTTATCAGGGTAACAGCATCATAACAAAATGACAGAAAGATGGATAGCAGCACTTAACAGAAAATGCTGGGATACACTGTATTGTACTCCACTGTAGGTTTGACCATACAGTCTACCTCTCTGAGGGACAGGAAAAGAGGAAGGTATTAAATCTTTGGTATCAGGCTACAGGTATGTTTATATCATTTACAGTATTGTGTGTGAACGAAATAAGGCTACAAAATCAGAAGAATCAAATGTCAAAAGGGAAGAAAAAACGGTGGACAAATTAATGAAAAGAGAGCACAGGAGTTGGAAAGAAAAAGACAGAGTGTGAGTGATAAGAGGGCCTGTCCTCCCACTGTCCAATTACAGTAGTAATAACACAGCGTCGGGTCTGTCGGACCCTCCTCCAGAGCAGACATCAAAGCCTCACAATCATCCAGGTGTTCGGAGAATGCCCCTGCAGTCATGCATCAGCAGCCCCTCTTTATTGGTCATTAATAAGAGTGTTTCTGACAGTTTCCGTATGTGATTCTATTCCCCTTTTTCCACACACACACACACACACACACACACACACACACACACACACACACACACACACACACACAAACTGCTAAATTCACACGTTTGTCACAGCGTGGGCCAGTGTGCCAATGTTTCCACCTCATCGCCACAGCCGCTATTCGGCTCACAAAGGACGGCATTAGGGGGTCTATCAGAGAACCGCCTGCAGGGCCGAGGCCACTGACAGCCTACTGTAAAACTTCTTATTGACTGACTGCTTAAATGAACTGGAATAATAAGGTCATAGGTGAAAGTTGTTTTTTTACTACAATAAATCTCCTTTATAAGTCTTGTCAGTGAATGTTGTTAAAAATTTAACGCAAGGTGGGAGAGTGTAGCCCACAGCTGGCCAGGTTATTTCATGTGCTTTCATCTTTTAAACTGCTGAAAAGACATATTTTTAAGATTGTAAAAGCAAATGCAAGTCACATATTTGGATGGAGAGGATGCAGATGTTTTCAGTGCAAGAACGAGATCATAACTCGGACTCTACATGCCTGTATACTGTACCTGAGCAACATTTTAAGAATCAAAATAAAAGCAATATCACCGTTAGCCCGAACTGAAATACTTAATAAAATTATTAAAATCAACTGGTTAGGTACACTATAATAACTGGTAAAATGCTGTTGAATGGGTTTGGGTCAGTAAAAAACAGTCTTCGCAGCAACCTGCCCTTTCTCACTACGTCAGGCCTGCCACATTTCTGGAATTGTAATCTCTCACATTCTTTGCCTGCTGTTAGCGAAACCACCCCAATCAAATGAAAAGTACAAAGGGTGTCAGGCTAATTAAGCGCTCTATCATTACGGCTTAGAGTCAAGACAGGAGTCAGGTTTTTATGGGAAGGAGGGGCATGAGGAAGTTTACAGGCTACCCACCAATTGGGCGATTACAAAAAGGCAGAAGGCGGAAAATCAGAAAAACAACAAAGACTTAACAGCATATACACCGTCAAACCTTGGGCATCACATTCAACACAGACGAAAATAAAGATAAGAACGTAACATGAGAACAGTTACGACTTTAATGGCATATAGGTGTGACTGATATTCATGGATTCATCTGGCACCTTGAATTCACTCCTAAAAAGCACAAACCCAGCACAAGTAAATATCCTCCACCTATAGCACACCATCCAGGCTGTAATTTTCTTCAAGGCAAAAAACGCTGTCCTGCAATAATACAGAAATCAGAGCTATATGGGCCCTTTAATCTCCAAATATCTCCAAAAATAAAAGGCTTTACCTCCAGGCTGGAAAGCACAACATACCCATTGTAGGGATAAAGGAATGCTGCAAATAAGTAGCTCTTGATACCCATAGAAAGCTTTTGACAGACAGAAAAATATACTTTGCCAAAATCTATACTGTAGCTACTTTTTCAAGCTGAGTGGATCAGCTTTAGCATCAGTAGTCTGAGAACGTTTGGTGTGAGAGACACCACCTCAAGGTGTTTTACTTCTTGATGATATCCAACACAAAATAATACATGAATCAAGTGTAATAGCTCTCCACACACCAAGATTCAAAGGAGAAAGATACTTTGATGTGTATTCGTTGAGAAAATGAGAAAATACAATTTGAGAAAATACAATATAGAATGTTAGCCTAAATATGTATATCAGGAATTCTTATCATGTTGAGAGTTGGTTCTTGCTGGGCGGGCTTGATAAAACATAAATATCATTCAAATATCTTACTGGATGTTTATCTGCCCCTGCAGACTAAATGTAAATGTTTGGCATGTATGTGCTTATTTGGGGGAACAGGAGGATTTTGAAGCTGTGCTATTTCTGTAAGACATGGTTTTGCTTGATTTTATAATATAAACATGGCAAGGGCCCAGTGTGAGGAAAAAAAAATATAGGGAGATAGAGAGAAACACACAGACAGAGGCAATGTTTTTATAAACATAATCTCAAAAAGGAAAAAGTTAACTGAGCATGCTTTCTGTTTTCAGTAACACCCTCTCTTGTTGACTTGTTGATTTCCAGTACAACCACAGGGCAACCCCTCCGCTCTACAAGCTATGTTGAAAGGAATTCATCTTAGAAACAAAGATCGTTATGTGTGCAGTCAATGGTGAACCTGTACAGTCAGTCTGGAAGAAGACAAAGTAGAAAACGTTGATTTGTTCAATGTGCCACTGATATGGAATTGGTTTCATTTTCTTTAAATTAGCAAATTACTTTCAGAAAGCCTGGGCTAAAGCTTGTTGCATTTTTTTGTTCTTTTTTCCTGCTATTTGGCCTTTTTCCAATATGTTAATAGAAAATAACACAGAATCACATTCTGTAATCAATGTTTTCCTATATGTGTTACTGCAAGATGTCTTTTTTATGTTTGATGTATAACAATGTCTCGTGGAATAAATGTTCAAAATGTTCAAATGTTTGACATGACAATGTAAGTAGAAACTAACTAAATAACTACAACACATATATAATATTTCCATTTTAAAAGGGGGGTTAGCCTTGTTTTGTTGTGGAACATGAGAGACCCACGCTGCATTTCTCAGTTGCATGGATTCAAACCAGTTATCATCCTGTCAAAACCTTATCACTGTGTGTGTGTGTGTGTGTGTGTGTGTGTGTGTGTGTGTGTGTGTGTGTGTGTGTGTGTGTGTGTGTGTGTGTACCTGTCAGGGTGCTCCTTGACCACCTGGTAGACTTTGAGTAGGAAGGTGTCATTGCGGAAGGCGCGGCTCACACACTCCTTATAGAGGCGAAACTCTGCTGCGGTGACGGCCTCGCCCTCTGGGATCTGCGAGAGGTTGAACTTAAACTCCTTGTGGTGACGCCGCTGCGGAGAGAGCTCTCTGTCGTACTCCACTGTGGGATGGAAACACACATACACACACACAAACACACATATAAAGGATTGTAACGTTATGCACAAAGAGAATGAGACAGGGACTTACGAGAAAGCCTTTACTCTCTGCATGAAGTTAAATACTGTTGAGTTTTATAATAAATAATGGTTTGATTAGATTTGTATTAAGCTGATTGATAAAGTATCACCTACATTATTTCCCTTTCAGAATTGTAATATATCATTAGCTATTTCCATCCACACGTTTTTATCTGAATTAAGTGATATTGAATGAAAAATGCCTTATAAATACAATCGGTCTCATTGGATTTCATCTTGATCGATATATGGCTTATGCGATAAACGCTGATGGAAACGTTATTTGCCAAATAAATAAATTGTGAGTAAGTTTTAGGTTACTTTATGGTTGCAACCTACCTCAAAATGAAAAAGGACTTTTAGTTCATTTCTGCTCTGTTTGCACACATGGCGGGTGTCAACAAAAGAAGATGTAAGTGGACGAATGAGGAGACAAGAGACTTTTTGAATTTAATTTATCAGGAACTTGCGGAGGAAATGGCTAACAAAGGTTACGACATGCCGTGGGACGTCCTCCGGAGTAAATGGAAGGCGGTCCATGAAATAACTGGCCTTTAAAAATAAAAATGTGCATGCCTCTATGGGAATTTAACATAGGGGTGTGTATACTTACGCCACTTGTATTTTAAGGAAGAACAGTTATTTATTTACAATACATTATTCATTCACAAAGAAAATTGGTGTCCTTAAAAAGTTGGATTTTCCTGATGTTTTTTAATTAAGGCATTAAAATCAATTTCCAAAAGATGTTTTTTTATTCCTCTTTTTTTTAAATGAACTTTAGCATGGGGGTGTAAACTTTCTCATGCCACTGTATACAGTCATCCAGGCCAGTCTCATTCTCACATTGAACGCAACATGCAGGGAGAGGAGACAATACCATTATTGTTACGAACTCAGTTAGCCTGTAGTAGCTGTGTGTCTTTGTTATAGCCCAATTGCCTTTTTTTTTTTTACCTTTAATGCCTTTTCATTTAATTTATCATGCATTTTCTACAAGGGATGAAATTGCATATTTACAAACAGGGATTCAGTGTAGATATGCAGTAGTGATAAGTGGATATCCTTTTCACAGACACTGCTCTGAGGTTGACCACAGAAGCCTTTAAATCGATCACATGTGATTTATACTTAAGGTCTAATAGGTTTCGTGGCTTCTAGATTCCCTAAATAAACCCCTGTTATCATCAGTCCGAAGCAAAAGCCCATGTTTTTTTCAGGGGAAGCAAACTTCTGAGACCTTCTGCGACCACTTCTGACAGCATGAAATGAGAAAAACCAACAAATGTGCTCCCTCCTATGCTTTTAAGTGCAATATGCGCCATAATGATAATGTGTTCTCTGGGGATTTGGTTCCTGTCTCAGCTGGAGGTTTGTCTCCCACAGCAAAGAGTCAGTTTGTTGACGGACACACAGAGTGAGAAGAGGGAAATGAATAAAGAGGGACATGTCGAGTGCAATTAGAAGGTTGCGTTCAGAAATACCAATGCAGAAATAAACTGTAAATGCTAAGCCTATGCTTAGCTATGCCTAAAAAATGTGCTATATTCTGCAAAACACACAAAAAACTATTGACATAATAACAATTGCTCCAGTACCCAAAACACACATCAACACACTCTTACTATTCTTACTCCATTACACTCGTACTGATTTAAATACTTGGTAATGTATGCTCCCCTATATACACTCTATCTATCTATCTATCTATCTATCTATCTATCTATCTATCTATCGTTTCACCACTACAGACTGGAAGTGCAGACTCTGGGAACCAGAGTTGTATGTATTCTACCATCTTAATTTTTTCACCTGCAGTGGGACCAAACACATCTGTCCTGCTATTAATGCTACAGCCATTTCAGCCTGCAGGGTTTTAGCACAAAAGAATAGTTTGCCATTTTGGGAAATCCACTTTTTTGCTTTTTGCCAAGTATTAAATGAGAAGATTGATACTGCTTCCAAAAAAAAAAAAAAAAGGAAAATTCCCGCACACACTTGTCACCCCTGCATTGGTTTATTGGTTGTCTACGTTCCGGCTCTTTTTTCTTTGGAAATGGATCTTCAGGGGAATTTATTCTCTGCACCACAAAGGAGACAAAGCAAGTTTTGTGTTGCTTTCTAATCATTTTGAATATTGATACTACTCTCAAGTATGTACACTATGAAGCTACAGCAAGCAGAAAAAGTCAAGTTGGTTCACATAATTATGTGGTTATGCGACAAGTTAAGATAGCCAGACAAAGCTAGTCCGGTTAGTTTAGTAGAAGCAATAGTTTGACATTTTCCAAAATGATTACTTGAAAAGTGAGAGATAATATGAAGATACTTCCTGGCTTAATAAATGACAGCAGGCTAACCACTAGAAACACTATGGAGTCTTCGTCCTTCCTACATTTACCCAACATATGTATTCATAATTAGTTTGGTCTAGCAGCTGTCGACACATTTACGGTACATATTTGAAATAATAAAAAAAAAAGTGAAGGGGATGTGTATAAAGCCAAAATGATTTGCTTTATTTAAAACAAATATTTTATTTTGAAGATTCACTTGGATATGTTTAGAGTGCAAAGCTTTGGTAAGAAGAATTTGGTTTTGTACCCGAGCCAGGCTTGTTAAAACTTTCTGGTAATTTTATGATGTGAGGACCCACCCAAAATGAACCAATGACACATTTTCTTCCCAGAGTCATAGCTGAAGAGAAAATTGTGTTGATGTGAGAACACTGGAACCAATCAGACTCTCCCAAAAGTACCAGCCCCACCTTGTACCCACACCCAGGAAGGTCAAAGCTCCCCTCATCCCCAGACATTTCCAAGTTACAGAAATGAGCAGAAAATGACAGGGAGAGGAAGGCATGTCTTTCTAGCTTCATTGCAGTTCTGAGGGAAATCAGTAAAGTCCAATCCTAAAGCATATTGCTGTGACTTGGTCAAAACATATTACAACAAATGAAGCCTCTCACTTTATGTCAGAGCCGGTTCTGCCTCTCTGTACTTCAAATGCTTTCCTGTGAAGCAAAGAAAATCACTGACACATTACCGTCACTATGACTTCTATCAGATATGACAGTGACCATTTCATCATCGTACTCAGAGAGAGAGAGAGAGAGAGAGACACACACACACACACACACACACACACACACACACACACACACACACACACACACACACACACACACACACACACACACACACACACACACACACACACACACACACACAGAGTCGGTGTGTGGGGGCTTTAAGCAGAGGTCATGGCACTCTAAATGACTTTACAACACTCCCTTCAACAGCCCTGGCCTTAAAGACCAGCAGCTTGAAATTGTATATTCCCTATTTAAGAATCTACTGACTTTTCTGGCACAAAAAATTCTTTGATAAACTGACTGTAGGTGGTGAGAAGGTCAGGAGGAGTTTCACGTGTCAAATATGTATTACATCTGCTGCAATGCACTGCATGTTTAGTGTAAAAATCATGCACCTGACAGTACTGGCAGTCTGAGCATTGTAAATCTTTATCAGATTTGTTATTTTTTTTAGGGAGGGTGTAATGAACATATGCTATTGGTTGCATTATGGGAAATGTAGCATCTAGTGTGTTGGGATCTTGACCCATACTAGGGACAAAAAGTCAGTAAGTCTCTGCCTCTGTTGCTTTGATTTTGCCAATTCATTTCAAATTCAGTCAATCACTATTCCCCCCCACTTCATGGAAAAACACATACTAAATCGCTAGAGTGTCCCTTTGATGTTGGATTTTATTCATAAGTAACAGTCAGGCCGTGAGTTTGTTGCTACTTCCGTTGTTCTTTTCCCCAACTTTTTGTGAAGAGAAATTTACAAATTCTGACTTGTAACTACAACCAGTAAGCTGACCTGATTAGGCTACTCATAATAACTATTTTATATGATGTAAACACAGCATGAGGACACTCCTATGAGTTCTTAAAATTACACACATACCGAGTGGGAGTTATTCAGCCTTGGTTTTTCAGTAATCTCCAGTGAAGCAGCAAGGGTGTTAACAACCTGGTCTTCAGCTTCTTATACTTTATATTTTGTGCAAAAATGCTTCAAAATCTACTACAATCATCAAGAGAAGTGAAATTAATTAAAGCCAATAAGAAAACTGTTTTCAGTGAGGGGGGGAACATATTCACTCATTTCAATAGGCGATAATGAAATTCACAGGACTCAGGATTTCTTTTAACATTTTCCTCACATCTGAACGAACTCTCAAGGCACTCCTGAACTCACTGGCCTGTGCACCTTTAAATCAATCTTTACCTTTTATTGTCTCAGAGAGGGGGAGTTGTTTTAAGCAGTGCCCAGAGGAATACAAACAATTAAAACTAAATATGAAGACAGCCACACAGTCTCACATTATCACTCCTGTCATCTGTGATGCGGCCTGGGAGCTACAGCGTTAGCGGCTAAGTAGCATTCCAGCTGCTTCTCCACCTTCTCGGCTTGAAATTCGATTGAAATCAACTGAGGTTTTGCACCTAAAAATCAAAGAGAAGTCTTCACACAACGCGTACAGGCAGCCTAACCTCGGTGCTAATCTACAATGACGTGAGCTTTGAGACAGGAACACACAAAAGGGAAAAGGGATTTGGATGATTCAGAGAGGAATTCATTCAGAGTGATTCTAAAGATGGGGAAAGAGGGGTTTTGTGTCATGTGTGTGAATACTAATCTGTAGGTGTATTTTATGGCATTATTTTATTACCACACTCCCATCTTTGGTCACCATTTCATGGGAAATACACACAACCACAAATAAACAATGTTAATGTTTTTCTTTCATTCTCATTCACTTGAACACAAAGCGGCAGCCCAGGTTAACCAGAAAACATGAAAATTGCGAGGAATTTTTCCTTGGCATTCACCTAAACACTATGGGTGATGTAATTTGCTACAAGAAAGAGAAAGACACAAGAGAATAAATGATTACTGCTTGAATAGCGATGTAGGTAGAGAAAGACACATGAAGGAAAAGAAAGATGGTAGACAGAGAAAGATAGTAAAATTGACAAATAGTGAAAGAAAAACAAGAGAAACCAGAGGAAGAAATAATAAAATAGGAAAATAAATTAAGGATTTTTGAGGAGGGGAGGAAGTTTTTTGCAAATGATGTAAGTTGGATTATTTGAATGGAAACAGAAAAGTATAATGGGTATTTCAAAAAAAACAAGTTTGTCCATTTTAATAACCCAGTAGAAGAGAATGACTGTGGAAGAAGTGGATGAGATGACAAGACCAGACGAAGAAAGACCAAGTCAGTTTTCACAGAGAGGAAGATAGAGAGACCTAAGGGACAAAAACAGAGGAATAAAGGGAAAGAGACAGAAAGGATGAGAGATGGAGACAGTTAGTGACAGGTGGCGAGAGATGGACAATTTGCAGATTCACTTGTTTTGGTTCTCGTTTTGACCTGCGGAACATCTGGCGCTTCTGTACCAACCCTGCTGCTGTTCGTACTATGGCCACACACACACACACACACACACACACACACACACACACACACACACACACACACACACACACACACACACACACACACACACACACACACACACACACACACACACACACACACACACACAATTTATTCATATGGTTCTTATATTTATAGTCTGCGAAAATGAGTATTTTTACTGGAACTGAACAAAAATTCATGACTGCATTTTTTGAAAAATATATAATGTAATATAATATAAAGCAAATCCTCTACAAAGCAGCCTTGGAAGAACTGAAATCAGATAGACTGGAACTTCAGTGTGCCAGGTTGGCTTTTTATAAACTATGATGCATGTCCCTTTAAGAAGCAGAGGAAGTAAAAAGGGAAAAGGTGCTGAAAGAAAGACAAGCAAGTGAAACTTTAAGCCAGAAGGCTGTATGTGCAGGGCGAGGTGGGCGGTTGAAACAAATATGAGATAGAAGAAAAAGAGACGATTGATAATAGTGATTGATAACCACAACCTCTGGAGAAAAAAATTGAAGAAGAGCAACCAACTACCGGTAACATGTTAAAGCACATTGAGGATGCAAGCCCCAATTTAGGTAGGTATGATGGAATAGTACCAGAAAAAGAAGATAGATGAGTGGGATCAAATCTATAAGTAGAAAAAACAGGAACTAAACTAGAGAAGTAGTTTAGCCAAGGAGAACAGCAGTGTTCTTCCATGTGAACCAGAAACAGCAACACTGTGCAGGAGAGGCCCTCGGGTGGTTGACGGGCTGCCTTGTCTGTGGTTAGTGGTCAGCGATTTTGCTCACACTCCTGATGCTCTCCAGCCAATCCCTCGGAGGGACAGCTGGTAAAAAACCGCCTGCATCAAATCTCCCCTGCTTTCTTTCACACGTCCCACAACCACATGGCAAAATAACCGACAACCACCTTCTCTCACCAAAATACTTTTTCACTCAGTTGGTAAAATTAACTCAAGGAAAAGTTATGGATGCTTTTCTCAAAAGAGTAATTATGTATCATATTAAGCTTTTAGCCTCAAAGATCAATGAGTAATTAACTTCTCCAATGTGGCGCTGAGGCATGTGTAAGGAACCACCAGAATAAGCATGTGACACAGTTTTGGTCCACAATCTTCTGAATATCTTTTAATATTAAAATACGTTTCTAGTGTTGTAGACTTTCCTGTGGTATCCCGTGCTGCAGTGTAGATTAGAGTGATCAGAGCGCATGTAACTTTGATAATAGTCTTAATGTAGCTCTTATTATATGTCAGTAACATTTTACCAGGTACCAGTTGATGATAGACAGAGATTTGGTTCATACTGCCAATTTAAACAGGGTTATTTCATCCTTCTGCAGTTGCAGATATGTAAAACACATGCAATTCCTTCCACCTCAGACAGTAGCATGCTGAACTAGTTCTATGGTATTTTGTGCCACAAAACGTTCAAGACGAAACAAGCAAGACGATGCAGCTTTTGCTGAAGAGTTGCCAGTGTAGCCACAACTAGTGACTTTTACAGGACAGTTGTGTCTTCAATTTCCTTTCATGTCCCAAGCTTCTCCTGAGTCAGTTGCTTTAAAGACACCATCATAGGCGAGTGGAATGGGTCTGTTAAGTACCAGGTGATGTAGCAGGCTAATGGATTGCCTGGGGAAATTTCCAGACAAACAGCACCTTACTTTGCTGAAGTACATATTAACTAAGATTCAGGGAACAACTACTAGAGCAATAAATGCCTTGCATAAGCATAGAAGAATTGTTGAAAGCAGAAGTTGAAAAGCGTCTTGCACAGTCTTCACTTTTTCTTTTTTGACCCTATCACCAGAAAAGATTGTAGTTATAGGATGATTCTGAAAAACCCAGGATTACAATCAATGCCAACATTTCAAAAACTCTCACTTTCAACAATATCATGGCAATTACAGTTTGTTTAAAATCAGGAAAAGATTGTGGTTATGCTTAACAATAAACTTAATAATTAACATTAATTGCAGGTTTGTGACCGGAGGTGAGATCCAATTTCAAATGCATGAAAGCCAGATGTGCAACACGTCCATCCACCACTATAACCTCACAACCTTATTCCTCCAGAAGAATACACCACTTCAAGCACTGGTACTTAAGATTTGCATTACATGTAAATAATAATGAGACTATGGATGGATACTGGACTCTTATCTAGCCAGGATAAATACCTGTTAGCCACACCCTCCTCAATCTTTGTTCCTCCCAGACCTTCCTACACCAAGGCGCAGCGGAGGAGGGTCTGGCTAGTCCACACATCATTCCGGGATGGGAAAAACATGCTCTGGTTTATTGGCATTTCTTTAAACCACTCATAATCGTCGTGGGCGGTGCTAGGCGCCGAGCGGAGCCACAGTGCCGCTGCAAAATAGACTCGGGAAGGAACTTTATTTGGTGGAACATGTGTACGTTCAAAAGTTGTTTAAGTCATGCCCCAGAAAACTCACATTGGACAGATAGCCTAGCTAGCTGTCTGGATTTACCCTGCAGAGATCTGAGGAGCAGTTAACCATAGTCCTCAGAAATCCACCTGAGTTTAGAATTACAACACAAAGAAAGCGGAAGGTAAGGGACATCCGCCTGAAAAGAGTGACATTTGGCGGAATTTCTGAGCCGTACGAGAGCAATCCCAGAAGTGGAACGTCGTGTAGACCACTCCACCACACAACTCAGGGTTTACTCTTCATCTTCCTCCCAACAGGAAAGAGTGGATGTTGACATTTACTTTATAAGACAGGTACAGTTTAAGTATGATTTAAAAGATATCTCCATGCTCTCGCTTGCAGGCAATGTTTGGTTTTAGACTTTCCACTTTCATCTCCTGGAAGAAATAGGATAACTGCAGTCAGAACCACTGACCTTGTTGAACAACATGAGAACAAGAGCCAGTGTAGCTGTAAAACAAGCTGAGTTTCCTCTTCAGTACAGCAACGATTCCAGTATCTCCTCAATAACCACGCTTTGAGGGTTTCATGCACAGAACATGCCAAAACTGAATCCCGAAGAAAAAAAATCTCGTAAAAAAATCTCGTAAAAATCTCTGCTTTCTAATTAAATCTGTAATTTATTATTTCCTCTGACCTATAATGCATCACACTGAAAGAGAGGCTATGAGAGAGATAAAATGATTGAACGAGGGAAGGGAAAGAATAAAAAAAAGCACACATTTTTCATAAACACCCTTCAATTAAATATTTACAGACCAAGAAAATGTCAACATTGTTAAAGACTTTGCAGATGGCTAAACCAATCAAAAATCTTCCGGATGTCCAAGGCATGAGAAGAATCCATCTGTGTTTATGTAATTACAGCCAATAACCTGCCTGTTTGTTCTCTCAGACTTGATGGTCTCTGATGATAGGTCAGATATGTCTTCATCTTCCATTAATCTTTAATTCCTCCAGTGTAATTAAAAGGCCTTGTCAGATTGACTTTCACAGGGAACTTTTGCAGATCATACAATCAACTGCAACTCTGCGATCAGAATATCTCATTAAAAGTGGAAATCTTTATGTTGTAACCACCAGAGACTCATGCCAGAATTTATGCTTCAAACTCTTTAACCTTTGGCATCAATGCAGCGTGGAAAGACAAAACACAGACAGCTGTTGAGTTTTGCAAAGCAGATGGATACTTGCAGCTTACAATACACACACACACACACACACACACACACACACACACACACACACACACACCCACCCACCACAGTGGTGTGAGCTGCCTGCGTTGCCACTATGCTTGGCTGCCAACAGGAGCTGTTTCTGCCTTCTGCTGGGAATTCTGGCTCTTTGTAGGTAAGCAGCTGGCAGGACAGCTCCTGGGGTCGAGGTACGGACCACTGGGAATCATCATTAACTTTGAGCAAGGGTGTGTGTTTGGTTGTGCCTTTGGAGACTCACCCTGTGCTCTGATCTTCTCCTCTGACCCAGCATCAAAGCCGACACACTGAGCGCCACAGGACCAGCCAAGGGCCACTTGCAAGTGTGAGAGTTTATGTCCGATGCATGTAGACACACAAGTACACACACACACACACACACACACACACACACACACACACACACACACACACACACACACACTCTACATTTAATAAAAGGCTTACACACATGCATGCAGGGTAGTTACACGCACTTGGGCTCTAGCATATGCAAAGATACAGATGTAAATATCAAAGCGAAGAATGAAAAGATACACTTGCTGGATCCCACACACGTGAGAAAGAGAGGATGGAGGGGCTTACAGTCACATTCCCCACACTTTGTGATGCAAACACAGTCCCAGAAGTCAGTGGTGTGAGAACTCAAGGCCTGGCAGGAACATCAGTCCATAGCCAGGACATTAGGCAGTAAGACCAGCCCTTTTGCGGGCTGTCAAGCCCCATTAGCAAACACAGAACAGCGAACAACATCTATTCTCCCAGTGTCCAGCAAAAATCTGTACAGTGATATTGCTAATTATTATTATGTGTTCCTGACAGACAGCCAAGACATTTGCGTCATGCTCAGCAAGCCAGACACTTGTAAAGTTAGTAATATCTTAAGTTTAAATAACAATTTCCATAAGTTTGTACGAATAAAGTCGGTTTTGCCACAAAAACAGTGATACATTTTTGTGACCTGTTCAGACTGGATATTTGCCAAATTTGAAACATAATATCAATGACCTACTGAAGCAAATCACAGCAATAAATCAAATTGTGCAGTGACGTTTGTGGTGCTCCTGTAACCTCATGGACTGCACATGAATCAAATGCAAATAGCACAAACAAATAAAGCACTTCATGAGCCTGACAATTTATGATGCATTTTCTCCTTTTACACACACACACACACACACACACACACACACACACACACACACACACACACACACTCCAGCCTGCTCTTCTTCCATTACCTCCCACAGGTTAAAGTACATAATGACCTCACTAGATAGGCATCCCCAGGAACAAAGGCCCCATTTGAACCATGTAATCACATTTTTCTACAGTCACCGTCCTCCATATTATCCCTGAAAAACCATTTTGGTTTTTCTAAAGACCTATCCAAAACCATAACACATCTCACACACACACACACACACACACATGGAGGAAGATTATCAGATTTTTGTTTCCACCACCCCAAGCTCTATCACCACTTTGCTGCATTCCTTACAAGATGATAAAATTAAGTCTGGATACAAATCTATCTTTTGTTGATTTTGAGATTTTTAGCTAGTGAGCAGTGTGTGTGTGTGTGTGTGTGTCTCTAACCCCAAGGGTAGGCGGATAATTTGCTGTAATTGGTCATCTGTGGGGGCTTTGCTAACAGATAGATATCCAAGGTATGACTGTTGGACTGTGTAGTATCAGTTTTTTTTCCCATTGATAGACTGACAGCTGAGTAGTAGCAGTCATCAGCTCTCTGCTGAGTCTCCAGTTGGCCTCCAGGTAGCTGGATGTGTCATACCTGTGTTTCAATAGGAGATTTGATTCCATCTCTTCAAGCCTTATTATTTAGGATTAAGATGTGGACCCACTAACTTGACAGCAGGGGGAATATAAACAACACGGGTATGTGAATAACATAAGGTAACATAAAGGTAATAGTAACATAAAATAAGATAATGTTAGGTCAGCTCACATAAAGGCAGGTAAGGTAACATAGGGTTAGGGAGGAGTAAGGTAACAAGGTAATGGTAACATAAAATAAGATAAGGTTAGGTAAGCTAACATAAAGGCAGGTAAGGTAACACAGGGTTAGGGAGGGGCAAGGTAACGTAAGGTAAGGTCATGTAGGGTAACAAATCAGGGATACACTCCATAACAAAGAAGTACAAGGCAAATATTTGCAATATTATATACAAACATTACTCACAACTAGCAAAATACAAAGAAAAACTTAAGTGGTTTGATGCACTGTTTTAGGCCACAGTCATTTTGTATTTCCAAGTATCCCAGTTCGGAAAAAACAACAACAATGGAAATGCAAAAAGTTCCCAAACCAAACAAAATCTGTAAAAGTTCAGATTTTGATTTTTACTTGCAAATACATTTCTGTACATGTCTTACAGGGACTAGTGAAACATGGTAAATTATCATCTCAACTCGCAATTGCAGCGCACATTTTGAAAATTTGTTTAGACCCATGTTTGGTGATACAGATGAGGGACCTCACAGGGTTAACAATACGTGTGTGTGTGTGTACATATTCAACCTTTACACCCATGTCTATAATCAATCTTCATACAACATGTGTCTGTCTGAACACTTACAAGTCTAAATGGCCACAGAGAAACACTCATTGACGCTAATGGCCAGTTGTGATTTCCCCAAAAGCCACTGTAAAAACAAGTGTTCATTTCATTGGACACCGATTAGAGCCAATGAGCTGTCAACAAAAGTCGGTGCAACATCTTTTTCACATTCATAAGGAAATTCCATGAAATCAGGAAGAAATGAGCTGGAAAAAAAAAAACAACGAAGATTTTTTTTTTCCCCCACTTTATGGGATGTTAATAAAAATGTAATTCTACAGTAGAGCAGCTGTCACAACAGCATTTGGTCAGACTAATGGTGGCCTATACTTCACTGACTTAGATTGGCCGTCTTCACACAGGACTTGGGTCTGGTGGAAGGAAGAGCCACAGGACTCCTCATTAGAGGAAAGACTGTCACACATCCAAGTTCAGTAAAAAAACTACTGTGAGAGGAGCAAATGTAATTTGTTATTTCTAATCTTTACCATCCTTCAGCGACAGACAAAAATAGGGTTTTGGTCCTACCATTTTGATCACAGGGTGAAGGTGCAATTTCACTTTTGAAAATTGAATGGACTCATGCTGCTTGTGGGGCTTTTTGTATTAAAGCACAAGATTTCAGCTGGAGTTTGGTGCACGAGCCCATTTTTTTTCCTTTTCTAACATTTTGTTTTCTTTGGGGGACGATTTGGCAGAAATACTACTTACTGGCTGTTTTAGACACAAATAATAAAATAAACGCAACCAAACACAGCAGTTATAAACAAAACACTTTACTGTCGAACGTATGTGACTAACAACAATCCTGAACCAGAATCAAAAATCTCACAATACACTGCACACTAATACACAATAACATTGTCAAGAGTTTGTCAGATTGTGCGGATTTGCTGTTCTTTGGTTGCCATAGGATACAGGGGAAAAACATTTGGGTAGCCATAAGAGTAGGGTTTGTCTGGTTCTATGATTCTCTGCCATTAAATGTACGTTGCAAATCTATCAGCGATTTTTGAAAATAAAGAGACATTTGACTGTTGCTTGTTCAAAAAAAATGAAATCCCCAAATGCAGGATAACAGGTGGATACATAATGGTTGCATAAAAGATGCCATTAAAGTAAGAATTTATTGGGGAAATCAGTGACCATGACAGCCAGGGGGTCTGATCGTTTGAAAACAGAAACGTTTGATACTGTTCCTTCGATATTCTCTGTCCTTGATGTTCGGCTCCATTTCCTCTGCGATTTATATGACTGATGGCTACTTACTCCTTTCCTCTTGGGTCATGACCAAACAGACCCTCTCAGAAACGGCTCCCTCGGCGGCTTTAGAGATTGGTCACCATTCAGCGCTGAGTGAATACCCCATGGTTTTTGATAGGAGTCCATTTTGAGCTAAACAAAACATTTCTTGCTGGTTTTAAATTTACCAGGCCTCATTTTATTTATGGCGTGTCAATACAGGGATAATGGTCATCAAGAATCCCGTTTTATTGGCCTGTCAGGCTTTGTGGGAAAAATCTGAAGACTGATGACACAGGGATGTGTAGGTGTGTGTAATAGTCTTAGTAAGTAAGGCTGCTTTTTCGTTATTTTTGAGGTTGATTTATCAGTAGGTGGTGCCTATGTGTGTGTGTGCCTTTATATGCTTGATGGCTCATATATTTGTGCGTCTTATGTGTCCATGTGCCTCTATCAACGTGCAAAAGTACAGGCAGTAAAGAGACCTGCTATACTGATCTGTGGTTAGTTTCTGCTTTTGGGCAGCAGGTGTGCATGTGTGTGTTTGTGTGAGCATGTGTGTGTGTATATGCGTATGTCTGAGCTAGGCCGATCTGGTCCCAGATTTAGAGGAGGAAGCCGGTGTCAGGGCCAGGAGATGAATCTCTCCTGAGGGATCCGATAAATAAGGAAAAAATATCTTTGATAAAGGAAAACGCAGCTGTTTCCAAAGGAGAAGTCAAAATATTGGTGGCTTTGCATTCCACAGCCACAAGGTAGAAGGCCAGCTCAATCTGTGATGCTGTTTGGTACTCTATTTTCTCTCAGTTTCACTATGAACACCACCTTTTCTCTTCTTTCTCAGCACAGCTATATCTCCCTATCCTCACTTCTCAGTCTGCCTTCCTTTCCCCTCCACCCTCTCCGTCAGGAAGACAGCCGAGTCACAGTGCGATTCCCTTTGGAAAGTCTGCAGTGACCACAACGCATTTCAGCGGCTTAAAGGCAGAGCATATGATCCACTGATAAATCTGGGCCAGCCTCAATCTCCCCCCTGGGCTGACTTACATGTAAGACCTACTGCTTGTTTTACACACAGGCACAGCTCCAAAAACAGCGACGGTAACCAGATACCTGGATATTCAAAAAGCAGGTGGGCCTTAAGGAAAATCAGGAAAAACACAATCAATGTTTCTAATAAAATATCAGTCCACAATGTCAACACAATATTGGTGAGATAAAAGCATAGAGAACTTTAGCTTGCTTCTTGTTGTTCAAGTTTTCGGCAAAAGCCAGAAACACACACCCAAACCTTTCAAAATGATCTGTTATTTTAGTATGGGGGACCCCAGAGAGAACTGTTCTCTAAACACTTTTCTGTAAATTTTCACTAAAAGGTGAGGTTAGTGCAGCATGCTTTTAAAGCCCAAGTATTTAAAAACAGGTGGGGAAGGTTACAGCATTGGTATAAACCAAATTCATTAAAGAGGGAAATAAGTAGCCTACTTGAGTATAGATTTATTTCTATCCAGGTGTCATTTTAATGTTATTATCTGTCAAAGTCAAAGATTAGAACAGTGACTGATGTCCATGTAAGAGGCTAATTCTGGTTCATCACAACTTGATCAGACAGGTAGTAACCAAGCCAACAGTTCAGCCAGAAGTTCTAAACTGAATGTTTCGGAGGTAAAAGTGAGTGCACCAAAAATAAAAGGTGATGATCCCACAGAAAAAGAGTGGTAGATGAAAGTTCAACCAGAAAGTCTGAAAACCATGATGGATGTTTAAAAATGGACAGTTTTGGTAATCATTTTCCAAGTCGCCTTTGTAATTTTTGTTGACATGGAAGTTTATATACACAACTGTTTGATCATCTGACCACTTGTGTTACTCACCTCTTCTTAGCAATGTTAAAGATTTAGTTTAATTTGTTTATTAGTCCCCCCAGTAGGGAAATTACAATTCACACTCTGCGTACACACTTTTGTTAGTAAATCACACACAGGCCTGAATTACACACACATGCTCAGGACCTATACATGCACTAATGGAGAGATGTCAGAGTGAGTGGGCTGCCAGCTGAACCAGCCCCCTGAGCAGGTGAGGGGGGGAGGGTACAGTGCCTTGCTCAAGAGCACCTGGCAGTGCCCAGGAGGTGAAGTGGCATCTCTCCAATCCACACTCCGTATTTTGTGGTCCATATGGGGACTTGAACCAGTGATACGGACTGAGCTACTGCCACCCAGATGTTCCCTTCTCTCACAAATTGATTTAATGAGTACAATATTGTTTTTCTAGATAATTATGGCCAAAACTACAAAGACCCAACATGTAATAAACTGGCACACACACACACACACACACACACACACACACACACACAGTGTGTGTATTACAAGAGAAGTTCCTAACATACTGACCATATTGTACAGTATGCAAAAAAAAAAAGGCACCAACAGTGAGATGCGTAGAGTAGATGTGAGACTCAATCTTGGACAAGGATTTATACCAGACTTTTAAAACACTAAAGATAAGGTATCCAGGAGGTGTGGAAAGTGTCCATACTGGAGGAAGGACAGGGCAGAGTTTCCCCTGCACATCCTTAGTGATAAGATCCTTTTATCAAGAAACTAGGAGAGGATACATTTTGTTATGGGTGGCCTCTTTGGGGGTCAACCCCCTAACCTCTGGAAATATTAGTTTATGGTTGTACCCACTGACATACAAATAAAACCATCTTTCTTCATCTTACTTCTTTCTCACCTGATTGTCCTATCTTACTTCTCTGTATTTACAGCTTTATTATTTCAACACTCTCTCGTTTTTGTACTTTCTTCTGACATACTTTACCGTCTCTGATGATGCATGTGTTTAGAGGCCTACATTTAATTAGGAAAGCAGAAATGAAATCCGACACATATTTTATACGTGGAGCAAGTCAAAAGAATGACACATTATTTGCTGAAAGTACAGAATACCGGTATTCATGTCTTGCCACTCTTCCTCCTCTGTGCCCTTTTTCTCATCTTTCTCTCACACCCTGCCTCACTCCATCCCTACCGTCTCCGACTGTTTTCCTGTCAGTTTCATGTTTGGAAAGTCAGCCCGCGGGTCAGCCTAGGGCTCGTAAATTTGTCAGCGGCAGCGCGGTTAAAAGGGAGGCTACTTGCTCGGGAGGGTCAGGAGCATCTGTGCTCACATGGGGCCTTTTTCTCACTGTGGACCTACAGTTGTTGTTTCAGGCACGTCCTCTTTAAGAGATGACCAGCCTGGGAACATGTGAGGGGCCGAGGGGTGCAGCTTTCTTTGCGACACTGGTATTTGATGAAAACTTCTTGTATAACAAGGTGGGTGAATACACTCAAATTATCAGTGCAGACACACACAAGCCAAGTCATGTATGTCTGTATTTGTGTACTTGTAAGGACATACATTCATTCCATAATCCTTGACCCTGACCTTTGAGGAAAACTCCACCCTAACACACTTATCACTGTCAAGTGAACAGCTATTGTTGCTACCTTTGGTTCTGGGGCCATGGTTTTTAATAGTGATTATTTTTCTAATTTGTAAGAATAACTGGCCAAATAATATTTATTTCCATTACAGGTGCCATAATCTGTCATATTGGCTGACCCTTAAAATATTTTTAAAATCAAAATCACTGAACCAGAATGCAGCCACAAGACATCTCACATTTGACACAAACATAAAATAGTCTTGATCTCTTTTGACAGGTCAAAACATTAACCTTAAAGCCATTTCTTTATGCTAACAGCAATGGATGAACAAAACGTGCAATGCTAGCAACTCTGTGAGGCTGTACTCGTTAAGTCAAGACAGTTAGTCAAAAGCTGAATATGTCAACGTCATGTTGGCGCTAGAGGAATGGTCAGGGGTTCATCAAAGTCTGGAGGATCCATGCAGTAGGAAACCATGAATGTCTGAACAAAACTGCATGGCAAAACTTCCATCATGGTTCATCTTGTTCTGACTGTAAAATATATTCACAAAGAGACTTGTGTATACATAAATGTGTATATGTGGCTACCAGAACAAACACGATCACACCCTCCTTCCTCTGCTCCTTTAAGGTCTCCAAAGACTTTAAATCACCTTTCATCTGTCCCAGAGTTTCTCACCCCTCAAGCATCCTCTGGGTGTGCCTTTTTTTTCTTTCCGTTCTTCCCTCCTTTCTCTCTCTTCCTCTGCTTTTTTTTAATTTATTTACTAGAGATAAATCCCTGCAGGCTTCCCGGTGGCTTCACAGAAGAATGTGACAGCGGGAATGTTTACCGTGACATTTACGCCATTCCTGTTGGCCGCGGTTACTGCCAACAGGTTACTCCATTACCAGAACGAGCCTCTACGGCAAAGCAAACGATGGGGTCATTATCATAATGGATGGAGTTTACACACAAGGACACGTCGCTTCAGAGATCAGCGGTTCACAACCTTTAACATCGGGATGGACCAGAAATTCCAAAGCCACACCAACCAGTGTTTACTGAAAAATAAAATAAAATAAAAAGTCCTGTAATTTGTAATGTGACATCAAATGTATCATCATAGTGTGTTTAGCGTTTAAGAAACTATTAGTCTCGCATTGCCAGACCTATCTCCACTCGGAAGAAGATCTGGCTAGTCCTCACAGCATTCCGGGATGGGAGAAAAACATACTCTGGTATATTGGGATTTGTTTAAACAGATCACAATCGTCTTTGGGCGGCGCTAAGCGTCATACGCAATAACGACGCCTATGTAAAATAGCCTCGGGAAGGAACTTGTTTTGGTAGAACGTGCTCGTTCAAAAGTTGTTTTAGTTGTGCAACAGAAATCTTAGATTGGACAGATAGTCTAGCTAGCTGTCTGGATTTACCCTGCAGAGATCTGAGGAGCAGTTAACCAGAGTTTAAGACGGCAACACACAGAAAGCAGAAGGTGAGGGACATCCAGCAAAAACGAGGGACATCCGGCATCCTTTCACCGGCACTGGATTAATTAATACCATGAATGGAATTGTCACCGATATAGAGTGAGAAATTATAGACCTGTAAATGTTTTTAAACCAGGGCACCAGTTCATAGTTATTGTTTTATTTTTTATTTTTTTATTTTTTTTAAATGTCACCTCGTATTTTATCATTAATCTTTTTTTACCAGAAGTATAGTGGAAAAATTCTTTGTGTATGCTTTTTTTTTATTTAAATTATTGGTAATTTGGTATTGGCGTTACCCACAGTAATATTTTCACTATAATGTCACTAATCCCTAAAAATCCAAGCCATGCCTCATTCATACTGTCTTTAACAACAGAAGATGATTGTTGGGTTCGGGCAGATGTGCGTGGTGAATTAACAGCTTCATTTTGATGCAGTTTGGCATCCACATGTTCTTCTAGCTTCTTCTTACAGTCCCTCCAAACCTCATCACATGGACCTAAACTCAAACACAGGCAGCCCGTGTTTTCAACCTATAAACAGACTGGGTTTTGTGGCTTTAGTTACGCGGAGATCTGGGGAAAATGCAGCAATCAAAACAAAGAGACGCATTTGTTTGCATCTTTGTCTCTCTGTTTCGTAATTTGTCTCTTTCTTTCACATATACAAACATTGTATATACACACACACACACACACACACACACACACACACACACACACACACACACACACACACACACACACACACACACACACACACACACACACACACACACACAAATTCCAGGTTAATGATCTCCTGTGCGTGGCCTCTTCATAGAGTTGAACCCAAGACAAAGGCTGACAGCTTCACGGCGCTTTTAGCAGGAGAAAGCAATAGAGGAGTAGACACACGCTCTTGGTCTCTCCTCGTTTTAAGCCCATACACTCACATGTACACAAGCAGGTACAACAATCACTAAACATGCACTGAGCATTAGCAATACAACAAGAACACAGTGAAAAGTCATAATCACCCATACTGATGTATATAAATCTTGTTTGTTTCAAATTTGCCATTTTATACTAGAATTATTTTTTCTGGGGCTGGAAAAGCCTTTGAGGCTCATTCGTTTGCTTTGGTCCAAATGAGTTAGTAAAGCTGGAGCAATTTGCCCTCGGTCGGTTTGGTTTCACACTTGGAAAAATCCAAGCGTACCAAAATGAACCATTACAAATCAGGCAAGAATGTCCAGCCCTCTTATTGGTTGGATATGTCTGGGGGCGGGAGCAAGAAAGTAAATACAGGAAGAAAGCCCTTTGTTCTGGTCTAGTGGTCAAACCAGCTCATTTCATTAAAATTATCAGACATTGATTCGCAAGAGACGTTACTACGTCTGCTCTGGTCACCGAGACGTTGCTCTGCTCTACCGGCGTCAATCTATTTCTGTGATAGAAACACTGCAAACTGCTATAGTTTGCTGCTCTGCTGCATCGCAGGCTGCTAAACACACCTGACTACAGCAGACAATAGCTCAGACTGGCGGAGTTTGTATAGTTGGTGCAGCTCGAGTACGGATCACATTCTCACCACAAATAAACTGTTCCAGAGTTTGATTGAAAGCGTACAGAGACAATCTCTTCAAGCAGGCCTCGGTACGCTTGTTTGGTCCGCTTTTGGTGGCACCAGAGTTCGACACTATAAACAATAGGTTTAATACAGAACATGTCTGTTCATATGAGCTACTGGAGGAGGCCATCATATCAACCCGTTTCTGAGGAAGCATGTAGTCACGAGTCTGTCTGAGGTTAACATCAATAATTTGACGCAAGACAGCGAGAAAAAGATGTGTGAAGGCACAGACGGATGTGGACAAAACAACAGATGTGTGAGAGGACAGTGGAGCTCTGCCCCGTCCTGCTTAAAGCCCAGCAGACCAAACAGCAAATTCCTCCATGCCTGCACCCAGAGGTGATAAATTGGAGCAGCGGGCCCCAATCAGATGTTCCGCCAGGGTTATCTGCTGTTCGATAGATCGTTACCAGCCACGAGTGTGGCGCACTTCACCTCCTTATCTCGGCACACTCCTCCATCCCGCACCGAACTGGAATGTCCAATGAAGACGTGAGATTGGACGGCAAAAGAAATAAGGACAGAGAGAACAAACAAGGCAAGGAGTGTAATCTCTGCACTAAGCCCCAATCTCGGCTACCATCAAGTCAGAGAGTTATGGCGTGAGAGGGAGAGATATCAGGGTGGGTGAGCGCGGGGGTGGAGGAGTGATGTGTATGTGCATGTAGCTGGGTGTTAAGAGCAGTGTGTGTGACAGAAATGACTTCAAGTGTAAATGGAATGCTCTCTCAGAAATGGTTATCTACCAACCTTAGGGTCGACCAACCGTGTGTTTGTGTACATCTCCATTTATGTATACGCCCACAGCAACAGGTTAGCTGCGTCAAATACTGTCAGGAGACACACACACACACACACACACACAGTAAGGTTTGTGGCAAAAACTCAGATGGACAATAGAGTTGTCTTGTAACACCTCATCTTTTACGACCGACATAAAGCTGGACTGGAAAAGACATAATCGGGTCAACTGGAGATGTTTCCCCCATCAACCCTGTTTGTTTCTTGAGGCGGCTGTGTGTTTTGCCAAAGAGCTCGACAACCAATACAATCCAAACATGAGAAAAAGGAAGCACTTTAAAACACTGTAACTCAATAAGCAGAATTATTTGTATGTCTTGGGCTGTTCTTGAACATCACTGTGAGTTCAAGTGAACTTGTAGCAGCAGTGAATTATCTGATACTGTAAACAGGTGAAAACAAACGCAGAGGTTTGCAGTTTGTCAATGTAACTTTTCTCACCATTGCAGGAAGGTTTCAACTGCCAAGTTTATGTCTCAGAAAAGATCCTATATTTCACTGCAGCATATCTCAAATGCCTCGCTTAACTTCTGGCTAATATTGTTTACGGTACACTCGAAGTCGTGGTGAAGTGACGGGTGGTCCTCTGTTCTGGTCTGGTCTCTGAGGCTTTGCAGGAAGTGTTTCAAGACGATTTAGTGAAAAATTTCCAAAGCTCCCTTCGGCATCAAACAACTGACTCTTTGATCGAAGCCAACTAATTATTTGATCATGCTAGGGCTTTGGGACACGTTTCGCAGCAAAGGAAGTGGCTTACCTGGGCTAAGGAGCTGAGAAATGCAGCCAGGCATCATAAGACAGGGAAAACAGAGACCTAATAATGGCATTTTATTTCAGAATAAGCCCAGGGCTGTCTGGACCCGGTTAATCTCATGGAAACCCACTTCTTAAAGCTTTCTGGCTTGTTTGCCTTTAAAATGTGGGAGGTAGGCTAGTAGAAAGCTTGGCTGTTGACTTAGGTAAGAGGTCTACTGACAGCTCAACTATGCAATGGGGTGTGTAGAGACAGAGAGGAGAAGAAAAGGAGAGCAGTCCTGATGACAGACAAGTGCACAAACGCATACATGAATCTTAGAATATTTCAACTGGAGGAGGCATGTGTGATTTAACTTTCCAGACAAAACGTGATCCGATTTGTGTTCTGACTAATGGAGACACATATCTGGCTAAGTTTAAAGAAACATTTATTAAAATGCATCTGGATTTTATCCTACAATGAGACACTTGAAATGGCAAGTGTAAATGGGGGCCTTACAACACAAAACAGGGGGATGGGTTCAAGCTCACCTGCTAACCATGAAAGGGTATTTAAAGCCGTAGGAAAAGAAGAAAAATATTGACTTTAAAACCTTGTTCCAGCAGACAAACAGAAAAGGATGGGAGAGCAAACAGGCAATGGGAGCTTTGGCTGTGCTGTGAGCCAAGCCAAGCTCAGAGAGGCCTCCACACCTGTCTGGCTGTCTGTCATGAGAGAGCAACAGCAAAGCCAACTCATCAGTTAAATGCAGATGACACAGGAACAACATTTGAAGTTCCTGTTCTGTGACCCAGGAAACCAAAGCCATTTCCGTGCATCCTTGACTCACCATAACCACGAGGTCACAGCTCAACCACAAAAACCAAACCTGATAGGAATAGCAAATTTCCCCCGTTGGCTATTAAAGCCCTCACGGTGAGCATTAAGCTCCTGTATTCGTTTCCCCCACTGGGACGCACCTTACCAGGACGGGTCAGTGTCTCCCCACTCATTCCACGATATATTACCTTGTGAGCGATCTATAGAAGATCTGTGACCAGAGATTAGCATCTAAAAAAGGGTAGGTCATCCCTTTTCAACTAAATAGGTCTTAACCAGAGTTCTCCTTAAATATAAATATGAAAAAGATACATTTGTACTTAAAAATTGAGTCTTCTCAGAGGGACTTTTCATTACATTTGTGTCTCTTTAATGTAAGAATATCTGTTTCCTCTCACAAATGAAATTACGTCATGTTCAAAGTTAGTGTGTGCATGTTTAAGCCACTGTTATAATCTACATTCAGCGAGTGCAGATTTTAAAGTGTGTAAACTGAAATTGAAAGGGGAACTATGCAGTTCTTTTAGCTAAATTTACCTTACCTGAACAGCTTTTGGAGTCATTGGAATGGTTATAAGACTTTTTTCGAGTTGAATGGTGGTGAGCGGAAAAAACACCATTGCCACTTTTGGCCCGCGAGCAGCCGGACTCAGCGTAAGTAGGTATTGCGTGATATCAGGTCTTGCGATGTAACAAATTACTTCATGCCACTGCATACATACGCCCATTCAGGAACCGGCTAACAAGGTAGCGATTGAGTTTTTTCACACTATATCTACAGGAATGTGTATGGCATTGCACCTTTGAGATAAACAAAATAGGGAGCCATTCAAAGAAAAAACGCTCCATAGTGTTACTAGAAGCCTAAAACTCCACAGGGAACCTTTAAAAGTGACCACTGCCATTACCCGAGGACCCTGCTGTGTATTAGGACACGCTCGGAGCTGCAGCGTGTTACACAGCATGAGTCATTCAGCACACAAGTGTTACTTCTCTAAACTTCAGTGGAAAGCAGGACATCCGCAAGGCTAACAGTGATGAACGTGCTTTTGAACGAAGATGAAAAAGGAGCTGGAAAGTATGCTTTTCATCCTACAATTTGATGTTTTCCACCACTTGCTCTGCTGTTTTTTTCTTCTTTTTTTTCTCAATGGGTCATTCTGAACAAGTGATGAAAGCTAAGGAGAATAGATGACTGAACAAGAGGCCGACATTAATCATGTTTCAGGGGGGCATATGGTTTGCAGCGAGCACTTGAGACTGGATGCAACACAGGGGCTCCTAAATCTACCCAAACCCCAGGAGAATTCCCTTCGAAAATGATCTCTCTCTCTCTCTCTCTCTCTCTCTCTCTCTCTCTCTCTCTCTCTCTCTCTCTCTCTCTCTCTCTCTCTCTCTCTCTCTCTCTCTCTCTCTCTCTCTCTCTCTCTCTCTCTCTCTCTCTCTCTCTCTCTCTCTGCTGCGAAAGACATCAGTTCACGCAGAAGCTTAAATCACTGTCATCGGTTTATTTGCTATGGGTCAGTTTAAAGTCTGAGATTCTTACATCAACACCCAGGGAGGATTTGCTGATGTAAAAAAAGGTGACTTCAGTTTTCAATCAGATCATCAGTGTAAAGGGAGCCGCTGCTTTCTTCATTGCATTGATTTGGTTTCACAAACACAGATTAGGTGGGAAAGGTGCCTTTCAATGAATACCTCTGCTTTAGGCTGTCTGTTAATCCTATTTTTCAAATCGCTTCAGGCAGATTGTTTGGCTTCTTTGCTTTTCTTCCGTTCATTTATCTTGATTCTAATTTGTGGTTTCACTTTGGCCACACATGATATCCAGATTTTTGGGCTGGTTTTGAAACAAGAAAGACCACCCAGGAGTGTTTCAGGCCTCTTTCTTCTATAGCTTTCTAAGGGGCACCTCACAAACCGCTCCAAATCGAGCAAGAGACACATTAAAAACTAATCGGATGGCGATGACACACGGTAGTCGTGCAAGGCCTTATTTGCAAAGCAGATGGAAAGCCTTGGCCTGTCCGACATTAATTACAATCACATTCAGGGAGGAAGCCTTCCCTCCTCCAGGGCGGTTAGGACTCTGTGTACGGCTGGAGGAGATGGCAACCTAATCCCCCGGTCATCACAGAAATCTGAGGGAATTGTCAAAAGATGCACAGGACGTGATTAATCAAAGTGGAGAGCCAGATGTGCAACAACACAGAATAAACCCAAACTGACACAGCACAGGAATACCAAAACCACAGGCACACAAACACCACGCAGCCACCACCACACTCCCACACAGAAGCCAACAGAGGGGCTTCGATATTTGAGACCAAAGTGACGGCCTCCTTCTGTCTGAATATCTGGTTTTCATCACTACATGTTGCAAGACCAATACTCACAGGACCAATAAGTGAAGAAACATTGGCTTTTTCTTACACCAAACCCAATTCTCTTCTTCATGTGTGGTTCTAAGGGACTATTAAATGGTTATTACGATATTTAAAAAAAGACTTCCAGTTTCAAAATAAGTTTAAGTCTAAAAAAGAAACCATGAGACCACATTCTTCAGCAGTGATACATTCTCACTGTTCTCATGGCCGGATCATGACAATGCCCTTAGTTCCCAAGAAAAATGTCAATCAATCTGGATTTAAGCCCCCTTGTCCAGCAGCATCTGACTCTGGCAGCGCCTCTGTTTATCTTGAGGCGCTCTGTTTAGAGTCTCCCTGTAAACACTGGAGCTGCTAATGGAAATTAGGCCTTTTGGCTTGTTTGTTCCAAACTCGTTATGATTAAAGTGTCCCTCTTTATCGTCACTAGAGCTAATTAAAGACAAATCTGCTTGGGTAACACAAACAATGCGACGCAACTTTAACTGCCCAGAAACCGCAACTCGCTGCGCTGGAGGTCGGTGGCAGGAATAACCTTTTATATACAAATACCAGAGGTGGTGGTTGATGGTTTGCTGAGGATACTAGGTCTGTTTTCCCCGAGAAGACATAAATCATGAAGTAGATTGCACAGCATGACTGACCACAGAATTTCGTTCCTATAAATGAGCCGAGGAGGGCCAATCTAACAGTGTAACAATAACTTACTCCGAAACAATATAAACCTCATCAGTTGTTCCAACCCACAGAGGACATGAGGCAGCATGTGGCTCTGTGCGGTTCATACAATGAGCTAGCTCAGGATCCTTTACTAAACGACGTGAGTCCTGGAGCGCCTGTTGCGCTACTGTCCTGTGTTTAAATTAAAATGTGGGTCAGCTGTGAGCTCCAGGTGTCTTCAATGTAGGTCAAATATGGGGGAGTTAAAATGTTTTAGGAATAAGGAGGAGCATAATTAATGCCTCATTTTTTAAAACCATATCCTCATAAATGTACGTTTTTTTTTATACAAAGACCTCCTAGCGACCCTCCACTTCAACCTTGCTTGTGCCAAACACCTGTTCACCTAAGATTTTCCATTTGATTCATCGTTCGAACAATTTGACAATTTAAAAAAAAAAAATCTCACAGGGGCGCAATTACGCACAAAGAAATCGCAGGGGAAAAATATATATATTCAAGTTACTTACCGAGATTAACGAAGCTCATCACCATGTCTGCATCATTCAGAAAGGCAGTTTCTTGGTACGTGGCCAGAGGAGGACTCTGGGTCGTCTGCATGGACTGATATTGGTCCAGGATGCCTTCCACTTGGCTTTTCTCCTCGCTAGATATGGTGTTGTATAAGTCCAACATAAAAAGTGGAGCGGAGTTGTACTTTCCGTGTGACAGATGTGGTCTCGGTCTGTGTGGCAGCCCGAGGATGGACAGGATCTCCTTCTGCATCTCCCTCTTCTCGTGCGTTCGCAGGCGTCGGTGGATGAATCCCGGGTGCACTTCGTTGTGTCCATCCAGTGAATAATTACTCCCCGCGACCAGGAACATGCAGTAATAAGCGCTCCACCACAATCCGACCAAGGCAAGCCAGCAGCTGGTCATGGTGTTGTCGCGCTGTGCTCTCCGGAGTCCCAAGTGTGTCTGGCTTGGAGATTCGGTCGCCTATCCAAATGTTAAATAGGCGTAATGGTAACCTACACCAAAGTCCGTCTGAGCGCACGGTTATCTGTCGTAGCCGCAGATCAAACGCGAGAAAAGACACGTGAATCAAGCCATCTGAAATGCTTCCTTAAGTGAAATGTGCAAAATAGTGTCGGTCCTGCTTTCATTTCTGATTCCCGTAGCGCGCGGTGCTGCTTCAGGATAAAGTGCACCATGAGAAACTTTATTCTGAGCGCTCCGGTAAATCGGTCAAAAGACACCGTTTGAGACGAAATACATCAATAAAAGAATAACAAGTCCTCTGAAACAAGCCATTTTACTTCACGCGGATATGTTTGCTCTCCAAAATATACGATTTTCCAACGCTGCGCACCGACAAAAGCCGCCCTGTAATAGTTCAAGTGGTGTCGGTGACGGTCACCTACTCTTATATGCTGTGTATGAGAGTCTAACAGGAATTAGCAGGTTGCAGTCCATAATATGCGTGCGCGAGCGTGTGTGTGTGTGTGTGTCTGAAACCGCCCACTCCGTGCGCACTTAAAACCAGAGGTGGAGCTCTACAGACTACAAGGAGAACTCGAACATCATATTTCCATATTTTGTTCGCTGCGGAATAACAGCCTGTCATTTAAATAAAAAACGCCAAGTTAGTCTACTTTGCATTAGTATTGCTCATCATATTTGTGTTGAATTCTTTTAGTCTCTGTGACATAATGACGCCATCATAAACCCAGATTTGTATAGCCTTTTTTTATTTTAGCCTGTTATTAGGTTATAACTTAAAATTCACCAGATGCGGTTTAATGCTCTGCAGCAGGCCTGTAGCCCACAGAGTATGTCCCCAAAATTAAGAGTTACACTTCGGTTTCATAAGGCTTGGATAGTTGCGCTTTCTTGCAACCATTTCCTCCTCTGAAAAAGTCGGCACAAATCTGCTATAATGAAGCATTGATTATATCCTCACACACCGATAATCAAGGTGTGTGTGTCGGCTCAGCTGAAGCAGAATAAATGTTACCCAGTTGAGGCACGACCCCTGACGATGGAGCTGGAAACAGCAAGCAATGGCGCACAGCAACCTAACAAGGAGAAGTTATCCGACACCCATTTAAACACTACAGAAATAAACTGACTTAAGTGTTCTAAGCAATTGTATAAATAACATTTAAAATCTCAGCCAGCTGCATGACGGGGCTGCACTTTAAAGTAAACGTGAACCGAGCGCACAAATTAGTAAACTGTAGGCTAGATCCTGTACTGGCAGGGAACAGCTGACACTGGCCCAGAAATCTCTACATGAATAAAAGGGAATTCTTTTAAATCCTTATTTCCTTCTCTAATTCCACTTCCTCCCATCATTCCTTTAACCCTAACCTGTGTTGTGTCTTCATGGCCCCTTCAAACTATGATGGTCCTGGTGATAAGGTCCAAAGGTGTCCGTATCTCTCTCTCTGTGTCTCTGCTACTGCCAGAGCATATCTTATCTGCATGTGAAGAGTGAGAACCAGCATAACACACACACACACACACACACAAACTATGCTGGTGTTTTGCATGTTATACAACATTCAATTTATTACCTGCAATGTCTTCCTTTTTTCTGTCTACCAAGCAGAAATCCTGTAAGTACAGTATGAACATAATATGCAAATATAATATAATCTTGTTTGAGACAGCATTATGCATTTCCTAAAGTGTGAGTGTGTGTTAGAGAGGCAACCAAAAGATTAAACTCTAAAATAACAGGGTAATAACCAGTGATAAAGACGCCCTACTGGCCTGAGAACTAGTGCTCTCAAGGATGTCATTTATCAGGTTGTTTTTGTTTTTCCTGTAGCTCAAAATTCCCATTTTCTAAAATTAGATCCTATTCATGATTTATAACACATATTCAGTGGTTAAGCAGAGTTTTAGTTAAAAAATAAAATAAAGTCTCAATTATACAGTGAATAGTGAGTTTTCGCAATATGCCTTTTTGGCTCTGGCACTAAACAGAGAGGCAGGGAAATAGTCATTTTGTGGATAAAACTATGAAAGAAAATAGGGGATTTTTACCACCTCATATGAGTCAACTCATGGTAATAAACAGCATGAAATCCTTGCTTTAAACACTTCATGGGCCATTAACTGTGGGCATAGCTCAAGCTTCTTCTTCCTTGGTGCTCTCCAGTGCTATCACAACATTCCTGTGATAAACAAGATGCACACTGCAGGCTGATAATGACTGAAAGGAGCACTTAAATACTTCTATGTGTCCTTAACATTTTGCTTGACATTAAGCAACTGAGTGTTTGCATCCCTGGAGGTAGAGCAGGTGATGTGTGTGTATGCTGGGTGAATTGGAAGTAGAGGGAGGAGGAAACATTAAACAGAGGTTCTCTGTCCTGTCATCACACTGTCTAGACAGGACACCTCCTAGACCTAATGAGGTATTTGTCTGCCTGTATCACACACACACACACACACACACACACACACACACACACACACACACACACACACACACACGTAAAAGGTCACGGCGGAAGAGTTCACATAAACTTGCACAGAGAGAATCTTGTGTTGTGTGCTCAAGTACAACACACACACACACACACACACACACACACACACTTGCAAAATTAAGGGGAAACGTGCTCCAAAACCATAGGAATGCTTACACCTGGCACTGATCTGACAAGAAGTGCTGAATCTTCTGCAATAATTACAGTATATATTGCTATGGTTCCCCGGTCACACGCACATGCACCAAACGTGAACGCACGTCTTATCCCAGTAATCAAGTGTTTTTTCAAAGGAACGATGGCGAGCTGCTGCAGGTTTGGTGCTTTTAGTCTTGTGTGTTGGATTAGTTTTGTGGTCACAGCCTTCCTATAGGCCAGCACATAAAGATCTCTCAGATTCTCCTTGATGATTTTCTTTAAAAAAAAAAAAAAATTCCATTTCCATAAAAACAGTGCAAGACCACTTTTTTTTAAACATGTATATTTATAATTCACACAGAAAGAATAAAAGAGGTAGTAGGCTGATACTCAAATGAAAGAGAAAAAAAAAAATGGCATTTTGGTTTCAGTTTTGGTGAAAACAGAGTTAGCCAAGTGTCTCCAGTGGCTCCAGTCTATTCTAGACATGGAACTCCCAGCCATCAGTGTTTAAATGTGTAGCTTGTGGACTGACAGCTGTACTTTACAACAATTGCAAATTATGGCTTTAAAATATACATTAGACTTACATTACATTTGTGTCTTATCTTTCTGTATTTGAGATGTCAATTCTTCAAAAATGATGCTTACAATTGCATCTCACACAAAACCAAATTAATAATAAACCTTAAAATACAACATTCTTTCTTAGTTCTTGCATTTAACATAACTACTAGTCAATAAATCTATAAGATTTTAAGCTAATATGGTTGGCGAGGTAAGGATTATCTTAATATGAAATTGACCAGATTGTCCTAAACTGAAAGCACTGGACCTGCAACATGGATGCAGCAAGATGTGTTAGATCACCTGAAATGCACAAGGTCTCTGCAAATTAAATCCTAGAAGAATTTCCCTCCTTTTCCTGCTCCAGTAGTGAATTTGGTTGCCCCGGTGACAGCTTCTGATTGGATAACAGGGATTCCGTGCTTGATCTCATACTGCATGGCCTGAACAGAGGAAGACAGATTAAAGCAATTAAAAACTACCTTTTCATATCAGAAGATTTTAACTTAATGAACTCAACCTGGTGGCAACTTATAAGGGCAAATGTCCCAAACTGGTTTCATGGTCAATATTTCAAATATGGGGGGAAAAAAAGCAAGAAATATTAACTTTGAAAATGTGAACGAACATTGTGCAACATTGAACAATTGTTTTTGGTTCTTTAACATTCAGTTTTTTGATCTGACACACCTGTCTGAAGCCGACATGTTGGTATCATATATAAGGCTTGATAGCGTAACATTGCTACATTATGTGTACCTGTGTGAAGGAGGGAGCATCGTAGCAGCTGTACATGGCTGAGGAGCGGTCAGCCCGCAGACACTGCTGAGGGAAGGAGCTAATCTGCTCTGCTAACTGCAGGGCGGCCTGTAAAGCTGTGGTTGGAACATGAAGTCAGTCCAACAAGGTGTTACAGATGAGCATATGCTGAAAGATTATGTATACACTAGGAAATGCAGCCATTTATAACGTTGAAAATTCATACAGGTTAATGTGTTGATAACCCTTTCTCTTATTACAAAAAAAACTAAATCACCAGCCCTTCCATGCCGTGTTTCCCTGCTGCGTCTCTGTGAGCTCTACCCATGCCACTCTGCCTCCTCGCCCACATTAAAGCACTCAACGACATCCAGAACCAGATCAGTTCTATGGAAAAATCTATGCCTCATTATGCCACACTTTGATGCCCTCTGTATGTGTGTGTGTGAGAGCTGCTTCCCTCTGATGTTAAACCTAAGTGATCATCTCTCAGAGAGGCCAATTAGGCCGAGGCTTGACTGTGGGAAGAGGCACTTCCTAAAAGAATTAAGCAAATCTTCTAACGTCTAAGAAGAGTGTGTGTGTGTGTGTGTGTGTGTGTGTGTGTGTGTGGGAGAGGGGGGTTTTGCACATGGAAAGGCTTTTTGAGGATTTTAAGAATACAGGAACGTTCATGCATTAATGTAATACAGGAAACGCCGTATTGAAATGCATGCATAACTTAATTCTCAGACTGCTGCTGGAATGAGTGAGGAGAGGGTAGTGCTGATGGTGAGTTATGGCTTCAGTGCAGTGTTGGAACCAAATAAAGAATCACAGAACAGAATCACAGGACCACATTTACATTAACTAAGGGAATACTATGTGTTGTTGTCTATGTTTTCTGAATGAAAACAGATCACATGCATGTTTCTCTGTGATGTCTACATGACTGGTCTTCACAGTAAAGACCAATGATTTCTACTTCCCCCACACAGATGGAGGACTTCCAGCCTCCGCCATGTCTGGCCTTCACGTCTCTACCACTTTTATTCAAAAAGCCCTATGATACCAAGTACAATACACCATTATCATAATGGGATATTATCGGGATTTCTTTTGTCTTTACCTCTCACTTCTGTTCTGTATTGTGAGTAAAACATAAATCTTGCTATATTTCATTACTACAGAACCAATCCAGAAAAGCACTGCAATGCTAACGCTTTAGACTAATGGCCACGTCATTTTTAAATTATGTAATCATCAATACATTGAGATCAGGAAAAATTCAAAGACGAAATAAAAAAGCCAAAGAATATGACAACTTTCATTACTTTTTTTTTTTAATACGCAATGGACACTATTTGGTGGGTATTTGTTTGATCGCCAGCACTATCCATGACACAGCACTAATAAACACAGAATCAACACTAACTCCCAATACCTTGGCCATCAGGAACAACTCTATTTGCCAGTCCATAGGCAAGAGCCTCCTGCGCTCCGATTGGTCGTCCAGTCAGAATCAGGTCAAGGGCTCGTGACAGACCAATGAGACGCGGGAGCCGCACTGTGCCTCCATCAATCAGAGGAACTCCTGAAAGAAGAGGAGATGTTCAATGTAATTTATCACAGTCATTTAAAATGATATATGACACAAAGAAACTGAGATAGTAAAGAATCCAAAATACGCTATTATCTAGACCAGGGCATTTATCCTAATTTAGACCAACAGTCCTCTTACACTAAGACTTAAAGAAAAGGTGATTTATCTAGCATTTGATTAGTTAATATTGGTCTTTTATCCCAAAAGAAAGAACAAAATATTCTCTTGTTTGAATGTCTCAAATGTGAGCTTTTGCTAAAATTTTGTTTAACATCATTGTAAATTGACTAGATTTAGACTTTGGATGAAACAAAAAATTACAAAGATGTCACCTTGGGCACTAAGAAAATTTTATGGATTTCTTGATTTTGCAACATAACCCCTGTCTAACCCATAAATCAAACATTATGGATCATGAAAATAGTTATTAGTTGCAGCCCATGCTGGACTGTTGCTCTATCACATTTGGAAATTTCAATTCAAAAGAAAAATATATCCAGAATGTGCAGGTGGGAGTTTTCTAAAATTACCTTTAGACACACATTTGGATTATTTAACTGTAAAAAGGAAATCTAGGCCACTGTGCCAGTGTATTAGGTTCAGTTAAACTGTTTGAAAACAGTCAAAGAAACACTTAAAAATACATAATATACTGCTGGCAGTAATCTAGGTTACAGCTGTCATGGGAACACAGTTTTTGAAACCATTTTACTCCTTAACTGTAACTGCTTTCTTTCAGTCAGTACATGACAACTCAAACTCCTCCTTACTCTCAGTCTCACTGGGCACATTTGCATTATTACTGGGTGTACCAGAGAGAAAGAGGGATAGGAGGGAGAGAGAAACAAGAGCAGAGAAAGTGCACTGCAAGGTACAATAAGCTTCTGGCAACTGTCCTAATTTCTAAAGAGCACCAGCTGGAACTGGCACACTTTCTACTTTACAGCTTTCAAAGTTCCTCAATCCCGACTCCCTAATTCCTCCAAGTCGCTGATTCTATTTGACCACCCCTTATTGAGAGCACATGTGTCAGACATGTTTTCATAACCCCAAATCATCATGCGAGCTTTCAGGGTACGGTCCCCCCCCCCGCCCCCCATTCTTTGGAGAGTCGTGGAATTACCGTGATTCAAATAAATTAAATTGGAAAAAAATGGCATACCAGTGGTAATACACGAGCGATGAATCCAGGGGCCTGGTTTGGGTTCAGACAGTCGGCACATATGGCGCTCCGACAGCCAGAAGACTGTGATTAGGTGGGGGTGTTACACTGTCTGCAAAGATTTCACTCAATTTTTCAGTCATCCCCCATTACAGGAGTGTATCCTACAGAAATGTAAATTACAGAGTGAACGGCTGAGCACCCTGAGCCGATGAAATGCAACATAAATGACAGCTGAATTGCTTTTGCAGAGACTCTTGCAGCACAGGTGTGTGTGTGTGTGTGAGGTTCAAGGTCTTTTCAATATTGACTGAGACAACTGAGTGTTTCAACCAGGGGGTTTTGTGCTGCGTGGAGCTTTGTGCACCTCACGGAACTACACACCATTACATGCACAAGGGCATTCCTATAGTATTTCTCTCTCTCTCTCTCTCTCTCTCTCACACACCTTTCAGATAAACCATTTTTGCCATACTTCCACTATCATTTCAAAATATCCATCACTTCAGCCTTTTTTTTATCATTTATCCATTACTTTTAGCTAACTGTTTAGACTTCTCAAAGAATCACAAATTCAATTTTTGTTTTAACTGTATTAGCTACTCTATAGTCGTTCCATGTAGCCACTGGTAGCTGCAGAATCATTCCTGTAATCCTCAGCAACAGATGGTTGATTAGTGCATAGAGCTCCACTTTGTTGGGTCCAGCACTATCGCTTTGGATCACAAAAAAAGCGAGAAAGAGGAAGAGAAAGGAATGAGCGAGAGACAGGAGGCTGGCTAGGAAACAGTGAGAGGAAGACAGACAGAGCCTGACTCTATTAAGGATAGATAAAGAGCCAGGTTGACCTCCCGTCTGTCTTTGGTGCTGCTGTTGGCACCATCGCTATCAGCAAACGGAAGGATCTCCCTTCTTATCCACAGCACTCGTCTCCAGCACCTCCAACCCTCACCCTCCTCCCTCTGTCTGATAGTTCCGTCTCTGATGTGTCCTGTTTTCGGGAATTTACACAAGACCTGCGCTTTGTCCCACATGAATGGGAGCCAAGGGGTTGGAAGCCACTCATTGAAGTAGTTTTAACTCAAAAGGCATGTTTGGCTTGAAAGAAGATGGCTGAGGCGGTGGCTTCTGATCCCCTATTCCAAGTTTCATAGAGGAAAATGTTTGGCAGTGATCCTGATACCAGATAATCAGTTAGTGTCCGCAAAACAAAAACGTTGATTTGTCATTGTTGTTCTGCAGTAATGAGCTAAACATTTGGAAAGGAGCCCTCTGCCTTCTTGTTCAAAGTAGATAAGCCCATTGTAAAGACTGCAGCTTGTTATTAACAAGGTTAAACATGAGTCAGTAGAGCCTATTGTTTAACAACTAGATATAAGAGGTGGTTTTCTTCCTGCATCATAGGGCCATCACAGCTTATCTGACCGACATGTAGGACCTTGTAATTTATCTACGTGCTACAGAGTTGTTGGCCTGTGATCGCAGCACAGTTTATTATCTTCAAATCAGTATTAATTTGCCAAACATAAAATATTCAAAATGACACTTAAAATTAGGTTAATGCGTTTTATAAACTGTTTGCATCGGTACATATTTTGGTATATTATAATCCCATCTTTGTCTTTAAATTACAAGCATCTAGTTAGTTTGTAAAATCAAACCAGGAAGCAGTTATCTAAGACAGAAAAGCAGACCTGGGTTCAAGCCCCATTATTCACCCTGCTGAATCGAAAGATGAAGACACAGAATCCCCACCAGCTGAAAGACTGCTGCTCTGTAGCTGCCTTCTGTGAACTCATGGGGACTTGGGAGGCTTACGCAATATTGGTACCAAGTCCGACAGGAAAAGCTCACATTCCACGGGACATCACATATCCAACATCTACAGCTTCTAATAACCTGAGAACAGAGTGTTAACACAACCCACTGAGGTGTTCTTGTTTGCTGCTGGTGCTGCTGGCATCCTTGCCACATCAAAGTAAAACCAAGTACAATGGCCTCCCATGAGGGTAATGCGATTAAGTTTGATGTGGATTAACGATTTCCGGATAACTCCATTCTAAATGGACAGAGGGAAAAGAGCAGAACTTAAGTCGGAAGTGCACTTTGAAATACTCACTAGGAATGAAGGAAAACAGCTGCATTGGGCTGGGTCAAACATGAGTGCTACGCAGTTAAGTTGATTTCATGTATTTAGCCCACTGAGTTAATACCAGGGCTTTGTATTCTTTAGCTTGCAGAGCACCATTATAAAAGACCACCAAGGCTGCAAACTAGGCCTTAAATCATGAAAATGGCAGAGGACATGAAGCACCTCGTAAGACCAAAAAAAACAATCACATGGAAATTTAAACATAGTCAGATCCTATCTAGAATCCAATCTCTCTTAAAGGCATTCAATTTTTGGAATAAAGTTGTATTTTTTTTTTTAAAGATTATTTTTTTGGGGGCATTTTAGGCCTTTATTTCCACAGGACAGCTGAAAACATGAAAAGGGGAGAGGAGGAGAATTACATGCAGCAAAGGGCAGCAGTTCGGAGTCGAATCCACGGCGGGCGCATTGAGGAGTAAACCTCTATATATGGGCGCCCGCTCTACCAACAGAGCCATCCGGGCACCCACTGCTGTATTTTTAAGCGAGATGATGTTATCACTGGACTACGTCACTTAGTTTCAAACTCACTGAGCAGGTGTTTGAATTGGCCGATTTTATGTCAACTTTGGATGGACGGTTGACTTTGATTCAACATGTGGCTTCTTCTTTTTTGGCACCGTTGGTCTGTCCCTCGTTCAGGTATTAGACAGGACTTAAAACTGAAGAAGAAAAAGGGAGAAGACGCTGACTTGATTTGTGTGTGTGTGTGTGTGTGTGTGTGTGTGTGTGTGTGAAGGGGGGTCTCCATTTAGCGGTCACTACTTCAAACAGGGAAAGAGTACTATACTAACAATCCTGGACAACTTCCATGCTTGCTGGATTTAGCCTCACCATTTAAAGAAAAATCCTTGAATGAAGTATAACTGAACTATTTTAAGTTTCCTTTTCCGGTGCCAACTTCTTTTTTGCTTTGTAATGTTCCTGTGGGTTAAAGAACCAAAATAACATTAGGGAATTAGGTAAGCACGGTGGTTTTTCATTCAGGCCTCTCAAAATCCAACGAGCAGTAGACACTTATACCAGACTCCTGTGACGCAACCATCTCCTCCTTCTCATTTCCTCCTCAGCGAGGCAAAGGGGCCCCAGACAGGAAGCCACAGGTTCGGCAGCCAATCACGTGCCAGAAAGCTGTCAGATCCTTATGGTTGCCATTGGCCCACATCAGAGCAGGGTAGCAAGCCTCTGAGGGTTTTATTTTACTCTAAAGCCACCAGGGATTCCCTCCGGCTGCTGCCATCTGTGCCCGACCCCAAAACGGTTACAGAAGTCAACCATTAAAAGGAAATAATCTGTAAGAAACAGAGGATCTTTAAATAAACGGTGCATCCCACAGAGCAGCGCTAGGTTTGATGTAAATGGCAAGGAATTTCGGTTTTCAATTGTTTAATGTTAGGAAAAATGCACTCTTTTTATCTAAACTTAAGGTCTTAGAAGAAATGTCTCATTGTGGAATGAAGCCCCATTAAATCTTGTTAATGTTCACTCACCCCCACCGCGACTTAAACTACAATAACTACAGGCTTGAAAAGGTGAAAATTCTGGTTGTGCAGCATACAACTGTGCTGCAGTATGGGTATACAAAAGCTGAACACCGCTAGCACAGTAATAATTATTCTGCTAAATGCACATCTGAAAAACCACAGTGGTTTTAACTAAGCCAAGGGGAAACGACTCAAATGTGTTGACAAACAAGCCTGAAGATATGTGGCAATCAAAAGGCAGAGAATTAATTACTGGGAGGAAATGTGCAACTTGTGCCAAAACCGCAATAATGCTCATTTCTGCCTCCCAAACATAGTTTTGAGCTGATGGAAGAGGTTTGAGTGCAGGCATTAGATTAATTTCATCCCTAATGGGACACAAAGAGCTCAGACTGAGACTCTTGAATCTGTTGAAAGAAGCTTGTCAGTTTGTGATCAGAGATGCAGGGACAATCCATTGTTACCTCATAACCTTTGTTTTATACATCTTCGCCTGTGTCTTCCCTAATATGTACTTCCATCTTCCATTCTAGTGCTTCCTTTTGTCCCCTCTTATTGTTTCTGGCAGACAGACAAGATGTTGCTTAAACTTGAATTTTTCAGTAGGTAACCTACAGAAATTAATAGAGGCAAGCATTCTAATTTCTACTAAAACAGAAGTTTTAATGCTTTGATGTTAAAAAAACAAACTGCACCATCATTGCATCTGGCACTTAGACACAAACACACACACACACACACACACACACACACACACACACAAAAATCCTGACGACTAGTTTTAAAAGGCATAGTTTCTAAATACGGGCTGTGTGCATTTTGTTGCTTTCACAGTATATGTTAAGCACCTCAACCTGCTTTATAATTAAAAAAGAAACTGAAACTTTACTTTTTACAATATGGGACCTTTAACACAGTGTTTTAACTTTTGGTGACAAATCAACAGACACTAATTGCACAAATCAATGACAAGGAGAGGACTTGTGAAATTCTCTTATTTTCTCCAGAGTCTTACTTTAAGACATAAAAAAAAAAATGTTTTTCCTTCAAGGTATGGTATAAAAACGTTTTTAAATTGAAAAGGGACACTGCAGAGAGACTAGACTGTGGCCTGGCACTGAAGACTTGCCACCAGACAGTCTGGGAGGATGGACAGAAAGACAAGGGCACTGCCAGGATGCTCTCCTGTAAATTACAGGCCTGAGATGATAAGCCCTGCATGTTTACACTCTAAATCTAGTACTGCCAGTAAATTATAGTACAACAGTTGCATTTATAAACACCATGGTTGTATTTTAAACCCTCTAGCAGCATGGCTAAAGCAATGACAGCTAAACGAGAGATGCTGCAACGGTCCAACACGAGCCACTTTCACATAAGCCAACCACGACTTGCTGGGATCAGGATTAGCTTAAAGTGTTTACAGCAGAAGATCCAAAGTACTACTTGTTCTTTTAAAACTATAGCTGAGTCAGCGGGCAAACCATGCCAGTAAGCTATGAGACGCCAAACAAGGAAAATGTTGTTTATGGAGGAAATTGGTGACATAAATAATATGTAAGCCCTGTTTGGCCCCACAGTGGAAACCTGGCACTGGGTTGCTTCCTCTCCTACTTATCAAGACTGCCCAGCAGACTCTGGCCGTGATGCCAAAAGGTCACGGTCACTGGTGTTATCGCCCTACGACTCCGTCCTCACACACAAACAAGAGGAGGCTGGGGTGATAACAGAGGACAGAGTAACAAAGTTAAAAAATATAAATAGCACCGACTTCCTGGCATTAGGCGACAGATGATGTATGCGTGAATGTAAAAGAAAAAACACAAGCCTACTTTCATGGGCAGATATAATTAGATGAGCAAATGCACAACGGCAGAGAGAGGTGGTGGTGGTGGTGGTAACAGCAGAACCATTCCCATTTCTACCGCCAGTAGTGATAGGATTGTATTGGCAATATTAACAGTAGCAGGTTAAAAGAGAAACAGTACATCAAAAAGAAGTCATATTAGTTTGAGCTACTATCAGCAGCATGAATACTGACAAATGAGTCAAGTGGAAGCTACGGCATCAGCAGCTTATTCTTTTAGCAGGTAGTGATAGTTGCAGTGGGAGTAGTCCAGGTAATACCACTACGAGAAAAAGTAGAGAGAAGTGTTTTAAGAAGCTGTACCAGCCTTCGCCAACTATGGGTAGATGTACATTAAACTGTTAAGGTGTTATTTGTCATGGTTGTGCTGTGTAGTCGTCGTAGTATTAATAGTATCAGTGATAGAAAAAAAGACAGCATTCATTGATGCTCTCAATGAAACTACCTTGAGTAGGGGTTAAAAGGTTGAAAAAGAATTCCAACAGTAAAAGGCACTAGTAGCATTTTTTTTAAAAACATAGTAGTATTACTGTCCTACCACCAGCACTACTAGTAGAAGAACAGTCCAGCAGCGTGAGGTGTCAGACGTACCAAACCTGCGACAGAACACCCCCATGACGGCGCTCTCCTCCACCACTCTCAGATCTGCCAGCAGAGCCAGCTCCAGTCCTCCAGCCACAGCAAAGCCGCTGACTGCTGCTATCAGCGGCTTAGACAGTTCCAAACGGGATGGACCCTGAAGGAAACAACCAGATAATCTTAACAGTGTTAATCTTAACAACCAGATTAACACCATGCATTGTTAACAAGGCAGCTACACTGCTTCCTGTCGAATATACAGTTGATGTGAAGCCGCTTGGATGTATATTTTCACTATCCATTTCATGCTTTTCTACCTCTCTGATTTCCATGGTTTATCTACTAAAACATTTCTAGATTTGTTTGTAACTAAGTAACTAATGATCCAAGTTCTGGTGAACAAAAGAAGCACTGTGTATTAGACAGATGCATTGCAATACATTTTCTGCACAGGAGGTCCACTCATTCCCAAAGTTAACATGCAATCCAAACAAATTCTATGGAGGTGGCGGATTGCGTAGTTTGCACTATAATCTTTATTCTTTGTAAAGTAATAGCCGTGTCAGAAGTTAGGACTTTCTGCACACACAGCTGTAGTTACTAAGGCATTTGCTTGATTCAACATAAAGCCAAATCTTTGCCACTACCTGTCTTCCCAAGCTCTTAACAACATTCACAATCGCTACTGACTACATCTGGTTTTATATGTTTGTGGAGACCTTTAGCCCTCCATTAGGATCATAAAGAAAAATAGATATAACCCGCTCTCGCACACACAGCCCAAACAGCGCTCACCATCGGACCGGGACCCTTGGTGACATCTTGCTCCAATTTGAGGGAGGCAGGGTGATTGGCTAGCTCTTTCAGATCATAACCAGCACAGAAATTCCCTCCTAGAGGAGACCACAAAATTACAAAGTATGGCAGCTGGAAAGTCAGAGAGGAAGGGAAAATGATGAGGATGAAAAAAATACAACAAGTTGAGCTGGAGTCCGAGGGCTGCAATTTGGATAGCAGCTTTCTTTGGGCTGGCTGGCACACAAATGCCTCTCTTCCCTAAAGCGCTCAAATCCAATACATAGTCACAAATCATGCATGTGTCCACACACACACACACACACACACACACACACACACACACACACACACACACACACACACACACACACACACACACACACACACACACACACACACACACACACACACACACACACACACACACACACACACACACACACACACACACACACACACACACACACACACACACACACACACACACACACACACACACACACACACACACACACACACACACACTCATTAATGGAAGACTAACATAGTCCAACCACAGCCCCTTCCGCTGGATTCATGTGGTAATTACAACATTACCCAAGAGGCCTACAAACACTATGTCACAGGATCAGGCAGGGACTCATGAAATCCTCCTCTCTCCGTAATGTAACGGTAATGAAAATGATTATAACGAACACATGTGCCAGCAACACCCATCAAGTGGGAGCTTTGATTACAGCTGCGGGTCAGCGCAGGGCAATTATAGAAAAACAGTGCGTCATGCTGTTTATGGGAGCAACGATGTGACAGAGCTCCCTAAACTCCTTTGTCCTTGTGGGGAACAACAGAGCAGAAGCTATAAAGAGCGGGTCCATTCATGGAGGATTTTAAAGCATTATTCAGAGGAGATTGGTCAGTTATGGACCAAACGGTGAGGAAGACGTTCTATTTATTTACATTACAAATAAGCAGCAGTGCAGTTTTATCATAAATGTTCTCCTTGGCGGTTCAGAGGTTTTGAGCTTTAAAAAGAAGATAATTCCATCATAAATAATGAAAAATAAATATCGTTCCTCTCTGGTTTTCTAATTTTCAAGGGAAGACCATTTCCTGACATAACATGACAATAAACCTTTTTCACCAAAGACATTGTGATATATATCAGTAGTAAAAGAAAATATGAGACATGTTTTCAATAAATAAATGAAATTATGATTTCAGGTTCCTGGTATTGTGCATTCTGGCTGGGTCACACTGCCATGGTTTACTGGGACAGCGTTAATGTAACACCTGTGCTTTTCCTACTATGATAAGTCAAAATATCTGCTGCGAAAGAGTGTGACCCCAGTGCGCTAAATCAGTTAAAGGGATAGTTCAGAGTAATTTCACCTTAGGGTCCTTTGTACCATGACCTTGAGCCAAACCACCGGGGTTGAACTATGGGCGAGTTAGCTTTATCAGCTGGTTAGCTTAGTGCAGGCACTAATGGAACCAACAGTGTATCTTGTAAATTACTCCACTAATAATGCCCAAAATGATACCAAACTTCTACAGTAGTACACGTAGGTTATGTACTCATAAAACGATGTAGAACGAATACTTCGGGACGTCTACAAATTACAATACCGAAATGAGATACAACAAAAACATTTATTAAATTTAACTTATTTTGTAAAAGTAAGTGCTGTAGTACAACTAGCAGGAGGCAAGTTATAATTGAGGTAAATTCGGAGAGACTACCTTATTTAATCATTAAATTAATAAATATGTTTGTTGTATCTCTTTTCGGTGCCAATAGCAGTTGCAGCAGAGAGCAGAAGCCAGCAGGCAAGTGTTACTTAAATAAACTTCTGGTGTACTTACAAACTTTCCAATCCATGGTTTTACGAGTACATAATCTATTTGTACTACTGTAGAAGTTTGGTATCATTTCGGGCATTATTGGTGGGGTAATATACGAGATACAGAGTTGGTTCCATTAGGGCCTGTACTAAGCTAACCAGCTGATAACGCTAACCTGCCCATTGTCATTTTGACCCAGGAGAAAAAGCTTCTGTGGGGGGTTGTTTGGCTTGAGGTCGTGCTGCAAAAGGACCCTAGGGTGAAATTGGGAAGTAAGCAGTAAAAATAAATGAGGTAAAGTTAAAAGTACAATATTTCCGGTGGTGGAGTGGAAGCAGATGAAATGAAAGGAACCTCAAATTTGTACACAATTTGTACACTTAAACGTACCGAGTTACATGCCACAATTGGAAGAACTTGACTGGTCAGCAGAGACCTGGCCTCAACCCCCATATTTGTGATAAACTGGCAACATCAACTGTTCTCTCATCTAAAAGAGATTTGACAACATTTCTCAAATATTGGACAAAAAACTATATGGATGTTGTTTTTTGTAATTTAACTTCTAACAAACAGAAAACTAATTTTGGGACCGAAGTCTTTGTCGCTCTGGATACTACCGCCTCCAAAGTTGTTCAACTTTTGGGGTCCCTTTCTTCAGCGGTACAGTCCAAACTCCAAAATCTTGGTGTTATATTTGAACAACATATTAAAAATCACTAACCTGCACGTTTCTTTCAACTGAGAAACATTGCTAAACTTAGGGCTGTGGTTTTGCAATGTGAACTTGACATGATCATTCATGGTTTTATATCATCCCTGCAACTCTGTTTTCACCTGTCTCAGCAAGTCTTCCCAGGACCGTCTACAACTGGTCCAGAACTCTGCTGCAAGGCTGTTGACCAGGTCCAGCAGAATGTCGCACATCACTCCTGTTTTACCCATGTTAGATCGGTTTACGATCAAGTCCAAGTCAAGGATCCAATTTAAAAAGTTCTTGTTGTGGGGCGACCTCTAGCTCACCCAGTAAGAGCGTGCGCCCCATGTAGGCTGAGGCCTTTGCAGCGGCCCGGGTTCGAATCCGACCTGCAGTCTTTTGCTGCGTGTCATCCACCATCTCTCTCCCCCTTTCCTGTCTATACACTGTCACTCTGAATAAAAAGGGAATAAAGCCCCAAAAAAGTCATCTTTAAGAAGAAAAGAAGAAAAAAAAGTTCTTGTTCTTACATTTAAAGCATTGCACTTGTTTACCTCTCTGACCTGCTCCATCCGTACACTACCAGCAGGTCCCTCAGGTCTTCTAACCAGGACTATTGCTGGTCCCACGCACTCATTTGAAAACTAAAGGTGACCGTTCCTTTGAAGTGGTAGCTCCAACTCTGCGGAACGCCCTTCCTATTACCTTACGTTCTGCAGTCTTGGTTGACGCTTTTAGAAAGCAGCTGAAGACACTTGTTTCAACTCACTTTTGTCTCATGTTTGTAATTTTAGGTTTTTTGTCTTTCAAACTTCATCAGTATTGTATTTGTTTTTGCTTGTTTATTTTTTGTTTTGGATCTTACGGTATTTTAACAAATGTCTTTTGTGTAAAGCACTGTAAAAGGTTCTATATCAAATAAATTATTTTTAAGCAACTAGTGAAGCTTTACAGACTTAAAAAGTGACAAAGTTGACATCGAGACTGTACCGCAACACAAAAACACCAACAGAAATCCGAATCCCAAAAACTATGTGCCAGCATATTCAAAACCTGCATAAAGCAATTGCTCCCAATTTTACAAGTTAAAAAAAAAACACTGAAAAATGAGAGCCGAGAGTGATCGTGTTGGCGCTAATTTGAACAAAATGGATTCCTTATGTTTCAGAAACACTACGGCCAAACTGCGTGTCACCTTATAACACAGACAGACTGCTAGCGGAGGCAGCAAAACAGGACAACGTGCTGACAGGAATGTGTGGTGGGACGATTAAAAGCAAATTACAGACATTGTGGAAATCATAGAAGAGACCCTTTTGCTGGAACGCCCAGTGTGCCGCTCATTTAACATTAGCTACATTACTTCATTACTCATCTGGAGAGGCTCCAACCTCTGAAGTACCAAACAAAGTATATACTTGTGTTTCTGGAGGCAACAGTGCACTTTATACAGCAGACAGGTTGATCCAGGTTGAAGACATTATTTCCACTGAGGGTAGGTCATTCAGTGTGTGTGTGTGTGTGTGTGTGTGTGTGTGTGTGTGTAATTTTAGAGGCATTAGGAGCTGTGCCGCGATTTTGGCTTTAGGCGGCTGACAGTGCAGGTCACCTCACAGGTGTGACTGTGTTTTTTCAGTGGGTACACTGGTCTGGTCACCTTCCCATTTCGGCTAGATCTAAAGACTCCGAGGAGCAAAGGTTGGAAAAAAAAAATGAGCAGAGGACGGTAGGTAGTGACGGAGGAGAGGAAGAGATGAAGGGCTGACAAGTTTAAATGACTGTCCCATGACTTTCCATAACTGCATCAGCGCACTACGACCTACAATGTTCTACTTTTTCTGATATGAAAAAATTCCTGACTTTCTCTTCAGGAACAATTTGGGAAATACGCTTATACACTTTCTTGCCAAGAGTTACATACCTAACCTTTAACTTAACCCTAACCCTAAAGATGGAGAATTCTTTCATTTCTGTAAGGTAAATATGAAGCTAAAAAATGAGGATTGTCATCACTCTAATGTTGACAAGCAACCAGGGTGCAAAATTACCCTTTTGGTCCACCAACTCAAATGATTAGAATGGGGGGTTTTTTTGGCTGGTGAGGGAAGCATATCTACCAGCCACCTGCACCTCTTGGTACTTGGATGGTGCCAAATTTTGCAAGCAACCAGTGGAGACTCCAGGACGTTACTACTCCCAGCCAAGAAATAGTCCGAAATACCCTGTTGTACGGACTGGATATAACATGGTAGGTACATTTTGTTACCTTTGCACAGAGCCAGGATAGCCGTTTCTCAACGTTTCAGGTCTTTGGGGTAAGCTAAGCTAACTGGCTGCTAGCAGTTGTTTGCGGATATTAAAATGATATCAATCCTCTCGTCTTTTTCTCTGCATGAAAGCAAATAAGCATAATGGCTTCAAAATATCATGATATTCCAAAAGACTCCGCGACTAGTTGTAAAACTGAAATGTAAAAAAAAAAAAACAAGGAGCAGATAAATAGAGGAAGAGGAAACACAGAATCAAGAGAAAAATGACTGACAAAACTCTGTAGTAAATATCTGCCTGAATGAAGTCTGAGCAAGACACTGAAAGCTAATTTTCACCCATCCCTTCTGACTCTCACCTTTCCCATGCAGGATAGCCACGTTTAAGTCTGGGTCACTGTCGAAGGCCTCCAGCTCCTCAAGCAGACGCCTTGCCGTCTCTTGGTTCACCGCATTACGCACCTCGGGCCGGTGTATCGCCACGGTAACCACGGACCCCCTGCGCTCTGTGACCACAGTCTGTCCCGCAACTAATGACAGAGAATGATAAAGATGCACAGACAGAAACCAATATGGACCACAACACTTAGAAAGATGCCGGCCCGTAGACATTAAGTTTGACCTCAACAGAAGAAGGGATGGAGATGGAATGTAAATTGTTGTGGACAGGCTTGATAACAGAAACAGTAACAGACAGTGAAACAATGAAAGAGATGGTCTGGGTTGAGGCGAGGGCCTTGGCTCTCGCTCTGTCTGTGTGTTTATAAAGTGTGTGTGAGTGTGCCAGTGATTGTGGCTTGAGGTTGCAGCAGGCAGTTGACCTGACATTGTTTAGGGTCATCCCGGGGAATCCAGCTGTCAACCGCAGCCAGAGGCAACTGCATCCAGGAAGGGCAAACAAAGCTACTGAGCGCATTAACCTTGCTCACACAGGCTTTTCTAAGGAGAAGAGACTGGTAAACAAAACCCAGTAAAGTGAGGCATGACAGGATGAAAAAAAGAAGGTAATTTGTCTTAGGCAGCCCTTTCTACTCTGCTACACCTCAAACAAATGATTACACCATGTACATTACAACCACGTTTCCTGTGTTTTCACATGTTACACTTTAGGACTTCAGCTTTGGGTCTGAGCAACAAGCAGTAAGAGTAAGTAAGGGGATGCAGATATGCAATCACATTTTAGTGGTATAATCGTGTCTGGTAGGTGTTCTTTATTTAATTTGGATGCAGCACATTTTTAAACAGCCAAAACAATGAATAACTCCGAAATGATGAAGTGATTCAAAATGTGTCACCAACTATTTTTGATAAATGACTAAAATAATTTAATAAGCAAAAAAGGCCCAAACGTGGGACATTTTGGTAATCACGAAATGAAAATAGGAGCAGCCTTACTTAGGAAAGTTACATTTATAACACACGTTTTAACATATTTAACATTAACGGAAAACTACCGGTGGGACTAAAATAATTAATATCGGTCGCATTCCATTTATATTCACAAATGCCCTGAACGTGGTAAAAATGAATGGTATATGTGCATGCTGGCTCCATGGGTCACTATGGAACTGGGCCGCTTTTTTGAGATCATTGACACCGATGCTTCTGATATGGGTTATAACCCGTCAACATGTACGTCGTAAAATAAAGTCTATCATTCACGTAATGATGCAACTTTTCTGTGAAACGCGTTTTGTAGACATGTGTGCTCTGTGTTGACGTTACGATAGCTTGCTTTGAGGACTTGTTCTCCATCCGTAGTCTACAGTCCTGATGTAGTACAGGTGTGTAATGTAATGTGCGTCAACCATGGCAGCGTCTGCTGCCCCCCACAGTCATTAATGACTTACTGCATATTTCCACACATACCTGTTCCTGTGTCTTCACCTCCAGTTGCAGTGCTGTAGTATTTAACGGTCAACAAACTCGCCTTTACCGACTGTCCAAATGTTTTACTGTGATAGGTAGCGCTTACAATTGGTGTCAACGTCCTAAAGTACTTCAGCGCCATTGCTAACACTCACTAATGAAAAACGTAGAAGCTCTCGCTTAACTCATAAACAAATTACACGCTGACACATTTCACAAATGATTTAAAAATAACTGTAAATGTGAGCGTTGTATATTCTACTTTTCACGCTGTATGCTAGCTCATTTCAATTCAACTCACGTAACTCTGAAATGAAGGTGTGACACTGTTATTCTTCCCCACTGAAACAAGAACACTGAACAAGGTTCTGGGACATATTGGTGCATTGCGGGGGTATAAACTACTAACGTGCAGCAGATGGCGACATTGAGCCACTTTGCAACTCTTCCTCTGCAATCTAACGTCTGTGGTCCTATAAATAATGAAGGCCAACTTCACATCGAATTTTCTTTGTATTTTAATAAAAGATTTCTCTTTGTGTTCTTTTTACACATTTTAAGGCATCATGCACAAAAAATATGCCATACTAAAAGGCATTATGCTTACCCTCTACCTATATGTTCTAACATTTGAAGATTTTGCAGTTAAAAATAAGTTTGTACAAATATGGCATGTAAGCTGGCATGTCAGTGAATCTTGAAGCAGGACATCACCTGCTTTCACCGTTTTTGTAAACATGGCTTTGAGCAAAATAGGGCTGAGGAAAAGAGAAGAGAAAGGGAAAGCATGCTTCAACGTAGGGCTAAATTTCCCTGAAAAGCATGCAATGCATCTTAAATCATACTTACAATGCATCAGTTTTACTATTAACAGTTATTTTTTAATTGTATCAATTAAAGTTAAGACGTTAAAAAGTTTGTCGACAATAACAGACAGACAAAACGATAGGATGTGTCCATGATATTCCCCAACCCAGAAGTAGTTCAGATTTGTCATCAAACAAAGCACTACAAGATTTTTTTTTTTTAAAATACATGAAGCATTGTAGTTGTATCTCCAGACAAATACTGTCATCTGGAGGGTATTACAACCTAAAAACAAACTGAAGGTTCCTCTCAGTTTTCTTGTATTCATTATATAAATTTGTGTGAAACAGCCCAACTCGGCATAAGGATTAGGTTTAAAAAAAATCTTGTAGTGTCCACCATGGCAGACATCTGGGAGTTGCCGGTAGCTTTGGCACAGTTGTGTCCAGTTGTGCTCTTTTGTGGTGATCCGTGTGAGTTATACTATATTGAAGACCATGGATAGATACTGTTCATATGAAACCTGGATCCAGCCATCCTGGTCTGTATCGTACCGCCTGAACACATCAGTCAACCTCTGTGGAAAGGAGGGGAAAATAGTGAATTTAACTTCTCATGTTCATCTCAATTTCTCATTGCTCCAAAGTCTCCAATGCAAAATGGATACACATTTATTCATACAGATTAGGTGTCATAAACATTCAACACTTTCAATCACAATTTTACATTATCATCATCATATTTCATGCATTTACTACCATAGTTAACAGACATTCGACACCGGGTCACTGAATAATATATACGTGGTTGAATTCTTACCCTATACTTCTAGAGATGCAGATATATCAACACAAGGTCTTTCATTCAAATCTAGGTCTAAAAAAAGTGAATGGCTGACACTTGAGCTATTGTGAGCGCAGCAATTCAAAAGCTACTGTTATTAGCAAAACGGTTATGGTTACAGTACGCTTGGCAGCTTCCATTTTAATTGTGTCTGTGTGTGTGTGCGTGTGTGTGTAAAATTACTGAAACGGAACATACAGACTCAAGTGGAACTTCTACAGGAGATTAATAGTCCATAAAGGGAGGACTGTAATGTGTTTCTTAAATATGGATAATTTAAAATTCCCTTTTGAATTCTATGAATAAAAAGAGTATCCTCGTTGTGATGCAAATAGTAAACCAAAGGACATCCTATTTTTTGTGCTTACAGGTTTATTTTGATGTAGTGTGAATCTTTTACCTGTAGTACAATACAGCACTGGATGAAGTCATCGAAGGCAACTTGTCCCTTCCTCTGGCGGTCAAACTTCTCTATCAGCGTGCAGTAGAACTGATCTGATAGACGATAGCCTGCACATAAAAGCAAACCACCATCAACATGGTACATACTTTCCACTGACCAGTCACCCCTGCTTTAACTGAAATGTCAATAATCATCAGCATAATCAATATGCTGCCCGCAACATATTGATTATGGCTCTTCTGGCCTTTATGGAACTTAAATAAAAAGCCTTTAGGAATTTACTGTACACACTGTCACAAATGCAAACAGAAATCATGCAAAATCAAACATAGACTAAACTGTTTTAATAATTTTATTTGCTAAGTTACATTTCTGTATAATCATGTCTGAAACATTCATGTTTTTTTGTGCTAAAAAACGATTTGTCCCCTATTGTTTGTTCTGCATTTTAAATGGCAAGGTATGGCAAGGTGGAACTGCATGTCTGTGATGTAAAAATAACAAGTAGAATGAGCAGAATTCCAAACTAAACCATTAATAAACAAATTACCAATTGGGGGGGGAGAGAAAATCAATAAAGCATAGTATCGTGATATTTTAAGTGGCAATACTGTATCGATACACAGACGCCAAGTATCAATCTTTTATTATATATGTGTTGGCCAGTTTGTCCGCTTGACAATCCCATTTTGCAGCAATAAAATTAAAGTGAGATGAACAAACAGAGAAATGTATCTTTTCAGATAAAACAAATGTTGACAATTGGGAAAAATTAGAAGTTGGAAAAAAGGTAATAAATTGCAATATATCGCAGAATATTGCAATATTTTTAAAATTGCAATAATATCGTATCGTGGCATAAGTATCGTGTTGATATCGTATCAGGAGGCAATACGATATCATCTATTACCAATGGCATGCTGGTCTTTCCAAATATAGACCGAGCTACTGAAAAGACAAAAGCTGACCTTTGACCCAGAGAACGGACACTCTTAGAGACAGTTGTGGAGCCCTCCACCACATTCATTCAAGGTAAAATACAGAAGCATACTTTGCTGCTCACCGAATCCAGTCAGCGCCTGTTTGAGCTCGTTCTTATCAATGAAGCCGGAGTTGTCCCTGTCGTAGTTCCTGAAGATGTTCTGCCAGTCTGTGATGTACTTCCACACACCGGCGAACTCGTTAAAGTTCACCCCGCCTTTATTTTCCCTGTCGAACATGGCTGAAGGAGAGAGGGAGAAGGCTGAGAATAAGGTACACTGCAGGAGGCATTATTCACTCTCATACACTCACACATACACACATCTCTAGAACAGCATGCAGTTGGGACATATCCTGTGACATGAAAGCAAAAATGGTACCACAAATAGTTTTAAAGGGAGCAGAGTGTAAACTGTGGGTCGCACACTTCTGACCAACTCCTGCCTCCTAAGATTACCTTATAAACGGAGAAAGAAAACTGCACGATCGCCCCCCCACCAATACTCTACTCGTCACCCTCATGCGGTTCAATCTAATTACCTCCCAACAAATGAAGTGTTATCACAGGATATGCTTCTTGCTGGGGGAATAATAAACAATGGATTTACTGAGAATGGAGCAGTAGGAACGGGAGGCGATGGTATAATAGGGATTTACGCTGCAATCCACACAACAAAAAGTGAACAAAGTACATTTGAGACCCGGGGAAATATATTTTTAACATATTTTTGTCTAAACTGGAAGCAATAGCATAAAGACTAAGACAAACTTCCCCATTTCTTGCTGATGCTCTCTCTTTCTGTTATTGATGGCTGCAGGTTTCTACTAAAGCAGCAGTTACTCAAGCCAAAGATAAGGTTGTGTCTGCACTCAGATTGCTCAAGCCGTAATGAATTTATCTGGTTGTCATGGAGAAGAGGCAAATAAACAACTTGCATAGTCTTAGAACAACAAGCAGTTGTGTTAAAGTCGGGCATGTCACTGTCATCAGCAGCTACTTACATATGATGGAGCGCACAGTCACAGGGTTGAAAGGAGTCCATGTGCCTGCGAGACAGAGGAATACCAGTTTAAAACATACCAGTCAAGTGAGACTACTGGGCTATGTTAGTATCTATTTTAAGGACAACAAAAATAAAAACATTTATAATAACTTTACTTTTCTAGCACCTAAAGACACTTAAGATAATGGGATAAAACTTTAGATAATGCAGCTACACAGTTGGAAATTATGAGGGAATAAAACCTCATATTGCACACAGACTGCCACACAGAAGCTGAGAGTGTAGTTGCTAATATCTGAAATATTACATCTGTTTTCTTGGCTCAATTATGACACAAAACACAATATTTGAGTGTGATCAGTAAAGATCAATCCTTTTGTCTTCAAGTTAGGAACAGAAAATAAAGTCTCACCAGACAACTTCAGTTAACAGAACCATTTAGTGGTCACTTCCTATCTTCAAATCATTCCTGATATCAGCTGGAAGCCAGTGTTAGATTGCCTATATACCAATATATGATCTATGCTGCCACCCACACTAATAATTCACTTACAGCAGAGGAATATTCAAGCATTCACTATAAGTTAAATCACATAAAGGAGAGACATATAAATGCATCGAATGAACAAGTTCAGAATTTTCTTTGAAACCAGTTACATCGTAATATTTTATTATCACAACTGAAATAAAAGAAATAAAAAAAAGTGACTCAAAAGCAGTTGTTGTGACATTTTATGGCCTTTTTTTTACCTTCAAGCTCAGAAAATGGTTATTTTACATCAATGAGACTATCTCTTCAATCTGATGTGAATATACCTGTCGTGTATATGGCTAGAAAAAGACTGACTGGGCTTTAGTTCAGCAGGCTGTTTATACTTTATAGCCCTCTACACATTCAACTCTCCAGACGCTAAGATTTATCAGAGCATCTACATCTGTGCTGACTCACCAGCTTACTTTATTACAGAGAGGCTCGACGGTTAAGGACCAGGAATTGAGAGAAGCGGAGTGTGGGAGAATGCAGAAAAGGGACAAGATGAGAGAACAAGAGAAGAAAGAGAAATAAACAGAAACAAAAGAAAAACAAAAAGAGACAGGAGACAAGAAGAAACCACAGAAACACAAAATGTTTGCTGTTTAGTTTGCAGTAACCTGAAACCTCTTTTGGCACTTGAGCCTCCTACTGCTGACCTAAGCATCCTCCCTGCAACCCTATCTGCAGACCCTTTTTCACATTGACTGCTTGTTTTTGATTTCTCTTTACAGTTTAGCTATGCCAGCAGTAAGCAGGTTTGCAGTGTGAGCCTTAAGTGCTTAGATAAAATTCTTGTAGTTGATTTATTTTCACCAGGATTTCGGCTTTGAAAAAGTCCATAAATATTTGGCGATGCCAAATACTGTATGTGGGCTACACCAGATTTCACTTCAGCGTTCAAAGAAGACACTCACATTCCTTGGGTCATTTTATTGATGGGTGAGGCTGTCTGAGACTGTGGGTAGAGCTGTTCTGGGAACGGGCCTGAGGCTCATACTGAAGCTGGGGTTTGGGCCAGAATCTATACTCATATACTATCATAAGCGCATTGATGCTAGACCAATTTGTAGCACCAAGTCGGAGTAACTGGTGTTTATTTCCTGTAGTGCAGTCCGATGACAACTTCATATCTCCCACAAGTTGTTTCTTTAAAAAAGAAAATAATAATAATAATACTAATAACTCTGACAAACTGATAACTGTATTTTAGAAACTATACAGTAGCTATGGAATGTGTTTTAACAACTGTGAATGTTACATATCTTCTCAATAAGACTTTGGGAAATCTGATCTCACCAGGACGGACGGACGGATGGACGGACGGACAGATGGACAGACGTACTTAACAGGCGCCACAACAGAGTTAATGAATACTACAACAATCCACTTGTTTGGTCTGCTCTTTCCACACTGAAGTGCACCGGACATCATTTCTGCCTTCATTTCATTTCATTTTTAAATGATGGCAGGGGGTTCTCAACTGGTGTTGCTCTAGGGACAGCAATGTCCAGACTGAAATATCTTAACTTTATGATGGATTGCCATCCAACTTTGCCCAATCATTGAAATAATTCTGTTGATCCCCTGATGTTTTTTTGTTGTTGTTGTTTTTTAAATCAAGCTCCATCATCAAGTCAAAGTTTTAATTTGTCCGCTACTTAAGACCATATAACTGCATAATTAATGACATTCCCATCAGCCTCAGCTGCACTTTGTATTTAGTGCTAATTAGCAAATGTCAGCAAACTAAGAGCGTGAGCATGGTAAACATACATTTTGATGTTTTTGTACTGCAATTGCGTGTTACATATTAGCAAATGTTGACACCCATACAGACATGTCTGCAATATGCTGATATCAGCCAAAAACTACGCCTGGCTGATTTACTTTTACTGTGTTGAAATCATTGCCAAAATATAACATTTCAAATTAAATCTGCAAAACGATCAACCTATCAGACATACAAAGACAAGGAGAAATCGGGAATCCTTTCATATTGTCTGAATAAATGTTGGTGCAGCATTAGAGAAATCAGGAAAAAAACAAGCTGTGACCTTTCCAGCCACAATGACGCTTCTATTACTAACACACACACACACACACACACACACACACACACACACACACACACACACACACACTTTTCACACCAGTAGCTACTGTAGCTGTGAGGTCACCAATGTTTGCCAGACAGACTGGGGCTGCCCAGTGTGAGGTGGTCATATTGGTTAATATGTTTGTGTGCGTCTGCGTGTGCGCCTGATGGCAAACTGGAACAATACACCCTGTGTCCAGTCCTCACACTAGGCTCTCTCACTGGTCAGCCCAACTGTCGGTGGTGAGACGGAGAGAGAGAAGTGAGGAGGAGGGGAGAGAGGGAATGTAGTTGGTGAGGAGAGAAGCAGGCTGGTGGAAAAACAGGGTGAACCAACCGCAGTGTATACACATGCATGTAACGGCTGTTCTGGAGCTCAGTGGGACACTTGTACATACACATTTGACATATGCAAGCACACATGGACATGAACTTTTACACACAAACAACCCCAGAGTAGTTTTACAGACTTGAACCAACACACAGACACAGGCTAAATTCTGTTTTCCCAAGGTAACGATTTGACTTTGAGATGTAACAAGGAGAATAATTACAGTTCACATTAAACATTAACGCAGGATGGCCAGGGGATGAATACCACCACTACCAACACTAAGCTAAGCTAGACTAAGCAGGTCTAAAGATTGGTAATTATCTTCTCAATTGATAATAATAGAGTTTTACAAAATACTATAAATCAGTTTTAAGGTAAGAGTTGTAGAATGAGCTCCTTGAGTCCTGCCATTCAGCCAACTCTGTACTCTGCACAGCAAGCCCATGCTCTCTCAATCGTATCAGCAATTTTAGTGGCTATTACTGCTCCTATACACTTAAATAAATAACTGAAGGAGGAGTATAAAATCTGTGCGCAGGAGAGTGGGGGAGCATGACGGAAAGTTGGTATGATGTCTACTCACTGCAGAGCAAAGGGAGGTCAACAATATCTATATTTTAGGCAAATGACACAGCTACAAGGCCTACGCACAACAGACATGCACATAGATTTCAGCGGCACACAGCCAATCAGTGTCTCGTCAGGGATGATATTGTCCCACCCATGACCAATAGAGGAATGGAGAGAGGGAAGACGTCAGAGGGTGAAGAATAGAGAGAAAGAGTAGAAAAAGTGGGACCAAGTAAAGGAGCATGGGCGAGCGAAAAACAGAGAAAGTTAGAGTGAGAGGACAAACAGATAGAAGACACAGCAGGCACTGAGTCTGTAGGAGGAGAGGAGAGGAGAGGAGAGGAGAGGAGAGGAGAGGAGAGGAGAGGAGAGGAGAGGAGAGGAGAGGAGAGGAGAGGAGAGGAGAGGAGAGGAGGAGACATCCAGTCTCATGTAGTCATGTAATTTTCTTGGATTCCAATGTACACAAGCAAACACACAATATCATGCTTATAGTGTAGAATGTAACACTAGAAAAAAATGACATCATGTTCACAGTGTGCAAAGAGCCTCAGAAGCATCAAACCACTCGGTTTGCAGATTTTTTCACTTTGGAAAAAATGTATATATGTAAAAAGATTAGACAAACTTTCAAAATGTTAGACAGAAACATGGAAAGGGAGGGATCTTTAGAAAAAAAAGACAGGTATTGAAGGCAAGGTACTAAAAAGTGAGATAAGAATACAAGAGAGAGTGGTGCAGAAACAGCAGAGGATGTAGAAGAGCAAACAGCTACAGCAAAGCCCCAACAACCCGTGCCTCGCTACCCAACCTCCTGGGCCATGATACTCTCTTCTCCCCTGAGGGAGGAGGGGGAAAGGAGAGAGGAGAAAAGAGGTAGAGGATAAAGACAGAGGTCAAGAGGAAAAAAATACAGCAGCAGGCAGACAAAGCTTGGTTGATGGTGTGATGTAAATAAAAGCAGTATTTGGCAGAGGTTGGACCGGGAAACCTGCTGTTCACTACACGCACAGCAAGGCGCACATATACAACTATATCACTGAAAAAAACATGCACATACACGCTTAATCTGAAAAACAAAAAGGCTATCACTGCCCCTTGGCGTAAATGCAGACAAGAAAATACTATCGATAAACACACATGTTCATGCATGCACGCACACACACGCACACACACACACACGCACACACACACACACACACACACACACACACACACACACACACACACACACACACACACACACACACACACACACTAATCAGTATGCTGAGCCAGCGTGTCTGCGCAGCTTGATAACAGCTTCTTTCTCACTGCTGCTGGCTTCAACGCTTCAGGTTTTTCTCCTCTAAAGGTACCAGATAAATAGGTTTTGAGGAGAGTAATCTGTTTAGAAGTCTTTGAAGCGCTGAATGAGCAATTCAGCCATAAACTTGATGGGGAACATTATATTTTAATGAGAAGACGAACTTCCACCTGTGCCACAATGTCTACTGTGCTCCTAAATATGCGACCCATTAGTCACTACGATATTTCAACCCAGCGGTCTCATTTTACGTAAGGTCAAGAGGCAATGCTGGTGCTGTGTGGCTATAAAAACTGATATTTTATCAGCTTGTTACTCTTTTCAGTCCACGCAAGTGTAAAACTGACTTTTCTTGCCAGGATTTGAATCTTCCTACTCCTGAGCTACACAGGAGAGCGATTGCACTCCCATCACTATGTCCTGTTCTATCCCTGGGTCCTTTACATGCTGAGTATTATTTCATCTCAGTTTTCAATCTGTCTAAGACGACTCGATTTGTAATGTTTGAACATTGTTGGAAATAATTGGGATAATGTAAATACACAACTTAAAAATATATGTATGTAAGGGTTGCCCTAGTGCACCCCATATACTGAGGCTCAGTATATGAGCCCCTTTCCTGTCTTCTCCTATCCTATGTAATAAAGGCCAGAGGCAATGTGTTTTCTTTGAAGCTGCACTGATAAACTTTTTCGCCCGCTTCTCTGTTGTCATGGGACAAAAATAAAACTCCATTGATTTTTATTCAGTTCACATGCTACTCTGCGATAAAAATAAAATCCATTTTCTACTTAAGCTTGGCAGTTCAATCAAAGAGTGGCAGAGAGCAATGGTGTGTAACAAGGAGATGGGAGGATCAAAAATAGGCAGAGAGGGAGTAATAAAACTAAGAAGAAGACAGCAGGAAGGAGGAGAATAAGAGATAAAGACAGAGCACAAATGGACAAAAAATAAGGAGAAAGAAACAAAAAAGGGAGTGGCAGAACAGTCAGATACATACCATTCGATAAGGCCTGCTGAAGCTCTGAGTCTGATATTACTCCACTACGGTCCTTGTCAACTCTGGGGAGGAAAACACAGATTAGATACCGCCTGCATTAACCACTTCACACACCTGCCCACTCCAGCACACAATAGGAGTGGGCATCAACACTGAAACTTTATCCTCCTGAACGTGTGTTAGTGTTTCAGCTCACTGAGAATGAATGGAGTTCTGTGATCAGAGCACACAAGGCAGCTTGTATGCTCGTAGCTCCCCTGAGACCAGCCTGACAAGCTGTGTGTGTGTGTGTGTGTGTGTGTGTGCCGATTTATCCCTCTAAATGCAACTGTAGCAAAAATGTCACAATCATTAAAGTTATCCAAATTCATAATTAGAAACAACAAATAATATACCCAGCTCCCAAAAAGCCAGAAAGTCGAAAGTTAGACTGAAGTACAAATAGTCAATCGCTATGAAGATGATACACCGTCTTGTCTCTTCTCATTGGTTTAAACTGGCAGTTTTCACCATGGACTATTAATAGTCTATGGTAGCAAGTAGCTGCAGGATTTATCTCGTCGCAAATCTTTGGTCTGAATCTGGACTTGCTGCCGCACCACAGAGTGTAGGCCTATAACATACAGTCTGTGTACCGCACACACAGTGAGTGATACAGAGTGAAATTGTAAGTTGTTAATGATTTTTACTTGCTTCCCTTTAGCTACACTTACTTGAGGTAAAGATAAAGGAATATTTTAGTTGGCTATAGATAATAGTCTAGCTAGTGTAAATGAGTAAAATACAAGAAATAGCTCTCCTAGTAAGGTATCCAAAGCTCTCTATTCTTTGCGATTAATTTAGTAGCCTGCTATCTCTATTAAAACAATATCAGTCCCTAAATATCATGATGTCACTGTTAATGCTATTGTACCAATATATCCTTCAATTCATTTCAATTCAAGAGAAGCAGGAGTTGGCAGGGCAGCTGATTCTGAGGGAGGTGGCTTGATTGAGGTCAGCAGTGGTCTACAGGGCTAAAAAAAAAGTGTGTGTGTGTGTGTGTGTGTGTGTGGGGAGTGTGTGCATTTCTGGCAGGTCTAGGCAACAAGGCATAGCCTAAACTACATTATTTCATGATATTTATAATATATACTATATTCTAAGCAATTTAACATTCTGCATTCATTGACTGTAATAAATTAAACAAGTATGTAGATGGTGCCTAAATGTAGACTAGGCTATACATGAGCATTCATACATACAGTACTATTCATCTCGCCATCAGGTTATTAAATTCAGACATACTTTAAACAGGATCCTTGTCAACCATATTGCAACAAGCTATTTCAGCATTAAAACATCTCCATAAATACAAGGCAGCGGACAATGTAGCTATTAAGATACATTTACAAATTTCAGCCAACAGTCCTTCTCTCAGATCCAGAGACAAAAAACATTTAGAGGCTGGAGTGTGACACAAAATGAAGGAGTTGTAGCCTTAGTCAAACATCCAGTGACTCAGTTGTTTCTTAGCAACCTGCCTGGCCCAACCTGTCGGTGTCTGTTGAGCACACTTAATAGACACAAGCTGAATACCAGCAGAGAAGAAGAGGGAGGAGAGTAGACTGGGAACCCCCCTCAGAAAAAAAAACTTCAGGCCCGGCCCAGTGCTGGCTTTGTGGGCTGGCTTTCCGCTCCCAGCTGTGACGCTTTCTGTGAGGTTATATCTCCATGTTTGCAGCCTTTGTGGCTGTCTATACCCTGATCAGCTGTAAATGTGCTTTACCTTCCCCCACTTAAATAAAGAAAACCAAATATAAGGAGACCTGACTGCTCTCCTTGAAGAGAAAACAGCTCTCAGCATGCCTCCATAAATGAGAGCTTTGTCACATTGAAAGTGAGGAGTGGTTGGGTTGATGCAAGCAGTGGGGGTACACAACCTTCACCAAACACTGATAGATAAACTCAAAGAAGTATGTGTGTTCAGAATAAGCTCTCCCCTTTTCTCCCTTTCCTCTACTTCTTACCAACTCACTCAGGCAGCCTCAGTTAAAGTTACGTCATAGACCTTGGCGTAAGTGAAAACATCATTAAACTCCCTCTTGCCTGCAGCACAGAGAGTTGTCCATCTGGTGTGTCCATCTTCCCGCTGTCAAATACAGAACTTGTAGGTAAAACAGCAGGCTGACATAAAACACCATGTTCATTCTGCTCAGATTTTCCCATGTTTCACTGTTTCCTATTGAGCAATCACTTTGGAATATGGCTCGCGGAACAAAGCTCGCCCTACTTTCCACATAAGCGATGTAATTGTGGCTCCCATAATGGAAAGAAATGTCCAAATTAAAGCTACATTCACAGAACCTTAAGTCCTGGTGTCCAAAACAGTCAGTTTCCATTTCTATTTTTTTGTATTCCTAAATTGTTTGATTCATGGTCCAAGTTGTGGATTAAGTCATCATGGCTTTGTTTCTACTCTAGATTAACCAAATGTTCTTCACGCAAGTTCCAATTTGATACTAACAGGGTTTCAAACAGGGTTTGAGTATGTTGTCATTCCCAAAATGTTCAGTTTTCATCCAGCAGTAGCGGACAGTCAGTGAACATGTTGTTGTGCTTGCATAGCAACACATCTGTACTGTTGATCTACAGTGCTGCTCATGAGTATAGGAACCCCTGATTGAGTTGACTAAAAAGAAGATAAAGTTCCCTTGGCCTTTGGAATTAAAATAACCCCACATCATATTTTTTTAAATGACAAAACTTAGAGGCTGAATAAAGCACTGCAGCCTACCTGAAAACATGTTGAGAATAAATGACTCCATTTATTCTCCTGTCATTACACATTCATGATTAGACAGGATAAAGAGAGTTACACTGAATGAACACCCACAAATGGTGCAACAGTGGAACGGTGAGTCACAAAATGTTAAGTGTGTGTGTGTGTGTGTGTGTGCGTGACACAGATTGAGAGGCCTTCCACCAACTATGCTCTATTGAATCTGAACACATGACTGAGGGAATTCCAGCATCGCTCTGCCAGATATTTTCCAGGAGCAGTAGATGAGGCAGCACAATGCTTATATGAGGGATGACTGTGTGTGTTCATGAAAGTCATATTCTTTTATTTGTATGACGTTAAGTGATGGTGACTCAGCCATAAGTCAAAAGCATTGTTTGTGTGACTGTGGATGAAAGGAATGTGAGAGAGACAAATATAAACAAAGAAAAAAAAGAAAGATATACTGTATATGTACATAAGGTGTACATCCAAACTGATTTCTAAGAGGCTTTGCACCATACATTAATAATTCGTTAAGGGTGCTGTAAGCCTAGCAATGCTTGTAGAATCTCAATGTTGTGAGAAAGCAAAGCAGTAGGAAAAAATGATCTGCAGTATTACATAACTCTATAGCTTACTATTACCAGGGGCCATAGCATATCAACTATTTCCCTCTCTGCCTACTACTGTGACCTTCTAGCTGCTGACACACTTTTGACTCAGGCTATGGTGAAATTGATGACTGTCAGTGGTTAAAAACCACCACTGACTGTTAGACATCAGTTTAAGAACAAATAATACAGTCTATGGTTATGTTGGACAGAGGTTTCCAATATATCCACGTCAGCCTCCCATATATTAAATACACACTGCGTCATGTAGACTCACAACTGTCAGAATCTTTTAGGAACCCCCATCTTAAGAGGATTTTTCACTGCTGACTTCACTGCAGACACAGGCAGCTGAAACATTCCTTCATCTAATATTCTTTCATATTTCTATCTTTAATGGGGTAATCTGAAATTGAACTGTCTCTCTTTTCAGCTGGAAGAACCCAGAACAGAAGCCTTCAAGGACTCTTGGAGGTCCTAGGACCCCAGTTTCTAAACTCAGATGGCTCTAGGAGAACGTTAACGGATTGAGCCAGCTGATTGCCTGTGACTTAATGTAAAGATAAATTAGAGCCAATGAATACATACATCATTAAGCTCTGTGACTGACACAGGCTGAGTGACGTGAATAGCTGTTTATGAATGTTGTCAGTGTGCGTTAGTATTTTTCAGGAAGCTCCACAACTGAAAGCTAACCTTTGACTATATTTGACTGCAAAGCACTGCTCTCAGACAAAATGACAGCTATAAGGACATCGGAGTAAAGACAAAAAAAAAAAAAAAACGAGCGGTGAATGAAGCATTGCGTGTCACCACCACCCAGCCCTGAGCTCTTCCTCTTCGCGCTACAAACGACAGCCGTTTTCAATGCGGAGCGGAGTGAGAGACAGGCAGACAGCAGCGAAACAACCCGCCTTTACCCCACTCACCTCTGGAAGATATTCCACAAAAAACTCTGGTCAGGAGGCGCGTTGATATGCGGGGGAGCTCTGTATGGACTGTGATACGCCATTTTAAAGGGAATGCTCTGTCAAAATTGAGCAAGTAACACCGAGAGACAGCGTTTCCTTCTGGTGTAGTTTCTTTCCTAAGCAGAATCAGACTCAAGTCCATCCGACGTTCACGTTGAACGTTCCTGCCTGCTTCCTCGCGCACAGGCGTGGCCAATCAGTCAACACTTCCCATAAGGAAGGTGACGTCACATTTGTTTTTACACTCTTTAGTACAAACATTTTGACTAATGGTAAAAATAGACTGCAATATTATAATTAGGCTAACGTTACCAAAAGTGATGCTAAAATTAAAAAAACAAATATTTAACATTTCCTCTTCCTTCAGAAGCAAGAGAAGGGCTTTTTGAAATAACTGAAATAGTTTTCAGTGAAATGAATTCAATATAAAACACACCTCCAAGTTGTAGTCATGTGTCCCTGTGTTAATTACTCATTTATTCTTTGATAGATGAGATACGTTTGTCATTTTTGAGTAGTTTTACTATCAAAATCTTCCTTTTTCCTCCTAAAATATGTATGATGATTCATCTTAAACTTGAATATTTCGATACTTTATAAAGCTGATTTGTAGTGGTAGACCATAGACTGTTATATTATAATATTGTTACTGTTATTATATTAATCAATATATATATATGTATATATTGAAATATACAGTCTATGTGGTAGACGAAGAATAGCAATGTTACCACTTTATAAAATTACTGCAGTAAGTAAACTTAGCATGTTCAGCATTGAACAGCAAGTATTAGCAACACAAAGTAAAAGTAGTCACTAAGCAGAATGTCTCCAGCTGTGAATTCTTTTTATTATTGAACCATTATTATTGATGATTAACAAGTAGTAGGCTACTTAAGTAAGTTACCCCAGTAGACAACAGTACTTGAATAATGTTAAATGTAGCCTACTTTCCACCACGGCTGAGTATCTACCATAATACTAATTGCTGATATTTTCACTCATGGACAAAACTGTCGACATAAATCAGAATTAGAAAATGATTTGGTGCAAAGTATATTAACCATATAAATTAAACATGAATACAGAAACGAATATGTACATATAACTGTTCAACATTGAGAAAAAAAGAAGCTGTATCTACCTCAACCCCCAACCTTATAAAGCATAAAAAGCACTAACACCACTTAAAATGCCATTTTCCATCTTTCCTTGAATGCATCACGAGTGTTTATTTTCAATTTGATAAATCTCTCAAACTGATCGGTCCACTGTGATTTTGACGCGGGAAAGTCGTGGTGCATCCAAAGACGGTCTAACCTAGCTAGTCTCTTTGGTGCAACTCAACACGCTTTTAATATTTAATCATTACCATTATATAAATAAATTACATTTTCTTTTAAGTATCTGCTATATCTAAAAAAAAAAAAGGAAAATGTTTTACTACCCAGATGTCCTCCATCGTCATACTGGATGTTTTTCCACAATCTGGTGAGCTAGAAAATATGGTAAAATTGGCCATTGGCTATGGTCTAATTTAGCTAACTAACATACTAGCTAAAATACAGCATAAACTCGTAACCACTGTTACATTACATATTATTCTGTCAACGAAGGTTTATTTTTTATCTAAATTGTATAAATGTGTTCTGTTGTTCAGGTTGGCAGCCACTAAAGGTATCAGGATCACTCGCAGAGAGCTTCTCAAAGTCAATGTCAATCAAACATGGTAAGAATGTTAGCTTAACGTTAGCTACCTTAGCTGTCTGGTTTTGTCACCAGTAACTTAGGCTTAGATAAAAAATACTAGTTTCATTTCTGTATGACCTTTATATATTAATATTTTTCTAGCATGTTTTTCGTTATCACCAGTTATCCATGTCTCATTTAACATTATTACTTGGGATCCTTAATATAATTTAGATAATTTTTAATTGTGTCAGTGTTGGGATGCATCTTTAGCAGCTTGCTCTCAATCATTCTTTGGTCTAACGTTAGTTTGTGTTACGTTAAAGGTATTCTCATCTGCTAGTATTCAACCAGTAGAGGATTTGAACATGTTGTATGTTGTTACAGCGGAGACATTCTGGACTATGTGAGAGCTAAGGTTCCTCCACCGCAACAAAACCTCCCGAAGCCTCGGTTCTCTCTCTACCTGTCATCTCAGCTGCAGTATGGAGTGATCGTAGTCTTCCATAGGCAGTGTGGCTTCCTGCTGGGTAAGGGAAACCAGCAAGAATTGAAAAACCAGTTGTTACTCTCCTCCAGGCTACATTGTCTACACACAATATACTGTCACCATTTTGCTATAGCCAAAAAAATTGTAGGGGTGGGGGGGGGAAATCGATGCAGCATAGTATTGCATATTTTCAGTGGCAATACTGTATCAATACACAGGCCAGGTATCGATCTTTTATTAAATATTGTATGTGGTGGTCAGTTTGTCTGCTTGACAATCCCATTTTGCAGCAATAAAATTGAAATGAAATGAACAAACAGAGAAATGTATCTTTTTAGATAAAACCGATGTCGACAAAGTTTCCCTTTGGGAACATCATTTGAAATTGGGAAAAAAATGTATACATATTGCAATATATCGCAGAATATTGCAATATGTATAAAATCGCAATAATATTGTATTGTGGTGTAAGTATCGCGATGATATCGTTTCGGGAGGTGTCCGGTGAGTCCCACCCCTAAAAAACAATAGAGGCTTCACTTTTTATTCCATATGAAACCCACTGTACATTCATTTTCTGTGGCAGACGTTTATAACGTGGAAGAGTTTCCAAAGTCAGGCAATAGAGTGAGGTAAGTTAGGTTAACACAAGGTAATCATTTTCTAGCTGCTTACTTACACATTTGCATAAAACACAGTCACCATGCAGGATGATCTTTAGTTCAACAATCAACAATATTTTCTGCTTGGTGGCTTTCTAAGGTAAGCTCAGGTGAAATGTGAAAGTAGACAAAATGTCTGTCAGTTGCTAGGCTAAACGTAGAAATCTATTTCTTCGCTTTCAAAAATCCTTGTGGCAAGTCTGATTTAGAAGCTAATTTAGAGCTGATGAATGCAATATCATCAAACTCAGTGTCTCAGCAGTCTGTAATCATCTGGTGTTAAATTACACCCTGACACTGATATTGCGTCCAACAGATTCACAATCATGCTGTTGTCATGGTTGATGAAAACAGTGAATTGCAATGCATAATGATTCACAGGAGGAGAAGCCAAGAAAGCATTTACTGTTGGTTGTCTCTACGGTATTTCATTCATCAATCAGTAGAATAGAATAGAACCTCCCAAAGCTGTCACATACAATTGAGAGTACATAACATGTTTATGCTGTATTTCCTATGCATGGCGTGGTGGAGTTTGTTCTCTCAATTTTTACAATATGATCTTTTAAAAATGTGAACTTTCCACTTATTTCTGTGGTGTGGATTTCAATAAACTCAAAGTTTATGCATAATAAGCATTTAAGTGACCTTAACAAGACCCATAATGAAAATACCATTTGATGACTACTTGTTCCCTTCATTGCCTTCTCCTCTTGTGAGGAGGGGAGCCAGAATGGTCATATGGTCACCTACATTATGAGTACAGGATGAGGATTTGCTTGCTATGGCAGCTATTTTAGACATTGACTTAAATGTGACACTTCTGTTTATGAAGGAAATAACTGCACTTTATGACGTTTGTGTGAAAACTTATAACCCCTTTTCTATGTTCCAGAGGAGATTCAACAGACCATTGACCGCCTGCTGCGCTCTAAAAAATGCATAAATATCGACATGGTTGAGCCTGACAGGTCTGCACACTCACACACGACATGTTTTATCATCAGCGGAAGAGTATTTTGTATCCTTGGGCGCCTAACATTTTAAGCTGTGCAAAGGTTGTACTTGTTTTGGAAAGTGTGAGCTCCAAAGTGTCTGGTAGAATATTTATGTGGGAGATTCTTTTGGGGAATAAAGACTGCGAAGGAGATGGTGGTGTTTTATTGAGTGACTAATGGACTAATTGAGCTACTTTCATGCGAATGGCTTCATAAATTTTGAATAAGCCGCTGTCACAGCGGTAATATACAAGCTCTTGTTTTTTTTTATCTTTAAACATTCTGCACTCTAAAGATGCTCTGTGTTAATCTTATTCCAGTAGTTTTTATTATTATTTTATAAGTCCATGAAACCAACATCGCAGTTAAAAGTATGCATAGTGTTGCATTAGCCTGTGTAGCACTGAACACACGTGTGGTGTTTTAATATTTTGATTCTCTCTTCATCTGGCAGGTTGGCCTTGAATGTGCCCGACAGCCTGTACATGATGGAGGAGGCTGAGGGAGCTCAGGACCCCTTCTTCGGTCTCATGGCATTACACCAGCTGCCCAGCCCCTATAAAACACACCAGGTACATTAACCATACCGCCCTACACTAAATATATGGCAGGCAATCTACACAGGGGGAGTAGACTAATGTCTGTTTCTGTAGTGAAGCACAACAAAACTCAACAAATGTCAAATCTGTCTGAACACAGTCGGTAACCTGCACTTTATATCAAATATTGACTCTGTAAACATGAGTTGGCTGGATGGATGTAGCAGTGTTAAATACAACTGTTCTAATCATAGTGGTACAGTATTTACCATGACCCATGGTAGTAGTAGTTTGAGGTAACCCAATAAACTACAAATACAGGACATAACAATCTTGACCCAATATACTCAATTTTAAGTACACAAGACATGTACTCTGTACCCAGAATCCAAAACTTTAGATTTCTCGGAGAACCTGCAGTTTACACAGAACACAACTACGTCATAGTAAGTAGGATCTGGCCACATTCAGCACAAATACTCAGCTGCAACATGTGAGTGTTTCTAACCACACGTAGAGCTAACACACCCATACCACACCGATCTAAAGGAAATAGCCTAGGCTCTCTACAGCTGCATATTATCACCTGATAAACTATGCTCTTGTCATGTTACCTTTCAGGGTTTTCCCCACATGTGTTTTTTGACACATACCTTCTAAATTACACATCTACAACATCTCACCATTTTCTGCTCATTGTTAAGTCATTGATAAGCCATAAACCGCCACAAGTGAGTCATTGTGTATTGGCCTTGAACACAAGTCCAGGTCCCGCTCATTCTAAAATTGCATATGTGGAATATCCCTCTATACTACCCATTGGTATTGTTACATGTCAGAGAGTGAATCACAACGTAACGCATACTCAGTCTCTGTGCTGTAAATGGCTGGACTTTGCCCTCCTTGTGATCTTTCCTTTAGAAATGCCATGTGTGACTTAAATCAAGGTTAAGACTACATAACATGGGGACCTAAATATGAAAATAATTAATTTGCTACATTCATAAATTTAAAGGATCCCTAAGCTGGACTGGCTTTTAGGATGCAAATGAGAAACTGCAGTGTATTTAGATACAGTTTGTGTTTCAATATTTGAAATAAGGAAGTGCATCAGGTATGAGGCTGGCTGGAGGCAAAATAAGAAAAAAAGACAAGACATTACCTCTGAATCAGTTTGGTCTTTAAAAACTGTAGCCTTATGCTTACATACAACACATTTTGGTCACAACAAGGCTGTTTTCTTTAGGCTCAGTGCACACTTGAATGAAATGAAAACTAAATCTGTTTCAGTATTTTGCCTGTTATATAATATGTGGAATGTATATTTCTAGCCAATGTTGGTGACTGGAGAGGCAGGTTCACAGCACTCCCTGGTGCCCAGTTCCTACACTTCCCTTGACACAGAGGGTGAGTCTGATATTTCAACCTTTGATAGACTTTAGCGGTGTCCCATTTTAGGTGTGGCACCACACTCCAAGACCAAAGATATCATAATTCCTTTGAAAGACGCCTCATCTGAAAATGGGACACAACTTAATGATTGTTTCTTTTTTGTGACACTTGTGATGATGTACTTTGAACAAACCTACTTTAATTAATTATTATGATTTGTAATAGTGGTTGTGGCAACATTATGCATGTTTCCAGTCAAGATAATTTCACAATCTTCAGAGGTTTTAGAAATGGGTCAGTTAATTGGCTTAGATTCCATAAATAGATTTTCTTCTAAATATAAACTTCTGGCACAGAGAGGTTGCTATTTCCATTCCTGTTAGGAAAATTGTGAATACATTTTCTGTCATCAGCGACTTAATCTTATCTTATCTGCACATGTTGAATTAAAAAATGCATCAGTCGCAGCCTAAACCCAGGCCCAGATTTGGATGTCCTGTCTGTTTTTTTGTGCTATAAACACTTGACTGACGGCTCAGCTAGACTCACATCCCAAATCCTTCCTTCCTGCTGCATCAAACCAGGTTTCAGGTCGCCTCCAGCTGCCATCTCCATGAGGGAGAAGGAGCAGTTTATCATCACAGCTGCTGAGGTAAACTCCCTGTCACAGTCCAGGCTCAGGAAACCTCCCAGTCATCATTTTAGGTACATCAGGTGTCCTGGTGAATCCTTGAGCCGGGATGTGGACTGTGTGCCCACAACAGCTTTAGTTAAGGTCTTTGTCACAAGTTAAGCTGCTCGCCCTGTTGAACTTTCTGTCAGCAATATTCTGAATTACATATTGTGGTGCTGCAGAGACATCCCATCCTACAAATCGTATCCTACAGACTAAAGGAAAAAATCCTTGTTTGGTACAGATCCTTGCAAAAAAATCACACTATAATTTAATTTGAATAATTTAGAATGAAAATGAGAATAATGATACAAAAATGACCATTCCCTCCAATATCGTGAATCATATCGCAATTGCAATATCAGTCAAAATAATCACAATTAGACATCACATTGTGAAGCCCTAGTAAATAATTCTATTTTAGTTTTAAGACTATTTGGGGGCTTTTTCCCTTTAATTTAGAGTGACAGTGGATAGACAAGAAAGGGGGAGAGAGATGGGGGATGACACGCAGCAAAAGGCCTCAGGTCGGATTCGAACCTCGGGCTGCTGCAGGACTCGGCCTACATGGGCGCACGCTCTTACTGGGTGAGCTGGAGGCCACTTTTTTTTTATAATTAATTTTTTTTAAGAATTATAGTTTGCTCTTCTGATGTCAAATATGCGGCTCTGGTAGATGTTTGCGATTGGTCACGCCTCTTTTATGTGAACACGTGCACATCGCTGGATTGGGAAACCCTGTGTTGATTTTTTTTTTTAAGGCCATTTTTTGCATGTTGATCTTGATTTGTTGTACAGGCCTCTGATGCCTAACCGACTGTCCCGATTTCACCTCTCAATATCCACAGTGCTTTAAAGAAAACAGAATACTATTATAATGTAGTTTGACTACAATAAGTCTGAGTCCAACAGCACCTCCACACACTGTTAGGGCTCCTCATTGTATCACTTAGGGACTGATAATGCTCCTCCTGAAGCATTATCAGCTGATCAAGACAATGTTGGCTTGATACGATCTGACTTAATTACATCAGCCTGCACTCACATTTGCCCACACTCAGATATGCTGCTCACATATCTGTTGTTGTCCTCCCCTCCCCCCGCGCATGTCTGCCCCTTGGCTTTTGTTTAGTAATTTATTAATAAATGCTTTTGTTTTTGTGGTTGCTGCATTTTGCTGCTGTTTTACATTACTTTACTTCCATTATTTATCACTATGGACACTAAACAGACAAAACCCCATTGCTTGGGTTTGTTTTCTATCCCCTTCTCTTTATTCTTTACTTTTGTTGTTTGACTTGGGTCCGTCTCTAATTGTCACTCTCCTTCTGGATCAGTATTTTGAGGGAGATGACCTTCCTGAAGCCACAGCCAGAGAGATTGACTTGTTGATGGACCAGCCAGACCAGTTCCGTGGAGGTGTGTGCATTGCATACGTATCTTTGTGTTTAAGTTGTTTAGTATGATGTCATTTGTATCAAATTTAAAGATGTGTGAAGTGTCTAGTTTAGGGATTCTAAAATGTATCACTCTATGATCCGCATCTGATTTTTGCTCAAGGAGGTGAGGTCCAGAATGATTGGCAATTATAAAAAAAAAAAACATTTATTCAACTCACTAGGGCTGCACGATTATGGCCAAAATGATAATCACGATTATTTTTGATCAATATTGTAATCACGATTAATTATCACGATTATTTGTTGATTTTAACCAAAACATTTTATTGTCACATAGGCTATTTATAAATGCATCCATATTATGCTACATTCTTCTTATGTTAAAGTTGTATGTTGTATAGACATACAGCTGCAACACACGTAAATGAAAATTAGCTATCTGAAATAAATAGTATAGGATATATATATTTTTTTTTTATGTATCTCTGAGAAAGCTCCCTCCCTTTTTTTCAACAATAACTGATTAAAAGAGCTAGAGAGAGGGGGGAGTGCGATGGACTGTCTCACAGAGAGACAGCTGACTCATTATGAATGGGTCCAGCAGGCTCCGTCTCACACGCTGTTACTCTACCAACTGAAGTTAGTTGCATTCAATAACTTCTTCTGTGTTTTGCCGTGGCGGCCGTGATAGCAGAGTTACCAGCGGAAACACTGGTACAAATACAGGTTTGCCTATCCTGCTTAACAATATACAGCTGTGTTAATAATTAAAACTGGACAAATGTCAGAAGTGTGGACCAGCGCCACTGTGTGGCGGGGCTGCACGGAGAGTAAGAGGAGAGAGTAGAGGTAAGATCCAAACACAGGCACGGCTTTACAGAAGAAATGGGTCATGTAACAAAAAATTAAAACATATCCATATAAACAACATTGCAGCGGATGCGAGGACATTAGGTGCACCGGTGCGACCTAGAGGAAAAATATTACTCGCGCCCTAGAGCACTGTGAGCTAACAGACACTAACTAGCACCAACTAGCACTGGTCACTGCTGTTGTCTGAAAAACAACACAGACGGGACAAAATGTAGCGTTTACTAGTAAACTGGTAAACCTTGAGACCGACGTATAACCGACTGCTATCTGTTGAATTTTCCTCCCGTTACTCTGTCCTCTGTGACTGTCTACATCTAGAAACTAAGCTGCGCGGTGCAGGAACGACTCTGACTGGCACATGATCAGACAGTGGTTTATGGAGCGGTAGATTGGCTTTGCAAAAAAACTCAGCGTTCTATGAAATGACGCATATTAAAAAAAAAAACGCTCGATCACGCAAATTTGATCATGGGAAGTCAAAATCGTGATTTCAATTCGATTAATTGTGCAGCCCTACAACTCACTTATAACTTTCTAGCAACATACATTCAAGTGGAGTACTCTGTTTGCCTGGTCAACTTTACCCAACGGTACCTATTCCAGAAGCCTACTCTCTCTCTCTCTACTAACAAAAAGATGATGCATTATGAAGAACAAAATTGGAGAGCTTCTTGAATTTTCAGGTTTATTTTCAGGAGAGGAAACATCTACGTTTGGGAAAGCCTGTGTAGGAGCCACGTATTGTATGTTGTTTATGGTCTCATTTATATTATTTATTGATTATTTTATTGTGCACTTATATTGTAGGTGGTGGGTGTTTTCATTGCGGTTTGAGCGGAAGTGGTAACATATTTGTTTTGCTTAACCTGTCCACCTATTTTTGGGCTTTGACAGAGAGGGGGTGAGCCGGGGGAGCGAACACTTTCTGTTGGCCGCTGCCGCACTAACGCACTTATGTCGACTCATAAATAGAGGTCGACTGATCGGCCGATACCAACACAAATATTTGGTTATTTAAAAATCCGATATGCCGATATATCAGCTGATATGTAGATATATTTTTTTAAATCCAGTGGGGTTTGAAAGTTTGGGCACCCCAGGTAAAAAATTGTATTAATGTGCATAAAAAAGCCAAAAAAAGATGGACAAATCTCCAAAAGGCATCAAATGATAGATTATTCCCATGATTTACACTTTTTCAAAATAACAGAAAATCGGGAAATGCCTAATATCGGCCCGCCGATATATTGGTCGGGCTTTACTCACAAATTAACTTTACATTTGCTAACTGCAGTGCTAGTTGTGTTTTACGTGTGGAGGAATAAATCATTGGGATACAATCTTGAGCGTGTCACAGTGTTTCTGCTCCTCTCAATGTTTAGTCCCTCGCCGCAGCACTTTGTACGACTGCTTACAGCCGCAGCCTGCCTTACTTTAACAAAACTGCCCACTGTTCTTGCAAAGACAGCAAAAGGACAACGTGTCAGTCGCATGTGTTCAGTTAGTTAGAATTGGTTTTCACTCTCAATTCACCTCCTGCATTAAAAGCGCAGTAAGAGAGTAGAGAGGGAAACAAACCACTCTCTTCAATAATGTATTGTCATTTTATGGTTACTAAGCTTTTTACAGATGAGTTTTTTTGTGGGGAAATGGGTTCACTTGAAGTTCTGTTTCTTTGTGTCCATGTGTTGTGTCACATTGTGACACTGTGCGTAATGTTTGTTAAACAGAAGTGGAGGACCGGCAGACAGACCCGGGAGCCATGTCCTCTATTGAACTGTGAGTCTTTTGTGATTGAACAGTAGCAACAGAGCTCAGGGTGTTCCTTCAGGGCAATGTAAGCTTTATAATGATACCAGTCTGCCTTTGTGTACGCTACAACATTGCCACGTCCTGTAGTTTCAAGAAAGATTTAAAACACACTGCAGTAAATGAGTATTTTGTCATCCGTCAGTCAGCATATGTAGCCCAGGCCTGTGACAACACCTGTGTGACAGGCAAATATATTTGTAGGTTCAAATTTTGTTTTTGTTTTTACTGTGTGTGTCGTATCCAGGCTGAAGGAGACGTTGCTGGGAGCAGAGCAGAGTGTGTGGCTGCCAGACGAGGAGTCGGCTCACCCCGTGGAGCGTCCTCTGGCAGCTAGAGCCTTTGAGATGACTCCGCTGCAGGTTGCTATGCCATCAGAGGGAGACAGAGCAACAGAAGGTTCCTATGAAGTGGTGAGACATGACACCCTGTCATTTCATTCGCTCTAACTTTAATTCATTAATTTTACTTTGTCTTTTATAAAGTGCCTACATGGAAAATACAAACTATTAAATCCAGTTATAGTGCATCTCCTTTAAAAAATGAAAATCTACAGTATATTCCAAATACATGACATCATGTCCAAAGTGTGACGTGTAGGAACCACGGAGGTGGCGGTGAATAGGTGTTTGCTGCTGTGACTGTTGTCATCAACCTTAAATAGCATTCCACAAAGTGACTCATGAGCAACCAGTTTCGTTTTGGAAACAAGTAATGGAAAGCGTGTGTGTGTGTGTGTGTGTGTGTGTGTGTGTGTGTGTGTGTGTGTGTGTGTGTGTGTGTGTGTGTGTGTGTGTGTGTGTGTGTGTGTGTGTGTGAGAACACATGGCTGCATAATTTCCAGTTTGTGAGCTGTAGTGCGATGTCCTTTTGTAACAATTCACCTTACACCAAACAGCAAGGGAAGAGCACATCACGCAAAAAATATAAAAGGTAACAGGCGGATCTGATATCTGCCAAGGTGTATACGACCTACCCTCTACTTAATTAAACCGCAACTAAGTCATCCACCACGACCCTCTAAGTACCGTTAAGTGAGATTAATACACTTGTCCATAGACGAAGGAAAACATAGATATGTGGTTAACAGAGTGTATTGAAACAAAACAATGTACTCCTTCATACAAACATATTCAAACTGACCATAAACACTCCCACACATTTAACCCCCAAAAAAAAAAAAAAAAAAAGACCCAATGTCCCGCAGTTCAAAAGTTTGTTTAGGTAACTTAAATAATCCGGATAAAGAATAGTCCTCCTCATTTGGAAACAAAAATGTGGGGTGAAGCGTGGCGAGTCGCCGCTGTCAATAAGTGTTGCACGGGTAACTTACGCAACCTCGCCACAGTCTGATTAGTTGAAGGGTTGATGCAGTAGTCCAGAGAAAATTCCCAACTGATAATAATAAACAATTTATCCCGCAGTTGATCCCATCTGGCAGGCCTGCGAAAACCAGAGCCCTTTCCAATCCCGACCGCCTCCCCTGTTGATCTCCAAATTCTCTCCTCTCCTGATCGATCAGCTGATCCCCTTTACATCACAACCCTGTGTCCTTTATACCCCCGCCTACAACAAACCACTCATAAGGCAAAAATGTATACAAAAGTCAGTCCGTAAACAATCCGTGGTCCCAACTCAGGCCTCTGATAACACAGCTTATTATTTTCTACAGGTGAAAGAAAAACAAATACACACAATGCATGTTACCCATCACATAAAAAAAAGCTGCACATGAAGACAGTATGGGTGACCATTACACTTATAGAACTAATAGAACCAATGCTGTAGTCACCGATTCTGTGTGTTTCTCACTCTGCCCTCAGGTGGGGGTTCCTCCTTTCAGGAAGTCCGGCGGACGTCGCAGGCGTCAGCTGGTCTTTGCCGACCCTCAGGTCCAGATATCAGAGAGGGCGATGAAGGAACAGATCACCAACCCTCTGGTGGAGACACTGGAACTGGTACAGAAACACACTGAGATGTGTCATACAATGTATGTGTCTAATGGTGTTTTTCCATTACATGGTACCTGCTCTCCTCTACTCGCCTTTTTGGATTTCCATTATGGAAAAAAGTCCCTTGCACCTGCCAATGGGTACTTTTTTTAGTATCACTTCTGTCAAGGTTCCAAGTGAGCTGAGGCGATACCAAAAGTTGACATGAAAACCTGCAGACAACTGATTGGTCGGAAAGAACTATCATTAATCACTGCGTCATCATTGCTAGCGACAGACGGGGGGGTGTCCTGAACAAACAAACGCCATTTTAAAATAGTTTAGCCAGTGTTTTTTTTGCTGCCTCCAGCTTCTTTGTGTCTTCAGACAACAGCCACAGCCGAGAATCAAAAGCAACACACCTTCGACGTTTGGTGTGTGCATCGTGTTAGGTCACGGCAGTTTCCTGCGGCGTCGCTATGACAACCAGCCACGCTGAGGCGGTACTAAAACCTGCAGTGGAGAACGGCGGCGTCCTGGCGTCGAGTCGAGCCGAGCTGTTACGGGCAGTGGAAAAACGTTGAGTGGATCCACTGACTCAAATTGCAATATTTTTATTATTAAAATATTTCAGCTATTTGAAGTGAGGTTTGGATCCCTTGTAGGCTAATGTGCACCATATTCTGCTTCTTTTTTTTACTCTGTTCTCAGTTTCTGCAGTTATTTAGGCTTTTTGGTTATCTCACACACATACCAGCAGATTAAAAACCCTTTTTTCCCTCTCAAACGCACGTCATGACTTGAACACACACATACTGTACACAAACACTATTCCTGAAGCTAAATAAACGTACACACTGAAGAGGATCAAGGGTTCACTGACACTGACCAATTGAATTTTAAGTCTTTGCCAATCTGTAATCAAAGACTTGCCATCAAAGTGTCTACTCAGTTAATTAAACTCCACCTCTCCAGATCTCTTCCTGCTCTCTAAGCCCACTGGGATAGCACTCATTGATTTTATTGCCTTCCTTTTTCTTACTTCTTTCCTCTTTTCTTACTCATTTCTTTAATTTCCTTCAAGGCACGATCATTGGCTTTTCCCCCTCTCTCTCTCTCTCTCTTTCTCTCTCTCCCCACTGTGTACTCTGAAAACACTGTGGAGAAAAAAAAAAAGAGAAAAAAATTCTACTTGAAACTGTTCCATTAAGCTAATTTTTTGTTCTTCCTCTCAGTCTGAGGTATTGCTGGACTTGCCCTACTTGACCAAGAGTGCCGCTCCTGCTCAGCTCTTCAGCGCCCCCTGTGGATGTCAGTGCTAAGTGCTACACTTCACACCTGGCTGTAGAAAAACCCATATTGACTGAACATTAGAAATGATTTCTTAGCTTTTCTTTCTTTAATGAAATTCCAGACAAGATCATAAAATGCGACCAAGAAGCATGCCAGATGGAGAACTAAACAAGAAAACTAGCCACCAAATAAAATAATAGAAAAGATAAAAACATAACGGTGTTCAGTGTCATGGCCAAGCTAATCCCACCTTCTGAATCACTGACAACATTAGGAAACCCCAAGAACAACATCTGTAGCAATAGCAATGGGAAGCATGTGGGAAATGTGTCTGGCAAGTGTTGCAGTACATCTGCAAACGTCAAAGAACCCAATAAATAAATAAATACATGTCTGAAGAAAACAAATTCCCTGCTTGCAAGTTAGATTCATCCCCATTGGCTAATCGACTTAACATAGGTTAGGTGAGGTGTCAGACTAACTTGCCGTGCAGTCAGAGATATAGAATTATGCTTACTGCAGAAACTGCTCTTTTTAAAGCCCCAGAGTATAACACACAACTGTGTGCAAGTTTTCTAATCAGCAACAACCTTGTAGAGAAACATTTTATTAGCGCCCTACTGCAGTCTGTGAGTCGCACCAGCTTTCCACGGACCACGAACACCGGCTGTGGTGAAGAAAATCCAAAATACTGACCAAAACCTGCCCTTTGACCCCTCTACAGCCCTTCTCCATGCTGACCTCCAGTCACTATGGAAACAGTGTGCCTCACTCACCATCCTGCCAGGACAACAGAGAGGGGAGGAAGAGGAGGCAAGAGGGGAGTCAGAGCAGGACAGAGAAATACTCAGGGCAGAGAGGAAGAGGAGGAACTCAAGCATGCGAGAGGTGGGTCTGTCTGAGGGTAATATTTGTGAACCTGTGGCTATAATAATAATAAAGGTTTCCAACTGAGTGTTCAGTTCAGTGGTGAGACAAATTAGATTTAAAAACCTTCTGTCTCTCTCTCTCAGATATCCAGTGAGTCAGGAGTGCCCCCCGCAGACGGCTCATGTGAGAATACTTCCTTTCTTTCTCAGACACATTATATCAGTTTTTACGAGTATGAGTTTCGGCAGGACAATAAAAATATAATTTGCCTCAAGCTGCAACCATTAATTGTGTGTTTCTTTATGTTTGTGTTTGTCAACAGCCTACATGTCCAAAGAGGACAAATCCATAAGCGATGTGATCACTCCTGTCAGCAGATGGTAATTCTCAGGTGGATAGATGGACAGACAGACAGCTAGATGGACAAAGAAAGACATTTGTGTGTGTGTGTGTGTGTGTGTGTGTGTGTGTGTGTGTGTGTGTGTGTGTGTGTGTGTGTGTGTGTGTGTGTAGGTCACCACAAGAGGAGGCGCAGCTACGAATGGACCCTATAGCGGAGGAGAACATCGAGATGCCCGAGGCTCAGACTGACACAGAACAAAGGGACATGCTGAGGTACTTCGTACAATATACACAATACGCACAGTCACAACACAAGCAAGCTTAGAAACACACAAGAAGACAGTGATCGTGATGATGTGGTGTACGCCGCGCGCTGTACGGCTTTGGAGCTTAAACCCAACACTTAATCCCAGTTAAAAGGCTCTGGTAGTTCTCTCGACAAGATGTCCTGTTGATGTGATTGAACATTTTAGCGAATGAAAGCACTAATATTTATATATATATATATATATATATATATATATATATATATATATATATATATATATATATATATATATATAAAACAATTCCCTGGTCATGTTGTTTTTGTTTTGTTCACTTGTTGCTCCCGGGCGTCACAGGTTGACCCACATCTTACTTTGTTTGACATCTGCTTTAAAGGTCTTTTGTGTTTTGTTGTTCATTATCAAAATCGGTGTTGCCCTTTCACAAACTTTCTTTTTTATGAATATTGATCACCAGCATAAATTCCAAGTATTCCTTTTGGCTTGAAATTTTACATTTTCATTTGCATGAACTAGGGTGGACTCGCCATAGCCATGCGCCATCTTGAAATACGTTAGCCGGTAAGGGACATACAGGATATACTGCTCCGCCTTTCGCGGTTTCGCTGTCACACAGCTGCTGCTAACAGCTGTTGTCGCTTACCGGCCCCGGCAAGTTTGAAGAAGGAAACACGGAGGACCACACATTTTCAAAATCCAAATTTCAGGAACAGGAGTCTTCTTTGCCCAGAAAAAGTAAAAGGACATTGAAAAGAGCAAGAGACCGGCTTTTTGAAGAATGAAGGCTACCGTAGCTGTAAGACATACAGTACTTTGAACAGTGTGCTGCCAGAGAGTTGACGAGTCAACGCTAGATGGGAGAAATTCCTACACAATGGACCTTTAAAATTCAAAACAGAAAGCAACCAGCAGGCCTGAGGGGATAAACCTGAGTCACAGACCTACTTCCCTATTAAACTCCTCTATCAGGGTTCCACAATGAAACCTTTATAGACTTTGAAAGTATATGTGTTGTATAAATCAGCAGCATTACAGTGGACGTCCGTAGGAAGCCAGTAATGTGACATTTGGACTGGACTCACTTGTTTGAAACTGTTTTAACAAGAGATACATTCATAACAGCAACAGTGGCTCTATATTATTGTTATTATTATTATACTATATATCATTGGTTTCACTGGGAAGTGTCATACAGTCCTAACACACAAGTTTTCTGCTCCATCATCAGTAAATGCTGTATCTATATACTATTACTAATGGAAACAAAATATTGGTCCATGTCAGTCCTCTAGGTTGAATCCTATCACTGCTCACTAGGGCTGGGCGATATGGAGAAAATCAAATATCACTATATTTGTATACAAATACTGCAATGATATTGTAGTGTTGACTATTGGTGCTTTCACAAAATATTTACACAATGAGATTTGGGATAAATAATCATCAGTAATGTGGATATAATGACTAAGTGGGTAAAGGCAAATAAAAGAAGAGTTACAACAGTCTGGTAAGATCAGAAAATGACATCCCTTTACTGTAATGCAACTTTTAAAACCAGGAAAAGACACCACTTATGTCATATTACGATATCCAAACTCTAAGACGATATCTATATTCATATCACAATATCAATATAATATTGATATATTTCCCAGCTCTATTGCTCACACACTGCTCGTGATTTTTGCAGCTGGATCTCCTCCAGCCTGCAGAGGTTTGGGGACGTCACCTTTGACTCTCTGGTGCCCCCGGAGGCCGGCCGCGCCGCTGCAGCACACACACTCCATAAACTGCTAGGTGAGTAAATCAAAAGCTTAATTATCCAAAGTTCCTGGTCTTCATTGACTAGCATTGATGTCTTAGAAACTGACTGTATGCAGACGGCCGTAGAGAGCTCAGGAATGACACAGGTGTTAGTGTTGAAATATCTGTGACAAAATAAAATTAACAATGGAGCTTTTCATTTTAGATACGTTTGCCAGTTAAAGATGCTCTTTGAGTCCTGCAGCGACCCGGGTGCAAATCCAGCCTGTGGGCCTTTGCTGCATGTCATCCCCCATCTCTCTCCCCCTTTCACATCTGCCCACTGTCACTCTATCTAATGAAGGGAGAAAACCCTTAAAAAAACATGCTCTTTGATGCTAGTTCAACATAAGCTGTATGTTTTAGTGAGGTCTCCTAACTAGCCTCCACAGTGACAGTCAGTGAAACATATCAATGTGATTAATGTGTTCTGTTCTCCAGAGATGCTGTCTGCTCGACACGTGACTGTCCAACAGACTGAACCGTTCAGTAACATCTGCATCAGGATGGCCGCGTGAACATACACAGCATACACACCATTGTCTTTTTGTATTGAAGGATAATGTATGAATTTATTAATCCTTTGGCTTTTAGTGATGCATGAGATCATCAGCTCTCATATCTTTTATTTAAAAGAATTCACACAGGTTATATGTTTTTATATGAATTGTTAAATTACTAGAAGGGTGAAACATGCTTATATGCAGTGTTTTAAAGATTTTTTAACCATTTTAATCTGGTTGTAATTTGTTAATATGGTTGTATTTGTATTTATACCCACTGAGTTCATCAGTGTTGACAATTTAAATTCACATACTGTTATTTAAGTTTTTAACATCTGGACTTGGTAGTTTTTTTTTTACAGTTTGTATACATTTTAACATTTGTAATCATTTTAAATTAAGCTTTTTATCGCGTTTGTATCTGCTGTGTGCATTTTTATCCTTTTTAATTTAAATCTTTTAATAAAATGCCTATGCTTAGTACAGCATATGACCTTGAATTATTCTTTCACGCTAAACATTTTGACCCCTGATAAACTTCATATTTCTGTGAGAATATTATTTAGGTTTTTCCATTTCCTATAGCATAGTATTCTCTCATCATCAATCAATCAATCACTGTAAACATATTTTAACTCCGTCTCTAGTGAGTATTGTCTTTTAGCTATTATTACTTCAAGACAAATCCAAAGTTATGACACCAAACATGACCCTTATAGTTTGTTGTTCCAGTATATATATATACACACACACACCTATATATATATATATATATATATATATATACACACACACACACACACATATATATATATATACACACACACACACATATATATATATACACACACACACACACACACATATATATATATATACACACACACACTATATATATATACATATACACACACACACACATATATATATATACACACACACACATATACATATACACACACACACACACACACATATATATACATATATATATACATATATATATATATATATATATATATATATATATATATATATATATATATATATATAGACATATATATAGATATATAGACATATATAGACATATAGTGATGTGGAGAGAAATGCAACATACATCAGCAGTTCCCTGCCTCCAACAGGACCACATAGTGTTCCAGTCTAACCTCATGCCTCAATAACTCCACACAATTACAGTGTTTGTTAAACGCACTGGGGACCGCCGCTGTGTGTGTGTGTGTGTGTGTCGTATCCATGTGGCGCCTGGTTGTGACTGTGCTGAGGTCAGTGGTGCAGTCACAGAACAGAAATCCAAACTCACATCAACATAGTAGAATGGTAATTTTGTTGATACTACTTGTGATACATTCAGGCTTTGGTGCTATGCCCGGGAAATGTGGGTTACACTGCCAGGTTGTGTTTTGATAAAATCCGGCATCATCTAAAACAAGTCAACTGCTTTTTTTCCCCATGGTGTTCTTCTGCCGTCACAGGCTGATTAGTGAGGCTAAAATATCTACTTGGCAGGTGGTAAAAAAAAAACCTTTGATAACAATGAATGTTTCTCTTAAAAGAAAAAAACTCTTGTATGAAGAGATCCAACAGGTCAATATATCTGATTTTAAAGCAGTACAGATCTTAGCAACATACACTTTAAAGGGCTAGTTTGGATATTTTAAGTGGGGTTGTATGATGTACTTATCAATAAAGTATAACCTACAGCAGATGGTGGTTGCTACGCCCCCCAGTGTGTAGAAGACAGACAGAAGCTAAGCAATGTACTGCTAGGGACAGGGGCAGCAGCTTTTATTTATTTATATATATATATATATATATATATATATATAAGCTGCTGCCCAGTGATCAGATGAACTTGTTAGCAAACAGTTACTTATTTACACATCCAGCAGACATGAAGCAACATTAGCATTCCACCTAGCAAATAAAGTAAGTGTGTGTGTGTGTAGATCTGATTATGGCCACTTCAATGAGCATGTGCTAGCCCGTAGACAATACATCTCCCTTTGGCTCTATACATTCCCGAGCATTTACATCATCTGTATCGCTCCACAGTTGCTGACGCAAGGAGGATTTAATGTGCAGCTGCCCATGGAATGTGACATGCTGAGTCCAGAGTGCTAGTTTAGTGGGAAAAGCTCCCAGCTGGACAGAACAACACACACATGCTCTACAGCATGGGGGACCACAGTGTCCCATGTTTGTGTCTCTTTGTAAGTCACAGCAAGAACAAGTCCCAAATGTGACACTGTGCTGTGAATGATCCACACACCAACCCCATGTTCACCTAAACTATCAGACAAATGAGAGAAGGGAGACAAATCATGAGTGGTGGTGGAGGAATGGTGGAGAGAATAATCTCATTACCCAGTAATAAATCTGTCTACACTGAACTATATGTGACCCTTTTGGTATTTTGTTGTGTTACGTGACTAAATACACAGAAATATTAACTCTAGATCATGAAGCATGCAGTTCCCAATTGTTTCTTCACAGACTGGAAGTGCTTTAGGCCACATACTTCCTCCATTTACAGTCAAAGCATACTCTTACTTTACACTGATTTCACCCAGGAACACTCAGACTGATTGTCCACACAGACACCTGGCAGTGCAAACACAACCCCCCGTCCATCACCACCCTGACAGTCTAATAAACCTAACATATGAGTGACACATAGCACACATTCACAGTGGCTGCTTATATCAGCCAGGAGGGCAGAACACAGGTCTGTATGCATTGACACACTCACACTTTCCAGAGGAGTTCTAGATCAGAAGAGGCAAAGACTGGAATCATCAGCCCAGCGAGGAGAGGCGGACCAGCCAACATCTGCAGATACAGCATCAGTCACAGAGATAAAGCACAGATCATAGAAGCAAGGGCGAGGAATACATCGCATTCCTTTTTGTTTAAGATACTGATCAGAAAGTCAAGATGGCAGCAGACGAGACAACAAACTTGTTGGGCGAGGGAGAGGCCAATGTGGAGCAGGCCAACGGAGGACCAGAAAGCCCAGCAGACAGGGAGTCCCCTAGGTCGCGTGGCAAGATAGTGCGTGTTGAACTGGAGTGGGAGATCCCCATGTCTCTGTCACTGCCCATCCAGGTGGAGCCAGACGCGGCACACCAGCCTTTTCCCTTCCTGGACACAACACTGGCCGACCTGGGCATCCAAGAGTAAGTCTGCTCTCAGTTAGAGGGGTCTTAAAAAGCAATTTCATGTAGACTTATTAACATGTGTGTGTGTGTGTGCCTGTGTGTCCAGGTCAGAGGTGAAGGAGAGGGTGGTGTGGGTCGACAATAAGAAGACCCAGGTTAAGAACAAAGCAGGGAAGCTGAAGGAGAAAGAGGTCACAATCCTGGAGGTAAGATGTAAATGGAAGCAAACTAAAGTATGTCTGAGATGGGATAGTAAACACATTTTACTTTCCTGTTGTAGGTGAGAGTGAAAGCCCAGAAGCCGGGAGACAAACAGCTCCAGGAGGTCCTGTACAGCACTGAGGCGCACACTGACCGCTCCTTCTGTCGTACAGGAATGAATATCCTGCCCTGGAAGCACACAAGTACAGGTCTGGGAGCACTTTAATTCAATCAATCAATCCAACATAAAACTCCTGGGAAGTGTAGAATGTATCTTATGTTGCTAGTACTGTCAGCTCTCATTAGCCCTCATATTGTTAGCTCATAATTCATTTCATAACGCAGGATTTATTTCTGTATGTGCGCAACCATGCCCCAAAAGTCACTCAGCCGTGGCAGTCAGATAACGGGTGAACTGTCAGACTGATGCACATCACAGCACTGTGCCAGAGCCTCAGGCACTGAAATGAGATCATCGTAAACATTACATCAGAGTTCAGATAAAGCCTTGGACCTAACCTATGGAGAATTTGTGAAAATCAGTTGGCCATTTTTTCCTCTATGCATAATTGAATGACTTCTGCACAGAAAAGACTGGTTGTTGTGTGACAGAACAAAAGGTTATGGCTGATGTCAACAGTGTAACAGCAAACGGATTTAGACACTAATAATCATCATAGACCAGACCAGACTGCATCCTCTCAATGTGTGTACACCTTCGTAGGGCTGTTTTTGTGGTATTTACCCCCCCTCAAAAAGATCTCTGTCTGCCAGGGGAGAACGAGCTGACACCGGTGCAGATGACTATGGCGTTGGACATGGAAAACCAGCAGCCTGACTCCACTGAGGCCCAGGGACACCGGGAGATGTGAGGAGCAACAGGGTCGCCATCATTTAAAAACAGAATGCAGATTTATGGGGAATCCTCAAGCTAGCCATTAAGGTTAACATAGAGGTTCAACTAGTCCACCACAAAGCACATTTTTAACTCCATTTTGATTCCAAGATGCAAGTCTGCATTTATTTAGAGGATTCAAACTAAGTGTTTTTGGTTTCTCTTTGCACAGTGAGGCGAGGTTGAATGGCTTGACATTAACTGCATGCCGAAACTTGACAGAATTGTAGCATCATGTTACTTTTTTGTAGCATTTGTGTGTAAAAAAAAAAAAAGAAATCTCTTGCACTTGTCAAATGTGTGTTATAGGATGATAGAGGAAGCAGAAATAGCACGGATAGAGACGGACTGGTTACTGCTGCATACAGTCTCAGGCTGGACTGCTTTAAGCATTAACAGTGTATTTAGGGTAAAGTAAGTGCTGTTTTTTATATATAACAACTGAATGTGGTGTATTAGCTTAGTGTATCCTGTCAGTCAGGGACCTCTGGGGGTTCTTATTGCTGTATTTCTGCCAGAGTTTGCCATTTAGAGAAAGCCCTTTTTTAAGCAGCAGATACATCTGAGTCCACCATTGCTAAGAGAAAACGCATGAGAATAAAAACAAGTCCACTGAAAATTGGAACACAAAATTACATTTATCAGGTGATCAAATTCATCGTTTTATACTCAGATAGCAAAGCCAGAAGTCAGTCCAAACAGTGGTCGAAATGGGACAGTAGCAATTCATAGTAGCACGTTACAGAATTAACAAGGAAACAAAATACAATGCTAACAATACAGGATGGTAAACAGTACATAACTCTTAAAATAATAAAACATCAACATAGCATGTTAGCAAAGCAAATAAATTAAAAGTTAATACTTAGAGGCATAACTGCCAAATGTGATAATAACTAGTAGAATACTTGAAGTGCTTGGATCATTTACACCACAAAGAACTGTCCCATTTTCTACCTACAGTATAAAAATGTATTTTTTGACTGGCTATTACACAAGAGTGGAAGGATGTGTGTGGGCTATGAGGCAGAGATGGCTACACTGAGTTTGGCCTGCTGCTCTCCAGGAAGTGAGGTCACAGCTTTTTGGAAGTCTGCAGAGTGCTTCAGCGCAAATTGTTTTATCAGCATGGCAAAAGTGTTCTGGCTTTCTGTGGAGAAGAGACAAAATAAAAGTTTAGAGTTGACAGAAATGCAGCAACATTACAACAGAATGTTGATACGAGTACTGTACAATGACTGCCTGAAGATGCTCAATGGGTGGGAAATAGTATGCCAGCTATACTAGGTTTCCTCTTGGTTTGTCAATAACTTTAGATGCACAAATAGCTTGAACACTAAACAGTTGCAGCGTTCAGTTCAGTTTAAGAAAAACGGGACACTGAAAACACTGCCTGGTACCAAAGAAATCTTTACCTTCATCAACATTCTTGTTGCCAAGGACATGACTGGAAGCAGCAACTATGGGCTTCATTAGCTGCACAACCTGAAAGGGAAAATAAGATTTAAAAAAATGTAATGGTAACAATGGTTAAGCTTAGTGTCCAAGTCCATGGACCAAATACACACAATGACTATGCATATGTTGGAGTAATACTGTAGAAAACATAACAAAATGTAATAAAAAAATGATTGAAAGATTGGCTTGATAGTGGTTTTTAAAAAGCATCTTAAACTGCTCTAGCATCAACAATGAAGAATAATCACTTCCTGCTTGTTTGTTACCAACACCTTTGTTGTACTAAGACAATCTCAATGCCATGATACATTTCAAGCACGAGGACAAGCATTTAAAGAGAATTTGTAACAATTGAATGAACCGTGGTGCTAACACCCCTGCATAATGTCACCATGAACAGGCAAAAATGCCAATATCGGTTTAAGAGGCAGGGACTTTCCAAGACCACATGTGGACATGACAGTATTACTGCTTGTATAGTAACTAGCTTGGATGCCAGTGGAGACATTCACATATTCCTCCCACACAGCGATTATAATACCAGGTGTAAATTGTGTTTGTACTGTACCAGAGCAGGAGTTTTGGTGTAGAGCATTGCCAGGCAGTTGAACACGGTCTTGTTCTCCTCTAAGTCCTCTTTGAGGGGAAGACGAGCTACCAGAGCAGGCACAACCTGTTGGAGAGCACACAGTGTCTGTCATTATTCCAGTTTTTAGTGAATTTCCTGCTTGTGTTGTCAGATTACTTGTGGTAGCTAAAAGGAATACTAGCTTGTCAGGAGAGGTGCGAGCTGTATATTTACCTGCTCCAGAGGGACAGCATCCACGTTGCTCATGATCATCCTGCAGAGCGCGGCACACAGGTTGTCAATCACCCTGAGGTCTGTCTCTTTGGTCAGCATGTTGGAAAACAAAGACAGCATCATGGGATAGTCTCTGGGACACGTTTACTAAGGAACAGATGTGTGTAATGTTTGCTTTGATAAATTAGGCATCAATACATAACACACATCCACACATGGAAAAACACACACAATTAAGAAGGATACGATACACCGATGGGTCCAGTTGCCTGGGCCAGACATCCCAGTCCAAACACGCTGTTGTTGCGAACCTCGGGATCACTGTCCCTCACTCCAGCTACCAACACAGGAAGCAAACGATTGGACAGCCGGCCTGCCACTCCCTGGCCCCCGGACACACTCGTAAGGGACTGCAGGATTTCTCCAATGGTACCCACAGAGAAGGAGCGGTCAGCCACTGTGCATGTGGATTTCTTTTGAGGGAGAAAGGCAATTAATTTGTGTTATACCAAAAAGTGACACGTCAAAAGCATTACGCTGTGGTGATACACACAGGCTAAATATCAAAGGATGGTACCATTCAGTGTTGTAGTCCAGTCACCAACTGTCGAGTCTAAGTTAAGTCTTAAGTCCCCAGTGTTTGAGTCCAAGTCATAGTCCATAGTCATGAGCCCACATCCCTCTGTATCTTTCTAATGTGAACATTTAAGGGGCAGGCATCGTAAACTACAGTCGCAGCTGGAGAGCACACACCTCACCCCTGCATTAAACAATTACAGGCTTAATATAGATCAATAGCTTATATCACATTTTTATGACCTATTACTATGGTTGGATATCGTTTTTTTTCCCCATACCAGTATTTTTTAAAAATGGTGCCGATGCCTAAACTGGGCCTGAACAGATACTTTAAAGCGCCCATATTTTGCTTATTTTCAGGTTCATAATTATACTAATTTTTGTTGTACTGCACATTGCTGCAGCTTGTCTTTTCACCCTGTGTGTTGAGCTCTCTGTTTTAGCTTCAGAGTGACGCATCGCACTTCTGTTCTATCTTTGTTGGGAGTCGCCCATGCACAGTAGCTAGTAAGGATTACTAGCCAGTCAGAAGCAGAGTATGAGGGCGTGCCACACTAGCAGTTAGGCAAGCATTATACCATGTGTTGCAAAGCGATGCACGTTTGTCACGGAAGTAAAGGCCGGACTACAATAAAGCTGTTTGGAGCAGTTTGTGAACAGTTTTACTGTGACTGTTATTGCCACTATTCACTTCAACCCCAACTGGCCTGTCAGACACCACCTACCAAAAGCCTGGGTCTGTCAAAGGCTTCTTCCTAAAAGGGAGTTTTTCCTCGCCACTGTCACACTGTTGCTTGCTCTGGAGGAAACTACTAGAACTGTTGGGTCTTTGTAAATTATAAAGGGAATTCAACCCAAGTTGCTTGTTAACATTGTTGTTAATTGTTTTTAGCTTGTCGACATTACCAGTTAGCTAACGTTAGCCTGTTTAACGTTAAAGGTAACATTACAATTAATGTTATCTAACAAGTCCGCACCGGCCAATGTTTGCAAATACAGTGAGTGCACTGACAATAGCGTCATAACGTTCCATTCATACACGTCAAAACTCTGCAACAGTTCAATCATGTCACTAACGCAATTATTCCTTGGCAACATGCTGCGCATCTGTTTCAAAAGGCAGCAATAATAATATAATAACACATCTAGAGTGTTCATGTGATTTTAAACATGAGTAGTGAAATAAATGAATGCATAATTGTGATCATCGTAACACCGCGATTACTCTTCAGACTATAATTGAATTGAATAAACAGACTTCTAGACTTCTGTTAGACTCCAGTTCTTCTCAATTGTTTCAGACTCACAGCTTTGCTCATGAGGAGAGGCAGCAGGTCATTGAGGAAAGGGGCAAAGTTGTCTGCAGGCACAGAAGAGGCAACCAGAGGAATTCCCTCCCCGGCAAACTCCTGGAGAATAGCATCGTACTCTGCCTGAATCAGAAGCACATCAACACATAGTACAATGTGTAACTCAAAAGTGATGTAGAAATAATGTGTAAAAAAGCAGCCTATAATTCAGTATGTATATGTTATATTCTATATTTATCAATATATAAAATTATTTAAGTTTGAATCCATGGTTAGGTGGATTTTTGTTATTTAATATGTATGGTGCAATGTGAGGGCATACACTTTAACCTGGATGGCTACAAATGAAAGTGAAACTCTTGCATTACCAGTTCAATGTTCCATCAATTCACTCTCAAAGATTTTGCACTAACATGTTGTATTCACAATAATTCATACTCATCAACATATACAAACAATTTTGCTGTACTGTGGTGGCACTCAAGATAAAATCCCTTGTATGTGTAGACTTTAATGTCCATGACTGTGACTTTGATATGCAGCAAGAGGATAGCCAACCTGTTGGTCTTCATCATCAGCTTCATCACCACCACCACCATCCTGACAAACGGTCTGAACAGAGAGAAAGAGAGGAACCAATGATGGAGGGTTACGAGCATTACTTAGGAAATATCATCAGAATCAGCTTCATTTGCCAGGTATGAAAACACATACGAGGAATTGTTGTTTGGAGCATTGTTGCTCACAATGTGCAAAACAACCAAACAATATATACACACACTAATATATACATACTCTAAACAGAAACAATATAGAGGCATGAGTGCAATGAAGAGTTCAATAAAAATTATTTAAATGTGGAGGATAGTGCAAAGGGTACTGGGATAAATAGTATTATGTTATTATATTACAATATGAACAGTTTTGTGAATGAGCATAGAGTATTTTAGTGTCCTTAGCTTTAACAAAAAAAACCTTAATCCTCATCATCCTCCCCTCTTCTCACCTTTTTCTTGAGCACATCACGGATGACATGGCTGATCTCCTTTAGATGTAGAGGGCTTTTGAAAGCCTCCCCCTTGCACAACTTTATGACGTTGTTCATGGTTTCCAGAACACCCATCACAACCTGACGCTCTTGCTCTGTTCGCACGGTTTCCACGAAGCAAGGAAGCACCACATCCAGCAACTTAAGTAGGGCTGGGGGGGAATGCACAGGAATGTGGGGGAATAAAGTTAAAACTAGCTAAAGGCAACTACATTGATACCGTTTGACATGGTTTATAAAAAAATAAGTTAGCTTGCCTCGATCCTTACTGTTTGCAATGGTATATAATCTCACAGTATACTGTTTATTTGCTTAGAGACCACTTGTATTTTCTCCCTTGATGTTGATCATTAATAATGCCCACTGCAACACCGCCCATTTCTGCATTTCCTATAAATAATAACAGTAGGTGTCGAGTTCCTGCAAAGAGAGGCTTTACCCTGGTGGTTGGCCTCAGTGGGATTCTCCTTCCACACTTGATGCTGAGCTCGACAAAACTGGCCCATGGCTCCAAATGCTGCCCTGCGGACATCCTCGTGGGGAAACTAGGGGCACACACAAAATGATGGGGTGAGTAGAGAGCTTAAGCACCTGCCATTCAGAAGTGTTGTCGACAAGACACCAAGTCCCTACTATGACCAGTGGAACTAAACTAAAGTTGACCCCTGATAATTAAATAATCATAATTAAATACCTTTATGTAATAAAAGGTAACTGTACTGGATACCTTTTAAAACTGACTTAAGAGAATGATTTAAAGCATGGTAAGACTTGCATTACCAATTTATAAACGCACACTTCAATTTATAAACACAATGTACTACAAAGTGCCCTTCATGGCACATTGGACAGAGAAGGATGATAGAGCCGGACCAGCCGGTCAGAGTGACTTACATCTCTCATCTCGTAAACCTGCTGAAAGCTGGACTCCAGGAAGGGCTGGAAGGCAGCACTTTCATGGGAAACACAGCAACACAAGTTAAAATACACACATGTATGCACACAAAAGTGTCTGACAAAAAAATCAGTACTACACCATTTTAAAGAACATATGACAAAATTATAAAAGATGACTGCACAAGTACTACTCTAAGAATAGAGTCAGACTAGAAGAGAAATACAAGAAGTGTCATAAAAATGCCAAGACTAGATCCCTGTAAATATCTATGTTACCCAGTGTTGAATGCAATCTCTCCCAGTGCATCACAAGCATCCTCCTTCTCATCGATGTAGGCATTTTCCACACTGAACCTGAGAGATGGATAGACATGGTATCAGACGGAGTGAGAGCAAACCTTTGCTCAGTGATAGTAAATATACACGCGTGTATGTTTGTGTGTGTGTGTGTGTGTGTGTGTGTGTGACCCCACCCAGCAACATCATGGATATCGCTGTCCGGCTCATCTTGCAGAAATTCATCTGCATCTTTTTGTCCTTCATTATCGTCATCATCGTCATCATCCAGCAGGACAAATGTCTTGTCCTCCTCAATGTGGGCCTGATGAGAGGACAGAGGATGCTCAGTGAAATGTTGTATTAATATTTTTATTAGCAGTAGTGATCTTACAAAATGTGCCCGTTTGATTGATTGGCCTGTGGTATTGCTTATTGTAGCTTTCTCTAGAACCATTTCACCCCAAAATTACTCACAGAAGGACCCCAAAGCACCTAAAATGCAACCATTTCTACTTCGGAGGAAAACGCACTACACTGGCTTTTGTTCGATATCTAGTATTGGCAAAATGGATGGACTTTATGGAGTTTCCTTTTAGTGTAATGCTCTGAGTGAATTTCAGCTGGGCTTTAATTGTTAAGGGTAGACACGTAGGAGCCAGCGTTATGGCAGCACCTTTTTTTTCCCTCAACATTTTTCAACAACACAACAGCTGCAATGCTATCCACTTGTGCTCCAACAAAGTGAAGAAAAGTTTGGTTGGTATATCCAGCAATCATCAAGCCCGCCGCTGTACAGATCGTTGTCAACAGCTTGCTACATGTGACGTGAATTTTTTTTTCCCTCAACCTTTATTATGTTGTTTAGTTTATTTCAGAGTTTATTAACATCCAATGCCAGTGTTTCCCATACATAGGTTCTCCTTGAGCACCCCTCCCGGGTAGATAGAGACCTGACCAGGTAGATAAAATCCGAATTAAGTTTTTTTTCTAATTAACAATGTATTTTTTACAGCACACACAGACCAGCTGCCTCCAGCCCCTCCCTCTCGTTAAGTCTTGCACCGCAAGCATGATAGCGTCAATGCCTCACTTCAGGCTCAGAGGCAAATGTTACTAGTAGCATGCTGCTGGTGGTCTTGCTGTGGGATTAACAGAACCAATAATCCGCAGAAACGCCGCAGCCATACCGCTGTGAGAGCTCTCCAAACGTCATTTATCAGAACCTGGTTGTTTACCCTCTCTACAGCAGACTCGTCCGCTCTGTATCTTTATAATGGAACTAATCAAAGCTAATCATTGCTAACCAAGCCTTTAGTTGTTATCCGTTCCAGTATTCATCAACTGTATTTATGCTCAGTTGTTTTAATAACTTAATGAGTGCAACACAGACATGTATAGTACAAAACAGAGTATTTAGGATCCCCAAAACTCTTTAAAAAAACAAAAAAAAACAATGATTCATAACAAACAAAATTAGAAAGAATTAACTTTAAATAGTGTTAGTCCAATATGATTTCAACAGAAGTGAGAAGACAGTGTTAAGATTTATAACATAATTGTCTGTATTGATCATAGTATAGTTTTAAGGTTAAGTTCTCAATACATATAACATTTGGCTCCAGGTATTTTATCTGCTGAATCACAGCATTTGACAAACCAACCAGATTTAATTGACATCAAAAGGCTACTTCATCTGTATGATCTTTAAGTCTGATTTGTTTATTGTGCAAACAGTTATTTCTTTCTAAATTTTCTGTTACTGTTGTAGTCATTGTTTTCAATAAATAGTTCATAAACAGCAATCACCCACCACCACAAGTAAATTCTCAACCTGTAGGAAACACTGAATGCTGTCCAAACGGCTTCAAATTCCAAACCCCAAGAGGGGTTGGGTACCAAGGAAACCAAGTGTGAAGTAGATTGGATGAACAGTTCATGAGATATTTCACAGACAGACACACAATTTTTTTGTGTGTAGAAGAGATGAATAGCTTGTAGGTTTCATAGTGTGGTTTGTATGCTTCATACCGTAATGCCTTCATTGGACTTGAGGGCGAGCAGCATAACGGTTGTAATGGCCGGGAGGTGAGGAGTCAGGCAGTCCGGGTTGACTGTGGATACAGCAGAATAGAGACCGTACCTGAAAGACAGACACACAAAGGGAGACAAAAAGATTTGTATACGTATATATATTTTTAAAAGGCTTTTCCCTTTATTAGTGACAGTGGATAGACAGGAATGGGGGAGAGAATTGAGGGATGACGCGCAGCAAAGGGCCGCAGGTCAGATTCGAACCCGGGCCGCTGCAGGACTTAGCCTACATGGGGCGAACACTCTTACTAGGTGAGCTAGAGGCCACACCTGAGTGGAAACAAAAAAATAAATAAAAACATTTTTACACACACACACACACACACACACACACACACACACACACACACACACACACACACACACACACACACACACACACACACACACACACAGTTACATACGTGCAGCGTCTCAAGTCAGGGTCATCAATGGTGTCGGTGAGGTTGAGGCCCAACTGAACACACTCTGCAGCAAGAGGACTGAGGACATCTTTGCCAATGTTACGGGCCAGCACAGAGAGCGTATCTAACAGCAAAAACAACAACAACAAAAGGGTCAACATCTATTCATTCAGTTGAGTTTGGTGTTGCAATTTTTAAAAAAAGTGATGCCTTCACAGAGTAAAACAAAAACTTCATATCACAAGATGCATTTATAAAAAAAAATGTCACCAGGGACAAGTGGGCAAAATATACTGTACATCACAACTTCTTCCTTTTCTTTGCAAACCTCTGTGGTTACATACCCAAGGACTGAGTTTGCAGCGACCTCATTTCCTCTGTGGTGGTAGTCAGGAAGCCCTTCAGGCTTTCAATAACAGGAGGGAAGTAGGGAACCAGCAGCTCCTTGGCGGCATTGGCTGAGAAGACAATGATTCACAATGGGGCTTACACCACTTCAATTTGATCCCAAGAGTAAAAGTTTCTTCGCAATTTTGTTTCATAGTGGACCAAGTGTTACAGCAGGTTAACATTACACCTACAACTTTACTTTGTTTTTATTGAGTAGTACTTCTTCAGCCAGAAATGCACTGGAGTATTGTTTGGCTAAAGTGTAAAACTACACACTCTGTCTCAGCTCACCACATCAGAAATACAATCTCTAAGCTAAATTAACCTATAGATTTGCAAACTGAGGCTCAAAGTCATACTATTATGTTGACTTTTACAATGTTGTGTGTTTTTGTAGTGTTGTAGTGTAGTGACAAAACTGAACACTGCTAAAGTGAGTTGTAAGCTTAACATTAGATTAATATTTTACATAGTAAGCTTGAAACATTGCATGATTGCATCTAATGAATCTTTTTTTCTTACCTATGGCACCTATAGCAGACACAGCAAGCTCTTTTATCTTGAGGTTTTCGGTGTTGTTAAGGGCAGACAACATAGTTTCCATGAGGGTGGGCAGGTAGGGCTCAATATCTGCTCCTGTTTAGCCAAAAAGAAAGAAGATGAAGCATGTAGAGTAGACCCTATTCTGACAAGAATTACCACCTTGCTGTTCTATGTCATCAACCAGCCAAGTTGCAGTTTACATTCATGTCATGGTTCATAGGAAGGCTGTTTCCTCTTGCAGGCAGGAGGAAGGTGTGCAGGCAAACTGTGCCAGTCATTGAATAAACGTTTTTTTTTTTTTTTTTAGCTTACCTAGGTTCTCCATGAAGTTCTCCAGGGCATAAAAGGCCTTGGTGACATGACCAACCTTGGCTTGGTTCAAGGATGAAAGGTAACCCAGCAACAAAGGCATCAACTCTGCACAGTACTTGCTCACTTCAGGCTGGGAAGAAAAGTTGGTAAAAAGAAATTTAGAACAGAAAACCAAAAATAGACTAATTTTGTTTGAAATACATTTTTCTTTTACTATAATAACAGAACATTTTGTATTATGTTAAACTATAAATACTGTACTGTACATGCGCACTAATATTTGTAAAAATGTACTAAGTAACCAGTACTCCTATGCCAAGGGATGCAATATTGTACTGAAATGTAAATCCACTCCTACATACACAGTTGCTGTGTTAACTTACCTGTAAATGTTCAGAGAACTGTCCCAGGGCAAAAAGGCCAGCACTGCGCACCACCTGATTACTGTCAGAGAGACTCTGGCACACTGTCTGCAGCATTGATGACAGCAACCTAACATCGACAGATATAAAGGTGAATTTAATCAAAACATGTTGATTGTTCCAAGGTCAGCCAACAGACGAACCAAAATGAATTAAAAAAAATAAAGAAATAAAAGTATATAGGGAACTTTTTCCATGTTGGCTAGACATACTTGGTGCGTATGTGGTCAGCACATCCTTCAGCCAGCACAGCAAAACACATGAGACCCCCCTTCCTCTCATAGGGGTTTTCACTGGCAAGGCAGGTCTTGGCAAAAGGCATCTAAAACACAAGACACAATGTAATATATTGTCAAGCGTAGGGTTGGGTATAGAATTCTATATCTATATCTATATTATTGACTGAATTACAACATGACAGACGCCTCCCGATACGATATCACAAAACTTAAGCCACGATAAGATATTATTGCGATTTTAAACACACTGCAATATGCTGTATTCAAAATATGTCCCCCAAAGGAAACTTTGTCAACATTGGTTTTATCTAAAAACATACATTTCTCTGTTTGTTCACATCACTTCAATTTTATTGCTCCAAAACAGGATCGTCAAGCAGACCAATACATATATAGTAAAAGATTGATACTTGGCGCCTGTGTATTGTTACAGTAATGCCACTGAAAATATTGCGATACTATGCTGTATCAATTCCCCCCCACCCCACCCCTACCAAGGACCGATTCACATTATATCCAACGGTGCCAAATTTCAGTAACTGAGAGCATGTAAGTGCGAGCTTATCTGTCCTCTGTGTACATGTTGAAAGAGAGCAGGGCTACAAAACACACACACAGAGCTGTGGTGTGAACAGAGCGAAATTATGTCTCCTCAGCAGTTTGTTTAAGTCACAGCAATGCCAGTAAAGCGGTTGCAAGTGTGATTACACTCTACGCAGACAGCATTTGCAGCAATACTGTATAACGGCAAGCCAAAAGTGGTTTATGCACTAGTGACAGAAAGACAGGCTGGAGGTTGTAAGGCAAGGCACATAAAACATTAAAAGAGAAATTAAAAAGAGATAGAAAATAATAGCAGGCTAAAATAGAATAAGATACAAATACAAGAATTAAAGTTCCAGTGCAGCGTAAAATTATTTTTATTGATTTAATAGGTTGTAGGGACAGGTTTGGGAGAGGAGTTGTGTTTTGTGTGGCGTTTTCTTTTTTAAAAATATTACTAATTAACTTTGTTATTACAGACGGAAAGTAACAAAAAGGTACCGGAACCATATTTCAGGTACCGGTAAGAAAAATGCCAAGTCAACACACGAACTTTAGATAAAAGCATTTGCTTATCTCTACTCTGTCTGCAGTGCTCAACTCTTCGAACAACATTTCAACATGGACTGAGGTTGTTAGGATCCACTAGCTGTAGCACAACTAGCCTGTCAACTGACAACTTTAGCCTGTCTGTATCCAAAGGTTATGTCTATGAACGCTGTGCAAAGTGTAGCTTGACATGTCTTTGAAAAAATTTGGAAATATTTTAGATAACACAAAGCTAGGCTTTCTGTACTGCAAAACAAAAAACTCCTCAGAACTCCTCTCTGCCTACTTGGTTTCACAATATTAACAACCATGGTTCCACAGCTATCTTCTGGCAAGTCACGGTGCAAGATTTCAGAACAAGACTTCATCTTCCCATAATCTATTCAGACATTTATAATGAAAATCTTGACTGTCAGTGGCAAAAACAAGCACTGTTAGGACGTACATTAGGGATGTTGGAACAAATTCCGAAAGTCAAATACAATTCAAATAGTAAAAATATCAATATTATTTCAATGTTGAAATTACTATTTGAATGTGTACATTTGTACTAATGTGTTACCTAACGTTACGGTAGCTACCAAGTAAAGTCAGTACAGGGGGAGTGAGAGGCTGTGGCTGAGAGTCAAAAGAAGGATGGGAAATACCGTTTTAACATGACTTCAAAATCGACATCCACCTGTTTTTGTTTCCTATGCATCCCAAGTTATAGCTCAGCTGGGAGCTTCATGGACGAGTTTGCTTTGAATTTGTATTACCTTCTAATATTATCAGTAACATGACAATCTGCAAGAAACAGGTTGCTTAGAAATGACCTAAATAGTAGTAACAGCACCGTTTGGATTAGTTATCAATGGGTTAGCATGGTAGCTAACACTAATGTTACTCTGTTTATAGTCTATATCCTTGAAGTTTAACTTCCGGGATTGCTCCAGTGCTGCAGGAAATTCCAGTGGGTGCATGTGTTTTTGCCGATGTCCGCTTCCTTCCGCTTTCTTTGTGTTTGTGTCTGGTGGATTTATGAGGACTATAGTTAACTGCTCCTCAGATTTTTGCATGGTAAATTAAGACAGCTAGCTAGACTGTCAAATCTGAGTTTTCTCTTGCACAACTATTTTACAGAGCTTAGCGCTGCCCATGACAATTGTGATTGGTTTAAAGATCCCATACCGGAATCCTGTGTGGACTAGCCAGACCCTCGTCTGCTCCACAGCGCGTGGATGGTCTGGCTAAGCTTTCCAACATGCTATCATGCTCCATTACATTTGTTAGATAATGTTTCATTAACATTAAGAGTTCTCTGTTGATTTGTATTTGTGGATGTGTGCTCATGGTGGAAAATGAATGTAAACAAAGCAGCATGCAATAAAGAGTGCCCCAAAGCTAATGTTAGAAGTCCCTCTAGTGGACAGAACGTATAACAACAACCACATGCCGATAGTGGCATTGACAATGTATAAGCATGAGTAGTGTAGTAAATATTAATAACTGGCTCAATTTGAGCATTAAATATTACAATATTCTTCAAACATTACAACATTTTAATGGTATTATATAGGAAGATTGACAGCTCTAACGTACATTGACACTGTGCACTTGTCCTACAGGATTACATTGCAGCCCAGTTTGCAGCTGCCGGCTAAGGCATTCTCACTAAATACTGGACCAATTTCAAAGATTTTTGTTCACATTAGTTATTTGACACAAATGCATGGGAAAACAGGGTCGAGGTTAAATAGTACCAAAATTACCCTTTAACGTAACATATCTGTTGACCTCAACATCCAGATGACTTACCAGTTGTTGAAACAGTTTCTCTGGGGGCATATGGAGGGCCATAGTGTCAATTATCTGTAAATACAGCAAAAACAATTCATCAAGATTAATCTTCCTTGTAACTCCACAGTGAATCTACTAAAGCTGTTGCAAAGTACATTTTCTTACACAACAGAAGAACACATTGTAGATCTACATAAATACCTGAGCAGCACAGTGTTTGGGATTGTCATTGTCTGTGCCGTCTCCGCTGTCATCCTCCTCATCCTCCGGGTCATGCTCCCCAGGTGGGGGAGCTGCAATCAGCACAGGGAAAATGGTCTGCAGGATGGGGTTTAGCAGCTTCTGCTTCAGCACCGTCTACAAAGTAGATAAAATTATAAAGATTTTTTGTAAATTACACACACACACACACACACACACACACACACACACACACACACACACACACACACACACATAAAAAATATAAAAGCCAAACACTTTGTAATTGGCCAGTAAAGCAGAAAATATAAATCTTCCATCTTTTGTTTGAGAAGAGAGAAGAAAAAAATAAAATAAAAAATAAAAAAATAAAAACATCGCCATTCTTGATCCTTATTACTAATTTATAGTAGCATATGATTTATTTTACCTTGCTCTTCAGCTTGATGAGGAAGGCAATACAAGAGAGTGCTTTCACTCGCAGGGAGTCACTCAGTGTGGTGTCACTGCCCACCTGACACAAACATTGATAAATATGTTATTATCTGTCAATTCTGAAATTAAAATACAATTCACAACACAGCAGTGGGAAGTAAAGACAGAATTCCGACAGACATTCAGCTCCCACCTCCAAGCAGAAGCGGACAATCTCAGAAACATGAGGGACGATGATGGACACCTCACTCTCCATGAGCTCATTAAACACCTCCATGGCCTCGCTGGCTTGGCCCTGTGCAAACACAGACAAACATAATAATTCAACAGGTTGGAGTGATTCATACGCTTAAATACATTTAACTGGCAACAGAAACAGGATTACTTGTTATATATATATATATATATATATATATATATATATATATATATATATATATATATATATATATATATATATATATATATATATATATATATTTACCTGATCTGCCTTGATGAGGTGTTTCAAAGCGACAATCAGACTTGGGATGAGAGAACGCATCTGGTTCTGTAGGGCAGCAAAATCACATCAGTTATTAAAAAGTGTATAGATCAATCCCATTTGTTATGTTCTGAATGTTTGTAAACTATTTGAAAACTGTTGCTGCCAAATGTTAAAGTTAAAACTGCCTCACCATCTCTTCTGAGCCAGTATATGCAGTTATGGCTGTAAGGGCAAGGATGCAGTAGTACAAAGCTGTCGGGTTGTTGTGGTCCTGCAGTACAATAGCAAACAGCTGTAGCAGCTGGCAGTAGTGAGGCTTGAAAGGCTCAGGGTTGGACTCCATCACCTTATTGAGCAGCAAGAGGCCAACCTGTTAGGACAGAAGAGCGTTGCTATTCCAAGGCTGTGATTGACGAAGATCATGGCATACAATATAACAGGAGACTGAAGTATTTAAACAACTCCCAACAAACTGTAACTCTAAGTCTAACTAAGTCATGAAATGAAAAATGAAATACACCACAGCTGTAGCCATAGATTGCAAATTAGACTAGAGATGTTCAGCAATCATTTGAAGGTCTTAATGAAAATAACAGTTAACTGTTAAATGAACCATATCTAAATTTGAGTTACATGAGTCCTGTACCTGTCGTTCATGGGGGTTGCTGCTCTTGGTGGATTGATTGAGAAACTCCAGCAGGGCTGGCCAGCGGTCTGGTGTTTCATGTTTGACCATAACTGCGCACAGTTGGGAGAGTGAATGCTGCACTGTGTGCCTGCAAAATAGAGATTTATTGACAAATATTTAGTTCAGGCTCATTCCTATGTCCATACACACTTGAGATAACATTTTATATGTGTCAGTGTCATTAACAACACATCCAATCTGATTTAATTTAATACAACTTATAATTAAATAAATCAAATAGCTTACTCTGTTTCCTGCATGAAGGCCTGCAGCACCACTGCCTTAAGGCTGCATGAGTGAACAAGAGCAAACATCAGAATTAACTTAATTTCAACTATAACTGGGTGTAGTGTAAATTATTCAGTGACATAAAATGTGTGAACCTTTCTCTATCATTAGGGATAATCTTCTTCCAATGTTTCTTCACTCTCATCCTCAGCATCACTGCAGCTGACTGACGAATCTAAGATGTGCAATCAGGTGAAGATTTCAGGTAGTTCAAAAAGATGAAAGCACACAAGGACAAATGCTGGTGCCCATCACTCAATATCTCACATACACACACTCACTCTGGAAATTTACATTTCTCTCAAACAATACCTGGGGGTTTTGGGAGCCAGCCATGACAGCACATAGTGCTGGTATAATGGCTGGGTCTTTGAAAGCCTGTTTCAGCTGGGCGGTGGCCTAAAGGGGGACAAAAGAGGTCTGACCAAGTTAGACTAGTTGGCACATAGCTAGATAGCTACATTAATGTAGAAATCACAGGGCACCAACGCACATTACAAAATGCAGCCGACTCAGTCAGCCCGAGGCCTGACTTTATTTGTTTAGGACCTAAGTTTAAGTTTTCTAACGTTACTTAGCTAGCTAGCTAGCTAATTGACATCTAATAACGTTAGAACACATTGCTGCTGTAGCTATATCATGACCAACTGTTTGACAGTCAGTCAGCCGTTTTTCCCAGACGTTTATTTCGCTAGCTTAATGTTACTTCGACAACCGTTAGTTAACGTTAACTGTTAGTTTTCAAACTTGTCGTATGTCTTACAAACTAGCTAGCTAGTAACGTTGCTAATTGCTAACTTGAAAAAAAAAAAGTTATTTGTGGCTCTAACGTTACCTGCTGAATGGCAGCATTATCAGGCTGTGTCAGCTGTGAAAGAATTCGCTCGAGTTCCTCGGTCATCTTGACAGCTCAGAGATAACGGTGTCACTTTTAGTTAACCTGTTGTGACCGTTAACGGTAATATTTCTAATTAACCGGTTTAGATAAACGAGTTGTCCTGCTGTGTTGTCAACGGTGTCCCAAGTATGTTACAGCTGTCAAATATGTAAAGAGAGCCTCTCTGGGCAGGTCTTATCGCTAGCTACCGACTTTGCTGTAAAAAAAAATCTTTTAAAAAATGTCGGATACGTATGAAGCTATCAAGCCGAAAAGTAGAGTCTAACAGATTCGAACCCCCTGGCTCGGTCTGGTCCGTTTAGACTTCAACTGCCAGCACGCGGAGCAGAACCTGCCAGGAGTTCCATGTGAGTTGAGTTAAAGGGACCTGCTGCTATCAGTGTGCATTCAGTCTGACACAAACACTCACAGCGCCTTCAAGCGGAGAGGAGGGCGTGGTGCAACCAATCTAAAAGTGGTGGAAAGTAACAGGGAAATTGTCGTGCAACATTTAGTTACTTGTACATAGATCTACTTAAGTATTATACTAAATGGTATGCTACTTTATACTTTTACTTCACTACATTTAAAAGATATTGTACTTTTTATTCCAGTATATTAATCTCACAGCAATATTTACTCACTTTGCTGACTTAACATGCAAAACATACACTCAATTACAAGTTTATTAGATATACCTAGCTAAAAATACAACTGCCCTGCAAGCATACTTTCATGAAAATTAAATGATATAATAATTTTTCCAACTTTTTAGAGAGGTGTTGATTTAAGTGTTTAAGTGTATTTGGAGGATGACAAAACTATCTGTGTTTTTGTACAAAAATGAATATTAGCTTATATAGTTATCTTAAAATTAAATTGCAGTCTCTAAAACCTGCCTTTACCAGACCTTCCTCCAAAGCGCTGTGCAGGAGGGACTGGCTAGTCCACACAGCATTCCGGGATGGAAGAAAACGTGCTCGGGTTTATTGGAATTTCTTTGAACCTTTTACAATCGTCATGGGCGGCAGCAAGCGCCGTACAGAGCCACAGTGCTTCTGCAAAATAGCCTTGGGAAGGAACTTGTTTTGGTGGAACATGTATACATTCAAAAGTTGTTTAATTTGTGCAACAGAAAACTCATGCCGTTCCACTTCCCGAGATTATTCCGAAGCCGCCGGAAATTTTAAACTCTGGTTGATTTATAAGGGCTATGGTTAACTGCTCCTCTGATCTGTGCAAGTACATCCAGACAGCTAGCTAGACTTAAATCTTGAATCTGAGTTTTCTGTTACACAACTAAAACAACTCTGAATGTACCCATGTTCCACCAAAACAAGTTCCTTCCCGAGGCTATTTTGCAGACGCTGTTGCTCTCTCTGGGGCTTAGCGCCGCCCAAGACATTGTGATTGGTTTAAAGAAATGCCAATAAATCCAAGCATGTTTTTCTCCCATCTTGGAATTTACTATAGCACCGTATCATGGTCCCCTTGCTGGACCCCTGCAGTTTGCCTACAGGGCTAAAAGGTTGGTGGGTGATGCTGTCAACTTGGGACTGCATTACATCCTGCAACACCTCAACTCCACAGGGGCATATGCAAGGATCCTGTCCGTGGACTTTAGTTTGGCGTTCAACACCATCATCCCGGATATCCTCAGCACCAAACTCTCCCAGCTCACTGTGCCAGCCTCCACCTGTCAGTGGATCACAAACTTCCTGACTGACAGGAGTCAGTAGGTGAGGCTGGGGAACATCACATCCAGCACACGGACTATGAGCACTGGCGCCCCCCAGGGGTGTGTGCTCTCCCACTGCTTTTCTCCCCCTACACCAATGACTGCACCTCAGGAGACCCATCAGTTAAACTCCTAAAGTTTGCTGACGACACAACGGTCATAGGCCTCATCCGGGACGGTGATGAGTCGGCCTACAGACGGGAGGTGGATCAGCTGGCTCGCTGGTGCAGTCAGCACAACCTTGAGCTCAACACGCTCAAAACTGTGGAGATGATCGTGGATTTCAGGATAAGACCCCCCACTCCTCCCCCATCACCATACTCAGCAGCCCTGTGTCTGCTGTGGAATCCTTCAGGTTTCTGGGATCCACTATATCCCAGGACCTGAAGTGGGAGCCCAACACAGACACCATCATCAAAAAGGCCCAGCAGAGGATGTACTTCCTGCGCCAGCTCAGGAAGCTCAACCTGCCTAAGGAGCTGCTGATCCACTTCTATACAGCCATCGTCCAGTCTGTCCTCTGCACGTCCATCACTGTCTGGTTTGGATCTGCCACCAAAAAGGACAGGAGCAGACTACAACGGACAGTTAGGACAGCAGAAAAGATCATCGGTGCCAACCTGCCCTCCGGTCATGACTTATACTCATCCAGAGTCAGGAAACGGGAAGGAACCATCACTGCAGACCCATCTCACCCCTGACACAACCTGTTCCAGCTTCTCCCCTCTGGTAGGACAGAACACTGTTAGCCAAAACCAACAGATTCAGGAACAGTTTCTACCCACAAGCCATCTCTCTGATGAACAGCTGACTTCTTACCCACAGAGTCAGGTTCAATTCAATTCTGGTCAATAACCCAGTAATCACTGTCTCTACAGCACCTGTTTACTGGTTCCACTTATTATTCCACTTATTTAGTATTATTCATCATTCCCATTCTCACATCTGACTTATTATTATTTGTTTTATTTATTCATCATTCTCATTTCCTATTTCAGAACTGTTCATATGTTCATACTGTTCATATTGTAATATAATAACATAATACTATTTATCCCAGTATCCTTTGCACTATGCTCCACATTTAAATAATTTTATTGAACTCTTCATTGCACTCATGCCTCTATATTGTTTCTGTTTGTAGTATGTATATATTGTGTATATATTAGTGTGTATGTTTAGTTTTGGTTGTTTTGTATGTGTAAGCACAGTTGAGTAAGGATGCTCCAAAGAAAAATTCCTCGTATGTGTCCTCATACCTGGCAAATAAAGCTGATTCTGATTCATTGCATCACATGGTCAGTCCATACCAGACCTTTGTTGTGACTTTTGTAATCACTTCACAAATTGTTAACTATTTAAATTTCTGTGAGTATTTTTTATGTATGTGAGCAACAGTGGCTTGCACACCCATGCTAAAGTTGATTAAAAAGAGGAATAACAAAAACTATGTATCCAATTTTTCATAAGATCATCACTCAATGCAAATCAAGCCAGCTATTAAGCTAATTGAAATAAAACCATTTTTTGAATTATGGCATTAAGATCAATTTCCAAAATATGTTTTTTATTCCTCTTTTTAATCAACTTTAGCATGGGTGTGTAAACTTATTCTGCCACTGTATATATGTCTGTATGTCTGTTTGTTGTGTTATGTTTGTCTAAGCTACTGGATGTCTACAATTTCCCTTGGGATGAATAAAGTACCTATCTATCTATCTATCTATCTATCTATCTATCTATCTATCTATCTATCTATCTATCTATCTATCTATCTATCTATCTATCTATCTATCTATGCTGTGGTTGTAGAGTAAGGTCTGGCAATGCAAGACTAGATTAAAGTGATGCTTCTTCAAATCAGTAGTGGTAATTCAACACTGAAAGGGACCATTATATTTCAAGTACTAATTTTTGTACTGATATTTGAAACATTAAACGATATATACTTAAGCATTTTTTTCTATTAATACTTTTACAAAGGTAAAGGACCTGTATGGTACTTATTCCACCACTGATTTATTTGCATGAAACGTGCCTTGTGGTTTCAGTTGGGAGAAAGCTAGCCTCATTTGCACACTTTTCAGACAACAATGGAGATACTCACGGTGTTGCATTTCCCACCCAAAACACCCATTACTGAAAACACATCAGTGACTAATCTCTACTATACAAGAAGGCAACAAACAGTGAAGAAGCAATCATGTAATTTGAGGACAAGAGGCCAAATTCAGCATCAGTTAGTTAGATATGCTTACCTAACCCTAATCAGCATTTACTGTTATACATGTATTACAGGAGGGTAAGAAAATTTAACAAGGTTATTGTAGTAGCAAAAAAAAAAAAAATGCAAACAAACCATAATTGTTTAAAATGAGCATGTTCAAATGTATGAATACATACATTTATATAGTAAAATAGCTTGTACACCCCTTTTTCACAGTAACTGTGCCTCACAAATACACTTAAATACACTTCACAAAATAAAGTAGAGTATGCCTAATCGTCAGAGGCCAATCTGTTGGCCCCTTACCAAATACCAATGCTAATGTGCACTGCACAGATGCCACTATACACATAGTATGCTCATACACGATCAGACGAACACACCCTGTCGAGGCAGAGATCAGTAGAAATGCTAATGTGACCCATTAGGCTTACTGTTCTCACTTCATTTCACCACTAAGTAAATCATTACCACCTCAATAGAGCCAAGGAGTGGGAACACAAACAAGCACTTGGATGGTAACACGTAGCTAATCTAAATCATCTTCATGAAAAGGATTGCAAATGGAGGTAAAGGCCGTCTGCATCAGCATGCCCAACCCGCTCTACAGAATGGGGAAATGTTGGGCTTTGAAGCTATGGTCTGTCTTTGAAAACGTCTGTTCAAAGTGCAGAAATTAAAGATATATTTTTACTAAGAAGCTCCACTGCCATAGATTTATGTTTCTCAATCATTAACAATAATGCTGACTATGAAGTTTTAGTGGTTCATAAACTATTCATGCTTGAGACCCAGATGTTATATTTAGTCCATTGATCTGGGACTGAAGCTCATGAAAACATTATTAATCATGCAGTTGGATTCAATAGACTATTTGAAAAGCTGCGTTTTGTTACTAAGTTATGTTTTGAGAAACTGCCTGGTACACAAAACCCAAAAAGGCAGGGATGCTCAAGATACCATCAATTCCTGAACTGCATTATCAGTGAGTTGCAACACTGCCTTTTCTTGCCTTCCTTAGATACTAACAAACTTCTAATAGCTAAAAGTGTGCTCCCTAAACAAACTAACTAACTATCTGAGCCTCAAAGAGCTTTAAAAGAGACTAATCTCTTGATTGCAAATACTGAATTACACACAATTAGGAGGATTTAGGCATGAGGTGACAGTGAGGTAATATTATTAAACAAAATATAAATAATCATTTAAGAACATGCATCATGCACATTATCAGCTGAAATAATAATTTGACACACAAACACTCTTCAACACAGGGCCTTAATTAGATTCCTTATTTGTCATGCAAGCTTATATTGTACTCAAATATTTCATATTACCAAACAAAATAACATTTAATGAAATTACCACAAAATAATTTCATATACCGGATAAGCGGATGAAGATGGATGGATGGACCACAAAATAATTTCCCAATTCCCATTCCAATGCACTAAAACTCGTGTAACATTGTGGGACATTTTATTTCTATGGTACTGAGACATCACTCACTAAAAGATAAATATCCTAATTCTAGATATTCAGTGTACGTATACTTTGATTTTTTTAAATATGATGATGATAGTATTACAGTGGGTACAGCGGGTTACTTAAAAATGGTTTGTAGTAACTCTTCTAACTTTACTTTATTTTTGCCAAAAACATTTTGTGGCCAATGAAATTACGTTACTGCCGCCCATTATGGGTGAATCAAAGAGATTGGTTCAAATTAAGACACCCACCTCCGTACCTGCTCACAGAACCGGCACCACACCCACAATCCCACACGTCTTTATAAACAGCCTCTGGAGGCTGATCGCGTCGTAATTTTTGAAGTTAGTTGGCGCTGCTTGTATTGACTGGACAGATAATTGCTTTTATTTTCAAATCTACGGGGGTGCCCACTTCCATTTTAAGATCAATACTTTTGCTGTTGTTGCATTTTCCTAATCGCGAACCCACTTTTTGCCAGAGAGATGACTGACTGGAAGACGCAGATAAGTTACAACTATAACCCTTCTTACCATGCATACGCATACGGTCTTGTGTACCAACCCGGTTCAGAGCAAAACCACGCGAACTTGGCTAACTGGGGAGAAGCCGGAGTCACGGATTTGACCAACTACAATGCCGGGGTGACACAGGCCTACTACGCCACCACCGCCAGAACCCGGGAAGAGTCTTCACCTCGCAGTCCGGAGCAGCATGACCTGGACGGCGGCCCTGGTCACTACCAGGGTACAGGGGTCGTCTACCTCGGTGACACACAGGCAGGCCGTATGCTCTTGACCGGACCTCCCCGGACTGCTTACGACGCACGGTCACACGAGGCCAGGCGGGCCGGGAGCGATTCCACTAGTGACTCAGAGGCTCACACCTCACCGGGTATGTAATTCAGATTTTAGCTAGCATTTTGCAAAGATGCTAGCTAGTCTTAGCAGAAAAGGCAATGGACCTTCGCTGTGCTGTTAGAACTTAACCGGGAATTAACTAACTTATATCAGTGCTTACATCTTCGGGTTTGCTGCTGAAAGCGATAATTTCTTCCGCCAGTATTGCACTCGAAGTCCAATTCAGTTCCATCTTGGTGGTGAAAGACATTCCCAAACATCCCGCCACCACTTGACTTTACTGAGCGCTCCTGGAAAAAGTGGCGACATCTCGCGACAAAATCCGAGGAAAAAACGTCTCTGCCCATACGTGTATGGGGAATAGATGCATTAATGTAAAATATTAGGCTCAACAAGTTGTTGTGTTTTTTTTTCTCTCGTAAAATGCCATCTTCTGCAGTTGAAATACCCAATGCTTTGGCAAATCCATGTTGACCCTGATGTTCACCATTTGTTCCCTGTCATTAGATTCATGGAGTTCTGGCAGCAGCCGAGAAGGAGTTCTCCCCCAGGCAGACCCTGCCACCTGGGTGAAGAAAGAAGTCGAAGATGAGGCAAGCAGCAGGAGCCCTGGTGCCAGCAAAGATGTTTCAAGCTCAATCATGGAAGAGCCAAGGACCTTTGTTATCAACGAGAATGATGGCACCAAGAAGACTACTGCTGTAAATAACCCCAAAGTGAAGGCCCGTGCAGCCTTCTCAGAGATCCAGATGAATACCCTTGTCCAACGCTTCAGTGTTCAGAGGTATCTCACCCCTGCTGAAATGAAAAACCTTGCAGAGCTGACAGGGCTGACCTACAAACAGGTGAGGCATTAAAAAGTTGTTCGATCACAAGCAAACAAAATGTTTGTTTGTTCTCTTTTTGATCAGCTGGGATCTGCATCTTTTTTGTAGGTTAAGACTTGGTTTCAGAACCGAAGGATGAAGCTAAGGAGGCACCAGAAAGACACCAGCTGGGTGTCTGAGCGGTACAACAAAGGCAGCCCGGTTCATGGAACCATGTACACCAACATTCCCTCACATGGACAGTCGGTAAGTAGCTAGCTAAAGCATTATTTGCTCAAATGGTAAAGGCAGATAAAAGTGAGACTGTTGTCCTGCCCAGGTTTCCTGTTAACTGATAACAGAGAAAAAGCGGTTTGGACATAGAACAAGACGTCCATTATGGAGGCCTAACCATAGTCTGGTTATGGCCTTAAAGGCGAGGCGAAACATGGTCAAATTACATGATGTGATAAAAGAGACTATTTATTTGCTTCTTCTACTAAACTGAACTACCACTTTGTTTTCCTTTCAGTATCAGGGAGATGCTCGGCCCCAGCTCAAAGAGCAATACAACCAGCACATGATGGAGGCAGCCTTTAAGAAAAATTCTTCACAGAACCTGGCATTCTATCTGGCAATGGGCTCTGCTGCCGGATCTGCTGGCTACCCATCATGGGCCGCTGGCTCACCCCAGACTGCTGTGCCCTCCAGGCCCCAGGCAGCTGGCTGGTCCATGCCCCAGGCGGCTAGCTGGTCCAGGCACTATGAATACAATCCCAATGCCTTTACCTCAGCAAGTGACACTGCTGTAAATAACGCTGGGCAAGAGACAAGCTTCGAAGGAAAAGATGGGGAGCCTGTCAACAGCAGCAGCACCTTAAGCCCAACAATGGTACATAATGCCAGCCTGTAGTCTATGTTGTACTGCTAAGCTAATAATCTTTTCTGTGAGTTAGTTGTTTCCTGACTAGTTGCTTTGCATGGCCGGTGTGTACATATCCCCTGTTCATACTCCTGTTAAATAACTTTTTTACTATGAACTTTTATTTTTATATGCAACTATTTAATGTTTTGTGTGTTCCTTGCGCTTGGTAATAACAAGATGGGTCCAAGTTGGATGCATTCTTAGGATTACATTGATTTTTGGAACCGTTTAAGGCCAAGTGCTAATACAGATCTGATGTGCACACTTTTTTACATAAATACAAGTTCACTTTGTTTAACTGAGTTTTTTTTGAGAGTGTGATTTGATATGGTAACATTTTACAAATAACTATTCTCCAATTTGTGATTGAATAGTGCAGGTAATGTGACTGGGGCTGTGTCTAAAATTGAAACCCAAATTGTCACACTTGCCACAACACCAGAATTGCATCACAATTTATGCTAGCTATGCAAGATGTAGTGAAAACAATCTTAAAATTGTAAAATTTAAAGGAAAAAAATAGAATCCTGGGTTAAAAAATAGTAATGTTTGGCAATATTGTATTTAAAAAGCATTTATTGAAAAGACTATTTACATCAGAACCAAAATAAGTCAATGTTGACCATAATACAATAATATTGCTCCCATTACCAATATTTTGCAACAGCTCTTCAATGTGCATTGTATCATTCCTCTAATCCACTGTAAGGCTGCGTACAGTTTGTTTGAGTCCAGTGCAAAACAATGTTTAGGTTCTATTGAAAAGGTGGCTGCAATTGTGTGACCGGAGTATAATTTCAAGTAAAAACACTTGAACTTAAGCATAATTACAACTAAAGTACACATCAGCTGTCTCAGGCCTGCACTACGATGCAAGATTTGGCATTGAGGTACTGTCGGGTTCAACCCAGGGTTTTATGCATCAATGGTGGATTACTTGTTAAAGGTTTAAATCACCGTGGTAACATATGCTGAACACACAACCTAGCCAAAGGGTTAGATTCTAGATCTGCTGGAGCTCTGTGCCCTCAACTAAGTCAAAACATTTAGAGACAGACAACCCTGTTAACATTTCCTGATGAGTATTTTTCTTTGGCAGCCGTGTGTTGCCAATGACCACATCGGTTTGCCCTTTTTTTCCTGGCTTCCCACTGCCAAGGTTGCAACTAAAATAACCTAAAGCCAGGGCAGTTTATGGAAAGGGTAATAATGGTCAGATCTGTGCTTCACTGATGGGGAAGTGATAGTGATATGCAATGTAAGCATCTATTTTTTTTGTGTTAGCCTTCCTTCCCGTGTTAGGGATTAGTGACTGTATTGCGTGTGCCTATAAAACCATCTCTGTGTTCTTCATATTTATGTAGAATTATAGTGTTTGCTCTTATGTAAAATATGCATCTCTGGTAGATGGTTGATTGGCCATGCTGTGCAAACACTGCCTCTTTTGTGAACGTGTGTTGCTGGATTGGGAAACCCTGGGTTGATTGAACTAGTGTCCACAGTTAACCACTGTCGTGACACAGCGTATGCCGTGAAGCTGGGTAACTGAAATAAACCCAGGGCACGTTGATCTTGATTTGTAGTACACGCCTCAAGTAGGAACCAGAGCAGATTATGTCATGCCACACTATCATTGATTAAATCCATTTACTCATGTATCGCATCATACATTTGAACCATTCACTCCCTTTGTACAGAAATATCCCATTTTATCCTTAAACACACGATAGCCCTCCCCAGCTCACCCTTCAGCTGGCCATCCAACCAACTGTCACTTATTCCAACGATGGCTTGAGTTTAACCATTAGCTCCTGTCAAATCAAGAGAGGCCCCTGTTTCTCCTCGCACATCGGAGGTGTGTGTGGGGTGTATGACTGAAAGCAAGAGACGAGAATGACGATTGTCCATGTGTGCTATGAGGGAATGTTTGTTCATAGCCATATGTCTGGTGTGCACATTTGATATCTAGTCCATCTTGAGACTACGGTAGATGTAACGAATAAATGCCAGTGAGGCCCAGAACGACACGCTGCCCAGCATCAGCGAGAAGACCATCGCTGTGAGCAGAGAGTAACCAAAGAACTCGGTACTCTGCACCAGGCCACTCATAGAGGACCGGTTCCGGTAGTAGAAAACAGAGTAGACAAAGATGAAGATGCCAGTAGAGCCGGTGCTCAGGACGCTCCGCCACCACCACCGGTGGTCTTCGCCAGACAGCAGAAAGTAGGTGAGAGCAACAGAGATGCAGGCTCCCACTGAGAGGAGGATGGCGAAGACGCACAGCAGGATGCCATAGAGTGTGTAGTGCTCTCTGCCCCAAACCGTAGCAAAGATGTAGTACAGCTCCACTGAGATCGCACTGGGGGAAAAAAAATTTATAGAAGAAATAAATGAAAATTGTGGTTCCTTAGAATGGTAAATAAAAAAAACTGGACCTGTCAGTCATGATGACAAAGGTTAAACTTTAACTGAAAACATTTGCAGCATAGATACACACTATCCAAACTATTTTGGACCTATATGTAATACAAAAGCTAAAAAGCAGAACACCAATAAGTGTAGAAATACATTCAAATTAGTGACCTCCATTATAAATAAATAAATAAAATCTCATCCTGCAATGTAATTATTGCTACCAAAAATATAACTGATGATGGAAATATGTTTATGTATGAATACTGAAGTGGTCATATTAACCATTGAATGGTGATTTACAGTGATTTATGAGTCGAGCAGCTCTTTACCACACACAAAGACATCTCACCTGAATGGCAGGAATCCGCCGATGGCCATGTGTACGGCTGTGTGTTTGTACCAGGGCTGTGTGGGGATCTGCCGAGCGATGTTGCGAGTGCGGCATGGCGCCTGGAAGCTGCCGGCTCGGTTCTTTCCCACAATGCCGCCGATGACAGTGAGCGGAAAGCCCACCAACACCCAGGCACCCAGAATGAGGAGCACAGTGGTGGCCGGCAGAGCCTGAGTGGAGCCGCTCCACCAGTGGATCGAGTTAACGACACTCCATGTCAGGAACAGAGGAGCTGTGGGAATGAAGGACCAATTGAATAAAGGATTAGCATTGTTTTGAATTATTCCAGGTAATTCTTTGGGAAAATGTGCCCCAGAATGTTGATAAATATGACCTATCATATCAGTGTTTTTAATGATGAAAATATAATGAGCTGCCTAATTACTTAATAAGACCAGGAAGTTGTATGTGCCAGAGGGCTGTTTTTTCAAACAACTTCCTAAACCTGAACAAAGTACTCCTGCAAAGTGTGAATGCTGTTAATACATTATAGATGAATAAATTATTAACTGAGTAGGGTAGCATTACCACATTGTACAAAAAAAAACAACTAATGTAACAGCAGCAACAGAAATGTTTTAAACAGCAAAGTCACTGCATAAACTCATACTGAGTTTAGAAAGAATAAAGAGATTTATGAGATCCATTTGTCATAAAGATCAGTCCTTCCTCTGCTGAGGTGAATCTGCTACTCACACCTGCCAATGTCATTGACATGCATTATAAATAGCCAGGTGGATTAACCGCTGAAAGGGGGAGAAAGGGCAAGTTCATCCCAGCCAGCAGCTAAGCATAAAAGAATATGCATTTGAAATTTTGATAAATTTAATTTACAATATATGGCAAACTAAGTTAAAAAGTTGGACTAAAATTGATCAGTATCCGTTTATCATTTCCTAAAAATCCTTCAAGTTGATTACCTAATGTTGACAGTTTCAATGCATAAAAAATGATGAAAAATAATGCGAGTAGTGGTGAGACAGGAGGAAATAAAGAGCAAACTAGGCAAAGATAGAGAATGGATGGAAAGAAATGGATATTAAAAACATCTGAATATATTTGAATCCATTACAGGCAATTGAGTTTTTTTATTATCAGTAAAGAAACTAAATGAGCATAGTTTATTTGTGAAAAAGTTTTAGGCTTCAATACATCTTCAAGAGCTCTATGAACCTTTTTACCCTGTATTTACAACAAAAGCGTGAAGTGATCCCAAACCCTTCTTGTGTTGGACTCACCGGAGAAGAGCGACGAGGTGAGGATGATGTTCCACACCCAGCGCTGGCCGTTGATCTGTGTGTAGAAGCTGCATGACACGTAGCCTGACACACAGCTGGTCAGAGCGTACAGCACAATAGCTGCAGAGTTGATGGCACCATGGCGGTGCACATTGAACATTCCCAGCAATGCCATAAAGATGATTCCTATCCCAGTGGGGAGGGATTAGAGTGATCAGACGTCTGTACATATGAATTATGTCACTGTGTGTGTGTGTGTGTGTGTGTGTGTGTGTGTATTTCAGAATGAATGCTCACCTGTGGCAAGAGTAAGGAACTGAGCCCCACTCCCAGCACGGCACACAGCAGGCTTTTGTAAGGGGGAAACCTGAAGACATCAGTGTGTATGATCTTCCAGCCATTGTCTCCCTGGTCCAGATCATCACAGCCGCCCTCCTCCTCCACATTGTACCTGCAGGTGAGCGGAAAAATGCTTTCACTCAGGATGTTATCATGTAGGAGACGTCACAGGTTTCACCTTTAATTGAGATGAAATTAAGGTGTGCATGGACCGGTGTGATTTGTCACAAGGCAAAGAGTGCACAAAGAAACACATTAACCTCAGCAAGGCAGATGTCTGAGGGACAGACTTGCAGTACGTCTTATGGCTGCAAGTATACAATATCCAAACTACTCTGTACCTAGACGTATGTATAATATCTAGCATGATGTCTGACAGACAATATGGAAGATTTAAAAGCCACAATGTTTACATTTAAGGCCATAATATTTAAGAAATGTATATGAAACTGCTAACCTTTACTACCTGAATAGAAAGTACAATTAAGGCCTAATGTCTTTTCAACTAATCGCATTGATATTGTGATGACATTTTATACTGTCTAAATTGTGAGAAAGGCTTTTAAAATTCCCCAGACCACAAGGTGATGTCTTCATATTGCTGATTATGGTGGACAAATTGTAAGAAAAACAATAAAACAAAGATATTCCACATCGCTGTAGATTCATTTTCTGTAAGTTGACTAATATGTTATTGCATTGGCAAACAACTAAAATGTAACAGAACTATATTTAAGATATTTTAATAGCCTTTATAGCCTATGTGTTTTTTTGCTAAGATTTCTTATCCAAAGTGATGCTGATGTTGTGTTGAAGTCTGAAGTGCGTTGAGGTCATTGATAGCTCCTTTGCTGACTAACCTGGCAAAGTCATTTTTAAGGACCCGCATAAGGATGATGATGACGAAGCCCAGCAGCAGCACCACCAGCACCAGCGAGTTGATGATGGAGAGCCAGTGGATCTCCAGTGTTTTGGGGAAGAACGAGTAGTCTCGTAGGCGCTCGGATCTCCGGGAGTGAGGCAGGGGGGACTCAAACCAGCGCACGCTGTAGGTGTGGGTGACCGTCAGGCTGCCTCCGCCCACTCCGACTACGCCCACCGCTGCACCCGCCCCCTCCTCTAGAGGAACAGGTTTGACGTCTTTTACTGAGACGTTAGCGAAGATCACAGAGTCGCCGTTGTACTCGATGTTAAAGTCTAGGTGAGTCCACAAACCCACCTGTTGGAGGTGGGAGAAAAGGGAAAGCGACAAAGACAGAACAAAAGAGAGATAGAGAGCGAGAGCAGAAAAGTGAGTGAGAGATAAGAAGAATGACAGTGAATTTGTTTTAGCTGAAACTTTGCATAAAGATAAAACCATTCGCTCACACAGTTTTTCTGTCTTTTTGTTTCCCTGATGGAATCCAATCTACTCCAATATCTTCCAACCTTTCAGAAGCACAAATAAATGTACCTTGTGGCTGTGAGGCAGGAAGCCGCTCTCCTCTATGTATCCAACAAAACCCCAGATTGGAATGTCATCCAGGACAAACTCAAAGTAGAACAGCTCCTCGATAGCCTCACGAAGTTCGTCCACCTGACACACACAAAACATCTCCACGATCACATCCCATGCATTTAAAGGCCCCAGCCTTTTAATCGTTTTTAAAACTACATTACAATAGACTAGCATATCCAAGAAAACCATTTATCTGAGGAAAGTACTTGCAAAATGTGTTTTATAAAATGATCCTTATCTTGCATCATCTACAATCCACTAACCATTTATGATGTACAGTAATTTCAATTTAAAATGGATAAAGTATATCCATCCATCCATTTATCCAGTGTCGGGTCCCAGGAGCAGCAGCTCCAGCGGGGGACCCCAAGCTTCCCTTTGCCGAGCCACATCAACCAGCTCCGACTGGCGGATCCCGAGGCGTTCTCAGGCTAGGTTGGAGATATAATCCCTCCGCCTAGTCCTGGGTCTTCCCCGAGGCCTCCTCCCAGCTGGACGTGCCTGGAACACCTCTCTAAGGAGGCGCCCAGAAGGCATCCTTACCAGATGCCCAAAACACCTCAACTGGCTCCTTTCGACGCAAAGGAGCAGGGGCTCTACTCCGAACTCCCCACAGATGACTGTGTTTCTCACCCTATCTCTAAGGGAGACGCCAGCCACCCTCCTGAGGAAACCCATTTCTGCCGCTCGTACCCTAGATCTCGTTCTTTCGGTCATGGTTATAATAAAGTATAAACAGCTTAAATCCACTATAAGCCCGGAGTATTGAAGCCTAACCCAATATGTCCAGTAGTATAAGTGTTAAGTGTTACTATCCCGGCGTTCTGTGAATAAATACCTGTTTCTCTGAAAGAGTGAGCTTGCAAAGTGTTTTTTTCTCCACGTTCTCTCTGAATCGGATGTGATATAAGGACTCTGCCATCCTGTCACCATCCAACACTTCTCCTAGACTCAAGGACTTGTGATGCACCTGAAGAAGAAGTGTTATAATATGAGTAACAGAGAGTAAAAAAGCAGCACAACGCATCAGCTGGTCACAGTTCTGTAAGCAAGTGATATCAAAACAGATGTACAAAACTGAAAGCAAAAACACAACTGGCTACAATCACACTTCATCACTGCATGCTTGGTGTTAAAGTACCATATCCCATAATGGTGGGTAATAAATACTGTAAGCTGCTGCTATTGTAAATTTTGGAAAGCACTGACTGAAAAAAGGTGGATAAACAATAAATGGAAATTCAAAAATACATCTGAACATATTTTTTCTCGTAAAAGGGTTCATTTTAATTATCTGTATTCATTAAAAAGTGTTCATAGATTTTGCAACAATCAAAACAAGTCCTCTTTAGTGAAGTCCCAAAATAAAGTCTCAAATAAAATCCCTTTCAATGCTTTATTCTAACATTTCCATTTTGTTGCCAGATAGAGATACAGTACCTTTCAGATAAACACATTTTACAAGAAATGTATGTGTTATCCTTACTATTAGTGTCTACATTTAGCATGACAAAATATTCTACAGTTCCTGTGTGGATTTCAGTAGCCCATTAATACACAGCGCAACAGAACAAAGACTAACCTTCTCTGGCCTGCAAACAGGCAGGGTGTAGTAGTGATATGTCTCCTGGGGGTTATGATAAGGGCCCACTTTGTTGACATAGAGAGTCACGTTCTCCCCCTGCTTGTAGCCCACTGCCCAGCCTGAGAACAAGCACAGGATCAAGACGCAGTGCAGGCCCATCGTCCTCTGGCAGCCACCTGGCAGGTGTCCTATTCCACACTGCATAACCCCTGTTGCAAAGATGGACAGTTCATGAGGGACAGCTGTGATTTAAACTAGACTGTCTATCCTGAGACATACAATATGCCTCTCAGTTCAAGTCAGGAAATTAGGTCATGTCCATGCCACTTATACATGATATGTGAGGATTTAGGTGTCAAGTAGAATATTTTATGCAATGTCACTCCCTTAACGGTCTAACAAACACAGCAGGAACTGTGAGAAACTGTGCAAACACAATTAGTTACAATGTATTTCATCAGTTGTATTAGTCCAGAGAGGCTTTTTGACTATAATTAAATGAGCTCTGTCAGCTATTTTTTTAACACTACAGGGGTCTGTCCAGAACTCCACAGTTAGATGTTGCTTTTACTTTCAAAATAGAAACACCGTTTTTACACTGCATACTAAACTTGCAAGCAGATTTTCATTAACACCACATTTTGAAAGTGACATGATGATGCAACAGAGCCATTGTTTACTTTTTTCTTTGAAGAAAGCCCTGCAATGACCTATCATAACTATGTATTAAAAATCAATAGATTAGCAATACAAATTGTGTCCTCAACACCACAAAGAAAACAGGTCTCATCACTTTTGATGTACAAAAAGGAATTTAAGAGGTTGATCCATGGTCAGCACTGACGTCCCATGACTGGTCAAATGTCACAATGCAAAATGTCTGTGTTTGCAAGTAAAATATAGTTGATAAAAAAATGTCCTGTCTGTGTTCTGCATAATTATGCTGACTTTCAAATGTTAATGTTAAAGAAAAGTCGGAATGCAGATGGTGAATGCCCCTGAAGGAGAGGGAATGTGGTTACTAAATAGTGGTCTTTTTTTCCCCTCACACTAAAATATAGATTTAGCTGGTTTCTGATCAGAGTAGCATACAGGGTGACCTAGGTGTGCTCTGTGTTGCGTTTCAACAAAAAGGTGAAGTCTCAAGAAGCTGATCACTTGTCAATAATCAATAATTTCCTGTGTCAAACTGTTTACTAATATGCCTCTTTAGAGTAGCATCCCACCTGCAGCATTGGACCTGCTGAACTTTGTAGTGCCAGCACAGCCAAGGTTTTGTTGTTGTTGTTGTTTTTTTAAATATGAGTTAAATCTAAAAACTGGGGGTTCTCAGAATTATATTAGCCTGACAAACAACAACAGCAGCAACTGACAACTATAGCCAAAGCAGTCTTGCTTGTAAAAACTATTTGCACTGACAGTGAGTTAAGTATGTTAAATAATTAATTACTGGCCTTAGTGGACTATTCCTAATTTGTTGCACTAAGACTAAAGAAGATCAAGTATGTTTTTTCAGCGGATTCCATCAAAATAAACGTGATAATAATGAGGGTAATAATGGGGGCATCACTGATTCATGTCAAACTTATCTAGCCTACATCAACACTGCTTTATTCCAAAGAGGCAGATTGCTTTTTCATTTTTAGCCCCGACTCATGAAGACAGCAAATGACTACATGCAAGGGGTTAGGCAAATATGCACTACCAGTTTCACTGATCCAACAAAACCTGTCTGTCCGCCGGATTCCTCGGACTCCAGGCCCCGACAGTCTGCTCTGCTCCGGTATGCGCAGATGATGGAGCTCAATGTAAAGATTTACAGCTAAACATCTTCAAAATCCTCGATGAAATGTCCCAACGTATTATGCATTCTTTGCGATCATATCCGGGTACACCAAGTACTTTTACTGACACATGCGACAGTAGAAGAAGGGTCCGACTCCACGTCACCTTAAAAAATAAAAATAACGACGACTCGGTTGAGTTTTCCGGAGTGGGCGGAGAAACAAAAACACACCTCCGACGTTACCGGTTATTCGCAGCCGGTTAAATATCCCTCTCACAAGCCATTTGAAAATAATGTGGTTTACTTTTGTGCTTTAACGCCACCAAAAACAACAACATTTAAACCGTTTGAGCTCCTATCTAAACGATTCTATTATTGTGCTCTTTTGACCGGATTTCCTTCAACCTCAATGAACCAATCGAATGCCCTTTCAGCAACTTCCTTGTTAGAACTCAGACCAGTTTAATCATACCTGCACTATCGATACGCACTACTTCAGCGTCCTTGACGATGCCATGCTCGATAGATTGATAGGCTATGCCTGCTATTTGATTTCCCGCGAAAGAGACGTAATTCTTCGCGCTCGAGACGTAGGGGACAAGTGAACAAACTCGAGTGTAACCGCTAACTGGTGAGTAGAAAACAGTAACACGTAGTTAAATATATTGCTAACGCATACCGTTATTGCGCTAAAAGCATCTACATTATGAATAGATATGACGTTATTTGTGTTTTAGCCCTCCAGCTAGTAGTATTCATGCAGCTTTGCTTCTGTACGACAAAGCTAACGTTACTTGATTGGATACGTTTGGTCCCCGCAACCCAGAGTTCCTTAAATAAACCCACAATTTAACGTGGCTGTCTTTCACTGGAAATCCACATTCATAGAACAAGCTTACATTATGTTTTAGCTATTGTCAATAACTTGTCTTTAATTCGGCATGCATCCAAGAAGGCAGCACATATGTAAACATTTAAAATTGGGTCGTATTGCTCTCACGTTTTAAACAACGTTGTTGGACCTCAAGTCTCACGTTACCAGTTATTGCCCCCCTGAGTGTGGTCAGGATGATGGATGTATATGACTATAGAATAAAAAAACGATTTCGTTGTTTTTCAGAATTTGGTGATTTCAGTTTAACTTCAGCCCAACACAATGGGAATACACGGACTTGCTAAGCTGATTGCTGACCAGGCCCCCGGTGCCATCAAAGAGCAAGACATCAAGAACTACTTTGGTACAGATCTAGTTCCCTACATATTGAAGAGACCTGCATAAGAAGTAATAGTTGGATCAAATGAAAGTGTATTGATCTCCTTGGGTAAATATGGGGATACAACAAAGAGTGTAGGTGTTTGTACTTCAATAAAGATTAATAGAACCTGAGACCTAATAAGTCAGTAGTTAAGTTACACAGCAATGTATCATAGTGGTGTACTAATAATTTCAAATTGATTGTTCAAAACGTTATTTTTCGACTTTTATTAACGAAACTCTAGTGTGACTTAATAAAGCTTAAGTGCTTTACTAGGGCTGCACAATGTAAGGAAAATCCGCAATAAAAACCGCTTAAGATCTAACACAAAAAAATCTCTAAATGTTTTTCACGATTGAATTGTCGCCAGCCTTGATACAACTAACATCTCTAAATGTGATATGTGCGTGCTTGTTGATATGGCGGTAACGATAAAAAATATATATATTGTGGAGCCCTATACTTTACACTACTTTATTTATACTGTATATTGATCCCCAGTGGGGAAATTACAAGCATTTATAATATTTATAATATAGTAATTGAAGGTTTGCATCAACAGCAAAGCTGCTGATGCAAACCCCCCCCCTGCTGCTTTTAACATGCCAAACTGCTGTTCTGAACTTTTGCAGGCAGAAAAATTGCTATAGATGCTTCCATGTGTCTGTACCAGTTCCTGATTGCTGTGCGACAGGACGGGAACCTTCTGCAGAATGAGGATGGCGAGACAACGAGGTACAACCCCCAACAATAGAGACAGATTGTGATATTAGAGGACACTTTAGAGCTACAGTTCTTGGATTAATCCTAGACTAGGTAGCTCAAATGTTGACACAAGGCTGAAATATGTCTGCTACCTGCTCTTTTCTCAGCCACCTGATGGGAATGTTCTACCGGACAATCCGCATGCTGGAACATGGCATCAAACCTGTGTACGTGTTTGACGGCAAGCCCCCACAGCTCAAATCTGCAGAGGTTAGTATGGGCTCTGACTTCCTCTGGTGCTTTTTTCCCTATAAATTGTGTTATTGTAAGTAGCAGTCAGATTGGTCTTTTATTGCTGTGTAGTATTGCTGTTGTTTGCATTTCACCTGTAATCTTGATCACTTACATCAACCAACAGTAGAACTGTGGCATGAGGATTTTCCGTAATCTTTCTGTAATAATAAATATGTTAACGCTGTCTGTATGTGTAAATCATTTATTTGGCAATAGAAAGAGGCAAATATGTCACATGGAAATTTTACAGACTTACATTTGCTCTCATTCTCCTATTTAAATAATGAATTAGGTTTGTATTTTGTAAGCCACGCCCTCTCTCTCTCTCTCTTTTCATCTTTCTCTTCCTCTCTTTGCTCTTCTTGTCACCCCCAGCTGGAGAAGAGAGGGGAAAGGAGGGCAGAAGCTGAAAAGATGCTTGCTCAGGCACAGGAAATGGGTACAGTTACTTTTCATGTTACTAAACAATAACAATCAGTGGTGCAAGTCTGGCTTTATTGTGCTGTGTTTTCATGTAGGCCCTGACTGTCAATGGGAGATCAAAATCTTTTTGCCAATTAACGGATGTGTAAACCAATGTGATCGGTGTCATGTATATATGTTTTTACGTGGTAGAGAATATAAAAAAGACGTTTTACTGTATTAAAGTGTGGGCAAAATGGTTTGTCTCAACCCAGGGGAACAAGAGAATATTGACAAATTCAGCAAGCGTCTGGTAAAAGTCACCAGGCAGCATAATGACGAGTGTAAGAAGCTGCTGACCCTGATGGGAGTGCCCTTCATTGAAGTAAGATCCACTCTCACTTTGCAACTCTTGCTGGCTTTAAGAATATTTCCACATTTGTATTGACAATGTCTTCTTTTTTTCAGTGCTCTTTCTAGAGCTGCATTAAATGAGGAAAATATCTAAATGTGATTATTTTGACTGATATTGCGGTTGTGATATGATTCATGATATTGGAGGGAATGATTGTTTTGGTATCATTCTCATTTTCATTTAGTCTGTAGGATATGATTTGTAGGCTGGGACATCTGTGCAGCACCACAATACCTAATTCAGAATGGTTTGACACATATTTTGCCATTAAGAAATATTGTGCCCTTCTGCGATTTGGATATATCACTAGTCCATATCGCAATTTCGATACAATTGTAATTAATTATGACGCTCTAGCTCTCTCTAACATGTTTATAATTATTTTTTAGTTGCATGTTTAGTGTCAGAAACTCTTAAAGGGTGATTAATCTGTTAAATGTAATTTTATGTGTTTTGTGTTGCAGGCTCCATGTGAAGCGGAGGCCACCTGTGCTGCTCTGGTTAAAGAAGGGAAGGTCTTTGCCACAGCAACAGAGGATATGGATGGGCTGACCTTTGGGACAAATATCCTGCTCAGACACCTCACTGCCAGTGAAGCAAAGTAATGTTACACCTGCTTCCCACCATCATTGCATCCCTCTTGTAGCGGATATGTCCTGAGAATATCGCTTGATGTTTTCTCCTATTTTGGTTCTGGCCCATATTTTGACACAACCTGTAAATTAATCTTATTTCTATATGTGATAATGATGATGTGATCAATTTAAAGCTAGAACTTGTTTGGTGGAAAAATGTGGCCAAATTATCTAAGATCATGTGTTCTATTTTAATGATGGCAGTGTTGTTGGGTTGTCCAACCCACTGTAAATAACACAGGAGAAACACTGCATGCTACAAGTACTACAGTCATGAAACCATATGAAAAAGTGCTAGTGTCCCCTGTATGTTCTCATTTGTTTTATTAAGGTGGTAACACATCTCAGTCACTATGAACCTAAACATGTCCATTCAATCCCCTTAAATGATTGTGTATATTTAAGGCTTGAAAGAGGAGACTATATGCTACTTGTTACAACACAAATAATAGTTATGACAATGTATTCATTTATGCACTTTATAACACATCAAGGGAATTTGTTTTAGGAAACTTCCTATCCAAGAGTTCCACTTCAGTCGCATCCTGCAGGACATTGGCCTGACCAACGAACAGGTAATGATGTTGATTTTTGTTTTTACTTTTAGAAAGGTGCAGCACAATATTTACGCAGGAGGGTAATTTTTTATCTGAGGTAAATTATAAGAACCTGCTCTGCTTTCATCATGCTGATTGTTCCCTCTGCAAGCTCTCACCCTACAGTGCAATATTTAACTGAAATTCACAGTCATCCTGGTATTTAGAACTGTAAACACCGTTGGAGCAGAAACAAGATTGATATTTTGCTCTTTCTTACATTGACTCCTTTTTCTTTCCACGGTCCATCCTAGTTCATAGACCTGTGTATTCTGCTGGGCTGTGACTACTGCGGCACCATCAAGGGAATTGGCCCCAAGAGAGCCATTGACCTGATCAAACAGCACGGCTGTATTGAGGAGATCTTAGAAAACATTGACCCCAAAGTGAGTTATTATGTCTGCTACAATCCAGAAGTTCCGGCTGTTAAACAAGGAGGTTCGGTTCTGATTCTTGGTGTGTCTCTTGCTTTCCTTCACGCAGAAGCACCCTGCTCCCGAGGACTGGCTGTACAAAGAGGCCCGGGGTTTGTTCTTGAAGGCAGAAGTAGTGGATTGTTCCACAGTGGATTTGAAGTGGAACGAGCCGGATGAGGATGCCCTGATCCAGTTCATGTGCTCTGAGAAACAGTTCAGGTGAACCATCAGAAGACTCTTTTCAGCACTGCTGGATTCATCTTCTTTGCTTGCTTATTGGGATTTCTTGCATTTGATTATCATGATGACAAAACATCTGTTGTTCCAATAATATGATCAGACCAGCTGTTTATACCCCATCTGACCACTAGGCTGCACTGCAGAGAGGCAGAGTTTATGGCTCTAGCATCACTAAAGCACACAGCCTTTTCACATATGATTTACAAGGTTTACAGCACATGCTGGAGTCTGTTCAGGAAGAACTCTTTACATGAGACACTGACAGTTTGTTTTGTTTCTCACCATCTTCTAAATGCTTTGGTGCAGAATAACATGGCCGTTTTAAGTGATTGATTTAATTTGGGAATGTGTGTGCAGTGAGGACAGGATCCGTAACGGCTGTAAGAAGATTCTGAAGAGCCGGCAGGGCAGCACACAGGGACGACTGGACTCTTTCTTCACCATCACTGGATCTCTATCATCCAAACGAAAGGTACCTTTAGAGCAACTGCAATGCAGCTATGTTTTTCCAAAATAATGAAATCATTGCCTTTTTAAGTTATTTTTAATCTGACCACCTACAGTAGTATGTCATGTGCACTACTCACTGTCAGAATCTATATTCAGTCTTTTATTTTTTAACTGTAAAAAGTAAGCAGAGGTGTTCAGTAGGCTGCTTTATTATGTGTATGTTGTCAATTTATTCTTACAGTAGGTAGTGATGTTGTACATGTTATCTTCTGAGTGTTGGACTCAGTTGTTTTTATTCCTTAGGAACCTGAGCTTAAAGGATCAGCAAAAAAGAAGCAGAAGACCGGAGCTACGCCGGGCAAATTTAGGAAGGGAAAATAGACTGACCATAGGGCTCCTTTTGATTCTTTTGGGAAGTAATTGTTATTATTAACACCTAGTTTAAAATCCAGCATAGAGCACACAGTGAGGCAGGAAGAAGCTGCAACACAATAAGAGGTTGGGATTAGTTCAGCTGAGCTACTGTGTATGTATTGACCAAACATGATTTTTGTTGTAAAATTGAGAAAAATCCAAGCTAAGCGTGTTTTACTGAGTATGAGTGTTTTATCAAAGTGTATTTTCCGTTATTGAATAAAAGTCTTTTTGTAGAGCAATGTATTAGCCTTTTGATTTATCCAATTGGGGTTAAGTATTTATAACTGACAAAACGGTTTAGAAATAGTTATTTCATGCTGTGGAAAGCATCGAGGTTGGCGTCCAGAACAGCCTGCTGGCTCTCGCCTTCATGCAGCTTTCCTACCACCGGGAGGAGGCTGACTTTGCGTCCCAGGCACTCTTCGTGGCCCTCAGCAGCACCTTGGAGATGCTGCTAATAGTTCTGGGCTACTATCACTGATATAGATTCTTACAGCTGGTTTAGATCAAGACACTCCACCAAACCAGTGAAGGTAAGCTAGTTGAGGGGGTACATTATTATTTACTGATTATTAACTGAACGCTAGACCAGAATCCACTGCAGCCGCATTACAGTTTTTGTTGAAGTGAAGGGAGACTGAGGTTCACTGTCTGAACCCAAACTGGGTCGTTAGTTACATAGTATGCATCTTAACCACTCAACCACATCAGCCCTAATTAAGGTTTTGGAAGGCATTCTGGGAATGTAGTATATTGGAGGCAAGGTAGTTTGCAGGAATGGATACAGCAAATTGCAACAATGACTTTTTTTTTTTCTCAAACATTTATTTTCCCCTCCTAACAGCACACATTCCAGATCATATTTGTCCATCACATTCATCTGCTGAAACAAAGTTGATCTTATAAACAAGTTCATTGTTAAGCAATAGCTGAGGTTTTTTAAGAAATGAAAGTCATGAAAAAGAGCTCATGGCTTTAACTGGCTTTGACCTGTGTGAGTTATTAGTCATCAGATTGTAAGGCAACTATAACACAAGTGCTTCAGAAATAACTTGGCATTTTGCAACCATTCTGCAGAAGGCACTGAGCTGTGCAGTGATCAAAACTGTTGTCTTATTTTCCACAGGATGCATGAGAAGCAGACTACGTCAGAGTGATTGAGATTCAAGCATCATGAAGCAAAGGACAAAGATGTCTTGTTAACAATCAATGGAATCATACTGTATATTATTTCTTGTTTCTAATTTCTGTGTTGGTGTGCCACATACAAGGAAGCAGATCACATTTTATTTCCAGGCCAGCAAATATAAAATTAGTTATTTTTATATGCTTGGAAAGATAAACAAGATGACACCAGATTTGGGTGAATGTTATTTTAATGTAAAATTTCATTAGTCAAAACGCAAAGTAAACAGATCTTTAATAAATTGTCACTGGGTTTCATTAGGTCTCTTAAAAAAATATATTTTTATTTAGTTTTCAGTATAAACCCACAAAGCTGTTAATTTGTTAGACAGGTTATATGAAAGGAATAAATAAACAGCGTATGTCTTGTATATCCAACCAACAATAATCATAGATTTACTTTAGCTATTTAATTTTATTTATTTTTCATTACAATTTATTCACTTTAAATAAATTATAAAATTATAGGATTAACAGGAATTGTAGTTGCTCAACACCACAGGAACAGTTTAAAAAAAAAAAAATCTTAACTCACAACTCCAGAGGAAAAAAAACTGTTCAGTGTTCTGGGGACACCTTTAGGACTCAAACCTTTTCACCAGCATCTGAATCAAATAAGGCAGAAATATAGTAATGTTCGTTTGGCTGCCTGGAGCTCGAAGATATAGAGCGACCAACTTTTTTTTTGAGCGAGCATTGATTATGCGGGACACCTAGTGGTCATCCTAGTTAAGATATAACAATAAAATAAAGCACAGTTTATGATTCTGTTTTGAAACCCCAGATTCTTCTCCAAGGCCCAGAATTGATTAATATTTAAAAGAAAAAGCATTTTTATGTGAACAGACTTAAAGTGGCTACATAGCCGTTACAGGCGCAGCCATCTTGGTTGCGGATGTGACAGTTTTAGAGCCCTTACACTCTTACACTCACACACTTTCACTGGCAATCACATCATAGCCACGCCATAAACATGATGATGATGTTGGTGGGTGGGCCAGTGTCTTATAGTGACCTTCTATCACTCCTTCACATTTATCATAACTGGATGAAAACATCTACAAAAATGTCCTGTGATGAGATTTTTTCTACAAGGATGAAGCTGACTGAATTGTCATTAATTTTACAATAAATTAGTCATATTGGTACAAATCATAGACTGTACTGTATTCTTTAGTGTAAAATGTGTGATTTAAAACCCCAGATTCCCCTCCGAGCCCCAGAATAGAGATCTCAGGTGATCTGAAGGAGAAGGAGTCTGTCACTATAAGCTGCTCAGCTCCCACTCCCTGTCCACACTCCCCTCCTAAACTCACCTGGAATCTCCAACAAGACCCTCACACCAACATAGAGAACACAGATCGGACCTTCACAACTAAAATCCAGAAGTCAAGTCAACAGGAAAAAAGCTAGAAACAGACAAATGCAACGGATCACTACAAAATAACACAGGAAGTTAAGCGTGCACATGCAAACAAGCACATGGAGCAACAATACCGCAAAACAGGAAACACTCAACTAATAACAGGGAAACATCAGGAATTAAATTAATAAATGAATTAACAAAACAAAATAGGAAATATCACAACTGAAAACCACAACCATGACACCACCAAGAAGAGTTGCTTCATTATCAATCAACTTATCTGTCTGCGGGTCTCAGAAGTAGGAGAAACATTTAAATAGTCTCCACCTACAGCAGTAACACCAGACCACAATGCAACACAGCACATCTGACGTTTTCTTGATGAATCATAAATAAATGCAGGGAATGTTCACTATTGATTTAGAAAGGAAACTAAAAGATGGGAATAAAAAGGACGAAAAAAAGCTAATTATGACACTTGACATTGCAGACTGGGGAAGTCATCAGCTAGTGAACAAACGGAGCATTTAGCAGCTAAAAGCTAATTTTGTCCTGGCAAACCATCAGACCACATAGGTATTTTGTTTTGATCCTCTAAAACACTGATTCTTAAATCGGGGTATGGGTACCCTGAAGGGTCTTTGGAGTAGGCTACTGCAGGTGATAAGTGAGATTTAAAAATATACTGTATATAATTTAATAAACATCAGTCATGCATAATTCCTAAAATAATTACACTATATCAATAAATGCATTTAGATTGGATTCTAAAGATTCGGGATGTACAATTGAAGTGTTTTTCAGTTAAGGTTGTTGGCGCGGGGCTCTATTGTACCTCTTTGTACAGGCTTTTCTTTTCTACTAAAAATGTTTTCCGCTGGTCAGGGGTACATGGTGGAAACAATATTTCAAAGGGAGTACATTAAATTAACAATAAATTGAGAACCACTGCTCTAAAGCGGTTTTAAAACCCTTGTTAATGTTCTGAAACAGTCACAGTTTAGGTAGGTTTAGGCACAAAAACAATACAGTTAAGTTTAGATGAGATAAGATCATGATTTGGGTTAAAATCACCACATTTGTGACATTTCTTCACTTTATTGTGTTGTACAGACATGACAGAATTACGGGAACGCACTATGTATAAAAGTACAGGGTTGTGTGTGTGTGTGTGTGTGTGTGTGTGTGTGTGTGTGTGTGTGAATTACAAGATCTAATTTAAGTGACCAAGTCGTATTAAAATGACATCTTGCAACTGTTTTTTTTAATCTTTACAATTACTGAAACTGAGCTGCATAAATCCACATAAGAGCACTAACACCACGCAATGAAGTGTAGATTTTCTCTAAATACTCATTGCTATTAATTCTTAAAGGCTTGAATAATATTTCTTTGTATTTTTTCTGCTCTCTCTTTGTTCAAATCAACATGAAAAGTAAAAGCATCTTCTATAGTCATTTATCTCAGGTTGAACTGAATCGCAGAACCGACGTTTTTCTTTTGTTCTTAAGATACCAAAAAGATGCTTAGACCATGTGGCATTTTCATCGCTTGACTGGTGTTTCCATTGGACGCATGTGAAGTGTAAATTAAATAAAAAATGGTTTGAAAAATACCGAACAAGAAGGGTTTATGTTTGAACTTTCAGATTGTCTATGAAGAAACTTTTCACAGAGCAGAAAGTGTTTACAGTGTATCTGTGTAGATGAGGGCTGACATCATGTGTTGGTGGCAATATTGCAGTCAATTATACAAAGTTCATACTGTAAACTGTTCAAATAAGTCATTATTGTGAGTTATATTATGTATCTATGAAGGCTAGCAACAAGTTGTGTCATCTGATACCTAAAGTTTTTAAGATGTTGTAATATCTGATTTCCTTACTCACAGGATATGAGCAGCGGCAAAAATGTTTTAGCCATGTTAGTCATGTGATGTCTAGCAGTTTTGACACCAACTAAAGTGAACTGCAATTCTTTCAAGGAAAGTCTAATTCCCTCATTTCCCTCTGAAATCACAGCTTCATTTTTTCTTATTTTTTAGCTGTGGGCTCATTTGGTAAGAAAACATTTTACTGAACTCTATATTTTACTGATAAAGTACAGCTCTGTGGATGTCTTTAATTGTTACTTATAATGAAAAACAGGAACTGTGGTTTCCGGCATGAAGTTGAAGTAGGAAAGTTGCTTTTGAAGACAATGAATGCTTTGTAAAAACGTAACAATTAGGACAACTGAAAATGAACAGTGTTATGTGTTTGTAAATCTAGGAAGCCAGTTTCAGTCTGTGAATATGCTGACCGACAACATGTTACTGACCGTCTTCTTCGTTTCAGGTGAGCTGTATATTACTTAAATCATTTACAATCTTCATTTAGAAGAAAAAAAAGCAGAAAGACCAGAGCAAATCGTTAGTTATTTTGTTCACATTCTGACTGTAAAGTGAAATGTTTTATGAGGAAATTGTTAACAAGACAGTGAAAAAAGACCAACATGCAACATACTGCTGCTTCATTTATCATGAATGTTTCATCCTACAGATTTTCTTTCACATTTTGTTAATCGTGAAACTGATTTCACAGGTGCTCTGGCTGCTTGTACTAAAGAGCCATCCCTATTCATTACTGCACCAAAGAACATGGAAGCACTGAGTGGATCTTGTCTGCTAATCCCATGTAACTTTAGTGCTAAACCAGATCAGGACTTCAACAGCACAAGAACAACCTTCGGAGTGTGGATTAAAAATGACTCCAGAATTAGCTTCATAGCAAACATTATATTCAACAGTAGTGGGACAGTTACCACCTATCCAATGAGTATTTCTGGAGACCTGAGTCAGAAACAATGCACCACCTTGTTTTCTAGTTTAATCACAAGTTACACAGACACATACTACTTCAGAATTGAGAACAGGCCATTTAAGGCAACAGCTTCCTGTGATCCTCTTCAAATAACAGTTCAAGGTAAGGTTTGGTTGTATTAGTATGTTTATAACGTTGTTGCAGCTGTTGCTTAGACAGCAAACACCATGACCCATATCTTTATTGTAAAATGTTTCAACAAGCAGCCTGTTATCAGTCATGATCACAGGAAGTCAGGATGTTCCAAATGTTCTAATAACTGAAACTGTGCATAAATATTCCTTATCACATATTATAATCTACATATTGTACTATGTCATATTTTTAGCATTGCAATTTAAAACCATGTATCTTCATGTCAACAGACTTCAAAAAGGGAAGTCTCTTGGTACAGAATAGAGTGCCACTCCTTCACATTGCACATTAACAAATCTACATGAGTGTCCCATGATGAGGTTTTTTTCATAAGGAGGATCTCTGACTGAAATGTCAGTACAGTTTTACAATAAAAGGGTCACATTTGCAAATGTACTGTAAGTCACTTGTACAAACTAATGTACTGTATTCTTCAGTTTAAAACGTGTGATTTAAAACCCCAGATTCCCCCCCGAGACCCAGAATAGAGATCCCAGGTGATCTGAAGGAGAAGGAGTCTGTCACTATAAGCTGCTCAGCTCCCACTCCCTGTCCACACTCCCCTCCTAAACTCACCTGGAATCTCCAACAAGACCCTCAGAACAACATAGAGGAGAACACAGATCGGACCTTCACAACTAAAATCCAGCAGACCATCACTCTGTCAGACACACATGATGGTCTCACCATCAGCTGTTCTGCCAGATATCCTGTGAATGAAGGAAGAGGAGTCAAGACAGCAGAGGAGAGGAAGACTCTCAGTGTCTCATGTAAGACAACCAGTGTTTGTTATTGGATCCTGTCAGAACATCATGTGCTGATTTTAATGAATAAAGTTAATCTCACATTTTCCTCAGATGCTCCCAAGGACACCTCAGTGTCCATCAGTCCATCAGGTTTGGTGTCAGCAGGTAGCTGGGTGAACCTGACCTGCTCCAGCAGAGCCAAGCCTCCCCCCAGCTTCAGCTGGTTCAAGAACACCAAAGACGGAGACCTCTGTGTAGCTGATGGAGACTTTTACAGCTTCAATGTGACCAGTGTTACTGATGGAGCTTATTACTGTGTGGCCACAAATGATCTTGGTACACAAAAATCATCAGAAATCCATCTGACTAATGAAGGTAAACAATGCACTGCATCTGGTTTGGAAATAGAAGGAGTTCATGTTGTATAAAGTATTTTATACACCAATGTTAATATCCAGAATTTGGAATAATGTCCTTAAATTAAAAAAGGAGAGATCAATGGAGGTGAATTAAAAACAATATTAGAAAAGTGAGAAAGTGAAAAGAGAAAAGTGTTGTATGTGTTGATTCATAAAATGTGAAAAGTAACAATAGAAAGAGAGAGGAAAGAAGTTCACTAGCAGAATAAAAAAGTGAGAATGATCTTCTATTGTATATATTTTTTAGGTTACAACATTTTTTTGTCACATACAGGACACATCTCCTCACTATGCTGTCTGTCCCCTGAACACACTGTTAAAAAAAAAACTTTCAGTTACCCGGCCAACCTAACAACCGCGGTCGCACATAAGCTGTGTGACGACGGTGGTTAACTAGATGAATCAACCCAGGGTTTCCCAATCCAGCAACGCACGTTCACATAAAAGAGGCATTTACCACATCTACCAGATATGCATATGTTACTTTAAAAAGCAAACTAAATTCTACGTAAATATGAAGAATACAGAAACGGTTTTACAAGCAAAATGCAATACAGCCGCTGTTTTCTAAAACAGGAAGGCTGGCAAAAAAATAGCTGAGGCTGTTATTAACCTCACTTCCCCATCAGACAAGATCTGACCATAATTACCCTTGTGCTTTCCACAAACTTTCGATGCTTTCGTCTATTGTTTCAGTTGCGATCCTGGCAGTGAGAGGCGATCTGAGAACAAATAAAAAAACATAAAAACACAGTTTAAACCAGGGCATTCTCAAACATGAAAAAGCTTAACTTTAATAGTAAGTTGTAATATAATGTGTAATGATTACTAACAAAACAGAGTGCAAATTGTAATTTCCCCACTGGGGATCAATAAACAGTATAAATCATTATTATTAATTAATGTACCTAAACAACGATCAATGATTGACCTAATGACCTAATTTCTCTCTCATATTGCTCCTCATAACCACTGAAAACTGTCCAAAAAGTGACACCAAAGTCCAATTATGTGTTGTTAAGTTTGGGTGCATTAAACCATGTAAAGCTTTTCCTTACAATAGGCTCAATGAGGCAGAAATGCTTAATGTCAGATAACATACTTAATAATTGGACTTTCGGTTCAGTTTTTTGACAGTTTTTAGTGGTTATGAGGAGCAATATCAGTGTGAAATTTGGTGATAACTGATTGTTGTCTAGGTACATTAAACCACGTTAAGCTTTTTCCACGTTCAGTTTGTTTTACAAGAAGCGTTTTAGAATATCCCTTCAAACCGATGTGAAGCTGACAAACAGCCTGTATGTAATTCCCTCTGCTTAAAATCTATATCTTTCATACAAATACCCATCAGGGAATGTTAACGGGGTTGTCTCTAAATGTTTTGACTTTTATGAACGCATCTTTCTCTCTCCGCGTAATGAGCTCCAGCAGATCTTCTAAGAACTTTGAAGCCGTTATAAATCAAGTATTGATTGTTCAGAAGGCTTTTTTTTTTTCAGTTCATCAGTTCAGCATAAGTTACCATGGCAATTTAACCCAGTAAACCCTTCAACCTGAAGTTACCTCGGTAGCGCCAAATATTGCTTTGTACTACTGGCGCTCTGCATCACCAAGCATAACAGCAGTGTTCCAGCCTATAACCGACAAAACTCAACCAACTCCTTCTTGTCAGTTATTGGCTGGAACACTGTTTGTTATGGTGTGCACAGTTTATGGAGCCTGGGCTTTTTACAGTGTGTTCAGGGGACAGGCAGCTAGTGGATAGTGAGGAGATGTTTGCTGTATGTGACAAAAATGTCTAGACGTGTGACATCGCTTGGAGCACCTTTAAATTATCGTACAGTGACAAATTCATTTCACTGCACATCTGCAAGCTCAATTTATGCACTGCATATTTGCATCTGGAACAAAGTGTTTGAAAATACTGTATGAAGTCAAGCTGAGCTTTCTATGAAAGCTGGGCCACAGCCATGACTCTTGTTTACTTGACTTCAGTCACTCATAACGTTTTTGGTTCCGTAGGAGCAAAACAGCTCGATCACTCTTCACCATGGGGGGCGGTTGTTGGAGTGATCATTGGGATCATCATACTCCTCTGTGTGATTGTTGCTGTTTGGTACGTGTCTCAGTATCATTTCCAGATGTATCCGTAAATCAAATGTGTGTTATACAAGCAGGGACATTGATGTAGCATAAAAGTACGAAGAAAAGACTGAAGGTGATCGAGGCTTCACTTTCAACTCCTCTAAGACGTGAAAGAACTTTTGCATATTTATTGGTATTGTAATATTACATGCCTTTGTCTGTATGTTCTTGATCATTTAAATTGAAATTTAGGTATTGAAACTTGTTAAATACACAGAAGCATCATGTATAATAATAATTATTATTATTATTATTATTACACAGTAAGAAAAGCTGACAGCCTTGTTATGTCTTCCAGGTGGTTAAAGACAAAACATCCAACTTCACAACAGACACAGGTGGGAAAGTATTTTAATGTTCAGTACTTGAGTGTAATGAATATGTTTCTAGTCATACTATCTGCATTCGTAAGCTCTACAATGGACTGACCAAGTTCCTCATTAGTGAATAAATGTGGAAACCCACAGGAAATGTAATACAATGAAAAACAACTGTTAAAAACCCACACTGATAATCCACTGTTGTATCTAAAAAAAAAAGAACAGATTTGGCACAGCGACAAGATTTCCCCATTGCTGTGTCCCATAAAAGCTGATTGTTAGGTTCTAGCAGTGGGAGCTGAGTGAGAGAGAAACGGAGGTGAACTACAGGAAGTAGATGAAGGTCCCTCACAACACTTCTCATTTGGTTCTTTTGTCACAGACCTTAACAGCAGAGGAGCCAGTTGTTCAAGAGCCAGCCAGAGCAACAGAAACAGAAGACATCCATTATGGAGAGATCAACTTCACTAGGGGGAGACCTGAACCGTCCTCGGCCTCACAGCAGGACAGAGGACAGCAGCAGGACACGCTGTACGCACAAGTCAAAGTTTGCAGGACGTCAAATAACGTAAGACGGACTGCTGACGGCCCAGAGGACCTCTATGCTCAAGTGAAGAGAAAATGAGTTTATGGACATACACGGACATGTTGGATGTTTTAAAGATTTTTTTTGGGGGGGGCAGCAGTTTTATTTTACAGGACAGCTTAAGACAAGAACGGGGAGAGAAAGGGGGAACAACATGCAGCACAGGGCCCAGGTCGGGATTGAACCTACGGTTGCTGCGGTAATGACTGAGACTTTGTACATGGGCTCAACCAGGTGAGGTGTCCAGTGCCCCATGACATATATTTAATCAATAGTATTACAAGGAAATATTAGCTTCGCAATCATGAATTTGTTTGCAATACATTTTAAAGTGTGACATTTTGAATGTTGTTTAATAAATGAAGATGTGTTGTGTAGCATGAACTAATGTTCACATGTGAGCCACATCAGCTCCTTCATTAGATTAGATTAGATTAGATAATACTTTATTCATCCCACAGCGGGGAAATTTACTTGTCACAGCAGCAGCATTTTCTACAATAAAAGCAATAAACACAACAACAACAAACAAACACACAAATAGACATACAAAAAGCAAACAGCAGACAGTGAGCAGCCGGTAAATGTAGTGACATCAAGTAAAGGTTGCGTAAAGTGCGGTAGAACAATATTGCAGAGTGAGTGACGTTAAATTAAATTGAATATGTAATTAAAATGGTATAGCAAAAATAGGTAACCATAAATAATATTGAAAATAAAAAAAAATATAAATACAGAAGATATCTAGAAATGGAAACTATCAACACTCTTTTTAGCATTGTGTGCTGCATGTTGGATTCCTCTGCATTTTGTTTTGTTAAAGCACTTAGATGGATCTATTGGCAGGAATATAATGTTCATAATTATGTTTACATTAGTGTAATCACCTGAAACGGAGTTGTTGTGTTTTCATTGGCTTAGAAAAAAACCTTCATTTCTAGGTTCCTCTTCCACGGAGTCCACCATGTTGCTACAGTAGCTCAAAACAGACCAACCAAGCACTGGCTCTCACAGTAGAATTTTATCACGCCAAGAACCGCAAAAATGACACAAATTAGACCATGGACTTTCATTTAATAAGATTTGTCCCATGGTCCCCCAATTTATAGGATTTATGCATTTAGATCTTTCATTACAGCATGTGTATGAAAGCAATGACCAGAATAGTCATACATGATGTTATTATGTTACTTGATGATGAAATCACTTCTTCCCCTTTTTGTTGGGGACAGACTGAAACCCCTTGTAGGGACCTCTTGGGGTCCATGGACCTCACTTTGAGAACCATTTCTCCAGAGAGAGCCTTTTGCGTTTTTATATTACCTGAAGGCAACCATAGGTTCTGTACACACACACACAAGGGGTGAGGGAAGAGGAATTCAGCCGGTTGCGATCTGCAGCCTCACCACTAAATGCCCCTAAACCTTGCACACTGGTCCTTTAAGTCCTGTGCTCATAATAAATGACACAGAAGCACATATGGAGCTCAGCTTCTTGCTGAAAGACTGTGACTGGACTCATTGGTGATGTTGCACATACCATGGGTTGATGTTGCATGTTTTACAGTGAGACCAACCTGTTACCTATCTCGCCTGATATGACAGGACGAGGTCACTGCACATTCAGAGCGATCCAATGGTGCTTTGACGCTCGGTCAGATTAGTCGACCAGTTGTTGATTTAACCTCATGTGTGGTGCAACTCTGTCTGAGTCTTTATCTAGTTATTCTCGTTTAATGTTTTAATCTAGTCAGTATTCTGTCTCTTTACCTGTCACTGTTAATTTGACTCTTTATTTTAGAGCAACTTCTTATGTTCCGTTATATTCAGTAATGTTTGTATTTCTCTCAAATGCTGGACTTTTTGTTTGCTGTATTTTTTTTTGAACCTGCAAAGAAGGAGCAGAAACGTGATATGAAAAATGTAGGAAGAGTAAATATAGTGAACAAGAGGCTCCAGGTGATTTGGGAGGAAGCTGCAACAATGTGGTGGGTGTTTGTGTGAAATAATGAGTTGAGGTGAACAATGAGGCAACACATTAAGTTTGTTATTTTTCTGATGTAAAAAAATGTATCTTAAAATATATTATTGAGTATTGAGGAGTGTGTTTACTCTTAATAAATAAAATGTTTTTTTAGTAAAACGTTTCGATTAGATTGACTCATTTGGTGCATTCAATTGACTGTGAATTCTGTTTTAATTTAAATGTTTCTTAATAAAAATGTGTATTTCTACATGGAGAACAAATGAACTTGTGTGTTATTCCACATATAGAAGACAAGACAGCAGACAGGCACACACTGGACAAGAGCAGTAAAGGTGAAACCTTCCTGACTGGCTGTTATATTTACTGTAAGTCATTTAACTCAGATGATATTTGGTAGATGTAACCAGTTACTCTGTAGTCATGTAACACAGGAAGTTAACCTTTTTTTAATTTAAACCGCTGAACAGGGAAGTTTCACATTTGAACACATTCATTGTGGAAACATCCATGAAGGACCTTGTTGCTGCTCTCTTTTTGAAATTGGGCTTGTGCGGTAAGACAATCTTTTTGTTTGACTGATTTTGCTTAGTTTTTTAGCCAAGATTAATATTATGTTGTCATTTTACTGAGCCATGAGAAGTGAGAGTTTGCATTTTGTGGAATTATTTAGATTTGACCTCTGAAGATGTTGATTAATCACTAATTAGAACACAATGAATTCTGGTTGTATGATGCAAGTTTCTGGTGTAAATGTACTCTATAACAGCTCTAAAAGCATGTTTATTAAGTAACTACATTATTGTGTTTGCAAAAGTAGGTGATGGCAGCCCTGTCTGTGAATATTGCAACAGACAACATGTTACTCCATATCCTCTTTCTTTCAGGTGAGCTCTGTGTTCTGTGCAGATAGACAGAAATGGGAAGTAAACTGTTCTCAATTAGATTTTTTCAGATATTTTTACTTTACTATTTATTTTTGTGCCAACTTTTTACTTTTACTCCTTACATTTTAACACAAATATCGGTACCTTCTACTCCTTACAATTTACAAAATTGACTCATTGCTTTAGTTTCAAATAATTTCAGTGGAGTTACCATTGTTATTTTCCGCGTCATCAATACCGAATTTTATCTAACTGGATGGGAATATAGGCTACGTTGTCTTGACTACAAGATGACTCAACAGAAGCATTGCGTCTTGATGGCGGTAACGTTAACTGTCTATGGTATGGATGGCGCCATTATTGAATTCAAAGTCAATGGAGATCACAGAGATTCAGCAGACAAGCAGCAAAACATTCCCAATTATCCTCAGGCCTTATCTGAGAGAGATGTTTGAGATAGTAGGCAACAAGAATGACTCCTGGCCAATATGCTGTGTAACTCTAAAGTATGGGGAACTTCTTCATTAATGTCTGTTTAGTAATTCATATTTTATCCTTTATTTTCTTTCCTGAAGCCGTATTAGAGCACACACACACATACACGTAGATTCCTTTAAATGTTAAGGGGAAGATTATGAAAGAGAAACTGGATCCGTGAATTCTCACAGAATCACAACTGAATTCGTATCTTGCTGCTTAGTCCGAATCTTATTAACCTGGAGTCCCAGGCTCTGTCACAATAATCATGTATGTGATGTTTAGGCCTATTGGCAGACACCCATTTAAAATGTAGAAAAAGGCATTTAAAGAGCCTTTATTCCATGTCCACTGAAGTTTTTTAGTGTGCACTCTAGTAACATGTGTGTGGTCCAGGAAGCTTTGCATAAAAAATGGTTGTCATTCACAAGGCTACTTTGATTTTTATACTTTAAGTAAATTTCCAAGCCTGTACTTTGTTACTTTTACTTAAGTAAAGTACTTCTACTTTTAACACAAGTATCTGTACTTGAGTATGGGAAGTGAGTACTTTTGCCATCTCTGCAGATAGATAATCTAATAAGCTAATTTTGCAGTAGTTCCTAAATATTTCTACTAAAATTTCAACGGTACAACTACATGCAAGATCCTGCTGCTGATGAACATTTGGTCTTTCTGTTCCTAAAGATTTGTTCCACCTTATATTAATCATGACTCTTGTCTTTATAGGTGCTTTGGCCTTGAACTGTCCTCATAACTCAAACCTCTTCATTACGGTACCACAGATGGGAGCTCTGAGTGGGTCTTGTTTACAAATCCCATGTAACTTTAGCGAAAAACCAGAACATCTAGTTAACAGCAATTATGTTGGAATCTGGACTATAGAGGATGCTCAAACTAAACCATCCACTGTGGTTTTCAGCAGTAAACACCCAGTTAATATCTACCAAATAAAAATTACTGGAAACCTGAGTGAGAAGGACTGCACCACTTTATTTTACAGTTTATTCATAAATTACACAAACAATTACTACTTCCGAATTGAGAGTAGTGCATACAGCGCAACAGCTGTTTGTGATCCTCTTCAAATAACAGTTACAGGTAAGAGAGGGTTTGTATCATTCTGTTTTATTTTAGATTTAACAAGAAAATAATGCACAGTTTCTGATTCTGTTTTAAAACCCAGATTCTCCCCCAAGCCCCAGAATTGAGATCCCAGGTGATCTGAAGGAGAAGGAGTCTGTCACTATAAGCTGCTCAGCTCCCACTCCCTGTCCAGACTCCCCTCCTAAACTCACCTGGACTCTCCAACAAGACCCTCACACCAACATAGAGGAGAACACAGATCGGACCTTCACAACTAAAATCCAGCAGACCATCACTCTGTCAGACACACATGATGGACTCACCATCAGCTGTTCTGCCAGATATCCTGTGAATGAAGGAAGAGGAGTCAAGACAGCAGAGGAGAGGAAGACTCTCAGTGTCTCATGTAAGACAACCAGTGTTTGTTATTGGATCCTGTCAGAACATCATGTGCTGATTTTGATGAATAACGTTAATCTCACATTTTCCTCAGATGCTCCCAAGAACACCTCAGTGTCCATCAGTCCATCAGGTTTGGTGTCAGCAGGTAGCTGGGTGAACCTGACCTGCTCCAGCAGAGCCAAGCCTCCCCCCAGCTTCAGCTGGTTCAAGAACAGCAAAGATGGAGACCTCCGTGTAGCTGATGGAGACTTTTACAGCTTCAATGTGACCAGTGTCACTGATGGAGTTTATTACTGTGTGGCCACAAATGATCTCAGTAATGAAACATCATCAAAAATCCTTCTGAATATTAAAGGTAAAAACAGAACTGGATCCACTTACTTTAAAAATGGAAACTTCTGCTACATGCCCTCTTTTTGTGGTCACTTAAATTTGGTTTGTTTCCACAAGCCAAATCACCTGATCAATCTCTTCCACTGGTGCCAGTTATTGGAGGAATCATTGCAATCATCGTTCTCATCTCCCTGGTTGTCTGTGTTTGGTAAGTCTCTCAAATGAAAGCAGCTAATGGGATTCTTAGTTGGTTGAAGGTACAAATGATGAAGTGATATGTTGCCGTTTACACCTCTGCGCCAGCATGTCAACAGCATGTTTCTACATTCAATTTACGCACTAATCCAAATTCCTTATTAAAATGTATTTTACAGCACTCTGTGTAGGAGGCCGATCAAGTTGACACATACAACTCCACGACAGAATCAGGTGGGAAAATGTTATATGGAGATAGATATACGTAAGATACATGAAGGAATTTGGACCGAACACTAAATAGCCATTTGACTGTATGAGATGCTTCATGAGAAAAATAGGTTATTATCCTTTTAGCAACCCACTGTGGTTAAAGATTGTGAAACTGGGTAAACTACACAATATGAGACAATGATTTGTTAAACTCTTCTGTGACACAATATATGATGTTTTTGCAACAGTGACACAACTGGATAAAAATCCATCTACTTAACATTTCATATTTTTGCAGACTCAAACAGGTGAAGAGCTGACTGTTAAAGAGCCAGCAAGAAAAATAGAAGAAGAAGAAGAAGAAGAACAAGAAGAAGAAGAAGAAGAAGAAGAAGAAGAAGAAGAAGACATCCATTATGGAGAGATTGACTTCTCCAAGCAGAGACCTAAATCGTCCTCGTCCTCGGAGCAGGACAGAGGACAGCAGCAGGACTCTCTGTATGCACAGGTCAAAGTGTCCCAGACAGCACACAGCCGAACACAGACTGCTGACGGCCCAGAGGATCTCTACGCTCAAGTGGAGAAAAAATAGAGTTGTTTTGTTTGTGTACATCAAGATTGCATTTGATTCATCTGAAATGTACTTTTATTTTTATTCATTAGATCTTGTTTATGTTCAACAGTAGGAAAAAAAACACTGGATCCTGAACAGGAACATGTACATTTTATTGCCTACCGTTCAATAAAGGGAAACTCAAAACCTCCACATCCTCCAGCTTCTTTTGTGTCAGTTAGCGACATGTTAATATGTGAGTGCTGAAATCACACAGTCATTGATATGTGATTTGTTATTTACATGTCAGATACCTGCTAGCTAAAGTCCCAAAGCTCTATAAAAGGAACAAGTCTAAATGCCATCCAAAGAATTTCTGCACACACCTGTAGAGCAGTGCAGGGGATTGTTAGGATAGTATAGTAGTACAGAGTATTGTTGAATTTAAAATGTGTATTTTCATTTGTGACTAGTCATTGTCAAAAGTATTGGCAATTTCTTAACACAAGTATAGTGAACCCTATTTAAATTCACCCCGTCAATTCTTCATTCATGTATTTGTTTTATATTCACTGACAAACTGAAGACAATGCACTTTGATTTAAATTATTGGGTATGATGTAAAACAACCCTTCTTAAGCTCCTTCTAAAATCTTAATAATCACATCTTAAGTTGGAATACTTTTGCGATTTGATTATTGGTTAGTAAATTAAGGGAAATTGGGGTATTTCTGTTTCCGCTTGTAGTAGTATACAAATGTTAATGTTAGTGTGTGAATTACAACTTTATTTGCTATTTGCAGAAACACCACGAGTGATATTTAGATGTTCCTTCTATTAACTCCTCCCTCCTATTTCTTGTCTTGTATTTCCCCCCTGTAAAACATAAAAAGCTTCAACAATGATCTGTGGCACCTTTTTATGTGTGTGTGTTTTTTGTTTTACAGATAAAACCGAATACTTCTTCTTCCACTTTTTCTGCTTGTGTTTCTTCTTATTTTAAAGGTTGTATTTTGATACTTGCGATGATGAGAAAGCAGAACATGTGAAAAAGAAAAATGATGCTTATCTTTTGTGTTAGTATAGCCTACACACACTGTATACTGTGGGTGACTGCTAAATGAATGTGTACATCCAACACATGATGTAATTTATTTAATGATAATGAATACAAAACAAATAAAAGCATCTGAGTTGCTCTCATCAGTCCAACAGGGATAAAGACCAATGTGATCAGTCAAGTCACAGTCACTGTACACAAGTTAGCAATACCACTGTGGTAGTTCATTTATGTTAACATTCTCTTAAATATCATGAATTGCTATTATCATCATTATTATTGGGATTTGTGTAACATATAAAGATTGTAGAGCATATGAACTCAGAGGATGAGAACTTCTTCCGTTTCTATGATTTAAAAGCCAATTGCACTTGCGCAGTGTTCTTAAACCATAGGAAGTCGACTTGGTTTTGAATTGCAACAGCTAAAAGGGAAGTTGGTTGAATTGTTAACAGTCATACACTTAACCATTTTCACATATGACATATGAACTGCTAATCAAAGGATCTGATTGCCGTTCTATTTTTGATGTGGGCTTCTTTGGTAAGACTTTATTTGCTGGTTTTACTTCTTATCTACACCAGAGAGTTTTACTCATCCGCAGTTTACAGACTTGTGACACTCTGTTACCTAACACACAGCAAATTGTGGTTGTACAGATCATGTTGAATGCTTCATAAAAGATACTGCATTATTGTGTTTGTACATCCAGGTGAGTGTTATTGCAGTCCAGTCTGTGAGAATGGTGCCAGCCAACATGTTGCTGAGTGTCTTCTTTGTTTCAGGTGAGCTGTTTGTTCAGTCTCTTTTATTTGGAGATGTTCCTTTTTCCAACTGTTCACGTCCTGACTGCAAAGTAAAATGTTATATTCTGACATTGTTAAAAGGAAAAAGGAGATAACATGCTGCTGCTGAGTTGTAGTTTGTGTTTCATGCAGGTTTTGCTCCACAGTTTGTTCATCATGAGTCTGTTTCACAGGTGCTCTGGCTGCTTGTTCTAAAATGTCATCCCTATTCATTACTGCACCAAAGAACATGGAAGCACTGAGTGGATCTTGTCTGCTAATCCCATGTAACTTTAGTGCTGAACCAGATCAGGACTTCAACAGCACAAGAACAACCTTCGGAGTGTGGATTAAAAATGATTTACATTTTAGCGACAAAACAAATAATGTGATTTTCAACAGTAGCAGGGTGAATAATAGTTATCCAATGAAGCTTACTGGAGACCTGAGTCAGAAACAATGCACCACCTTGTTTTCTAGTTTAATCACAAGTTACACAGACACATACTACTTCAGAATTGAGAACAGGCCATTTCTGGCAACAGCTGTTTGTGATCCTCAACGAATTACAGTTAAAGGTAAGAGAGTTTTTTTTTATTATTTGTCAGTCTATATTATGATTGTTAGGAAGAATGAATGAAATCAGTTGCAGTTTTGGTGTAAATGAAACACACAAACACAGCGAACCAAACCTTCAATGTGATTGTAAATCTGCCAATGGTGGAATGTAACTGAGTACTGTACATTTATTCAAGTACTGCACTTCAGTCCAACTGTTGAGGTACTTGTACTTTCCTTGAGTCTTTTCTTTTAATGCTACTTTCTACTTCTACTCCGTTACATTTCCGAGAGAACTATTGTACTTTTTACTCCACTACATTCATCTGACGGCTTTAGTTACTTTACAAATTAAGATTTATGCAAACAAAAATCATTTAGTTTATAAAATATGATTTCTTACTATAAATTAAACTACCCAACAAGATACAACTGAAATGATTAACAGATTAAACACTTAGTTGATTGAAAGAACTGTTTGGATCGTTTCCATTTTCTAAAATAAGAGGAGCATTGAGTATTTTTACTTAAATACTATACTGTATATACTATACTATATAAATAAGGACATTTTCCTGATGATACTTACATAATTTTACTTAGTAACATTTTCAATGCAGGGCTTTTGACTTCTAACAAGAGCATTTTATAGAGTGGTATTAGTACTTTTATCTTACTAAAGGATCTGAATACTCAACACTTCTTCCCGCCCTGATATCTGCTGTAGGACAATCATCAGAATCAGAAACCAGTCTGTGATCACAGTCATTGTTTGCATGTGACTGAAATATACAAACATATGAGTGCACTATTAATAATAGACCCATGAGAAAGTTGCCTGTAAATGCCAAACTTTGCATTTAACACTTGAAAAGAGGAAGCTTGGCATGCTATTTGGACTATTTACCGTCAGTGATGGGCAACATTATATTCATTTTTCTAAGTTTACCTTTTATAGCCTTTACAAATGGTCAAAAGATAAATCTAAGGAGTAAATGAGGAAAACAAAGAAATGTATGCGACACCAATCTGTGTTCATCTTTTGGACTTTTCTTTCATCTTTATTTTTGTATTGTGAAATATTGGAGAGTTTTTGCTTCAAACAATTCATTGAAATGAAATTGTGTGAGAGGTTTAGAGGGGAAATGTGATTTTGGTGGAACTGCCAACAACTCAAACATCAGAAACAGGAAAAGATGCCCTGAACAAACAGCCAAGATATATACTCTTTTCATATGTGTGTATGTAAAATCTTCATCTGTAGAGTGACTACACTGTTATCCTGAATTAATGGACTTTACTAGAAATTTGTGTGAAAACCTGTTTCCTTAAACCGTCTTAGTTCTTACACAAAACTTGTGAAACTTAACATATAATATATAATTATTATATTAACATTGGGGTGGCTGTGGCTCAGTGGTAGAGCGGTTCCCTGCCAATTGGAAGGTTGGTGGTTCATTTCCATGTCCAAGTGTCCTTGGGCAAGACACTGAACCCTGAGTTGCCCCCGATGGTGTGCCATTGGAGTGTGAATGTGTGTGAGTGTTTATCTGATGAGCAGGTGGCACCTTGTATGGCAGCCTTGGCCACAGTGTGTGAATGATGAATGGTTCCTGTATTATGTTAAAGCGCTTTGAGTAGTTGTTAAGACTAGAAAAGCGCTATATAAATACAGCCCATTTACATTTATTACAGTACGTTGATGCAGTAGACAAATCAAGTTTACATTTGAAGTCATTACTAATATCATTAGTAAACATACATAATTATTGTGGAGTCTTGTTGTCCAAAATAAGCATGTTATGGTAAAGCTTCAGTAATTAAGTTTTTATTTTATATTAAAGAACGTCCATAGCATTCAAGCCATTGTCAAATGAGTTGCAATAATGCTAATTAAGACAATCAGTTCCACAAAACTCTCTGTATTTCTCAGTATGGCTATGTTCAGAAACCGGTGTTGTCCGGCTCGTGTAGAATCCAAAAGATATTTACCTCTTTTGAAGAGTCCATCATGTGTAGTGTTTTATGTATTTATGAATTTCTTATCGGTATTTGCATTAGACGGGCAAGTCCAAGGAGGCTTCCATGTCGTTCCACCGTTTTGAAAAACTATAATCGCTGAGAGGAACATAAAGCACTAGCCTGCCTGTCTAACTAATCCACAACGCGTTTTCATTCAGAGCCAGCGTCACGTGACTGAAACCAGCTGAAACGGAGAAGATCAGTGAGAGACGCTTGTCACTGCCCCGGCAAATTTGAAAGCCTGTACTGTATTTCAGATCATAATGGAGTATCATGCTTATGCTGAGCCATAGGAGAAGGAATCCTTGTTGCTAAAAGCAAAAATTGGAAGACATGTTATCATAGCTTCTTGGTACATAACGGCTACAGTAGTTGCAACACGCATTTGAAAAAGCGAAGCGCTAGAGAGCGCTTTTTGTTTGAATGCTAAATACAATTTCACCGCTAGATGGGAGAAGATAAGTTGAGTCAATGTTTAAAATCATAATTAAACTTACTTACTTTTTTTTAACATAAATGCACACCCAAACCCATAACAGAGAATTATTATAACCCATTTTAACTAGGACAGAAACCATTCAGGACATGTGTTTTTTCAGATACAGAAACTTAACATCCTTAGTTATCTCTGTTTAATAAGATTCTGGGTGAAACTGGGTTTACAGTGATAGTTGTCAAATAAATAGTGGAGTAAAAAATACAACATTCATATATACATACATGTGAACATGGTAAACATGAATATCAGCGTGTTATCAGTGGCATTGGGACATGTTAGCATACTGACAATAGCATTTTGCTTATTGCTGCTCCACAGAGCCCTTGGCATGGGTGCAGAGTCTTGTTGCTGTATTGTTTTAGCGTAACATCTGTATTGATTTAAAACCCCAGATTCCCCTCCGAGCCCCAGAATTGAGATCTCAGGTGATCTGAAGGAGAAGGAGTCTGTCACTATAAGCTGCTCAGCTCCCACTCCCTGTCCAGACGACCCTCCTAAACTCACCTGGAATCTCCAACAAGACCCTCACACCAACATAGAGGAGAACACAGATCGGACCTTCACAGCTAAAATCCAGCAGACCATCACTCTGTCAGACACACATGATGGACTCACCATCAGCTGTTCTGCCAGATATCCTGTGAATGAAGGAAGAGAAGTCAAGACAGCAGAGGAGAGGAAGACTCTGAATGTTTCATGTAAGACAACCAGCGTTTGTTATTGGATCCTGTCAGAACATCATGTGCTGATTTTAATGAATAAAGTTAATCTCACATTTTCCTCAGATGCTCCCAAGAACACCTCAGTGTCCATCAGTCCATCAAGTTTGGTGTCAGCAGGTAGCTGGGTGAACCTGACCTGCTCCAGCAGAGCCAGGCCTCCCCCCAGCTTCAGCTGGTTCAAGAACACCAAAGATGGAGACCTCCGTGTATTTGAAGGAGACTTTTACAGCTTCAATGTGACAGATGGAAGAGTGTATTACTGTGTTGCCACCAATGATCTTGGTAACGAAACATCAATAATCCGTCTTAATATTAAAGGTAAATACAAAAAGTGGAGACTCCACAATGCTGCATTAATATTGTTACATGTTATTTTTTTTTGTGTTGTTGATGTTGTACATCTTTTAGTCACTGACGTTGTTTTTTTTGTCCTGTCTTGAGGCGAAGTTAGCTCTCAATTGGGGCCAATTCTTGGAGGAATCATTGGGATCGTCATACTCTTCTGCCTGGCTGTCTGTGTTTGGTAAGTATCACAAATTAATTACTCAGTTAATAGATACTCACATCTTACTGGCACACTGTATATTGAACCTAATACACAGTATGATTAATCAAATGTCCTCCAGGCGTTTAAAGTCAAGACATCCAACTGCACAACAGACTCAGGTGAGAACAAGCTGAACCTCCCTATACAATACTGCACTGTGTGTTGTGAATGATTTACATCTGTTCGCATTGGCTGTGTAGTTTACCTAACACATCGTCTGTGCTTTAGCTTGCATGCCGATTATTCCCAGAAGGCAAGTTGATTCACTTGAGATGGGTCTGTAATTATATACTATGTACTATGTAAGGGTCCAGCTGAAGGTTCACCTCACAACACTTTTTTTACAGACTCAAATAGCTGAAGAGATGACTGTTAAAGAGCAAGTAAGAAAAACAGAAGAAGAAGATGAAGACATCCATTATGGAGAGATTGACTTCTCCAAGCAGAGAACTCGAGCGTCCTCGTCCTCGGAGCAGGACAGAGGACAGCAGCAGGACTCTCTGTATGCACAGGTCAAAGTGTCCCAGACAGCACACAGCCGAACACACACTGCTGACGGCCCAGAGGATCTCTACGCTCAAGTGAAGAAAAAATGAGTGCTGTTGTTATAAGACAGAAACACATTCCTGTACAATTCCATGTGCCTTAATGTTCTCTTTGCTTTCTACCGTTCGATGAAGAGACCCTTAAACCTTCCCATCCTGCAGTTATTAACCTAACGTATATATGTTCATATACTGTACATGTGTGCTAAACTCACACAGCTGTTTGTGTGCGATTTGTTATTTATGTCAGTTGTGTGCAAATAAAAGTCCCAAAGCTTTAAACAAGGAGCTGTGACCTGACTTGTTTTTGAGTATGAATTTTGTTGATAAAATTTCAGTAATGGAATCATTTTGGATTAAAAAAGATTTTCTTTTTTTTTATCAACCCTGGTGGTAAGTGATGCAGGTCAATCCTCCCTTAAAAAAAAATTACATATCTTCACTACTCTAGACACCAAGTTTTTTCAATACCAATTGTGGTGGATTACAATTGGTAAATGGTACTTTGTTCAGGCCTGTACATATTAAGTGATATTGTTGTGTAAAAGATTGGCGAGATGACCTCAAGATGGACATTTCAATATAAATCTTTTTTGACATGAAATACTTCTTTCTGCCAGCAGTGCAACAAGGACAGATGTTTTCTCATGTTTCTTTATGAAGGATAACACAAACAAATATGCTTTATCTGTTTTTTTTTTGCCACCTTTCCATTTCATCAGTGTTTTTCTTCCCTTTAACATTATAGTGCATAGTTTCCGTATCTCCCATGAGGAATTCTTAGTAATGACAACAACACCGTTGTCGCATCCACATGATACAAACCTACAAAACTTCAGGTGTCAATACGTGAAACTCATATTACTATTTTTGAATGTCATTATTATGATTAACGTAGCATGTACTACATAAGAAAACAAAGGAAACAAGCTTTTAGTGAGTCATGTGAAAAATAATCTATTAGAAAAAATAAGTTGTTTTTAACTGGATGAGCTCAATCTGACACAAAAAGACTTTGTCAATCTCAGGGTGTGAAAAGGAAGGGTGAAGACTTGCACCTTTATGAAAGGATGCTGCACAAATAAACTTTTCCATTAAGGAGAAGGTGACCATGCTGTCTTGTTCCAAATAATCCAGAGTTTGGGGTTGATGTCCACGCTACAGTGAAGATCCTGGGAATCATAACACTCTACAGTACATTCATCATCTTTGAGTGGTGAGACAAACTTTTCTGTGATATGATCATTTGCAGCTAAAGACTTTTTGGTCTGTCTGACATGTTTAAAGTTGAACTGTTCTGAATGTTTATTCATTCCATCTCCTTTTCTTTCAGCTGGTTGAGATCACAGTGCTGCAACAAACCAGTGAAGGTAAGCTGCAGCTCCATTATTCTTTCAACAACACAATGTCTTGTGTTGCTGCCATTTCTCTTTGAGCTGCAGTGAGTTGACTGCAGAGCACTAACACCCCTCTCTCTGTGTTGTTATATTTCCACAGGACGCAGGAGAAGAAGACTACGTCAACAGAGTGATTGAGATTCAAGCAACATGAAGGAGAAGAAGAAGACATGATCACCATGAATGGAATAGTTCTCTCTTTCTTATTCCCCTCATTCTTAAATATTAAATGGCTTTACTTTGCTGAATATTGGTACGATGATCAAAGGAGGGAGTGCAAAGAGGACAGAAGATGACATAAATATAATGTACTTTAGCTTCATCATTAATTTGTGTAAGATTGTACTGATGTATGGCATTATTATAGTTGTTTTTCTTTGCTTCAGTTTTCTTTGCCTGTATAAATATATCATTGAGACAACAGAACAGTTAAAAGTAGATATTTCAGGTGATGTGGAAGAAAAAAGTGTGGATTTTAATCATTTATTTTCTCATTTATGTTTGTATGTACTGTACATGTGTAGACAACTGCTGAATTAAAAGCATCAAAAACATTTAAAGTGAAGGAAGCATTTTAATAAAGTTGTCTCATCAGCGCTGTAATGCAGAGCAGCAGTGATACAGACTGGGCACAAGTCAGCATGAACACTGTGGCCCCTACATGTGTGAGATAGGCTGTGGTTGATAACACTTTAGAATACATCGAGGCATCAGGCCTTGTATTATTAGATGTTCTTTCAGTTCTACAAGGAAACTCAGACACCTCACAGTTCTTTTTAATTTCCACTTAAACAGTATATTTACAATATTTGATGTTTTGATAGTGTAAATGAAAATACAACTGACTCAGCAAAAAAAGAAATGCCCCTTTTTCAGGACACTGTTTTTAAAGATACTATTGTAAAAATCTAAATAACTTTAGAGATCTTCATTGTAAAGGGTTTAAATAATGTTTTCCATGTTTGTTCAATGAACCACAAACAATGACTGAACTTGTTGAACGGTCGAAAAGACAATAACAGCTCATGGGCGGAAGGTAATTATGGTCACAGTTAAAAGAAAATTAGGAAAGTAAAGAGACCTTTCTACTAACTCTAAAAAACACCAAAAGAAAGACGCCCAGGGTCCCTGCTAATGCGTGAACGTTCCTTAGGCATGGTGCAAGGAGGCATGAGGACAGCAGATGTGGCCAGGGCAATACATTACAATGTCCCTACTGTGAGACACCTAGGACAGCACTACAGGGAGACAGGAAGCACAGCTGATCATCCTCGCAGTGGTAGACCACATGTAACAACACCTGCATAGGATCGCTACATCCCAATATCACACCTGAGGGACAGGTACAGGATGGCAACAACAACCGCAAGAACTGGCCAGTCTGGTGGAGTACATGAGGAGGAGATGTACTGCAGTACTTAATAAACTGGCCAGTCTGGTGGAGTACATGAGGAGGAGATGTACTGCAGTACTTAATAAACTGGCCAGTCTGGTGGAGTACATGAGGAGGAGATGTACTGCAGTACTTAATAAACTGGCCAGTCTGGTGGAGTACATGAGGAGGAGATGTACTGCAGTACTTAATAAACTGGCCAGTCTGGTGGAGTACATGAGGAGGAGATGTACTGCAGTACTTAATAAACTGGCCAGTCTGGTGGAGTACATGAGGAGGAGATGTACTGCAGTACTTAATAAACTGGCCAGTCTGGTGGAGTACATGAGGAGGAGATGTACTGCAGTACTTAATAAACTGGCCAGTCTGGTGGAGTACATGAGGAGGAGATGTACTGGGACCCCTTTGTACAGGGACCATTTATTTCATTCATGTTAGTCAAATATCTGTGAAAATTGTTTAGTTTTTGTCTTAGATGTTAAATCTTTTAATGTTGATGCAAATATTTCCATGTGTTAAGTTTCCTTAAAACATAAAAGAAGTTGAAAGTGACAGGGTCTTTCCTTTTTTCTTGAATATATATCTGTGTGACTGATGGACCAGAGCGTGAAAAAACGCTGAGAATTGAAATAAAAAAGAGGAACTTTGTTGGCTGGGTTTTGTTAACAAGTTCATCGTCAAAGGATCGTCATAGCAACTGTAGCAACACACAGCTTTTTGCAAGACAATGTCTTTGTAATGACAGAATTAAAGTACTAAAATAAAACATCCTCTGTATATAACATGCCTACAATGTATAAATAGTGTTTGTCTTAACTACATGTGTGCAATACATGACCCTTTTTATATTTTTTAATGTCACTATTGAGACTAATGTCACATGTATTAGAGGACATGCAAACATGCTTGCAGTGAGTCATGTGAATATTAAAGTTATTTGTATTCTGATTCCTTCAGGGTTACGGCTGCAGAATTTACATTAGAAGGTATACAGGCTTTCAGTGTGTTGTTTGAAAAATAATCTTTAAGAATAAATACGTTCTTTGCACCATGATGAGCTCGAGATGTCACAAAAGCTGACTTCCTCACTCCCAAGGTGTGAAGAGGAAGGATGAAGACTTGTTGTATTTCTGCGATGTTTCAGTCTCTTCATATCTAGCTTCCAACAGCAAGTCTGTCTGCTTTTATATCCCAACGGCTTAGCAGGAGGTCTGGTACTGGCTCTGCTGCAGTTCTGCTGGAACTCACACATTGTGACTAATTGTTTCTCTGTTTCAGCTACGGCTCGTTTGGTAAGGTCAAATGTTACTGCTTTTTATGTTTGAGCTTTTAACCCAGAGAGTTTCTTATGTTGCTGCTTTTCATGAACTCTTTATTTGTTGGGTTTTAGTTTTGGTTGAGTTCCTGGTGTGAATGTGTGAATCTGAGATGACTTTAACAGAACATGAATTCTTTATTTAAAAGATGCTTTGATTAAAATATTGAAAAGTAACTTTTTATCAAATCCAGAGGATGAGTGTCATTGCAGTCCAGTCTGTGAGAATGGTGCCAGCCAACATGTTGCTGAGTGTCTTCTTTGTTTCAGGTGAGCTGTTTGTTCAGTCTCTTTTATTTGGAGATGTTCCTTTTCCAACTGTTCACGTCCTGACTGCAAAGTGAAATGTTTTATTCTGACATTGTTAAAAGGAAAAAGGAGATAACATGCTGCTGCTGAGTTGTAGTTTGTGTTTCATGCAGGTTTTGCTCCACAGTTTGTTCATCATGAGTCTGTTTCACAGGTGCTCTGGCTGCTTGTTCTAGAGAGCCATCCCTATTCATTACTGCACCAAAGAACATGGAAGCACTGAGTGGATCTTGTCTGCTAATCCCATGTAACTTTAGTGCTAAATCAGATCAGGACTTCAACAGCAAGAAAACAACCTTCGGAGTGTGGATTAAAAATGACTACAGATTTGGCAACAATATAAATAATGTTATTTTCAACAGTAGTGGGACAGTTAGCACCTATCCAATGAATATTACTGGAGACCTGAGTCAGAAACAATGCACCACCTTGTTTTCTAGTTTAATCACAAGTTACACAGACACATACTTTTAAGAATTGAGAACAGGCCATATCTGGCAACAGCTTCCTGTGATCCTCTTCAAATAACAGTTAAAGGTAAATTACTTTTGTTTAATAACTCAGTCTATTATGTTATTGTTTAGGCCAAAACTGCAACTGATTTCCCCTTTTTTTTCACTTCGCCATGAATTTGAATTCCAATTAAACATTGAGTCTATTATTGTTTTGACATTAAAATGGTCAGATTTTAGAATATTAAAAAGCATCTCAAACTTTTACTTTATATAGTTTCAAATCAAAATGTCAGTTATGGCATTTAGACAATGTTTAAATGTAAGTAGGTTAGTCATTTCTGATCTATTTCTTAGTCTACTCTTAATGTCTGTTTTAAACTCCAGATTCCCCCCCGAGGCCCAGAATAGAGATCTCAGGTGATCTGAAGGAGAAGGAGTCTGTCACTATAAGCTGCTCAGCTCCCACTCCCTGTCCACACTCCCCTCCTAAACTCACCTGGAATCTCCAACAAGACCCTCACACCAACATAGAGGAGAACACAGATCGGACCTTCACAACTAAAATCCAGCAGACCATCACTCTGTCAGACACAAATGATGGACTCACCATCAGCTGTTCTGCCAGATATCCTGTGAATGAAGGAAGAGGAGACAAGACAGCAGAGGAGAGGAAGACTCTCAGTGTCTCATGTAAGACAACCAGTGTTTGTTATTGGATCCTGTCAGAACATCATGTGCTGATTTTAATGAATAAAGTTAATCTCACATTTTCCTCAGATGCTCCCAAGAACACCTCAGTGTCCATCAGTCCATCAGGTTTGGTGTCAGCAGGTAGCTGGGTGAACCTGACCTGCTCCAGCAGAGCCAAGCCTCCCCCCAGCTTCAGCTGGTTCAAGAACACCAAAGATGGAGACCTCCGTGTAGCTGAAGGAGACTTTTACAGCTTCATTGTGACCAGTGTCTCTGATGGAGTTTATTACTGTGTGGCCACAAATGATCTCGGTAATCAGACGTCATCTTGGATTCATTTGAAGAGTGAAGGTAAATGTAGAACTGAACTGAATTTGCTTATTTTTTTATAATTTGCTCTCTTCTCTTTACTTTTTTGATTACTTTGTTTGGATTTTTGTTAGTTCCTTTTCAAACACCTTTTACTCACATTTAAATAGTTCTACACAGTTGCATCTGTTATGTTACATGTCTGCATTCAACCTTTGTTTTCTTTGAGTCACTTGGTTTTGTTTTTATGACCAGAAAATTCTGATAGTTCACTAATATGGGCTTCAGCTGTTGGAGGGATCGTCATCATCATCATCTTCACCATCTTCCTTGCTCTCTACATTTGGTAAGTATCACAAATGAAAGCAGATGATGTTTTTACTGATCCAGTTTGTTGTTCTGTGTCTTTACTTTAATCTCCAATCTATCAAATATCTGTCTCCCATCAGTCCTTATACTGTCTGTTGGCACCACACTGTCTGTTTATCACAGTATAATTATTCTGACAGCTCTCTAATGTCTTCCAGGTGGTTCAAGACGAAACGTCAAACTCCTCAACAGACTCAGGTGGAAAATATTAAACTTCAGTGTACAGTACTAAACTGTTTGTTGTGGAGATTTGACTTCCTTTACAGTAACTGTGTCCTCTAAGATATGTGAAAGCATCGGTCCTAACACTAAGTCAACACTCTTTAAGAGGTTAAATATTAAGAAACACAAGAACCTGTTACACTGTGGTTGGAAACTTTAAGCATCGTCCTCCAAAACTGTACAACACACACACAGCAGAAGTGAAGAAGAGGTTAAGTTAAGATAGGATCTGAAAATGGCTAATGTTAGAGCACATTTATTAATTATCAGGATGTTGTTTAATCTGTTAACAGGATGGTAGCTAGACGCAGTTTCAGAGTTTGGGCCCTTTGTATTCTTCACACATCTGATTTACTTCCTCTAAGCAGTGACACAGTGGGTCATTTAACACCTTCCTCAGTGCTGAGATGTGGTCAGAAACCACGTTTACATTTGTCCACAATGCCATTTAGTCAGTAGTTATTTAATGTGGAAGGAACCAGCTCACAACATTTCTTGTTTGCTACATTATTCACAGAGTCAAAGAGGTGAAGAGATGAGTCTTCAAATGCCAGCCAGCAAAACAGAAGAAGACATCCATTATGGAGAGATGGACTTCTCCAAGCGGAGATCTGAAGCGTCCTCGTCCTCGGAGCAGGACAGAGGACAGCAGCAGGACTCTCTGTATGCACAGGTCAAAGTGTCCCAGACAGCACACAGCCGAACACACACTGCTGACGGCCCAGAGGATCTCTACGCTCAAGTGAAGAAAAAATGAGTGCTGTTGTTATAAGACAGAAACACATTCCTGTACAATTCCATGTGCCTTAATGTTCTCTTTGCTGCCTACCGTTCGATGAAGAGACCCTTAAACCTTCCCATCCTGCAGTTATTAACCTAACGTATATATGTTCATATACTGTACATGTGTGCTAAACTCACACAGCTGTTTGTGTGCGATTTGTTATTTATGTCAGTTGTGTGCAAATAAAAGTCCCAAAGCTTTAAACAAGGAGCTGTGACCTGACTTGTTTTTGAGTATGAATTTTGTTGATCAAATTTCAGTAATGGAATCATTTTGGATTAAAAAAGATTTTCTTTTTTTTTATCAACCCTGGTGGTAAGTGATGCAGGTCAATCCTCCCTTAAAAAAAAATTACATATCTTCACTACTCTAGACACCAAGTTTTTTCAATACCAATTGTGGTGGATTACAATTGGTAAATGGTACTTTGTTCAGGCCTGTACATATTAAGTGATATTGTTGTGTAAAAGATTGGCGAGATGACCTCAAGATGGACATTTCAATATAAATCTTTTTTGACATGAAATACTTCTTTCTGCCAGCAGTGCAACAAGGACAGATGTTTTCTCATGTTTCTTTATGAAGGATAACACAAACAAATATGCTTTATCTGTTTTTTTTTTGCCACCTTTCCATTTCATCAGTGTTTTTCTTCCCCTTTAACATTATAGTGCATAGTTTCCGTATCTCCCATGAGGAATTCTTAGTAATGACAACAACACCGTTGTCGCATCCACATGATACAAACCTACAAAACTTCAGGTGTCAATACGTGAAACTCATATTACTATTTTTGAATGTCATTATTATGATTAACGTAGCATGTACTACATAAGAAAACAAAGGAAACAAGCTTTTAGTGAGTCATGTGAAAAATAATCTATTAGAATAAATAAGTTGTTTTTAACTGGATGAGCTCAATCTGACACAAAAAGACTTTGTCAATCTCAGGGTGTGAAAAGGAAAGGTGAAGACTTGCACCTTTATGAAAGGATGCTGCACAAATAAACTTTTCCATTAAGGAGAAGGTGACCATGCTGTCTTGTTCCAAATAATCCAGAGTTTGGGGTTGATGTCCACGCTACAGTGAAGATCCTGGGAATCATAACACTCTACAGTACATTCATCATCTTTGAGTGGTGAGACAAACTTTTCTGTGATATGATCATTTGCAGCTAAAGACTTTTTGGTCTGTCTGACATGTTTAAAGTTGAACTGTTCTGAATGTTTATTCATTCCATCTCCTTTTCTTTCAGCTGGTTGAGATCACAGTGCTGCAACAAACCAGTGAAGGTAAGCTGCAGCTCCATTATTCTTTCAACAACACAATGTCTTGTGTTGCTGCCATTTCTCTTTGAGCTGCAGTGAGTTGACTGCAGAGCACTAACACCCCTCTCTCTGTGTTGTTATATTTCCACAGGACGCAGGAGAAGAAGACTATGTCAACAGAGTGATTGAGATTCAAGCAACATGAAGGAGAAGAAGAAGACATGATCACCATGAATGGAATAGTTCTCTCTTTCTTATTCCCCTCATTCTTAAATATTAAATGGCTTTACTTTGCTGAATATTGGTACGATGATCAAAGGAGGGAGTGCAAAGAGGACAGAAGATGACATAAATATAATGTACTTTAGCTTCATCATTAATTTGTGTAAGATTGTACTGATGTATGGCATTATTATAGTTGTTTTTCTTTGCTTCAGTTTTCTTTGCCTGTATAAATATATCATTGAGACAACAGAACAGTTAAAAGTAGATATTTCAGGTGATGTGGAAGAAAAAAGTGTGGATTTTAATCATTTATTTTCTCATTTATGTTTGTATGTACTGTACATGTGTAGACAACTGCTGAATTAAAAGCATCAAAAACATTTAAAGTGAAGGAAGCATTTTAATAAAGTTGTCTCATCAGCGCTGTAATGCAGAGCAGCAGTGATACAGACTGGGCACAAGTCAGCATGAACACTGTGGCCCCTACATGTGTGAGATAGGCTGTGGTTGATAACACTTTAGAATACATCGAGGCATCAGGCCTTGTATTATTAGATGTTCTTTCAGTTCTACAAGGAAACTCAGACACCTCACAGTTCTTTTTAATTTCCACTTAAACAGTATATTTACAATATTTGATGTTTTGATAGTGTAAATGAAAATACAACTGACTCAGCAAAAAGAAATGCCCCTTTTTCAGGACACTGTTTTTAAAGATACTATTGTAAAAATCTAAATAACTTTAGAGATCTTCATTGTAAAGGGTTTAAATAATGTTTTCCATGTTTGTTCAATGAACCACAAACAATGACTGAACTTGTTGAACGGTCGAAAAGACAATAACAGCTCATGGGCGGAAGGTAATTATGGTCACAGTTAAAAGAAAATTAGGAAAGTAAAGAGACCTTTCTACTAACTCTAAAAAACACCAAAAGAAAGACGCCCAGGGTCCCTGCTAATGCGTGAACGTTCCTTAGGCATGGTGCAAGGAGGCATGAGGACAGCAGATGTGGCCAGGGCAATACATTACAATGTCCCTACTGTGAGACACCTAGGACAGCACTACAGGGAGACAGGAAGCACAGCTGATCATCCTCGCAGTGGTAGACCACATGTAACAACACCTGCATAGGATCGCTACATCCCAATATCACACCTGAGGGACAGGTACAGGATGGCAACAACAACCGCAAGAACTGGCCAGTCTGGTGGAGTACATGAGGAGGAGATGTACTGCAGTACTTAATAAACTGGCCAGTCTGGTGGAGTACATGAGGAGGAGATGTACTGCAGTACTTAATAAACTGGCCAGTCTGGTGGAGTACATGAGGAGGAGATGTACTGCAGTACTTAATAAACTGGCCAGTCTGGTGGAGTACATGAGGAGGAGATGTACTGCAGTACTTAATAAACTGGCCAGTCTGGTGGAGTACATGAGGAGGAGATGTACTGCAGTACTTAATAAACTGGCCAGTCTGGTGGAGTACATGAGGAGGAGATGTACTGCAGTACTTAATAAACTGGCCAGTCTGGTGCAGTACATGAGGAGGAGATGTACTGCAGTACTTAATAAACTGGCCAGTCTGGTGGAGTACATGAGGAGGAGATGTACTGGGACCCCTTTGTACAGGGACCATTTATTTCATTCATGTTAGTCAAATATCTGTGAAAATTGTTTAGTTTTTGTCTTAGATGTTAAATCTTTTAATGTTGATGCAAATATTTCCATGTGTTAAGTTTCCTTAAAACATAAAAGAAGTTGAAAGTGACAGGGTCTTTCCTTTTTTCTTGAATATATATCTGTGTGACTGATGGACCAGAGCGTGAAAAAACGCTGAGAATTGAAATAAAAAAGAGGAACTTTGTTGGCTGGGTTTTGTTAACAAGTTCATCGTCAAAGGATCGTCATAGCAACTGTAGCAACACACAGCTTTTTGCAAGACAATGTCTTTGTAATGACAGAATTAAAGTACTAAAATAAAACATCCTCTGTATATAACATGCCTACAATGTATAAATAGTGTTTGTCTTAACTACATGTGTGCAATACATGACCCTTTTTATATTTTTTAATGTCACTATTGAGACTAATGTCACATGTATTAGAGGACATGCAAACATGCTTGCAGTGAGTCATGTGAATATTAAAGTTATTTGTATTCTGATTCCTTCAGGGTTACGGCTGCAGAATTTACATTAGAAGGTATACAGGCTTTCAGTGTGTTGTTTGAAAAATAATCTTTAAGAATAAATACGTTCTTTGCACCATGATGAGCTCGAGATGTCACAAAAGCTGACTTCCTCACTCCCAAGGTGTGAAGAGGAAGGATGAAGACTTGTTGTATTTCTGCGATGTTTCAGTCTCTTCATATCTAGCTTCCAACAGCAAGTCTGTCTGCTTTTATATCCCAACGGCTTAGCAGGAGGTCTGGTACTGGCTCTGCTGCAGTTCTGCTGGAACTCACACATTGTGACTAATTGTTTCTCTGTTTCAGCTACGGCTCGTTTGGTAAGGTCAAATGTTACTGCTTTTTATGTTTGAGCTTTTAACCCAGAGAGTTTCTTATGTTGCTGCTTTTCATGAACTCTTTATTTGTTGGGTTTTAGTTTTGGTTGAGTTCCTGGTGTGAATGTGTGAATCTGAGATGACTTTAACAGAACATGAATTCTTTATTTAAAAGATGATTTGATTAAAATATTGAAAAGTAACTTTTATCAAATCCAGAGGATGAATGTCATTGCAGTCCAGTCTGTGAGAATGGTGCCAGCCAACATGTTGCTGAGTGTCTTCTTTGTTTCAGGTGAGCTGTTTGTTCAGTCTCTTTTATTTGGAGATGTTCCTTTTTCCAACTGTTCACGTCCTGACTGCAAAGTGAAATGTTTTATTCTGACATTGTTAAAAGGAAAAAGGAGATAACATGCTGCTGCTGAGTTGTAGTTTGTGTTTCATGCAGGTTTTGCTCCACAGTTTGTTCATCATGAGTCTGTTTCACAGGTGCTCTGGCTGCTTGTTCTAGAGAGCCATCCCTATCCATTACTGCACCAAAGAACATGGAAGCACTGAGTGGATCTTGTCTGCTAATCCCATGTAACTTTAGTGCTAAATCAGATCAGGACTTCAACAGCAAGAAAACAACCTTCGGAGTGTGGATTAAAAATGACTACAGATTTGGCAACAATATAAATAATGTTATTTTCAACAGTAGTGGGACAGTTAGCACCTATCCAATGAATATTACTGGAGACCTGAGTCAGAAACAATGCACCACCTTGTTTTCTAGTTTAATCACAAGTTACACAGACACATACTTTTTAAGAATTGAGAACAGGCCATATCTGGCAACAGCTTCCTGTGATCCTCTTCAAATAACAGTTAAAGGTAAATTACTTTTGTTTAATAACTCAGTCTATTATGTTATTGTTTAGGCCAAAACTGCAACTGATTTCCCCTTTTTTTTCACTTCGCCATGAATTTGAATTCCAATTAAACATTGAGTCTATTATTGTTTTGACATTAAAATGGTCAGATTTTAGAATATTAAAAAAGCATCTCAAACTTTTACTTTATATAGTTTCAAATCAAAATGTCAGTTATGGCATTTAGACAATGTTTAAATGTAAGTAGGTTAGTCATTTCTGATCTATTTCTTAGTCTACTCTTAATGTCTGTTTTAAACTCCAGATTCCCCGAGGCCCAGAATAGAGATCTCAGGTGATCTGAAGGAGAAGGAGTCTGTCACTATAAGCTGCTCAGCTCCCACTCCCTGTCCACACTCCCCTCCTAAACTCACCTGGAATCTCCAACAAGACCCTCACACCAACATAGAGGAGAACACAGATCGGACCTTCACAACTAAAATCCAGCAGACCATCACTCTGTCAGACACAAATGATGGACTCACCATCAGCTGTTCTGCCAGATATCCTGTGAATGAAGGAAGAGGAGACAAGACAGCAGAGGAGAGGAAGACTCTCAGTGTCTCATGTAAGACAACCAGTGTTTGTTATTGGATCCTGTCAGAACATCATGTGCTGATTTTAATGAATAAAGTTAATCTCACATTTTCCTCAGATGCTCCCAAGAACACCTCAGTGTCCATCAGTCCATCAGGTTTGGTGTCAGCAGGTAGCTGGGTGAACCTGACCTGCTCCAGCAGAGCCAAGCCTCCCCCCAGCTTCAGCTGGTTCAAGAACACCAAAGATGGAGACCTCCGTGTAGCTGAAGGAGACTTTTACAGCTTCATTGTGACCAGTGTCTCTGATGGAGTTTATTACTGTGTGGCCACAAATGATCTCGGTAATCAGACGTCATCTTGGATTCATTTGAAGAGTGAAGGTAAATGTAGAACTGAACTGAATTTGCTTATTTTTTTATAATTTGCTCTCTTCTCTTTACTTTTTTGATTACTTTGTTTGGATTTTTGTTAGTTCCTTTTCAAACACCTTTTTACTCACATTTAAATAGTTCTACACAGTTGCATCTGTTATGTTACATGTCTGCATTCAACCTTTGTTTTCTTTGAGTCACTTGGTTTTGTTTTTTTATGACCAGAAAATTCTGATAGTTCACTAATATGGGCTTCAGCTGTTGGAGGGATCGTCATCATCATCATCTTCACCATCTTCCTTGCTCTCTACATTTGGTAAGTATCACAAATGAAAGCAGATGATGTTTTTACTGATCCAGTTTGTTGTTCTGTGTCTTTACTTTAATCTCCAATCTATCAAATATCTGTCTCCCATCAGTCCTTATACTGTCTGTTGGCACCACACTGTCTGTTTATCACAGTATAATTATTCTGACAGCTCTCTAATGTCTTCCAGGTGGTTCAAGACGAAACGTCAAACTCCTCAACAGACTCAGGTGGAAAAATATTAAACTTCAGTGTACAGTACTAAACTGTTTGTTGTGGAGATTTGACTTCCTTTACAGTAACTGTGTCCTCTAAGATATGTGAAAGCATCGGTCCTAACACTAAGTCAACACTCTTTAAGAGGTTAAATATTAAGAAACACAAGAACCTGTTACACTGTGGTTGGAAACTTTAAGCATCGTCCTCCAAAACTGTACAACACACACACAGCAGAAGTGAAGAAGAGGTTAAGTTAAGATAGGATCTGAAAATGGCTAATGTTAGAGCACATTTATTAATTATCAGGATGTTGTTTAATCTGTTAACAGGATGGTAGCTAGACGCAGTTTCAGAGTTTGGGCCCTTTGTATTCTTCACACATCTGATTTACTTCCTCTAAGCAGTGACACAGTGGGTCATTTAACACCTTCCTCAGTGCTGAGATGTGGTCAGAAACCACGTTTATATTTGTCCACAATGCCATTTAGTCAGTAGTTATTTAATGTGGAAGGAACCAGCTCACAACATTTCTTGTTTGCTACATTATTCACAGAGTCAAAGAGGTGAAGAGATGAGTCTTCAAATGCCAGCCAGCAAAACAGAAGAAGACATCCATTATGGAGAGATGGACTTCTCCAAGCGGAGATCTGAAGCGTCCTCGTCCTCGGAGCAGGACAGAGGACAGCAGCAGGACTCTCTGTATGCACAGGTCAAAGTGTCCCAGACAGCACACAGCCGAACACACACTGCTGACGGCCCAGAGGATCTCTACGCTCAAGTGAAGAAAAAATGAGTGCTGTTGTTATAAGACAGAAACACATTCCTGTACAATTCCATGTGCCTTAATGTTCTCTTTGCTGCCTACCGTTCGATGAAGAGACCCTTAAACCTTCCCATCCTGCAGTTATTAACCTAACGTATATATGTTCATATACTGTACATGTGTGCTAAACTCACACAGCTGTTTGTGTGCGATTTGTTATTTATGTCAGTTGTGTGCAAATAAAAGTCCCAAAGCTTTAAACAAGGAGCTGTGACCTGACTTGTTTTTGAGTATGAATTTTGTTGATCAAATTTCAGTAATGGAATCATTTTGGATTAAAAAGATTTTCTTTTTTTATCAACCCTGGTGGTAAGTGATGCAGGTCAATCCTCCCTTAAAAAAAAATTACATATCTTCACTACTCTAGACACCAAGTTTTTTCAATACCAATTGTGGTGGATTACAATTGGTAAATGGTACTTTGTTCAGGCCTGTACATATTAAGTGATATTGTTGTGTAAAAGATTGGCGAGATGACCTCAAGATGGACATTTCAATATAAATCTTTTTTGACATGAAATACTTCTTTCTGCCAGCAGTGCAACAAGGACAGATGTTTTCTCATGTTTCTTTATGAAGGATAACACAAACAAATATGCTTTATCTGTTTTTTTTTTGCCACCTTTCCATTTCATCAGTGTTTTTCTTCCCCTTTAACATTATAGTGCATAGTTTCCGTATCTCCCATGAGGAATTCTTAGTAATGACAACAACACCGTTGTCGCATCCACATGATACAAACCTACAAAACTTCAGGTGTCAATACGTGAAACTCATATAACTATTTTTGAATGTCATTATTATGATTAACGTAGCATGTACTACATAAGAAAACAAAGGAAACAAGCTTTTAGTGAGTCATGTGAAAAATAATCTATTAGAAAAAATAAGTTGTTTTTAACTGGATGAGCTCAATCTGACACAAAAAGACTTTGTCAATCTCAGGGTGTGAAAAGGAAGGGTGAAGACTTGCACCTTTATGAAAGGATGCTGCACAAATAAACTTTTCCATTAAGGAGAAGGTGACCATGCTGTCTTGTTCCAAATAATCCAGAGTTTGGGGTTGATGTCCACGCTACAGTGAAGATCCTGGGAATCATAACACTCTACAGTACATTCATCATCTTTGAGTGGTGAGACAAACTTTTCTGTGATATGATCATTTGCAGCTAAAGACTTTTTGGTCTGTCTGACATGTTTAAAGTTGAACTGTTCTGAATGTTTATTCATTCCATCTCCTTTTCTTTCAGCTGGTTGAGATCACAGTGCTGCAACAAACCAGTGAAGGTAAGCTGCAGCTCCATTATTCTTTCAACAACACAATGTCTTGTGTTGCTGCCATTTCTCTTTGAGCTGCAGTGAGTTGACTGCAGAGCACTAACACCCTCTCTCTGTGTTGTTATATTTCCACAGGACGCAGGAGAAGAAGACTATGTCAACAGAGTGATTGAGATTCAAGCAACATGAAGGAGAAGAAGAAGACATGATCACCATGAATGGAATAGTTCTCTCTTTCTTATTCCCCTCATTCTTAAATATTAAATGGCTTTACTTTGCTGAATATTGGTACGATGATCAAAGGAGGGAGTGCAAAGAGGACAGAAGATGACATAAATATAATGTACTTTAGCTTCATCATTAATTTGTGTAAGATTGTACTGATGTATGGCATTATTATAGTTGTTTTTCTTTGCTTCAGTTTTCTTTGCCTGTATAAATATATCATTGAGACAACAGAACAGTTAAAAGTAGATATTTCAGGTGATGTGGAAGAAAAAAGTGTGGATTTTAATCATTTATTTTCTCATTTATGTTTGTATGTACTGTACATGTGTAGACAACTGCTGAATTAAAAGCATCAAAAACATTTAAAGTGAAGGAAGCATTTTAATGAAGTTGTCTCATCAGCGCTGTAATGCAGAGCAGCAGTGATACAGACTGGGCACAAGTCAGCATGAACACTGTGGCCCCTACATGTGTGAGATAGGCTGTGGTTGATAACACTTTAGAATACATCGAGGCATCAGGCCTTGTATTATTAGATGTTCTTTCAGTTCTACAAGGAAACTCAGACACCTCACAGTTCTTTTTAATTTCCACTTAAACAGTATATTTACAATATTTGATGTTTTGATAGTGTAAATGAAAATACAACTGACTCAGCAAAAAAAGAAATGCCCCTTTTTCAGGACACTGTTTTTAAAGATACTATTGTAAAAATCTAAATAACTTTAGAGATCTTCATTGTAAAGGGTTTAAATAATGTTTTCCATGTTTGTTCAATGAACCACAAACAATGACTGAACTTGTTGAACGGTCGAAAAGACAATAACAGCTCATGGGCGGAAGGTAATTATGGTCACAGTTAAAAGAAAATTAGGAAAGTAAAGAGACCTTTCTACTAACTCTAAAAAACACCAAAAGAAAGACGCCCAGGGTCCCTGCTTATGCGTGAACGTTCCTTAGGCATGGTGCAAGGAGGCATGAGGACAGCAGATGTGGCCAGGGCAATACATTACAATGTCCCTACTGTGAGACACCTAGGACAGCACTACAGGGAGACAGGAAGCACAGCTGATCATCCTCGCAGTGGTAGACCACATGTAACAACACCTGCATAGGATCGCTACATCCCAATATCACACCTGAGGGACAGGTACAGGATGGCAACAACAACCGCAAGAACTGGCCAGTCTGGTGGAGTACATGAGGAGGAGATGTACTGCAGTACTTAATAAACTGGCCAGTCTGGTGGAGTACATGAGGAGGAGATGTACTGCAGTACTTAATAAACTGGCCAGTCTGGTGGAGTACATGAGGAGGAGATGTACTGCAGTACTTAATAAACTGGCCAGTCTGGTGGAGTACATGAGGAGGAGATGTACTGCAGTACTTAATAAACTGGCCAGTCTGGTGGAGTACATGAGGAGGAGATGTACTGCAGTACTTAATAAACTGGCCAGTCTGGTGGAGTACATGAGGAGGAGATGTACTGCAGTACTTAATAAACTGGCCAGTCTGGTGGAGTACATGAGGAGGAGATGTACTGGGACCCCTTTGTACAGGGACCATTTATTTCATTCATGTTAGTCAAATATCTGTGAAAATTGTTTAGTTTTTGTCTTAGATGTTAAATCTTTTAATGTTGATGCAAATATTTCCATGTGTTAAGTTTCCTTAAAACATAAAAGAAGTTGAAAGTGACAGGGTCTTTCCTTTTTTCTTGAATATATATCTGTGTGACTGATGGACCAGAGCGTGAAAAAACGCTGAGAATTGAAATAAAAAAGAGGAACTTTGTTGGCTGGGTTTTGTTAACAAGTTCATCGTCAAAGGATCGTCATAGCAACTGTAGCAACACACAGCTTTTGCAAGACAATGTCTTTGTAATGACAGAATTAAAGTACTAAAATAAAACATCCTCTGTATATAACATGCCTACAATGTATAAATAGTGTTTGTCTTAACTACATGTGTGCAATACATGACCCTTTTATATTTTTAATGTCACTATTGAGACTAATGTCACATGTATTAGAGGACATGCAAACATGCTTGCAGTGAGTCATGTGAATATTAAAGTTATTTGTATTCTGATTCCTTCAGGGTTACGGCTGCAGAATTTACATTAGAAGGTATACAGGCTTTCAGTGTGTTGTTTGAAAAATAATCTTTAAGAATAAATACGTTCTTTGCACCATGATGAGCTCGAGATGTCACAAAGCTGACTTCCTCACTCCCAAGGTGTGAAGAGGAAGGATGAAGACTTGTTGTATTTCTGCGTGTTTCAGTCTCTTCATATCTAGCTTCCAACAGCAAGTCTGTCTGCTTTTATATCCCAACGGCTTAGCAGGAGGTCTGGTACTGGCTCTGCTGCAGTTCTGCTGGAACTCACACATTGTGACTAATTGTTTCTCTGTTTCAGCTACGGCTCGTTTGGTAAGGTCAAATGTTACTGCTTTTTATGTTTGAGCTTTTAACCCAGAGAGTTTCTTATGTTGCTGCTTTTCATGAACTCTTTATTTGTTGGGTTTTAGTTTTGGTTGAGTTCCTGGTGTGAATGTGTGAATCTGAGATGACTTTAACAGAACATGAATTCTTTATTTAAAAGATGATTTGATTAAAATATTGAAAAGTAACTTTTTATCAAATCCAGAGGATGAGTGTCATTGCAGTCCAGTCTGTGAGAATGGTGCCAGCCAACATGTTGCTGAGTGTCTTCTTTGTTTCAGGTGAGCTGTTTGTTCAGTCTCTTTTATTTGGAGATGTTCCTTTTTCCAACTGTTCACGTCCTGACTGCAAAGTGAAATGTTTTATTCTGACATTGTTAAAAGGAAAAAGGAGATAACATGCTGCTGCTGAGTTGTAGTTTGTGTTTCATGCAGGTTTTGCTCCACAGTTTGTTCATCATGAGTCTGTTTCACAGGTGCTCTGGCTGCTTGTTCTAGAGAGCCATCCCTATTCATTACTGCACCAAAGAACATGGAAGCACTGAGTGGATCTTGTCTGCTAATCCCATGTAACTTTAGTGCTAAATCAGATCAGGACTTCAACAGCAAGAAAACAACCTTCGGAGTGTGGATTAAAAATGACTACAGATTTGGCAACAATATAAATAATGTTATTTTCAACAGTAGTGGGACAGTTAGCACCTATCCAATGAATATTACTGGAGACCTGAGTCAGAAACAATGCACCACCTTGTTTTCTAGTTTAATCACAAGTTACACAGACACATACTTTTTAAGAATTGAGAACAGGCCATATCTGGCAACAGCTTCCTGTGATCCTCTTCAAATAACAGTTAAAGGTAAATTACTTTTGTTTAATAACTCAGTCTATTATGTTATTGTTTAGGCCAAAACTGCAACTGATTTCCCCTTTTTTTTCACTTCGCCATGAATTTGAATTCCAATTAAACATTGAGTCTATTATTGTTTTGACATTAAAATGGTCAGATTTTAGAATATTAAAAAAGCATCTCAAACTTTTACTTTATATAGTTTCAAATCAAAATGTCAGTTATGGCATTTAGACAATGTTTAAATGTAAGTAGGTTAGTCATTTCTGATCTATTTCTTAGTCTACTCTTAATGTCTGTTTTAAACTCCAGATTCCCCCCCGAGGCCCAGAATAGAGATCTCAGGTGATCTGAAGGAGAAGGAGTCTGTCACTATAAGCTGCTCAGCTCCCACTCCCTGTCCACACTCCCCTCCTAAACTCACCTGGAATCTCCAACAAGACCCTCACACCAACATAGAGGAGAACACAGATCGGACCTTCACAACTAAAATCCAGCAGACCATCACTCTGTCAGACACAAATGATGGACTCACCATCAGCTGTTCTGCCAGATATCCTGTGAATGAAGGAAGAGGAGACAAGACAGCAGAGGAGAGGAAGACTCTCAGTGTCTCATGTAAGACAACCAGTGTTTGTTATTGGATCCTGTCAGAACATCATGTGCTGATTTTAATGAATAAAGTTAATCTCACATTTTCCTCAGATGCTCCCAAGAACACCTCAGTGTCCATCAGTCCATCAGGTTTGGTGTCAGCAGGTAGCTGGGTGAACCTGACCTGCTCCAGCAGAGCCAAGCCTCCCCCCAGCTTCAGCTGGTTCAAGAACACCAAAGATGGAGACCTCCGTGTAGCTGAAGGAGACTTTTACAGCTTCATTGTGACCAGTGTCTCTGATGGAGTTTATTACTGTGTGGCCACAAATGATCTCGGTAATCAGACGTCATCTTGGATTCATTTGAAGAGTGAAGGTAAATGTAGAACTGAACTGAATTTGCTTATTTTTTTATAATTTGCTCTCTTCTCTTTACTTTTTTGATTACTTTGTTTGGATTTTTGTTAGTTCCTTTTCAAACACCTTTTTACTCACATTTAAATAGTTCTACACAGTTGCATCTGTTATGTTACATGTCTGCATTCAACCTTTGTTTTCTTTGAGTCACTTGGTTTTGTTTTTTTATGACCAGAAAATTCTGATAGTTCACTAATATGGGCTTCAGCTGTTGGAGGGATCGTCATCATCATCATCTTCACCATCTTCCTTGCTCTCTACATTTGGTAAGTATCACAAATGAAAGCAGATGATGTTTTTACTGATCCAGTTTGTTGTTCTGTGTCTTTACTTTAATCTCCAATCTATCAAATATCTGTCTCCCATCAGTCCTTATACTGTCTGTTGGCACCACACTGTCTGTTTATCACAGTATAATTATTCTGACAGCTCTCTAATGTCTTCCAGGTGGTTCAAGACGAAACGTCAAACTCCTCAACAGACTCAGGTGGAAAAATATTAAACTTCAGTGTACAGTACTAAACTGTTTGTTGTGGAGATTTGACTTCCTTTACAGTAACTGTGTCCTCTAAGATATGTGAAAGCATCGGTCCTAACACTAAGTCAACACTCTTTAAGAGGTTAAATATTAAGAAACACAAGAACCTGTTACACTGTGGTTGGAAACTTTAAGCATCGTCCTCCAAAACTGTACAACACACACACAGCAGAAGTGAAGAAGAGGTTAAGTTAAGATAGGATCTGAAAATGGCTAATGTTAGAGCACATTTATTAATTATCAGGATGTTGTTTAATCTGTTAACAGGATGGTAGCTAGACGCAGTTTCAGAGTTTGGGCCCTTTGTATTCTTCACACATCTGATTTACTTCCTCTAAGCAGTGACACAGTGGGTCATTTAACACCTTCCTCAGTGCTGAGATGTGGTCAGAAACCACGTTTATATTTGTCCACAATGCCATTTAGTCAGTAGTTATTTAATGTGGAAGGAACCAGCTCACAACATTTCTTGTTTGCTACATTATTCACAGAGTCAAAGAGGTGAAGAGATGAGTCTTCAAATGCCAGCCAGCAAAACAGAAGAAGACATCCATTATGGAGAGATGGACTTCTCCAAGCGGAGATCTGAAGCGTCCTCGTCCTCGGAGCAGGACAGAGGACAGCAGCAGGACTCTCTGTATGCACAGGTCAAAGTGTCCCAGACAGCACACAGCCGAACACACACTGCTGACGGCCCAGAGGATCTCTACGCTCAAGTGAAGAAAAAATGAGTGCTGTTGTTATAAGACAGAAACACATTCCTGTACAATTCCATGTGCCTTAATGTTCTCTTTGCTGCCTACCGTTCGATGAAGAGACCCTTAAACCTTCCCATCCTGCAGTTATTAACCTAACGTATATATGTTCATATACTGTACATGTGTGCTAAACTCACACAGCTGTTTGTGTGCGATTTGTTATTTATGTCAGTTGTGTGCAAATAAAAGTCCCAAAGCTTTAAACAAGGAGCTGTGACCTGACTTGTTTTTGAGTATGAATTTTGTTGATCAAATTTCAGTAATGGAATCATTTTGGATTAAAAAAGATTTTCTTTTTTTTTATCAACCCTGGTGGTAAGTGATGCAGGTCAATCCTCCCTTAAAAAAAAATTACATATCTTCACTACTCTAGACACCAAGTTTTTTCAATACCAATTGTGGTGGATTACAATTGGTAAATGGTACTTTGTTCAGGCCTGTACATATTAAGTGATATTGTTGTGTAAAAGATTGGCGAGATGACCTCAAGATGGACATTTCAATATAAATCTTTTTTGACATGAAATACTTCTTTCTGCCAGCAGTGCAACAAGGACAGATGTTTTCTCATGTTTCTTTATGAAGGATAACACAAACAAATATGCTTTATCTGTTTTTTTTTTGCCACCTTTCCATTTCATCAGTGTTTTTCTTCCCCTTTAACATTATAGTGCATAGTTTCCGTATCTCCCATGAGGAATTCTTAGTAATGACAACAACACCGTTGTCGCATCCACATGATACAAACCTACAAAACTTCAGGTGTCAATACGTGAAACTCATATAACTATTTTTGAATGTCATTATTATGATTAACGTAGCATGTACTACATAAGAAAACAAAGGAAACAAGCTTTTAGTGAGTCATGTGAAAAATAATCTATTAGAAAAAATAAGTTGTTTTTAACTGGATGAGCTCAATCTGACACAAAAAGACTTTGTCAATCTCAGGGTGTGAAAAGGAAGGGTGAAGACTTGCACCTTTATGAAAGGATGCTGCACAAATAAACTTTTCCATTAAGGAGAAGGTGACCATGCTGTCTTGTTCCAAATAATCCAGAGTTTGGGGTTGATGTCCACGCTACAGTGAAGATCCTGGGAATCATAACACTCTACAGTACATTCATCATCTTTGAGTGGTGAGACAAACTTTTCTGTGATATGATCATTTGCAGCTAAAGACTTTTTGGTCTGTCTGACATGTTTAAAGTTGAACTGTTCTGAATGTTTATTCATTCCATCTCCTTTTCTTTCAGCTGGTTGAGATCACAGTGCTGCAACAAACCAGTGAAGGTAAGCTGCAGCTCCATTATTCTTTCAACAACACAATGTCTTGTGTTGCTGCCATTTCTCTTTGAGCTGCAGTGAGTTGACTGCAGAGCACTAACACCCTCTCTCTGTGTTGTTATATTTCCACAGGACGCAGGAGAAGAAGACTATGTCAACAGAGTGATTGAGATTCAAGCAACATGAAGGAGAAGAAGAAGACATGATCACCATGAATGGAATAGTTCTCTCTTTCTTATTCCCCTCATTCTTAAATATTAAATGGCTTTACTTTGCTGAATATTGGTACGATGATCAAAGGAGGGAGTGCAAAGAGGACAGAAGATGACATAAATATAATGTACTTTAGCTTCATCATTAATTTGTGTAAGATTGTACTGATGTATGGCATTATTATAGTTGTTTTTCTTTGCTTCAGTTTTCTTTGCCTGTATAAATATATCATTGAGACAACAGAACAGTTAAAAGTAGATATTTCAGGTGATGTGGAAGAAAAAGTGTGGATTTTAATCATTTATTTTCTCATTTATGTTTGTATGTACTGTACATGTGTAGACAACTGCTGAATTAAAAGCATCAAAAACATTTAAAGTGAAGGAAGCATTTTAATGAAGTTGTCTCATCAGCGCTGTAATGCAGAGCAGCAGTGATACAGACTGGGCACAAGTCAGCATGAACACTGTGGCCCCTACATGTGTGAGATAGGCTGTGGTTGATAACACTTTAGAATACATCGAGGCATCAGGCCTTGTATTATTAGATGTTCTTTCAGTTCTACAAGGAAACTCAGACACCTCACAGTTCTTTTTAATTTCCACTTAAACAGTATATTTACAATATTTGATGTTTTGATAGTGTAAATGAAAATACAACTGACTCAGCAAAAAGAAATGCCCCTTTTTCAGGACACTGTTTTTAAAGATACTATTGTAAAAATCTAAATAACTTTAGAGATCTTCATTGTAAAGGGTTTAAATAATGTTTTCCATGTTTGTTCAATGAACCACAAACAATGACTGAACTTGTTGAACGGTCGAAAAGACAATAACAGCTCATGGGCGGAAGGTAATTATGGTCACAGTTAAAAGAAAATTAGGAAAGTAAAGAGACCTTTCTACTAACTCTAAAAAACACCAAAAGAAAGACGCCCAGGGTCCCTGCTAATGCGTGAACGTTCCTTAGGCATGGTGCAAGGAGGCATGAGGACAGCAGATGTGGCCAGGGCAATACATTACAATGTCCCTACTGTGAGACACCTAGGACAGCACTACAGGGAGACAGGAAGCACAGCTGATCATCCTCGCAGTGGTAGACCACATGTAACAACACCTGCATAGGATCGCTACATCCCAATATCACACCTGAGGGACAGGTACAGGATGGCAACAACAACCGCAAGAACTGGCCAGTCTGGTGGAGTACATGAGGAGGAGATGTACTGCAGTACTTAATAAACTGGCCAGTCTGGTGGAGTACATGAGGAGGAGATGTACTGCAGTACTTAATAAACTGGCCAGTCTGGTGGAGTACATGAGGAGGAGATGTACTGCAGTACTTAATAAACTGGCCAGTCTGGTGGAGTACATGAGGAGGAGATGTACTGCAGTACTTAATAAACTGGCCAGTCTGGTGGAGTACATGAGGAGGAGATGTACTGCAGTACTTAATAAACTGGCCAGTCTGGTGGAGTACATGAGGAGGAGATGTACTGCAGTACTTAATAAACTGGCCAGTCTGGTGGAGTACATGAGGAGGAGATGTACTGGGACCCCTTTGTACAGGGACCATTTATTTCATTCATGTTAGTCAAATATCTGTGAAAATTGTTTAGTTTTTGTCTTAGATGTTAAATCTTTTAATGTTGATGCAAATATTTCCATGTGTTAAGTTTCCTTAAAACATAAAAGAAGTTGAAAGTGACAGGGTCTTTCCTTTTTTCTTGAATATATATCTGTGTGACTGATGGACCAGAGCGTGAAAAACGCTGAGAATTGAAATAAAAAAGAGGAACTTTGTTGGCTGGGTTTTGTTAACAAGTTCATCGTCAAAGGATCGTCATAGCAACTGTAGCAACACACAGCTTTTTGCAAGACAATGTCTTTGTAATGACAGAATTAAAGTACTAAAATAAAACATCCTCTGTATATAACATGCCTACAATGTATAAATAGTGTTTGTCTTAACTACATGTGTGCAATACATGACCCTTTTTATATTTTTTAATGTCACTATTGAGACTAATGTCACATGTATTAGAGGACATGCAAACATGCTTGCAGTGAGTCATGTGAATATTAAAGTTATTTGTATTCTGATTCCTTCAGGGTTACGGCTGCAGAATTTACATTAGAAGGTATACAGGCTTTCAGTGTGTTGTTTGAAAAATAATCTTTAAGAATAAATACGTTCTTTGCACCATGATGAGCTCGAGATGTCACAAAAGCTGACTTCCTCACTCCCAAGGTGTGAAGAGGAAGGATGAAGACTTGTTGTATTTCTGCGGTGTTTCAGTCTCTTCATATCTAGCTTCCAACAGCAAGTCTGTCTGCTTTTATATCCCAACGGCTTAGCAGGGAGGTCTGGTACTGGCTCTGCTGCAGTTCTGCTGGAACTCACACATTGTGACTAATTGTTTCTCTGTTTCAGCTACGGCTCGTTTGGTAAGGTCAAATGTTACTGCTTTTTATGTTTGAGCTTTTTAACCCAGAGAGTTTCTTATGTTGCTGCTTTTCATGAACTCTTTATTTGTTGGGTTTTAGTTTTGGTTGAGTTCCTGGTGTGAATGTGTGAATCTGAGATGACTTTAACAGAACATGAATTCTTTATTTAAAAGATGATTTGATTAAAATATTGAAAAGTAACTTTTTATCAAATCCAGAGGATGAATGTCATTGCAGTCCAGTCTGTGAGAATGGTGCCAGCCAACATGTTGCTGAGTGTCTTCTTTGTTTCAGGTGAGCTGTTTGTTCAGTCTCTTTTATTTGGAGATGTTCCTTTTTCCAACTGTTCATGTCCTGACTGCAAAGTGAAATGTTTTATTCTGACATTGTTAAAAGGAAAAAGGAGATAACATGCTGCTGCTGAGTTGTAGTTTGTGTTTCATGCAGGTTTTGCTCCACAGTTTGTTCATCATGAGTCTGTTTCACAGGTGCTCTGGCTGCTTGTTCTAGAGAGCCATCCCTATTCATTACTGCACCAAAGAACATGACAGCACTGAGTGGATCTTGTCTGCTAATCCCATGTAACTTTAGTGCTAAATCAGATCAGGACTTCAACAGCAAGAAAACAACCTTCGGAGTGTGGATTAAAAATGACTACAGATTTGGCAACAATATAAATAATGTTATTTTCAACAGTAGTGGGACAGTTAGCACCTATCCAATGAATATTACTGGAGACCTGAGTCAGAAACAATGCACCACCTTGTTTTCTAGTTTAATCACAAGTTACACAGACACATACTTTTTAAGAATTGAGAACAGGCCATATCTGGCAACAGCTTCCTGTGATCCTCTTCAAATAACAGTTAAAGGTAAATTACTTTTGTTTAATAACTCAGTCTATTATGTTATTGTTTAGGCCAAAACTGCAACTGATTTCCTTTTTTTCACTTCGCCATGAATTTGAATTCCAATTAAACATTGAGTCTATTATTGTTTGACATTAAAATGGTCAGATTTTAGAATATTAAAAAAGCATCTCAAACTTTTACTTTATATAGTTTCAAATCAAAATGTCAGCTATGGCATTTAGACAATGTTTAAATGTAAGTAGGTTAGTCATTTCTGATCTATTTCTTAGTGTACTCTTAATGTCTGTTTTAAACTCCAGATTCCCCCCCGAGGCCCAGAATAGAGATCTCAGGTGATCTGAAGGAGAAGGAGTCTGTCACTATAAGCTGCTCAGCTCCCACTCCCTGTCCACACTCCCCTCCTAAACTCACCTGGAATCTCCAACAAGACCCTCACACCAACATAGAGGAGAACACAGATCGGACCTTCACAACTAAAATCCAGCAGACCATCACTCTGTCAGACACACATGATGGACTCACCATCAGCTGTTCTGCCAGATATCCTGTGAATGAAGGAAGAGGAGACAAGACAGCAGAGGAGAGGAAGACTCTCAGTGTCTCATGTAAGACAACCAGTGTTTGTTATTGGATCCTGTCAGAACATCATGTGCTGATTTTAATGAATAAAGTTAATCTCACATTTTCCTCAGATGCTCCCAAGAACACCTCAGTGTCCATCAGTCCATCAGGTTTGGTGTCAGCAGGTAGCTGGGTGAACCTGACCTGCTCCAGCAGAGCCAAGCCTCCCCCCAGCTTCAGCTGGTTCAAGAACACCAAAGATGGAGACCTCCGTGTAGCTGAGACTTTTACAGCTTCATTGTGACCAGTGTCTCTGATGGAGTTTATTACTGTGTGGCCACAAATGATCTCGGTAATCAGACGTCATCTTGGATTCATTTGAAGAGTGAAGGTAAATGTAGAACTGAACTGAATTTGCTTATTTTTTTATAATTTGCTCTCTTCTCTTTACTTTTTTGATTACTTTGTTTGGATTTTTGTTAGTTCCTTTTCAAACACCTTTTTACTCACATTTAAATAGTTCTACACAGTTGCATCTGTTATGTTACATGTCTGCATTCAACCTTTGTTTTCTTTGAGTCACTTGGTTTTGTTTTTTTATGACCAGAAAATTCTGATAGTTCACTAATATGGGCTTCAGCTGTTGGAGGGATCGTCATCATCATCATCTTCACCATCTTCCTTGCTCTCTACATTTGGTAAGTATCACAAATGAAAGCAGATGATGTTTTTACTGATCCAGTTTGTTGTTCTGTGTCTTTACTTTAATCTCCAATCTATCAAATATCTGTCTCCCATCAGTCCTTATACTGTCTGTTGGCACCACACTGTCTGTTTATCACAGTATAATTATTCTGACAGCTCTCTAATGTCTTCCAGGTGGTTCAAGACGAAACGTCAAACTCCTCAACAGACTCAGGTGGAAAAATATTAAACTTCAGTGTACAGTACTAAACTGTTTGTTGTGGAGATTTGACTTCCTTTACAGTAACTGTGTCCTCTAAGATATGTGAAAGCATCGGTCCTAACACTAAGTCAACACTCTTTAAGAGGTTAAATATTAAGAAACACAAGAACCTGTTACACTGTGGTTGGAAACTTTAAGCATCGTCCTCCAAAACTGTACAACACACACACAGCAGAAGTGAAGAAGAGGTTAAGTTAAGATAGGATCTGAAAATGGCTAATGTTAGAGCACATTTATTAATTATCAGGATGTTGTTTAATCTGTTAACAGGATGGTAGCTAGACGCAGTTTCAGAGTTTGGGCCCTTTGTATTCTTCACACATCTGATTTACTTCCTCTAAGCAGTGACACAGTGGGTCATTTAACACCTTCCTCAGTGCTGAGATGTGGTCAGAAACCACGTTTACATTTGTCCACAATGCCATTTAGTCAGTAGTTATTTAATGTGGAAGGAACCAGCTCACAACATTTCTTGTTTGCTACATTATTCACAGAGTCAAAGAGGTGAAGAGATGAGTCTTCAAATGCCAGCCAGCAAAACAGAAGAAGACATCCATTATGGAGAGATGGACTTCTCCAAGCGGAGACCTGAAGCGTCCTCGTCCTCGGAGCAGGACAGAGGACAGCAGCAGGACTCGCTGTATGCACAGGTCAAAGTGTCCCAGACAGCACACAGCCGAACACACACTGCTGACGGCCCAGAGGATCTCTACGCTCAAGTGAAGAAAAAATGAGTGCTGTTTTTAATAGAAAAATTACACTTGTGTAGAATTCATTTTAAATGTGACTTAATGTTGTTTTCACTGCCTACAGCTCAATGTTAATGTCAATTATCAACATGTTGATATACATGTTCTGATCTCACAGCTGTTTGTGTGTGATTTATTATCTATAGGTCAGATGTGTGCAAATGAAAGTCCCAAAGCTTAAAATAGTGAACTTTAGTCTAAAATATGGACATGTAAAACATAGAAGTGAATATGACAGCAGAACCAGTTCTTCACACACGTTAGCAGCATTCTACAAAATGACCTTTTATTTCATTTTTGTGACCAAATGTTTTTATTTCCAGATTACAAACAGTATACTGAGACATGAGAATGTGTCCCAGGACCAATGAATTTAAAAAAAAAAAACACACACACACACAGAAGAAAGACGGGAAGGAGGGAGACACAACAAAAACACAACAGCACGAGTGTCGTCCGCAGCTCACAAACAACACACACACAGACAGACATACACAAACACACACACAGACAGGAACAAGATAAGGGACCAAACACATGTGCAAGTAGAGGTAAAAAGGCTGCAGCACCAGTCTACAGCACGGCCTTTAAATAGTCAGCAATGCTGTAAGTGTTTTTTCTGGCGCTCCATTCACGCGAGCTGTAGACAGTTTCAAATATACAACATCCATAAAAGAAAAGGTCCACGTACAAACAGACACATCATGAGGCGGTTTCCAACGGGTTGCAATCATTGTCTTAGCAGCCGTGAGTCCAGCAAAAACAGCATGTTTTTTAGTTTTAGAGAGCTGAAGGGCTGACAGATCGCTCAGGATCAAAACATTGACAGTAACAGGTACAGTAACATTAATCAAGGTGGATATTTTGGATGCAATATTGTTCCAGAACTGACAAACAGGAGAGCATTCCAGAACATGTGAAGATAATTGCCCTGAGCCTTCAGTGGGCAGAAAGTGCATAAAGGGCAGTTAATTACTTTCATGTGATGCATTTTCACAGGGGTGAGATATGTCCTTTGTATGAAATTGTATTGAATCTGCTGATGGTCTGGATTGCGTGATCTTTACATTTTATATATGATTTTGTTTCAAGATATTTAATGATTTGTTTTGACATGCCATTGTTACATAACCTTGTTTTATTGTGTATCCTGTTTTTTCCTTGAGTCATTTGTATAAGTTTTTGTATTTTTAGAATTGTAGTAGTATTGGAGTATTTTCAGAAATTAAGATTGTTTCTGCATTTGAAGATAGTTTTTTGTTACACATTAAAATCTTTTTATCCAACTTCAATACTCTTAGTCATGTGTGTTGGTTCAATATGTCACATTTTAACATAAAGTGTGAATTATGATCACGTTTTCTAATGTGTAGATTACTGCATTAAAAACATTTGAAGTGACCAAAGTATTTGAATCACTGACGCTCTGTCATCAGCACCACATTGCAGAGGTCCCTGTCTCCAGCCACTTCTCACTCCCCCAGACCCCTGCAGGGCCATTCTCCGTCCATCCACCAGATGCCCTCAGACTGTCCCACCTGTCCCAGTCTCCTCACTCTCACTTCCTGCTGTTTCCCTCAGCAGCCCTGCAGTACATTTACTGGCCAATTCCTTACAATATTGTCAGTGTTGCTTCAGAATTGTGTTTATTGTTCAGGCAATTCATTGAATATTTATTCTTTGATGTGTGGAATATTTTATACAAAATTGAATTGAATATTGAAATTTTATATTTTTTCAATGCTAATAAAATATAATTAGAACATTATAAAATAAAAACGCTTCACCAGCTGTGTTTGTTACCACAAAAGACAATGTTTCCTGATCTGAATGCACTATTCTTGCATATGTGTGCAATAAAACACTGGCTATCTGAACTGATGGTCTCAAATCATACTCCTTTGTAATATCAGAACTAAACTACTCAAAATAAAACATGATCTCTGCATGCTTACATTTTATGACTACTGTTTGTCTTAACTACATGTGTGCAATACATGAAGTTCCTATTTTTATATATTTTTTACATTTTATTGTGATTAAAGTCACATGTACTATAAAAGAAAAGGCGTACAGGCTTGCAGTGTGTCATGTGAATATACTCTTTGAGAAAAATAAACAATGACAATGTGCTGCCTGATCTCTGCCACCAGATGGAACCTGCACGGAGTCAAACATTTAGCTCCGCCCACATTTAGCCCAACCCCAATCTGCGTACTGCAGTCAGGTGTAATTGGATCGGGTTGTGAATCTGTAGTTCAAATGAGACATAATGGGACAATTCCACTTCCAACTTGTAGGGGGACCGAAGAGGAAAAGTGCTTTGGTGTTGGTGTAAAAACACTCTAAATCAAACATCAACCCTTATTGCTGACAATGATTTGTGTATTAGTTAAATCCTCCAACCACATCTTAGAGGTAGGCACAGTTGTGCTCTTCCACAAGATAAGGATTCATCTCTTTGCAATAATGAGACAATATGAGAGAAAGCACTGCTGTGCCACACTCAGTTTTCTGAAGGTCTCCGATATTCCAAGAATGATGAACAGGGGCTCAGGTTTGATTGAAATATTTATAGATAGATAGAATAGAATGCCTTTATTGCCATTATACACAAGTACACAGTACCTGTGCAATGAAATTGGAACAATCCCTTTTCAGTGTTGACAAATATAAGATAACAATATAAAATATCAAACATATAAAGTCAAAAATATAAAGTGTAGGTAGTGCAGAGAAAGAAGAGGGGGGCTGGTGCACAGTTATGACCTCAGACATAATGCTACATATTTTAAATCAGAACAGCTGGACCCTTGGGCATTAAAGCAAAACTATGGAGAAGTGTTGCTACAGAAGAGTGGCATTTATCACACATAGGTGACACCTCTGGGTATATCGTATGTAGTTTCTCCTTTGAGTAATGAAGCCTATGTATGATTTTAAATTGGATAAGACAATGTCTTGCGTCATCTGAACAATTGTGTATTTTTTCAAGACTTTCCTTCCATAAATCATCTGAAATAGATTCACCAAGTTCCTCTTCCCACTTATGCTTATAATTTTCAGTCGATGGGGAGCTTATTATTAAGAGATTGTCATAGACGTGGGTTATCAGTTTTTCTTTTGTTAGGAAACAATTTCAGGCAGTCCTCTATTCTAGATTGTGATTCCGTCTCGAAATCTTTTACGTGTTTCCGACAATAGTCCTTAATTTGTAGGTAACGAAAGAAGTCATTATTCCCCAGCTCATACTTCCTCTGTAGTTGTGTGAATGAAGCAAAGACGCCTCCCACGTATACAAAGTCCCCAATACAATGGACACCTCTCTCCCTCCATGTAGAGAAGGCTCCATCCAGACTGGAAGGGGCAAATGTGGGGTTTCTAGCAATGGGTAATAGAAGAGAGATTGGTTTAAGATGAAAGGAGGTCTTGATTTGTTTCCAGGTACAGATCACGCTATGTATGATGGGATTGTTATTATACAGGGATTTTTTAATCACGGCCGGAGCTATTAGGATCGCAACCATAGAATACGAGTGGCAGTCTTCCTGCTCCAGTATTAGCCAGTCAGACAATGGTATTGATGTGTCCAACCAAAAGGTGAACGTCTTAATTGCTGAGGCCCAGTAATATAGCAAAAAGTCTGGGAGTGCCAATCCCCCCCTTTGGCTTCGGTCTACAGAGATGCTTTTTGCCAATTCTGTGAGGCCTATGTCCCCACAGAAAGGGAACTATTAGAGAATGTAGGTGTTTAAAAAAGGATTGTTTTAGAAACATTGGGATGTTTTGATAAAGATATAACAATTGCGGGAGGAAAATCATGTTTATAGCATTAATTCTCCCAATTAAAGAAATTGGGATTGTGTCCCAGAATGAAATTCTAGTCCGCAATCGCTCTATTAGAGGAGGGAAATTTTCTTGAAACAGAGAGGAGTACTGCTCTGTCACTTAAATCCCCAAATAGGTACATTTTTCTTGGGAGACCTTAAATGGAAAGTGATCTAGGTGTGCTAGGTCATTCATATAGCGGCATTAAAACACTTTTAGTCCAATTGATCCGATAACCCGAAAAGGTCCCAAACAGGTTGATTTTGTTGAGAAGATTTGGGATAGTAATTTGAGGCTGTGTTACATATAGAAGGATGTCATCTGTGTATAATGATATCTTATTATTGGTGTCTTTGGTGGAATATCCATAGATCTGGGGTTCTATTCTTATACTTTGGGCTAGAGGTTCAATAGATTAAAGGGGATAGTGGGCATCCCTGTCTTGTCAATCTGTTTGAGCTAAACGGGGAAGATATTGTTCGGTTTGTTAGGATTTGAGCCATGGGATTCCTGTAAATGAGTTTAATTAGTGACAGGAATTTATTTCCGAAATTGAACCTCTTAAGAACTTCAAATAAGTAACAACACTCAATCTCGTCAAATGCCTTCTCAGGGTCAAGTGCAAGTATGACAAAATCAGTAGGTGGACCTCTCTTTGTATATATAATATTGAAAAGACGTCTAAGATTGAAAGTAGCACTCCTATTTGATATGAAACCTGTCTGGTCCATATGAACTAGCTTTCCCAATAGAAGATTCAGTCTGTTAGCCATAATCTTAGCAAACAACTTTCCATCGGCATTACGGAGGGAGATAGGATGATAAGCGCCTACTTCCTGTGGGTCCTTCCCTTTTTTGTGAATTAATGTGATCACAGCCTCAGTTAAGGTGGGGGGTAGATTACCCTGCATCTGGGCATGTTCATACACTTTCAACAGGTGAGGGATAGATTTTCACTGAATGTTTTGTATAATTCCCTGGAAGTCCATCAGGACTGGGTGTCTTATTACTCTTTAGGAGGCAATGGCTCGCGAACCTCTGCAATTGTGAGGTCAGAATTCAAAGAATCACAATCTTCCTCACTCAGTTTGGGAAGCTCACATCTATTTAAAAATGCATTAATAGTTACAGAGTCTGAAGTGGTCTTTGAGGTATACAGATCAGTGTAAAATTCAAGATATCTGTCATTGATATCTTTAGGCTTTGTAAGTATTGCATTATTGCAGGCTTTTATCTTGGGTATTGTTCTGTCGTATTCCATTTTCCAGAGTTGTGAAGCTAGTAGCTTGTGTGGTTTGTCATTTTTGCCTAGTGTAGAGGAATGCTTACTTAGTTTAGCAGAGATAATTTTATCAAATTGATACTTAAGTGTTGTTATTTTCCTGTGTAATATAATAGAGGGGGAGTGTGCATTTCTATGTCAAGTAATTTAATTTGGTCTTCTAATTTCTTTAGTTTAGTCTTATTTACTTTTCGCTTAGAAGCCTCGAACGATATGATACAGCCTCTTATGTAAGCCTTGAATGCTTCCCAGAGGATGGAGGGAGAGGTATCAGAGTTGTCGTTTATTTCAAAGTATAAAGAAATCTGGTCTTTTAAATAGCCGCAGAATTTATTTTCAGTGAGTAAGTGCGAGTTTAGTTTCCAATGGGTGTGTGGCTTATCTACATCATCTAAACACAATGAAAAGGTCTGAAATCACAATGCTGTGATATTTAGCATTGAATGTGGACGGTGCAAGTCTGGCGTCCACCAGGAAGTAGTTTATCCTACTGTAGGAGTTGTAAAAAAAAATCCTACCTGAAGGGTCTTCCTATCCCTCCCCTCCTTTCTACCCCAGTCCGCCCCACAACCATTATCTAGGTCAGCCCAGTCCCCATAGTAACAAATGAAAACAAAACTGCTCTTGCCAGTTCAAAGTGAATGTGGTTCAAGCCTTCTTAAGGAAGTAAGTACAAATGAACCAGTAACTTAAATAACTTCCCCACACCTTCTTGTGGCCTGATGCTAACTCCTATGTGTGATCTCATAGCTTTGTAACTTACACAAAGCGTTTAGGTAGTTTAGTGAAGAGAAGAAAATATGATTAGTTAAAGTGGCATAGTAATATAGTATCCATTGGCACACACACACACACACACACACACGCACACACACACACAAACACACACACACACACACACCCATACATATGCCCATTATCTATAGCAAGAAGGAAAACTGTAATCAAATTTTCCCCAGAGTAAGTATGCACACCTTCTGTATAACAAAAAGAGAAAATAGTGTAAAAGTGTGGAAATGGCTCAATGTCTTTGAAAAATATCCATTTTAATGTTGCCTCCTTTCATTGTAGATGTTTATGAGGTCAGTTCCCAGGTTGGAGTTACAACTCAGTTAAGTTTGTGATCATGCATATTTAAACTATTAATGAAGTTGTCTCATCAGCGGTGTAATGCAGAGCAGCAGTGATACAGACTGGGCACAAGTCAGCATGAACACTGTGGCCGCTACATGTGTGAGATAGGCTGTGGTTGATAACACTTTAGAATACATCGAGGCATCAGGCGTTGTATTATTAGATGTTCTTTCAGTTCTACAAGGAAACTCAGACACCTCACAGTTCTTTTTAATTTCCACTTACCAACAGTATATGTACAGTATTTGATGTTTTGATAGTGTAAATGAAAATACAACTAACTCAGCAAAAAAAGAAATGGCCCTTTTTCAGGACACTGTATTTTAAAGATACTATTGTAAAAATCTAAAGAACTTTAGAGATCTTCATTGTAAAGGGTTTAAACAATATTTTCCATTTTTGTTCAATGAACCATAAACAATGACTGCACCTGTTGAACGGTCGAAAAGACAATAACAGCTCATGGGCGGAAGGTAATTATGGTCACAGTTAAAAGAAAATTAGAAAAGAAAAGAGACCTTTCTACTGACTCTGAAAAACACCAAAAGAAAGACGCCCAGGGTCCCTGCTAATGCGTGAACGTTCCTTAGACATGGTGCAAGGAGGCATGAGGACAGCAGATGTGGCCAGGGCAATACATTACAATGTCCCTACTGTGAGACGCCTAGGACAGCGCTACAGGGAGACAGGAAGCACAGCTGATCATCCTCGCAGTGGTAGACCACATGTAACAACACCTGCATAGGATCGCTACATCCCAATATCACACCTGAGGGACAGGTACAGGATGGCAACAACAACCGCAAGAACTGGCCAGTCTGGTGGAGTACATGAGGAGGAGATGTACTGCAGTACTTAATAAACTGGCCAGTCTGGTGGAGTACATGAGGAGGAGATGTACTGCAGTACTTAATAAACTGGCCAGTCTGGTGGAGTACATGAGGAGGAGATGTACAGCAGTACTTAATAAACTGGCCAGTCTGGTGGAGTACATGAGGAGGAGATGTACTGGGACCCCTTTGTTCATATCTGTTTGTTTTATATCTGTGAAAATTGTTTAGTTTTTGTCTTAGATGTTAAATCTTTTAATGTTGATGCAAATATTTGCATGTGTTAAGTTTCCTTAAAACATAAAAGAAGTTGAAAGTGACAGGGTGTTTCCTTTTTTCTTGAATATATATCTGTGTGTGGCTGATGGACCAGAGCGTGAAAAAACGCTGAGAATTGAAATAAAAAAAGAGGAACTTTGTTGTCTGGGTTTTGTTAACAAGTTCATCGTCATAGGATCGTCATAGCGACTGTAGCAACACACAGCTTTCTGCAAGACAATGTCTTTGTAATGACAGAATTAAAGTACTAAAATAAAACATCCTCTGTATATAACATGCCTACAATGTATAAATAGTGTTTGTCTTAACTACATGTGTGCAATACATGACCCTTTTTATAGTTTTTAATGTCACTATTGAGATTAATGTCACATGTATTAGAGGACATGCAAACATGCTTGCAGTGAGTCATGTGAATATTAAAATTATTTGTATTCTGATTCCTTCAGGGTTAAGGCTGCAGAATTTACATTAGAAGGTATACAGGCTTTCAGTGTGTTGTTTGAAAAATAATCTTTAAGAATAAATACGTTCTTTGCACCATGATGAGCTCAAGATGTCACAAAAGCTGACTTCCTCCCTCCCAAGGTGTGAAGAGGAAGGGTGAAGACTTGTTGTTTTTCTGCGATGTTTCAGTCTCTTCATATCTAGCTTCAAACAGCAAGTCTGTCTGCTTTTATATCCCAACGGCTTAGCAGGAGGTCTGGTACTGGCTCTGCTGCAGTTCTGCTGGAACTCACACATTGTGACTAATTGTTTCTCTGTTTCAGCTACGGCTCGTTTGGTAAGGTCAAATGTTACTGCTTTTTATGTTTGAGCTTTCTAACCCAGAGAGTTTCTTATGTTGCTGCTTTTCATGAACTCTTTATTTGTTGGGTTTTAGTTTTGGTTGAGTTCCTGGTGTGAATGTGTGAATCTGAGATGACTTTAACAGAACATGAATTCTTTATTTAAAAGATGATTTGATTAAAATATTGAAAAGTAACTTTTTATCAAATCCAGAGGATGAGTGTCATTGCAGTCCAGTCTGTGAGAATGGTGCCAGCCAACATGTTGCTGAGTGTCTTCTTTGTTTCAGGTGAGCTGTTTGTTGAGTCTCTTTTATTTGGAGATGTTCCTTTTTCCAACTGTTCACGTCCTGACTGCAAAGTGAAATGTTTTATTCTGACATTGTTAAAAGGAAAAAAGAGATAACATGTTGCTGCTGAGTTGTAGTTTGTGTTTCATGCAGGTTTTGCTCCACAGTTTGTTCATCATGAGTTTGTTTCACAGGTGCTCTGGATGCTTGTTATATAGAGCCATCCCTATTCATTACTGCACCAAAGCACATGGAAGCACTGAGTGGATCTTGTCTGCTAATCCCATGTAACTTTAGGTGTAAACCAGATCAGGACTTCAACAGCACAAGAACAACCTTCGGAGTGTGGATTAAAAATGACTGTAGATTTGGCAACAATATAAATAATGTTATATTCAACAGTAGTGGGACAGTTAGCACCTATCCAATGAATATTACTGGAGACCTGAGTCAGAAACAATGCACCACCTTGTTTTCTAGTTTAATCACAAATTACACAAACACATACTACTTCAGAATTGAGAACAGGCCTTGTCTGGCAACAGCTGAGTGTGATCCTCTTCAAATAACAGTTCAAGGTAAATTACTTTTGTTTTTCTAAATATAAATCAGTCTATTATGTTATTGTTTAGGCCAAAACTGCAACTGATTTCATCTCTTTTCTATCTCCAAACACATTTTTCACTTCGCCATGAATTTGAATTCCAATTAAACATTGAGTCTATTATTACAGATTGACATTAAAATTGTCACATTTTAGAATGTTAAAAAAGCATCTCAAATGTTTACTTTATATACTTTTTGCAGTTTCAAAACAAAATGTCAGCTATGGTTTTAGACAATGTTTAAATGTAAGTAGGTTAGTCATTTCTGATCTATTTCTTAGTGTACTCTTAATGTCTGTTTTAAACTCCAGATTCCCCCCCGAGGCCCAGAATTGAGATCCCAGGTGATCTGAAGGAGAAGGAGTCTGTCACTATAAGCTGCTCAGCTCCCACTCCCTGTCCACACTCCCCTCCTAAACTCACCTGGAATCTCCAACAAGACCCTCACACCAACATAGAGGAGAACACAGATCGGACCTTCACAACTAAAATCCAGAAGACCATCACTCTGTCAGACACACATGATGGACTCACCATCAGCTGTTCTGCCAGATATCCTGTGAATGAAGGAAGAGGAGTCAAGACAGCAGAGGAGAGGAAGACTCTCAGTGTCTCATGTAAGACAACCAGTGTTTGTTATTGGATCCTGTCAGAACATCATGTGCTGATTTTAATGAATAAAGTTAATCTCACATTTTCCTCAGATGCTCCCAAGAACACCTCAGTGTCCATCAGTCCATCAGGTTTGGTGTCAGCAGGTAGCTGGGTGAACCTGACCTGCTCCAGCAGAGCCAAGCCTCCCCCCAGCTTCAGCTGGTTCAAGAACAGCAAAGATGGAGCCCTCTGTGTAGCTGATGGAGACTTTTACAGCTTCAATGTGACCAGTGTCTCTGATGGAGTTTATTACTGTGTGGCCACAAATGATCTCGGTAATCAGACGTCATCTTGGATTCATTTGCAGAGTGAAGGTAAATATAGAACTGTATTAAATCTGCTTATTTCAATCTAATCTGCTCTCCTCATACTTTTTCTTCTTTTCTGCTGCAGTGTAAAAATGTTTTTCTATTTTTAAGTGCCCTGTAAATTCCATTTTATTGCATTCAATGAAACTTAATCAACCAGTTTACATTTGAGGTTCACAGAAGGAATTTAAGTTCCTAATATTTTAGAACAGAACCATTTTCCATTAAGGAGAAGGTGACCATGCTGTCTTGTTCCAGATATTCCAGAGTTTGGGGTTGATGTCCACGCTACACTGAAGATCCTGGGAATCATAACACTCTACAGTACATTCATCATCTTTGAGTGGTGAGACAAACTTTTCTGTGATATGATCATTTGCAGCTAAAGACTTTTTGGTCTGTCTGACGTGTTTAAAGTTGAACTGTTCTGAATGTTTATTCATTCCATCTCCTTTTCTTTCAGCTGGTTGAGATCACGGTGCTGCAACAAACCAGTGAAGGTAAGCTGCAGCTCCATTATTCTTTCAACAACACAATGTCTTGTGTTGCTGCCATTTCTCTTTGAGCTGCAGTGAGTTGACTGCAGAGCACTAACACCCCTCTCTCTGTGTTGTTATATTTCCACAGGACGCAGGAGAAGAAGACTACGTCAACAGAGTGATTGAGATTCAAGCAACATGAAGGAGAAGAAGAAGACATGATCACCATGAATGGAATAGTTCTCTCTTTCTTATTCCTCCCATTCTTAAATATTAAATGGCTTTACTTTGCTAAATATTGGTACAATGATCAAAGGACGGAGTGCAAAGAGGACAGAAGATGACATAAATATAACGTACTGTAGCTTCCTCATTAATTTGTGTAAGATTGTGCTGATGTATGGCATTATTATAGTTATTTTCCTTTGCTTCAGTTTTCTTTGCCTGTACAAATATATCATTAAGATAACAGAACAGTTAAAAGTAGATATTTCAAGTGATGTGGAAGCAAAAAGTTATTTTGTAATTTTTGTTTGTATGTACTGTACATGTGTAGATGACTGCTGGATTAAAAGCATCAAAAACATTTAAAGTGAAGGAAGCATTTTAATGAAGTTGTCTCATCAGCGCTGTAATGCAGAGCAGCAGTGATACAGACTGGGCACAAGTCAGCATGAACACTGTGGCCCCTACATGTGTGAGATAGGCTGTGGTTGATAACACTTTAGAATACATCGAGGCATCAGGCCTTGTATTATTAGATGTTCTTTCAGTTCTACAAGGAATCTCAGACACCACACAATTCTTTTTAATTTCCACTTAAACAGTATATTTACAGTATTTGACGTTTTGATAGTGTAAATGAAAATATAACTAACTCAGCAAAAAAAGAAATGGCCCTTTTTCAGGACACTGTATTTTAAAGGTACTATTGTAAAAATCTAAATAACTTTAGAGATCTTTATTGTAAAGGGTTTAAACAATGTTTTCCATGTTTGTTCAATGAACCACAAACAATGACTGAACATGCACCTTGTCAGGTTCAGGACACTTTAACTTATTAAATCAAAGACGGTCAAGCAAGAAAACGAGACGCAGACGGTAATGAGCAGTTAATAGACTTTTGCAAGAGGGAAGAACACACGTGAGCAACCTTTCTCCAGCATTGCTCTTAGGGAACTTCAAATGTTTCTCTGCAGAGAGTCATTTTTATTCAACACACACACACATAAAATAATGTGCATATAGAGAGCATAAAGGTTCAACTATTTTAAGACATTACTATAAGGAAATAAGATGAATAAAAGACTTTATAAAAATGAATTCTCTATCATTTCCCTCCTGTTGTACATTTAACAAACATCAATAATTATCTCTCCAGAATATGGTTTTCAATAATTACATCATCACATGTACTCACAGGAAGGTTGTACTCTTATCAAGGAGAAGGCGAAAACCTTTCTGTTGAAAGGGGAAAATTCCTTCTCGACCTTCCAATAGGAGCGATCGCTCTTTGGCCAAGATAAATTTAAAGGGCATTATTTACAGGTGGTTTAACACATCATTGATTTGCATGGGCCACATCTATACTGGTCAGAAGTGGCAGATAGCTGTTGGTATTGAACATGTGCATAGTTGGTCAATGCTTTAGACAAAGTACGTTGTACCAGAGTATGAACACAAGGTATTACACATCCTAGCACTATGAAGATTATTACCAGTACTGCCACAAGGGGAGTAACAATTTTAAGCAATAACCCATACCATGGTCTTGAAGTCAACCAGGAGAGGAAATCGCCTTTAACCACATTATCTGCCTCAGCAGCATCTCTAAGGGCAGTCAAATTGAGGATGGCTTGCTGAATAATTCCTGCATCTTTGTCATTATCTGGGATAAAAGTGCAACATGTAGCACCAACCAGTGTGCATATCTGGCTGCGTATTTAGCATAACAATAACATAAGTGCAAATCGAAAGAGGAATTGTAAGTCACTTTGTAGTCCCTCATAGCCTCGTCATCGAGCACACTACGAGACACAGGGTACTGGTTTCCGTCCCTTCGTTGTGGCCACTGGGTCGCTGCCAGCGACTCGCAGAGGAACAGTAGGACAGAATAGGCCCATCCCTTATGAGCACCCATAGCTGGAGTATAGAGTCTATAGTCACAGATGGTTTCTCTGGCCATGGCTTTCCTGTCTGTTCCATAGTTTTCTTTAGCCTATTTTTTACTGTGCCATTAGTTCTCTCAACTAAACAGATAATGCAACCCCTACAAAAAATGTTTACGTAAGAATTAAATCCTCAGCTGGTGTGAAACACTTTCTGTACCATTGTCATCTTTCTGATATAGGCCATCAACACAAGTTGCTCCTTCCGATAGCCATACATCTTTTTCAGTTTGAGGGGAGTTGTTTTGCATGTCTTTTAGTACTTCTGTAGGGATCGGATTCAGTGGTTCCTCCTGAACCGCTAAGTGTTGTGATCTTACAGCTGCTCTCTTAGCTTCCTCATCTGCTTTTGCATTTCCTAAACTGACTGGATCTTTTCGCTTAGTACATGCTGCACATTTCCAAATGGCCAGTTTGTGTGGTAACCGAATAGCTTGAAGTAGCTTCACTAGCAAGTCTGCATGCTCTGAGCAAGCGCGTTCCTGTTCTACAGAGGGAGAGGAGCAGAGAGGGGAGGGGCTCGGGGGCGCGCTCAGCTCCGGCTGTGGGAGCTGGTGCCTTGAGTCGAGGGAGAAAGTGACTGTGCCGTCACATCTATCACTGGGTATAGTCCAAGGGTCTGGGGGCCTTTGGTTCCCTGGACTCCTCGTTTTTTTCTGTCTTTGTCTGGCATAAGATGACTCACACTTTGACCCATCAAAGCTAATTCATGAATTTTCAGACCCTGGGCCTCTAATTCTTTTACCCTTTTCTTAAGTTTTGATCGCGGTACCAGAGCCTTTGAATCGGCTAATTTTCTCTTAACCTCTTCTAAATTCTGTCTATAGCTATTTCTGACCTTCCACAAATGCACCAATAATCTAGTTGTGGTGTCGTCTGCGTCATGTTGAATGAGAGGCCACAACACTGTCTTTGTTCCTTCTTTAACTTTTTTCCTTGTCTTTTTCAGCTGTTTTATCTGCCATTCCGCGCATTATTAATTCCATATGTTGTCCATGGTTTATAGGGTTCGCAACCTACGCTGGCAATCATATGACCTCTTTGGGCCTCCATTATTCCAAATGTATTTATTGTATTTATTTAAGTATCTATTCATTTATTTATTTATCTATTTATCTGTTCATCTATTAATGTACAATCAATTATGTTTTTGAGACTACTTTCACACTAATTAACCATTCACAGAAGCTAACCTAAGCTTTCCATCAAAATCATACTTATTCACCCATTCATTCACAAATTCTACGTTTCCCGGGAAGGTTCTTTCCATGAATTTCACATCCTTAGGAATGGTGACACTCTGATTCTGACCCATCTCTCTTCCTTAATTTATTTCACAACTCACAAATTCCACAATGAAAAACAAAAACTGCGCTGCACCAACCTGTGTTTCTGTGTCTTAGCAAATTCCCACAAATAGCCACAATCAAATCGCTATGCAGCAACAGCCTTATTGGTGTAAGACAAATAACAAATACAATAACCCGCTTTGCAGCAACAACCTTATTGTTTTCAGACAAATAACAAAATAGCCACAAAGTGTACAATACCCCGCAACACAAAATAGCGTAACAACAGCAATAACACACAACAGCAAACTCAGCAAAACACAAAAACAAAACAGCAATATCAGTGAGAGCAAGAAAACACCCAGCCGGACTTCTGAAAACACTCAGAACGGCTTCAAAACACATCTACACTATCAGTGAAAGCAAGAAACTGCCGGACTTCTGAAAATATTCAGAACGGCTTCAAGACACATCTGCCGTCTCCCCGCTCGGGGAGAATTGTGTCGCTCGGTTCTGTCCCAGACAAATAGAAAATATCAAATGATATTTCCCCGTTATTTGCTCAGCTTTGTCCCAGACGGAAAATAAACATCAATGATAGCCTTACTTTGAGCTTTTATCTGGCCCCAGGCAAACAGAAAATTACTCAATTATAGTCCCAGACAGGAAGAATACACATCAATGATACTTTCAATTTAGCTAGCAATAACTGGCCCCAGGCCGCTGTGCACTTTTTCTGCAGTAGACCCTGTTCCCACTCAGAAACTCAAAACTGCTTCACTCACCTGTGTCTGTTCGCTCCTTGACCGTGGGAGTCGTCACCGAGGGGCGCAGGGCAGCACCGGACCAACCTAGGGCCCCGTCCCGCGAAGGGGTGGACGGCTGTCGACAGTTTCTCTGGCCTTGATCGAGCGCGGTCCTGGACTCCTCAGCTGTTGACTCCCGGGTTTCGGCACCAGAAAATGTCAGGTTCAGGACACTTTAACTTATTAAATCAAAGACGGCATAGCAACACCTGTTGAACGGTCGAAAAGACAATAACAGCTCATGGGCGGAAGGCAATTATGGTCACAGTTAAAAGAAAATTAGGAAAGTAAAGAGACCTTCTTACTGACTCTGAAAAACACCAAAAGAAAGACGACACAAAAGTACATGAGGAGGAGATGTACTTCAGTACTTAATAAACTGGCCAGTCTTGTGGAGTACATGAGGAGGAGATGTACTGCAGTACTTAATAAACTGGCCAGTCTGGTCTAGTACATGAGGAGGAGATGTACTGGGACCCCTTTGTTCAGGGACCCTTTATTCCATTTATGTTAGTCACATGTCTGTGAAAATTGTTCAGTTTTTGTCTTAGATGTTAAATCTTTTAATGTTGATGCAAATATTTGCATGTGTTGGCTGGGTTTTGTTTGTTAACAAAACCCAGCCAACAAAGTTCCCCTTTTTTTCATCGTCATAGGATCGTCATTGCGACTGTAGCAACACACAGCTTTCTGCAAGACAATGTCTTTGTAATGACAGAATTAAATTACTAAAATAAAACACCCTCTGTATATAACATGCCTACAATGTATAAATAGTGTTTGTCTTAACTACATGTGTGCAATACATGACCCTTTTTATAGTTTTTTAACGTCACTATTGTGATTATAATAATAATAATCTTTATTTGTAGAGCACTTTTCAAAAACAAGTTACAAAGTGCTTTAACAAGTGTAAAGAGACAATAATACAAAAAGATAAAACCACGAAAAACATTTAAAGACTAAAATACAGATAAATATAAAATTCCTAAAATGCAATAAAATAAAAGTGATAAAATACAGTCAAATAAGATCGGGAAAGGCTCTCCTATAAAAGTATGTTTTAAGAAGGGACTTAAAAGAGTTCACTGAATCAGCTGACCTGATTTCTTCAGGCAGGCTGTTCCAGAGCCTCGGGGCCCTGACAGCAAACGCTCTGTCCCCTTTAGTTTTCAGTCGAGACTCTGGAACAGATAGCAGACCTCTGCCCGAGGATCTCAAGGTGCGTGCTGGTGTATATGGGACTAAAAGGTCAGCAATATAACAAGGCGCGAGGCCATGAAGAGCTTTAAAAGTGATCAATAGAATTTTAAAGTCAATTCTAAAACATACTGGGAGCCAGTGTAATGAATCTAAAATAGGAGTAATGTGGTCATATTTTTTTGTTCTTGTTAAAAGCCTGGCAGCTGAGTTCTGGACAGTCTGGAGTCGGTCAATAGATTTTTGGGTTAAACAGGTGAAAAGGCTGTTGCAATAATCCAGGCGAGATGAGATGAAGGCGTGTAAAATGGTCTCGGTGTCCTTAAAAGTTAACATTGATCGAATTTTAGCTATATTTCTTAGTTGATAAAAACATGATTGAACAAGCTTTGTGGTGTGCTGCTCAAAATTTAAATTACTATCAAACCAAACACCAAGGTTCTTTGCCACAGGCTTAATATGATTTACTAGCGAACCGGCAGATGGCAGTATTTGATTTGCCATCTGCTGCGACCCGATGACCAGGATTTCTGTTTTGTCTGAGTTCAGCTGGAGGAAATTATTTGACATCCATTTTTTAACTTCACAAAGGCAGTTGTTAAGTGAACTCAGCATTCCAGGGTCTGTGGATCTAACGGGCAAGTATATTTGTGTGTCATCAGCATAAATATGAAAAGAAATGCCATGTTTATGAATAATATGTCCAAGGGGAAGCAGATATAAGGAAAACAAAATGGGTCCTAAGACCGACCCCTGAGGCACACCATATTTAACTGAACAGAACAAGGAGACATAGTTATTAATGTCACATGTATTAGAAGACATGCAAACATGTTTGCAGTGAGTCATGTGAATATTGAAGTTATTTGTATTCTGATTCCTTTAGGGTTACGGCTACAGAATTTACATTAGAAGGTATACAGGCTTTCAGTGAGTCGTGTGAACTTTAGTTCTAAACCAGATCAGGACTTCAACAGCAAGACAACAACCTTCGGAGTGTGGATTAAAAATGACTGTAGATTTGGCAACAATATAAATAATGTTATATTCAACAGTAGTGGGACAGTTACCACCTATCCAATGAGTATTACTGGAGACCTGAGTCAGAAACAATGCACCACCTTGTTTTCTAGTTTAATCACAAGTTACACAGACACATACTACTTCAGAATTGAGAACAGGCCTTGTCTGGCAACAGCTTCCTGTGATCCTCTTCAAATAACAGTTCAAGGTAAATTACTTTTCTTTTATAAATCAGTCTATTATGTTATTGTTATTGTAGGCAAAACAGCAACTGATTTCACCATGAATTTGAATTCCAATTAAACATTGAGTCTATTATTACAGTTTGACATTAAAATGGTCATATTTTAGAATATTAAAAATGCATCTCAAATGTTTACTTTATATACTTTTTGCAGTTTCAAAACAAAATGTCAGCTATGGCATTTAGACAATGTTTAAATGTAAGTAGGTTAGTCATTTCTGATCTATTTCTTAGTGTACTCTTAATGTCTGTTTTAAACTCCAGATTTCCCCCCGAGGCCCAGAATAAAGATCCCAGGTGATCTGAAGGAGAAGGAGTCTGTCACTATAAGCTGCTCAGCTCCCACTCCCTGTCCACACTCCTCCTAAACTCACCTGGAATCTCCAACAAGACCCTCACACCAACATAGAGGAGAACACAGATCGGACCTTCACAACTAAAATCCAGAAGACCATCACTCTGTCAGACACACATGATGGACTCACCATCAGCTGTTCTGCCAGATATCCTGTGAATGAAGGAAGAGTCAAGACAGCAGAGGAGAGGAAGACTCTCAGTGTCTCATGTAAGACAACCAGTGTTTGTTATTGGATCCTGTCAGAACATCATGTGCTGACTTTAATGAATAAAATGAATCTCACATTTTCCTCAGATGCTCCCAAGAACACCTCAGTGTCCATCAGTCCATCAGGTTTGGTGTCAGCAGGTAGCTGGGTGAACCTGACCTGCTCCAGCAGAGCCAGGCCTCCCCCCAGCTTCAGCTGGTTCAAGAACAGCAAAGATGGAGACCTCCGTGTAGCTGATGGAGACTTTTACAGCTTCAATGTGACCAGTGTCTCTGATGGAGTTTATTACTGTGTGGCCACAAATGATCTCGGTAATCAGACGTCATCTTGGATTCATTTGAAGAGTGAAGGTAAATGTAGAACGGAACTGAATTTGCTTATTTTTTATAATTTGCTAAATTTTTTATAATTTGCTCAACCTGATCTGTGTCTTTACTTTAATCTCAAATCTATCAAATATCTGTCTCCCATCAGTCCTTATACTGTCTGTTGGCAGCACACTGTCTTTTTATCACAGTATAATTATTCTGACAGCTCTCTAATGTCTTCCAGGTGGTTCAAGACGAAACGTCTAACTCCTCAACAGACTCAGGTGGAAAAATACTAAACTTCAGCGTACAGTACTAAACTGTGTGTTGTGGAGATTTGACTTCCTTTACAGTAACTGTGTCCTCTAAGATATGTGAAAGCATTGGTCCTAACACTAAGTCAACACCCTTAAAGAGGTTAAATATTAAGAAACACAAGAACCTGTTACACTGTGGTTGGAAACTTTAAGCATCGTCCTCCAAAACTGTACAACCCACACACAGCAGAAGTGAAGAAGAGGTTAAATTAAGATAGGATCTGAAAATGGCTAATGTTAGAGCGCATTTATTAATTATCAGGATGTTGTTTAATCTGTTAACAGGATGGTAGCTAGACGCAGTTTCAGAGTTTGGGCCCTTTATATTCTTCACACATCTGATTTACTTCCTCTAAGCAGTGACACAGTGGGTCATTTAACACCTTCCTCAGTGCTGAGATGTGGTCAGAAACCAGGTTTACATTTGTCCACAATGCCATTTAGTCTGTAGTTATTAAATGTGGACAACAGCTCACAACATTTCCTGTTTGCTACATTATTCACAGAGTCAAAGAGGTGAAGAGATGAGTCTTCAAATGCCAGCCAGCAAAACAGAAGAAGACATCCATTATGGAGAGATGGACTTCTCCAAGCGGAGACCTGAAGCGTCCTCGTCCTCGGAGCAGGACAGAGGACAGCAGCAGGACTCGCTGTATGCACAGGTCAAAGTGTCCCAGACAGCACACAGCCGAACACAGCCGAACACAGACTGCTGACGGCCCAGAGGATCTCTACGCTCAAGTGAAGAAAAAATGAGTGCTGTTTTTAATAGAAAAATTACACTTGTGTAGAATTCATTTTAAATGTGACTTAATGTTGTTTTCACTGCCTACAGCTCAATGTTAATGTCAATTATCAACATGTTGATATACATGTTCTGATCTCACAGCTGTTTGTGTGTGATTTATTATCTATAGGTCAGATGTGTGCAAATGAAAGTCCCAAAGCTTTAAATAGTGAACTTTAGTCTAAAATATGGACATGTAAAACATAGAAGTGAATATGACAGCAGAAGCAGTTCTTCACACACGTTAGCAGCATTCTACAAAATTACCTTTTATTTCATTTTTGTGACCAAATGTTTTTATTTCCAGATTACAAACAGTATACTGAGACATGAGAATGTGTCCCAGGACCAATGAATTAAAAAAAAAAAAACACACACACACACACACACACAGAAGAAAGACGGGAAGGAGGGAGACACAACAAAAACACAACAGCACGAGTGTTGTCCGCAGCTCACAAACAACACACACACAGACAGACATACACAAACACACACACAGACAGGAACAATATAAGGGACCAAACACATGTGCAAGTAGAGGTAAAAAGGCTGCAGCACCAGTCTACAGCACGGCCTTTAAATAGTCAGCAATGCTGTAAGTGTTTTTTCTGGCGCTCCATTCACGCGAGCTGTAGACAGTTTCAAATATACAACATCCATAAAAGAAAAGGTCCACGTACGAACAGACACATCATGAGGCGGTTTCCAACGGGTTGCAATCATTGTCTTAGCAGCCGTGAGTCCAGCAAAAACAGCATGTTTTTTAGTTTTAGAGAGCTGAAGGGCTGACAGATCGCTCAGGATCAAAACATTGACAGTAACAGGTACAGTAACATTAATCAAGGTGGATATTTTGGATGCAATATTGTTCCAGAACTGACAAACAGGAGAGCATTCCAGAACATGTGAAGATAATTGCCCTGAGCCTTCAGTGGGCAGAAAGTGCATAAAGGGCAGTTAATTACTTTCATGTGATGCATTTTCACAGGGGTGAGATATGTCCTTTGTATGAAATTGTATTGAATCTGCTGATGGTCTGGATTGTGTGATCTTTACATTTTATATATGATTTTGTTTCAAGATATTTAATGATTTGTTTTGACATGCCATTGTTACATAACCTTGTTTTATTGTGTATCCTGTTTTTTTTGTATAAGTTTTTGTATTTTTAGAATTGTAGTAGTATTGGAGTATTTTCAGAAATTAAGATTGTTTCTGCATTTGAAGATAGTTTTTTGTTACACATTAAAATCTTTTTATCCAACTTCAATACTCTTAGTCATGTTTGTTGGCTCAATATGTCACGTTTTCTAATGTGTAGATTACTGCATTAAAAACATTTGAAGTGACCAAAGCATTTGAATCACTGACGCTCTGTCATCAGCACCACATTGCAGAGGTCCCTGTCTCCAGCCACTTCTCACTCCCCCAGACCCCTGCAGGGCCATTCTCCGTCCATCCACCAGATGCCCTCAGACTGTCCCACCTGTCCCAGTCTCCTCACTCTCACTTCCTGCTGTTTCCCTCAGCAGCCCTGCAGTACATTTACTGGCCAATTCCTTACAATATTGTCAATGTTGCTTCAGAATTGTGTTTATTGTCAATTCATTGAATATTTATTCTTTGATGTGAGGAACATTTTATACAAAATTGAATTGAATATTGAAATTTTATATTTTTTCAATGCTAATAAAATATAATTAGAACATTCTAAAATAAAAACGCTTCACCAGCTGTGTTTGTTACCACAAAAGACAATGTTTCCTGATCTGAATGCACTATTCTTGCATATGTGTGCAATAAAACACTGGCTATCTGAACTGATGGTCTCAAATCATACTCCTTTGTAATAACATAACTAAACTACTCAAAATAAAACATGATCTCTGCATGCTTACATTTTATGACTACTGTTTGTCTTAACTACATGTGTGCAATACATGAAGTTCCTATTTTTATATATTTTTTACATTTTATTGTGATTAAAGTCACATGTACTATAAAAGAAAAGGCGTACAGGCTTGCAGTGTGTCATGTGAATATACTCTTTGAGAAAAATAAACAATGACAATGTGCTGCCTGATCTCTTCCACCAGATGGAACCTGCACGGAGTCAAACATTTAGCTCCGCCCACATTTAGCCCAACCCCAATCTGCGTACTGCAGTCAGGTGTAATTGGATCGGGTTGTGAATCTGTAGTTCAAATGAGACATAATGGGAGAATTCCACTTCCAACCTGTAGGGGGACCGAAGAGGAAAAGTGCTTTGGTGTTGGTGTAAAAACACTCTAAATCAAGCATCAACCCTTATCGCTGACAATGATTTGTGTATTAGTTAAATCCTCCAACCACATCTTAGAGGTAGGCACAGTTGTGCTCTTCCACAAGATAAGGATTCATCTCTTTGCAATAATGAGACAATATGAGAGAAAGCACTGCTGTGCCACACTCAGTTTTCTGAAGGTCTCCGATATTCCAAGAATGATGAACAGGGGCTCAGGTTTGATTGAAATATTTATAGATAGATAGAATAGAATGCCTTTATTGCCATTATACACAAGTACACAGTACCTGTGCAATGAAATTGGAACAATCCCTTTTCAGTGTTGACAAATATAAGATAACAATATAAAATATCAAACATATAAAGTCAAAAATATAAAGTGTAGGTAGTGCAGAGAAAGAAGAGGGGGTGGGGGGCTGGTGCACAGTTATGACCTCAGACATAATGCTACATATTTTAAATCAGAACAGCTGGACCCTTGGGCATTAAAGCAAAACTATGGAGAAGTGTTGCTACGGAAGAGTGGCATTTATCACACATAGGTGACACCTCTGGGTATATCGTATGTAGTTTCTCCTTTGAGTAATGAAGCCTATGTATGATTTTAAATTGGATAGGATAATGTCTTGTGTCATCTGAACAATTGTGTATTTTTTCAAGACTTTCCTTCCATAAATCATCTGAAATAGATTCACCAAGTTCCTCTTCCCACTTATGCTTATAATTTTCAGTCGATGGGGAGCTTATTATTAAGAGATTGTCATAGACGTGGGTTATCAGTTTTTCTTTTGTTAGGAAACAATTTCAGGCAGTCCTCTATTCTAGATTGTGATTCCGTCTCGAAATCTTTTACGTGTTTCCGACAATAGTCCTTAATTTGTAGGTAACGAAAGAAGTCATTATTCCCCAGCTCATACTTCCTCTGTAGTTGTGTGAATGAAGCAAAGACGCCTCCCACGTATACAAAGTCCCCAATACAATGGACACCTCTCTCCCTCCATGTAGAGAAGGCTCCATCCAGACTGGAAGGGGCAAATGTGGGGTTTCTAGCAATGGGTAATAGAAGAGAGATTGGTTTAAGATGAAAGGAGGTCTTGATTTGTTTCCAGGTACAGATCATGCTATGTATGATGGGATTGTTATTATACAGGGATTTTTTAATCACGGCCGGAGCTATTAGGATCGCAACCATAGAATACGAGTGGCAGTCTCCTGCTCCAGTATTAGCCAGTCAGACAATGGTATTGATGTGTCCAACCAAAAGGTGAACGTCTTAATTGCTGAGGCCCAGTAATATAGCAAAAAGTCTGGGAGTGCCAATCCCCCCCTTTGGCTTCGGTCTACAGAGATGCTTTTTGCCAATTCTGTGAGGCCTATGTCCCCACAGAAAGGGAACTATTAGAGAATGTAGGTGTTTAAAAAAGCATTGTTTTAGAAACATTGGGATGTTTTGATAAAGATATAACAATTGCGGGAGGAAAATGATGTTTATAACATTAATTCTCCCGATTAAAGAAATTGGGATTGTGTCCCAGAATGAAATTCTAGTCCGCAATCGCTCTATTAGAGGAGGGAAATTTGCTTGAAACAGAGAGGAGTACTGCTCTGTCACTTAAATCCCCAAATAGGTACATTTTTCTTGGGAGACCTTAAATGGAAAGTGATCTAGGTGTGCTAGGTCATTCATATAGCGGCATTAAAACGCTTTTAGTCCAATTGATCCGATAACCCGAAAAGGTCCCAAACAGGTTGATTTTGTTGAGAAGATTTGGGATAGTAATTTGAGGCTGTGTTACATATAGAAGGACGTCATCTGTGTATAATGATATCTTATTATTGGTGTCTTTGGTGGAATATCCATAGATCTGGGTTCTATTCTTATACTTTGGGCTAGAGGTTCAATAGATTAAAGGGGATAGTGGGCATCCCTGTCCTGTCAATCTGTTTGAGCTAAACGGGGAAGATATTGTCCGGTATGTTAGGATTTGAGCCATGGGATTCCTGGAAATGAGTTTAATTAGTGACAGGAATTCATTTCCGAAATTGAACCTCTTAAGAACTTCAAATAAGTAACACCACTCAATCTCGTCAAATGCCAATGTCAAGTGCAAGTATGACAAAATCAGTAGGTGGACCTCTCTTTGTATATATAATATTGAAAAGACGTCTAAGATTGAAAGTAGCACTCCTATTTGATATGAAACCTGTCTGGTCCATATGAACTAGCTTTCCCAATAGAAGATTCAGTCTGTTAGCCATAATCTTAGCAAACAACTTTCCATCGGCATTACGGAGGGAGATAGGATGATAAGCGCCTACTTCCTGTGGGTCCTTCCCTTTTTTGTGAATTAATGTGATCACAGCCTCAGTTAAGGTGGGGGGTAGATTACCCTGCATCTGGGCATGTTCATACACTTTCAACAGGTGAGGGGATAGATTTTCACTGAATGTTTTGTATAATTCCCCTGGAAGTCCATCAGGACTGGGTGTCTTATTACTCTTTAGGGAGGCAATGGCTCGCGAACCTCTGCAATTGTGAGGTCAGAATTCAAAGAATCACAATCTTCCTCACTCAGTTTGGGAAGCTCACATCTATTTAAAAATGCATTAATAGTTACAGAGTCTGAAGTGGTCTTTGAGGTATACAGATCAGTGTAAAATTCAAGATATCTGTCATTGATATCTTTAGGCTTTGTAAGTATTGCATTATTGCAGGCTTTTATCTTGGGTATTGTTCTGTCGTATTCCATTTTCCAGAGTTGTCAAGCTAGTAGCTTGTGTGGTTTGTCATTTTTGCCTAGTGTAGATGAATGCTTTACTTAGTTTAGCAGAGATAATTTTATCAAATTGATACTTAAGTGTTGTTATTTTCCTGTGTAATATAATAGAGGGGGAGTGTGCATTTCTATGTCAAGTAATTTAATTTGGTCTTCTAATTTCTTTAGTTTAGTCTTATTTACTTTTCGCTTAGAAGCCTTGAACGATATGATACAGCCTCTTATGTAAGCCTTGAATGCTTCCCAGAGGATGGAGGGAGAGGTATCAGAGTTGTCGTTTATTTCAAAGTATAAAGAAATCTGGTCTTTTAAATAGTCGCAGAATTTATTTTCAGTGAGTAAGTGCGAGTTCAGTTTCCAATGGGTGTGTGGCTTATCTACATGATCTAAACACAATGAAAAGGTCTGAAATCACAATGCTGTGATATTTAGCATTGAATGTGGACGGTGCAAGTCTGGCGTCCACCAGGAAGTAGTTTATCCTACTGTAGGAGTTGTAAAAAAAAAATGAATAGACCCTACCTGAAGGGTCTTCCTATCCCTCCCCTCCTTTCTACCCCAGTCCGCCCCACAACCATTATCTAGGTCAGCCCAGTCCCCATAGTAACAAATGAAAACAAAACTGCTCTTGCCAGTTCAAAGTGAATGTGGTGCAAGCCTTCTTAAGGAAGTAAGTACAAATGAACCAGTAACTTAAATAACTTCCCCACACTTTCTTGTGGCCTGATGCTAACTCCTATCTGTGATCCCATAGCTTTGTAACTTACACAAAGCGTTTAGGTAGTTTAGTGAAGCGAAGAAAATATGATTAGTTAAAGTGGAATAGTAATATAGTATCCATGGGCACACACGCACACACACACACACACACACACACACACACACACACACACACACACACACACACACAAAAACACACACACACACATACACACACACAAACACACACAACCATACATATACCCATTATCTATAGCAAGAAGGAAAACTGTAATCAAATTTTCCCCAGAGTATGTATGCACACCTTCTGTATAACAAAAAGAGAAAATAGTGTTAAAGTGTGGAAATGGCTCAATGTTTTTGAAAAATATCCATTTTAATTTTGCCTCCTTTCATTGTAGATGTTTATGAGGTCAGTTCCCAGGTTGGAGTTACAACTCAGTTAAGTTTGTGATCATGCATATTTAAACTATTAATGAAGTTGTCTCATCAGCGCTGTAATGCAGAGCAGCATTGATACAGACTTGTCACAAGTCAGTATGAACACTGTGGCCCCTACATGTGTGAGATAGGCTGTGGTTGATAACACTTTAGAATACATCGAGGCATCAGGCCTTGTATTATTAGATGTTCTTTCAGTTCTACAAGGAAACTAAGACACCTCACAGTTCTTTTTAATTTCCACTTAAACAGTATATTTACAGTATTTGACGTTTTGATAGTGTAAATGAAAATACAACTAACTCAGCAAAAAAAGAAATGGCCCTTTTTCAGGACACTGTATTTTAAAGATACTTTTGTAAAAATCTAAATAACTTTAGAGATCTTCATTGTAAAGGGTTTGAACAATGTTTTCCATGTTTGTTCAATGAACCACAAAAAATGACTGAACCTGTTGAACGGTCGAAAAGACAATAACAGCTCATGGGCGGAAGGTAATTATGGTCACAGTTAAAAGAAAATTAGGAAAGTAAAGAGACCTTTCTACTGACTCTGAAAAACACCAAAAGAAAGTCGCCCAGGGTCCCTGCTAATGCGTGAACGTTCCTTAGGCATGGTGCAAGGAGGCATGAGGACAGCAGATGTGGCCAGGGCAATACATTACAATGTCCCTACTGTGAGACGCCTAGGACAGCGCTACAGGGAGACAGGAAGCACAGCTGATCATCCTCGCAGTGGTAGACCACATGTAACAACACCTGCATAGGATCGCTACATCCCAATATCACACCTGAGGGACAGGTACAGGATGGCAACAACAACCACAAGAACTGGCCAGTCTGGTGGAGTACATGAGGAGGAGATGTACTGCAGTACTTAATAAACTGGCCAGTCTGGTGGAGTACATGAGGAGGAGATGTACTGCAGTACTTAATAAACTGGCCAGTCTGGTGGAGTACATGAGGAGGAGATTTACTGCAGTACTTAATAAACTGGCCAGTCTAGTGCAGTACATGAGGAGGAGATGTACTGCAGTACTTAATAAACTGGCCAGTCTAGTGCAGTACATGAGGAGGAGATGTACTGCAGTACTTAATAAACTGGCCAGTCTAGTGCAGTACATGAGGAGGAGATGTAGTGGGACCCCTTTGTTCAGGGACCCTTTATTCCATTTACGTTAGTCACATGTCTGTGAAAATTGTTTAGTTTTTGTCTTAGATGTTAAATCTTTTAATGTTGATGCAAATATCTGCATGTGTTGCAAGTTTCCTTAAAACATAAAAGAAGTTGAAAGTGACAGGGTGTTTCCTTTTTTCTTGAATATATATCTGTGTGTGGCTGATGGACCAGAGCGTGAAAAAAACGCTGAGAATTGAAATAAAAAAAGAGGAACTTTGTTGGCTGGGTTTTGTTAACAAGTTCATCGTCATAGGATCGTCATAGCAACTGTAGCAACACACAGCTTTCTGCAAGACAATGTCTTTGTAATGACAGAATTAAAGTACTAAAATAAAACACCCTCTGTATATAACATGCCTACAATGTATAAAGAGTGTTTGTCTTAACTACATGTGTGCAATACATGACCCTTTTTTTATTTTTTAATGTCACAATTGAGATTAATGTCACATGTATTAGAGGACATGCAAACATGCTTGCAGTGAGTCATGTGAATATTAAAGTTATTTGTATTCTGATTCCTTCAGGGTTACGGACGCAGAATTTACATTAGAAGGTATACAGGCTTTCAGTGTGTTGTTTGAAAAATGATCTTTAAGAATAAATACGTTCTTTGCACCATGATGAGCTCAAGATGTCACAAAAGCTGACTTCCTCCCTCCCAAGGTGTGAAGAGGAAGGGTGAAGACTTGTTGTATTTCTGCGGTGTTTCAGTCTCTTCATATCTAGCTTCCAACAGCAGGTCTGTCTGCTTTTATATCCCAACGGCTTAGCAGGAGGTCTGGTACTGGCTCTGCTGCAGTTCTGCTGGAACTCACACATTGTGACTAATTGTTTCTCTGTTTCAGCTACGGCTCGTTTGGTAAGGTCAAATGTTACTGCTTTTTATGTTTGAGCTTTTTAACCCAGAGAGTTTCTTATGTTGCTGCTTTTCATGAACTCTTTATTTGTTGGGTTTTAGTTTTGGTTGAGTTCCTGGTGTGAATGTGTGAATCTGAGATGACTTTAACAGAACATGAATTCTTTATTTAAAAGATGATTTGATTAAAATATTGAAAAGTAACTTTTTATCAAATCCAGAGGATGAGTGTCATTGCAGTCCAGTCTGTGAGAATGGTGCCAGCCAACATGTTGCTGAGTGTCTTCTTTGTTTCAGGTGAGCTGTTTGTTCAGTCTCTTTTATTTGGAGATGTTCCTTTTTCCAACTGTTCATGTCCTGACTGCAAAGTGAAATGTTTTATTCTGACATTGTTAAAAGGAAAAAGGAGATAACATGCTGCTGCTGAGTTGTAGTTTGTGTTTCATGCAGGTTTTGCTCCACAGTTTGTTCATCATGAGTCTGTTTCACAGGTGCTCTGGCTGCTTGTTATAGAGAGTCACATCTATTCATTACTGCACCAAAGAACATGGAGGCACTGAGTGGATCTTGTCTGCTAATCCCATGTAACTTTAGTTCTAAACCAGATCAGGACTTCAACAGCACAAGAACAACCTTCGGAGTGTGGATTAAAATTGACTCCAAAATTAGCAACATAGCAAATATTATATTCAACAGTAGTGGGCCAGTTACCACCTATCCAATGAATATTACTGGAGACCTGAGTCAGAAACAATGCACCACCTTGTTTTCTAGTTTAATCACAAGTTACACAAACACATACTACTTCAGAATTGAGAACAGGCCATATCTGGCAACAGCTTCCTGTGATCCTCTTCAAATAACAGTTAAAGGTAAATTACTTTTGTTTTATAAATCAGTCTATTATGTTATTGTTTAGGCCAAAACTGCAACTGATTTCACCTATTTTTTTCACTTCACTATGAATTTGAATTCCAATTAAACATTGAGTCTATTACTACAGTTTGACATTAAATTGGTCACATTTTAGAATATTAAAAAAGCATCTCAAATGTTTACTTTATACAGTGGTGTGAAAAAGTGTTTGCCCCCTTCCTCATTTCCTGTTCCTTTGTATGTTTGTCACACTTAAGTGTTTCGGAACATCAAACCAATTTAAACAATAGTCAAGGACAACACAAGTAAACACAAAATGCAATTTGTAAATGAAGGTGTTTATTATGAAAGGTGAAAAAAAATCCAAACCATCATGGCCCTGTGTGAAAAGTGATTGCCCCCTAAACCTAATAACGGGTTGGGCCACCCTTAGCAGCAACAACTGCAACCAAGCGTTTGCGATAATGTGCAATGAGGCTTTTACAGCGTCCTGGAGGAATTTTGGCCCATTCATCTTTGCAGAATTGTCCTAATTCAGTTACATTAGAGGGTTTTCGAGCATGAACGGCCTTTTTAAGGTCATACCACAACATCTCAATAGGATTCAGGTCAGGACTTTGGCTAGGCCACTCCAAAGTCTTCATTTTGTTTTTCTTCAGCCATTCGGTGGTGGACTTGCTGGTGTGTTTAGGATCATTGTCCTGCTGCAGAACCCAAGTTCGTTTCAGCTTGAGTACACGAACAGATGGTCGGACATTCTCCTTCAGGATCTCTTGGTAGACAGCAGAATTCATAGTTCCTTTTATCACGGCAAGTCTTCCAGGTCCTGAAGCAGCAAAACAGCCCCAGACCATCACACTACCACCACCATATTTTACTGTTGGTATAATGTTCTTTTTATGAAATGCAGTGTTCCTTCTATGCCAGATATACTTGGACACACACCTTCCAAAGAGTTCCACTTTTGTCTCATCGGTCCACAGAATGTTGTCCCAAAAGTCTTGGGGATCATCAAGATGTGTTGTGGAGAAATTGAGACGAGCTTTGATGTTCTTTTTGCTCAGCAGTGGTTTTCTCCTTGGGACTCTGCCATGCAGGCCATTTGTGCCCAGTCTTTTCCTGATGATGGAGGCATGAACACTGACCTTAACTGAGGCAAGTGAGGCCTGCAGTTCTTTGGACGTTGTGGGGTCTTTTGTGACCTCTTGGATGAGTCGTCGCTGCGCTCTTGGGGTAATTTTGGGCGGCCGGCCACTCCTGGGAAGGTTCACCACTGTTCCATGTCTTCGCCATTTGTGGATAATGGCTCTCACTGTGGTTCGCTGGATTCCCAAAGCTTTGGAAATGGCTTTATAACCCTTTCCAGACTGATAGATCTCAATTACTTTCTTTCTCAATTGTTCCTGAATTTCTTTGGGTCTCGGCATGATGTGTAGCTTTTAAGGATCTTCTGGTGGACCTTACTGTGTCAAGCAGCTCCTATTTAAGTGATGCCTTGATTGTGAACAGGTGTGGCAATAATCAGGCCTGGGTGTGGCTAGAGAAATTGAACTGAGGTGTGGACAACCACAGTTATAGCATGTTTTAACAAGGGGGGCAATCACTTTTTCACACAGGGCCATGATGGTTTGGATTTTTTTTCACCTTTAATAATAAACACCTTCATTTACAAATTGCATTTTGCATTTTCCTTGACTATTGTTTAAATTGGTTTGATGTTCCGAAACACTTAAGTGTGACAAAGGAACAGGAAATGAAGAATCACTTTTTCACACCACTGTATATTTTTTGCAGTTTCAAAACAAAGTGTGAGCTATGGCATTTAGACAATGTTTAAATGTAAGTAGGTTAGTCATTTCTGATCTATTTCTTAGTGTACTCTTAATGTCTGTTTTAAACTCCAGATTCCCCCCCGAGGCCCAGAATAGAGATCCCAGGTGATCTGAAGGAGAAGGAGTCTGTCACTATAAGCTGCTCAGCTCCCACTCCCTGTCCACACTCCCCTCCTAAACTCACCTGGAATCTCCAACAAGACCCTCACACCAACATAGAGGAGAACACAGATCGGACCTTCACAACTAAAATCCAGAAGACCATCACTCTGTCAGACACACATGATGGTCTCACCATCAGCTGTTCTGCCAGATATCCTGTGAATGAAGGAAGAGGAGTCAAGACAGCAGAGGAGAGGAAGACTCTCAGTGTCTCATGTAAGACAACCAGTGTTTGTTATTGGATCCTGTCAGAACATCATGTGCTGATTTTAATGAATAAAATTAATCTCACATTTTCCTCAGATGCTCCCAAGAACACCTCAGTGTCCATCAGTCCATCAGGTTTGGTGTCAGCAGGTAGCTGGGTGAACCTGACCTGCTCCAGCAGAGCAAGGCCTCCCCCCAGCTTCAGCTGGTTCAAGAACAGCAAAGACGGAGACCTCCGTGTAGCTGAAGGAGACTTTTACAGCTTCAATGTGACCAGTGTCACTGATGGAGTTTATTACTGTGTGGCCACAAATGATCTCGGTAATCAGACGTCATCTTGGATTCATTTGAAGAGTGAAGGTAAATGTAGAACTGAACTGAATTTGCTTATTTTTTTATAATTTGCTCTCTTCTCTTTACTTTTTTGATTACTTTGTTTGGATTGTTGTTAGTTCCTTTTCAAGCACCTTCTTACTCACATTTAAATAGTTCTACACAGTTGCATCTGTTATGTTACATGTCTGCATTCAACCTTTGTTTTCTTTGAGTCACTTGGTTTTGTTTTTTTATGACCAGAAAACTCTGATAGTTCACTAATATGGGCTTCAGCTGTTGGAGGGATCGTCATCATCATCATCTTCATCATCTTCCTTGCTCTCTACATTTGGTAAGTATCACAAATGAAAGCAGATGATGTTTTTACTGATCCAGTTTGTTGTTTAGACAACCTGATCTGTGTCTTTACTTTAATCTCCAATCTATCAAATATCTGTCTCCCATCAGTCCTTATACTGTCTGTTGGCACCACACTGTCTGTTTATCACAGTATAATTATTCTGACAGCTCTCTAATGTCTTCCAGGTGGTTCAAGACGAAACGTCAAACTCCTCAACAGACTCAGGTGGGAAAATATTAAACTTCAGTGTACAGTACTAAACTGTTTGTTGTGGAGATTTGACTTCCTTTACAGTAACTGTGTCCTCTAAGATATGTGAAAGCATCGGTCCTAACACTAAGTCAACACTCTTTAAGAGGTTAAATATTAAGAAACACAAGAACCTGTTACACTGTGGTTGGAAACTTTAAGCATCGTCCTCCAAAACTGTACAACACACACACAGCAGAAGTGAAGAAGAGGTTAAGTTAAGATAGGATCTGAAAATGGCTAATGTTAGAGCGCATTTATTAATTATCAGGATGTTGTTTAATTTTAACAGGATGGTAGCTAGACGCAGTTTCAGAGTTTGGGCCCTTTGTATTCTTCACACATCTGATTTACTTCCTCTAAGCAGTGACACAGTGGGTCATTTAACACCTTCCTCAGTGCTGAGATGTGGTCAGAAACCAGGTTTACATTTGTCCACATTGCCATTTAGTCAGTAGTTATTTAATGTGGAAGGAACCAGCTCACAACATTTCTTGTTTGCTACATTATTCACAGAGTCAAAGAGGTGAAGAGATGAGTCTTCAAATGCCAGCCAGCAAAACAGAAGAAGACATCCATTATGGAGAGATGGACTTCTCCAAGCGGAGACCTGAAGCGTCCTCGTCCTCGGAGCAGGACAGAGGACAGCAGCAGGACTCGCTGTATGCACAGGTCAAAGTGTCCCAGACAGCACACAGCCGAACACAGCCGAACACAGACTGCTGACGGCCCAGAGGATCTCTACGCTCAAGTGAAGAAAAAATGAGTGCTGTTTTTAATAGAAAAATTACACTTGTGTAGAATTCATTTTAAATGTGACTTAATGTTGTTTTCACTGCCTACAGCTCAATGTTAATGTCAATTATCAACATGTTGATATACATGTTCTGATCTCACAGCTGTTTGTGTGTGATTTATTATCTATAGGTCAGATGTGTGCAAATGAAAGTCCCAAAGCTTTAAATAGTGAACTTTAGTCTAAAATATGGACATGTAAAACATAGAAGTGAATATGACAGCAGAAGCAGTTCTTCACACACGTTAGCAGCATTCTACAAAATTACCTTTTATTTCATTTTTGTGACCAAATGTTTTTATTTCCAGATTACAAACAGTATACTGAGACATGAGAATGTGTCCCAGGACCAATGAATTAAAAAAAAAAAAACACACACACACACACACACACACACAGAAGAAAGACGGGAAGGAGGGAGACACAACAAAAACACAACAGCACGAGTGTCGTCCGCAGCTCACAAACAACACACACACAGACAGACATACACAAACACACACACAGACAGGAACAATATAAGGGACCAAACACATGTGCAAGTAGAGGTTAAAAGGCTGCAGCACCAGTCTACAGCACGGCCTTTAAATAGTCAGCAATGCTGTAAGTGTTTTTTCTGGCGCTCCATTCACGCGAGCTGTAGACAGTTTCAAATATACAACATCCATAAAAGAAAAGGTCCACGTACGAACAGACACATCATGAGGCGGTTTCCAACGGGTTGCAATCATTGTCTTAGCAGCCGTGAGTCCAGCAAAGACAGCATGTTTTTTAGTTTTAGAGAGCTGAAGGGCTGACAGATCGCTCAGGATCAAAACATTGACAGTATCAGGTACAGTAACATTAATCAAGGTGGATATTTTGGATGCAATATTGTTCCAGAACTGACAAACAGGAGAGCATTCCAGAACATGTGAAGATAATTGCCCTGAGCCTTCAGTGGGCAGAAAGTGCATAAAGGGCAGTTAATTACTTTCATGTGATGCATTTTCACAGGGGTGAGATATGTCCTTTGTATGAAATTGTATTGAATCTGCTGATGGTCTGGATTGTGTGATCTTTACATTTTATATATGATTTTGTTTCAAGATATTTAATGATTTGTTTTGACATGCCATTGTTACATAACCTTGTTTTATTGTGTATCCTGTTTTTTTTGTATAAGTTTTTGTATTTTTAGAATTGTAGTAGTATTGGAGTATTTTCAGAAATTAAGATTGTTTCTGCATTTGAAGATAGTTTTTGTTACACATTAAAATCTTTTATCCAACTTCAATACTCTTAGTCATGTTTGTTGGCTCAATATGTCACGTTTTCTAATGTGTAGATTACTGCATTAAAAACATTTGAAGTGACCAAAGCATTTGAATCACTGACGCTCTGTCATCAGCACCACATTGCAGAGGTCCCTGTCTCCAGCCACTTCTCACTCCCCCAGACCCCTGCAGGGCCATTCTCCGTCCATCCACCAGATGCCCTCAGACTGTCCCACCTGTCCCAGTCTCCTCACTCTCACTTCCTGCTGTTTCCCTCAGCAGCCCTGCAGTACATTTACTGGCCAATTCCTTACAATATTGTCAATGTTGCTTCAGAATTGTGTTTATTGTTCAGGCAATTCATTGAATATTTATTCTTTGATGTGTGGAGCATTTTATATAAAATTGAATTGAATATTGAAGTTGAATATTTTTTCAATGCTAATAAAATATAATTATAACATTATAAAATAAAAACGCTTCACCAGCTGTGTTTGTTACCACAAAAGACAATGTTTCCTGATCTGAATGCACTATTCTTGCATATGTGTGCAATAAAACACTGGCTATCTGAACTGATGGTCTCAAATCATACTCCTTTGTAATATCAGAACTAAACTACTCAAAATAAAACATGATCTCTGCATGCTTACATTTTATGACTACTGTTTGTCTTGACCACATGTGTGCAATACATGAAGTTCCTATTTTTATATATTTTTTACATTTTATTGTGATTAAAGTCACATGTACTAAAAAAGAAAAGGCGTACAGGCTTGTAGTGTGTCATGTGAATATACTCTTTAAGAAAAATAAATTATTGTAATCTGATGCCTTAAAAGGACAGTTCTCACTCATAATGTGTAAAGAGGAAGGATGAAGACTTGTATTTCTGTAGTGTTTCAGTCTCTTCATATCTAGCTTCAAACAGCAAGTCTGTCTGCTTTTATATCTCTGTTGCAGTTCTGCTAAAACACACACATTGTGTTTAATTGTTTCTCTGATTCAGCTATAGGCTCGTTTGGAAAGGTCAAATGTTACTGCTTTTAATGTTTGAACTTTGTTGCCCCAAATCGGTGGTATTATTTTTTATTTACCCTAATTATCCACAGACTCTTTTTCTAGTGACATAAAGATTGTGTGTTGCACTGATGCTGTTCCAGCTCCAAAATAACCTTTGACCAAGCTGTCTCTGTGAACATTCCTCTGTGGGTGAAACTCGTAACAGTGTGAACGCCACTCTATCGGCTATAACCACACTATGCAAGTTTGCCAGATCGGGTGAGTAAGCCCTGACTGCAGTATGCCGATTGATGAGTGGCTCAACATGGGTGGAGCCAGATCTTTCCCCGTTGTTGTTTTCCTTAACCCAACCGTCCGTTGTTGTTTTGCGTCCTCCAGAGACCGGGGCTTGTTTCCAGCGTGTCACACTTGCTTTCCCTGTTCTTCTTTTCCTAAACCAACCCCGTTCTTCTATTCCTTTTTAGTAATTCAAACATCATTATTTTTTGTAATATATATATATATATATATATATATATCTCGGCGGACATGACCTGGTCAACCAACATCTCCTGCCTGGTCAAGAAGGCTCACCAGTGCCTTTTCCTTCCTTAGGACACTGAGGAAGAATCAGTTTTCCTTGACTATCCTGGTGAACTTCTATCGGTGTGCAATAGAAAGCATCCTTACCAACTGTGTATTCATACTATTATATTGACAATGTGCTGCCTGATCTCTGCCACCAGATGGAACCTGCACGGAGTCAAACATTTAGCTCCGCCCACATTTAGCCCAACCCCAATCTGCGTACTGCAGTCAGGTGTAATTGGATCGGGTAGTGGATCTGTAGTTCAAATGAGACATGATGGGACAATTCCACTTCCAACCTGTAGGGGGACTGAAGAGGAAAAGTGCTTTGGTGTTGGTGTAAAAACACTCTAAATCAAACATCAACCCTTATCGCTGACGCTTTGTCATAAGAAGTTATGACAGGATTTCTGGCATGAGGGGGCATCTGTGAGAAAGTGCCTTTCACCTAGTTCACTTTGGAGAAACAGCTCCGCAACAAGGTTCACAACTTTTACATTAGTTAAATCCTCCAAACACATCTTAGAGGTAGGCACAGTTGTGCTCTTCCACAAGATTAATCTCTTTGCAATAATGAGACAATATGAGAGAAAGCACTGCTGTGCCACACTCAGTTTCCTGAAGGTCTCCGATATTGCAAGAATGATGAACAGGGGCTCAGGTTTGACCCTAGGGTAGACCCTACCTGAAGGGTCTTCCTATCCCTCCCCTCCTTTCTACCCCAGTCCGCCCCACAACCATTATCTAGGTCAGCCCAGTCCCCATAGTAACAAATGAAAACAAAACTGCTCTTGCCAGTTCAAAGTGAATGTGGTGCAAGCCTTCTTAAGGAAGTAAGTACAAATGAACCAGTAACTTAAATAACTTCCCCACACTTTCTTGTGGCCTGATGCTAACTCCTATCTGTGATCCCATAGCTTTGTAACTTACACAAAGCGTTTAGGTAGTTTAGTGAAGAGAAGAAAATATGATTAGTTAAAGTGGCATAGTAATATAGTATTCATGGGCACACACACACACACACACACACACACACACACACACACACACACACACACACCCATACATATACCCATTATCTATAGCAAGAAGGAAAACTGTAATCAAATTTTCCCCAGAGGTAAGCATGCACACCTTCTGTATAACAAAAAGAGAAAATAGTGTTGAAGTGTGGAAATGGCTCAATGTTTTAGAAAAATATCCATTTTAATGTTGCCTCCTTTCATTGTAGATGTTTATGAGGTCAGTTCCCAGGTTGGAGTTACAACTCAGTTAAGTTTGTGATCATGCATATTTAAACTATTAATGAAGTTGTCTCATCAGCGCTGTAATGCAGAGCAGCAGTGATACAGACTGGGCACAAGTCAGCATGAACACTGTGGCCCCTACATGTGTGAGATAGGCTGTGGTTGATAACACTTTAGAATACATCGAGGCATCAGGCCTTGTATTATTAGATGTTCTTTCAGTTCTACAAGGAAACTCAGACACCTCACAGTTCTTTTTAATTTCCACTTAAACAGTATACAGTATATGATGTTTTGATAGTGTAAATGAAAATACAACTAACTCAGCAAAAAAAGAAATGGCCCTTTTTCAGGACACTGTATTTTAAAGATACTATTGTAAAAATCTAAAGAACTTTAGAGATCTTCATTGTAAAGGGTTTAAACAATGTTTTCCATTTTTGTTCAATGAACCACAAACAATGACTGAACATGCACCTGTTGAACGGTCGATAAGACAATAACAGCTCATGGGCGGAAGGTAATTATGGTCACAGTTAAAAGAAAATTAGGAAAGTAAAGAGACCTTTCTACTGACTCTGAAAAACACCAAAAGAAAGTCGCCCAGGGTCCCTGCTAATGCGTGAACGTTCCTTAGGCATGGTGCAAGGAGGCATGAGGACAGCAGATGTGGCCAGGGCAATACATTACAATGTCCCTACTGTGAGACACCTAGGACAGCACTACAGGGAGACAGGAAGCACAGCTGATCATCCTCGCAGTGGTAGACCACATGTAACAACACCTGCATAGGATCGCTACATCCCAATATCACACCTGAGGGACAGGTACAGGATGGCAACAACAACTGCAAGAACTGGCCAGTCTGGTGGAGTACATGAGGAGGAGATGTACTGCAGTACTTAATAAACTGGCCAGTCTGGTGGAGTACATGAGGAGGAGATGTACTGCAGTACTTAATAAACTGGCCAGTCTGGTGGAGTACATGAGGAGGAGATGTACTGCAGTACTTAATAAACTGGCCAGTCTGGTGGAGTACATGAGGAGGAGATGTACTGCAGTACTTAATAAACTGGCCAGTCTGGTGGAGTACATGAGGAGGAGATGTACTGCAGTACTTGATAAACTGGCCAGTCTGGTGGAGTACATATTAGTCACATATCTGTGAAAATTGTTCAGTTTTTGTCTTAGATGTTAAATCTTTTAATGTTCATGCAAATATTTGCATGTGTTAAGTTTCCTTAAAATATAAAAACGGTTGAAAGTGACAGGGTGTTTCCTTTTTTCTTGAATATATATCTGTGTGTGGCTGATGGACCAGAGCGTGAGAAAAAGCTGAGAACTTGAAGTAAAAAAAGGGGAACTTTGTTGGCTGGGTTTTGTTAACAAGTTCATCGTCATAGAATCGTCATAGCGACTGTAGCAACACACAGCTTTCTGCAAGACAATGTCTTTGTAATGACAGAATTAAAGTACTAAAATAAAACACCCTCTGTATATAACATGCCTACAATGTATAAATAGTGTTTGTCTTAACTACATGTGTGCAATACATGACACTTTTTATATTTTTTAATGTCACTATTGAGATTAATGTCACATGTATTAGAGGACATGCAAACATGCTTGCAGTGAGTCACGTGAATATTAAAATTATTTGAATTCTGATTCTTTCAGGGTTACGGCTGCAGAATTTACATTAGAAGGTATACAGGCTTTCAGTGTGTTGTTTGAAAAATAATCTTTGAGAATAAATACGTTCTTTGCACCATGATGAGCTCAAGATGTCACAAAAGCTGACTTCCTCCCTCCCAAGGTGTGAAGAGGAAGGATGAAGACTTGTTGTATTTCTGCGATGTTTCAGTCTCTTCATATCTAGCTTCCAACAGCAAGTCTGTCTGCTTTTATATCCCAACGGCTTAGCAGGGAGGTCTGGTACTGGTTCTGCTGCAGTTCTGCTGGAACTCACACATTGTGACTAATTGTTTCTCTGTTTCAGCTACGGCTCGTTTGGTAAGGTCAAATGTTACTGCTTTTTATGTTTGAGCTTTTTAACCCAGAGAGTTTCTTATGTTGCTGCTTTTCATGAACTCCACTTTTATTTGTTGGGTTTTAGTTTTGGTTGAGTTCCTGGTGTGAATGTGTGAATCTGAGATGGCTTTAACAGAACATGAATTATTTGTTTAAAAGATGCTTTGATTAAAATATTGAAAAGTAACTTTTTATCAAATCCAGAGGATGAGTGTTATTGCAGTCCAGTCTGTGAGAATGGTGCCAGCCAACATGTTGCTGAGTGTCTTCTTTGTTTCAGGTGAGCTGTTTGTTCAGTCTCTTTTATTTGGAGATGTTCCTTTTTCCAACTGTTCACGTCCTGACTGCAAAGTGAAATGTTTTATTCTGACATTGTTAATAGGAAAAAGGAGATAACATGCTGCTGCTGAGTTGTAGTTTGTGTTTCATGCAGGTTTTGCTCCACAGTTTGTTCATCATGAGTCTGTTTCACAGGTGCTCTGGCTGCTTGTTCTAAAGAGCCATCCCTATTCATTACTGCACCAAAGAACATGGAAGCAATGAGTGGATCTTGTCTGCTAATCCCATGTAACTTTAGTGCTAAACCAGATCAGGACTTCAACAGCACAAGAACAACCTTCGGAGTGTGGATTAAAAATGACTGTAGATTTGGCAACAATATAAATAATGTTATATTCAACAGTAGTGGGACAGTTAGCACCTATCCAATGAGTATTACTGGAGACCTGAGTCAGAAACAATGCACCACCTTGTTTTCTAGTTTAATCACAAGTTACACAGACACATACTACTTCAGAATTGAGAACAGGCCATTTCTGGCAACAGCTTCCTGTGATCCTCTTCAAATAACAGTTCAAGGTAAATTACTTTTGTTTTATAAATCAGTCTATTATGTTATTGTTTAGGCCAAAACTGCAACTGATTTCATCTCTTTTCTTTCTCCAAACACATTTTTCACTTCGCCATGAATTTGAATTCCAATTAAACATTGAGTCTATTACTACAGTTTGACATTAAAATTGTCACATTTTAGAATATTAAAAAAGCATCTCAAATGTTTACTTTATATACTTTTTGCAGTTTCAAAACAAAATGTCAGCTATGGTTTTAGACAATGTTTAAATGTAAGTAGGTTAGTCATTTCTGATCTATTTCTTAGTGAACTCTTAATGTCTGTTTTAAACTCCAGATTCCCCCCCGAGGCCCAGAATTGAGATCCCAGGTGATCTGAAGGAGAAGGAGTCTGTCACTATAAGCTGCTCAGCTCCCACTCCCTGTCCACACTCCCCTCCTAAACTCACCTGGAATCTCCAACAAGACCCTCACACCAACATAGAGGAGAACACAGATCGGACCTTCACAGCTAAAATCCAGAAGACCATCACTCTGTCAGATACACATGATGGACTCACCATCAGCTGTTCTGCCAGATATCCTGTGAATGAAGGAAGAGGAGACAAGACAGCAGAGGAGAGGAAGACTCTCAGTGTCTCATGTAAGACAACCAGTGTTTGTTATTGGATCCTGTCAGAACATCATGTGCTGATTTTAATGAATAAAGTTAATCTCACATTTTCCTCAGATGCTCCCAAGAACACCTCAGTGTCCATCAGTCCATCAGGTTTGGTGTCAGCAGGTAGCTGGGTGAACCTGACCTGCTCCAGCAGAGCCAAGCCTCCCCCCAGCTTCAGCTGGTTCAAGAACAGCAAAGATGGAGACCTCCGTGTAGCTGATGGAGACTTTTACAGCTTCAATGTGACCAGTGTCACTAATGGAGTTTATTACTGTGTGGCCACAAATGATCTCGGTAATCAGACGTCATCTTGGATTCATTTGCAGAGTGAAGGTAAATATAGAACTGTATTAAATCTGCTTATTTCAATCTAATCTGCTCTCCTCATACTTTTTCTTCTTTTCTGATGCAATGTAAAAATGTTTTTCTATTTTTAAGTGCCCCTGTAAATCCCATTTTATTGCATTCAATGAAACTTAATCAACCAGTTTACATTTGAGGTTCACAGAAGGAATTTAAGTTCCTAATATTTTAGAACAGAACCATTTTCCATTAAGGAGAAGGTGACCATGCTGTCTTGTTCCAGATAATCCAGAGTTTGCGGTTGATGTCTACGCTACAGTGAAGATCCTGGGAATCATAACACTCTACAGTACATTCATCATCTTTGAGTGGTGAGACAAACTTTTCTGTGATATGATCATTTGCAGCTAAAGACTTTTTGGTCTGTCTGACGTGTTTAAAGTTGAACTGTTCTGAATGTTTATTCATTCCATCTCCTTTTCTTTCAGCTGGTTGAGATCACGGTGCTGCAACAAACCAGTGAAAGTAAGCTGCAGCTCCATTATTCTTTCAACAACACAATGTCTTGTGTTGCTGCCATTTCTCTTTGAGCTGCAGTGAGTTGACTGCAGAGCACTAACACCCCTCTCTCTGTGTTGTTATATTTCCACAGGACGCAGGAGAAGAAGACTACGTCAACAGAGTGATTGAGATTCAAGCAACATGAAGGAGAAGAAGAAGACATGATCACCATGAATGGAATAGTTCTCTCTTTCTTATTCCTCCCATTCTTAAATATTAAATGGCTTTACTTTTCTGAATATTGGTACGATGATCAAAGGATGGAGTGCAAAGAGGACAGAAGATGACATAAATATAATGTACTTTAGCTTCATCATTAATTTGTGTAAGTTTGTACTGATGTATGGCATTATTATAGTTATTTTCCTTTGCTTCAGTTTTCTTTGCCTGTACAAATATATCATTAAGACAACAGAACAGTTAAAAGTAGATATTTCAGGTGATGTGGAACCAAAAAGTTATTTTCTAATTTTTGTTTGTATGTACTGTACATGTGTAGATGACTGCTGAATTAAAAGCATCAAAAACATTTAAAGCGAAGGAAGCATTTTAATGAAGTTGTCTCATCAGCGCTGTAATGCAGAGCAGCAGTGATACAGACTGGGCACAAGTCAGCATGAACACTGTGGCCCCTACATGTGTGAGATAGGCTGTGGTTGATAACACTTTAGAATACATCGAGGCATCAGGCCTTGTGTTATTAGATGTTCTTTCAGTTCTACAAGGAAACTCAGACACCTCACAGTTCTTTTTAATTTCCACTTAAACAGTATATTTACAGTATTTGACGTTTTGATAGTGTAAATGAAAATATAACTAACTCAGCAAAAAAAGAAATGGCACTTTTTCAGGACACTGTATTTTAAAGATACTATTGTAAAAATCTAAATAACTTTAGAGATCTTCATTGTAAAGGGTTTAAACAATGTTTTCCATGTTTGTTCAATGAACCACAAACAATGACTGAATATGCACCTGTTGAACGGTCGAAAAGACAATAACAGTTCATGGGCGGAAGGCAATTATGGTCACAGTTAAAAGAAAATTTTTTCTTTTCTACTGACTCTGAAAAAAAACAAAAGAAAGACGACACAAAAGTACATGAGGAGGAGATGTACTGCTGTACTTAATAAACTGGCCAGTCTGGTGGAGTACATGAGGAGGAGATGTACTGCAGTACTTAATAAACTGGCCAGTCTGGTGCAGTACATGAGGAGATGTACTGCAGTACTTAATAAACTGGCCAGTCTGGTGGAGTACATGAGGAGGAGATGTACTGCAGTACTTAATAAACTGGCCAGTCTGGTGCAGTACATGAGGAGGAGATGTACTGCAGTACTTAATAAACTGGCCAGTCTGATGCAGTACATGAGGAGGAGATGTACTGGGACCCCTTTGTTCAGGGACACTTTATTCCATTTATGTTAGTCACATGTCTGTGAAAATTGTTGAATTTTTGTCTTAGATGTTAAATCTTTTAATGTTGTTGCAAATATTTGCATGTCTTAAGTTTTCCTTCCCTCTCCGGGAACCATCACCTTATCATGGTGGAGAGGTTTGTGTGTCCCTATGAACCTGAGGGCTGTGTTGTCTGGAGCTTTGTGCTCCTGGTAGGGTCTCCCATGGCAAAGAGGTCTCGGGGGAGGGGCCAGACAAAGAATGGTTCAAAAACCCTAATGGAAGAACACGGAAGGGATAGAGAGACCCCGCCCGGAGGAAGTCCGGGGCCCCCGTCTGGAGCCAGGCCCAGACGGTGGGCTCGACTGCGAGCGCCTGGTGGCCGGGTTTGCAACGGAGCCCGGTCGGGCACAGCCCGAATAAGCGACGTGGCACCTCTCCCTCCTGCCCATGGGCCCACCACCTGTGGGAGGAACCAAAGGGGTCGGGTGCGCTGCGACATGGGTGGCAGCGAAGGTCAGGTGCTTCGACGGATCAGACCCGGGCGGCAGAGGCTGGCTCTGGGGACGTGGAATGTCACCTCTCTGTGGGGGAAGGTGCCGGAACTTGTGCGGGAGGTGGAGCGCTACCAGTTAGATCTGGTGGGTCTTACCTCTACGCACAGTCTCGGTTCTGGAACCGTACTCCTGGATAGGGGTTGGACTCTATCCTACTCTGGAGTTGCGCATGGTGTACGGCGCAGGGCGGGTGTGGGGATACTCACAAGTCCCCGGCTGAGCGCCGCTGCGTTGGAGTTTACCCCGGTGGACGAGAGGGTCACCTCCCTACGCCTGCGGGTGATGGGGGGGAAAACTCTGACTGTTGTTTGTGCATATGCTCCAAACAAGAGTTCGGAGTATTCAACCTTCTTGGAGACCTTGAATGGAGTCCTGTATGGGGCTCCAGTAGGGGACTCCATAGTTCTGCTGGGGGACTTCAACGCACACGTGGGTGATGATGGAGATACTTGGAGAGGCGTGATTGGGAGGAACGGCCTCCCTGATCTAAACCAGAGTGGTTGTCTGTTGTTGGACTTCTGTGCTAGTCATGGATTGTCCATCACAAACACCATGTTCGAACATAGGGATGCTCATAAGTGTACGTGATACCAGAGCACCCTAGGCCAAAGGTCAATGATCGATTTTATAATCGTTTCATCTGATCTGAGGCCGTATGTTTTGACACTCGGGTGAAGAGAGGGGCAGAGCTGTCAACTGATCACCATCTGGTGGTGAGTTGGGTCAGGGGTGGGGAAGACTCTGGACAGACCTGGTAAACCCAAACGGGTAGTGCGGGTGAATTGGGAACGCCTGGAGGAGGCCCCTGTCCGACGGACTTTCAACTCACACCCGGAGCTTTTCGGCATCTCTGTGGAGGCTGGGGCATTGAACCTGAGTGGACAATGTTCAAAGTTTCCATTGCTGAAGCTGCGGCGGTGAGCTGTGGTCTTAGGGTCTTAGGTGCCTCAAGGGGCGGTAACCCACGAACACCCTGGTGGACACCGGTGGTCAGGGAAGCCGTCCGACTGAAGAAGGAGTCTTTCCGGGATATGTTATTCCGGAGGACTCCGGAGGCAGTTGCAAGGTACCGACAGGCCCGAAGGGCTGCAGCCTCTGCCGTGACAGAGGCAAAGCAGCTGTCCAGAAATGCTGAAAGCTCTGGGTGTGGAGGGGATGTCTTGGTTGACACGCCTCTTCAACATTGCGTGGAAGTCTGGGACGGTGCCTAAGGAGTGGCAGACCGGGGTGGTGGTTCCCCTATTCAAAAAGGGGGACCAGAGGGTGTGTGCCAATTACAGGGGGATCAAACTTCTCAGGGCCATCCAATCTCTGTATGACCAAAGTGCGAGCTGTGTCCGGGTTCTCAGCAGTAAGTCGGACTCGTTCCAGGTGAGGGTTGGCCTCCGCCAGGGCTGCGCTTTGTCACCAATCCTGTTTGTAATATTTATGGACAGGATATCGAGGCGTAGTCGGGGCGGGGAGGGGTTGCAGTTCGGTGGGCTCGGGATCTCATCGCTGCTTTTTGCAGATGATGTGGTCCTGATGGCGTCATCGGCCTGTGACCTCCAGCACTCACTGGATCGGTTCGCAGCCGAGTGTGAAGCGGCTGGGATGAGGATCAGCATCTCTAAATCTGAGGCCATGGATCTCAGCAGGAAACCGATGGAGTGCTTTCTTCGGGTAGGGAGTGAGTCCTTACCCCAAGTGAAGGAGTTTAAGTACCCTCGGGTCTTGTTCGCGAGTGAGGGGACCATGGAGCGTGAGATTGGTCGGAGAATTGGAGCAGCTGGTGCGGTATTACATTCAGTTTATCGCACCGTTGTGACGAAAAGAGAGCTGAGCCAGAAGGCAAAGCTTTCGATCTACCGGGCAATTTTCACCTATGACCTATGGTCATGAAGGCTGGGTCATGACCGAAAGAACAAGATCAAGGGTACAAGCGGCCGAAATGGGTTGCCTCAGGAAGGTGGCTGGCGTCTCCCTTAGAGATAGGGTGAGAAGCTCAGTCATCCGAGAGGAGCTTGGAGTAGAGCCGCTGCTCCTTCGCGTCGAAAGGAGCCAGTTGAGGTGGTTCGGGCATCTGGTAAGGATGCCTCCTGGGCGCCTCCCTAGGGAGGTGTTCCAGGCACGTCCAGCTGGGAAGAGGCCTCGGGGAAGACCCAGGACTAGGTGGAGACATTACATCTCCAACCTGGCCTGGTTTCTAGTTTCCTTAAAACATAAAAGAAGTTAAAAGTGACAGGGTGTTTCCTTTTTTCTTGAATATATATCTGTGTGGCTGATGGACCAGAGTGTGAGAAAAAGCTGAGAATTGAAATAAAAAAAGGGGAACTTTGTTGGCTGGGTTTTGTTAACAAGTTCATCGTCATAGCATCGTCATAGCGACATTAGCAACACACAGCTTTCTGCAAGACAATGTCTTTGTAATGACAGAATTATAGTACTAAAATAAAACACCCTCTGTATATAACATGCCTACATTGTATAAATAGTGTTTGTCTTAACTACATGTGTGCAATACATGACCCTTTTTATATTTTTTAATGTCACTATTGTGATTAATGTCACATGTATTAGAAGACATGCAAACATGTTTGCAGTGAGTCATGTGGATATTGAAGTTATTTGTATTCTGATTCCTTCAGGGTTACGGCTGCAGAATTTACATTAGAAGGTATACAGGCTTTCAGTGAGTCGTGTGAACTTTAGTTCTAAACCAGATCAGGACTTCAACAGCAAGAGAACAACCTTTGGAGTGTGGATTAAAAATGACTGTATTTGGCAACAATATAAAAAATGTTATATTCAACAGTAGTGGGACAGTTAGCACCTATCCAATGAATATTACTGGAGACCTGAGTCAGAAACAATGCACCACCTTGTTTTCTAGTTTAATCACAAGTTACACAGACACATACTACTTCAGAATTGAGAACAGGCCATTTCTGGCAACAAATAACAAATAACAATTCAAGGTAAATTACTTTTGTCTTATAAATCAGTCTATTATGTTATTGTTATTGTAGGCAAAACAGCAACTGATTTCACCATGAATTTGAATTCCAATTAAACATTGAGTCTATGATTACAGTTTGACATTAAAATGGTCACATTTTAGAATATTAAAAAAGCATCTCAAATGTTTACTTTATATATTTTTTGCAATTTCAAAACAAAATGTCAGCTATGGCATTTAGACAATGTTTAAATGTAAGTAGGTTAGTCATTTCTGATCTATTTCTTAGTGTACTCTTAATGTCTGTTTTAAACTCCAGATTCCCCCCCGAGGCCCAGAATTGAGATCCCAGGTGATCTGAAGGAGAAGGAGTCTGTCACTATAAGCTGCTCAGCTCCCACTCCCTGTCCACACTCCCCTCCTAAACTCACCTGGAATCTCCAACAAGACCCTCACACCAACATAGAGGAGAACACAGATCGGACCTTCACAACTAAAATCCAGAAGACCATCACTCTGTCAGACACACATGATGGACTCACCATCAGCTGTTCTGCCAGATATCCTGTGAATGAAGGAAGAGGAGTCAAGACAGCAGAGGAGAGGAAGACTCTCAGTGTCTCATGTAAGACAACCAGTGTTTGTTATTGGATCCTGTCAGAACATCATGTGCTGATTTTAATGAATAAAGTTAATCTCACATTTTCCTCAGATGCTCCCAAGAACACCTCAGTGTCCATCAGTCCATCAGGTTTGGTGTCAGCAGGTAGCTGGGTGAACCTGACCTGCTCCAGCAGAGCAAGGCCTCCCCCCAGCTTCAGCTGGTTCAAGAACAGCAAAGACGGAGACCTCCGTGTAGCTGAAGGAGACTTTTACAGCTTCAATGTGACCAGTGTCACTGATGGAGTTTATTACTGTGTGGCCACAAATGATCTCGGTAATCAGACGTCATCTTGGATTCATTTGAAGAGTGAAGGTAAATGTAGAACTGAACTGAATTTGCTTATTTTTTATAATTTGCTCTCTTCTCTTTTTTTTTTTGCTTACTTTGTTTGGATTTTTGTTAGTTCCTTTTCAAGCACCTTCTTACTCACATTTAAATAGTTCTACACAGTTGCATCTGTCATGTTACATGTCTGCATTCAACCTTTGTTTTCTTTGAGTCACTTGGGTTTGTTTTTTTATGACCAGAAAACTCTGACAGTTCAATAATATGGGCTTCAGCTGTTGGAGGGATCGTCATCATCATCATCTTCATCATCTTCCTTGCTCTCTCCATTTGGTAAGTATCACAAATACAAACAGCTGATGTTTTTACTGATCCAGTTTGTTGTTTAGACAACCTGATCTGTGTCTTTACTTTAATCTCCAATCTATCAAATATCTGTCTCCCATCAGTCCTTATACTGTCTGTTGGCACCACACTGTGTTTATCACAGTATAATTATTCTGACAGCTCTCTAATGTCTTCCAGGTGGTTCAAGACGAAACGTCAAACTCCTCAACAGACTCAGGTGGAAAAATATTAAACTTCAGTGTACAGTACTAAACTGTTTGTTGTGGAGATTTGACTTCCTTTACAGTAACTGTGTCCTCTAAGATATGTGAAAGCATCTGTCCTAACACTAAGTCAACACTCTTTAAGAGGTTAAATATTAAGAAACACAAGAACCTGTTACACTGTGGTTGGAAACTTTAAGCATCGTCCTCCAAAACTGTACAACACACACACAGCAGAAGTGAAGAAGAGGTTAAGTTAAGATAGGATCTGAAAATGGCTAATGTTAGAGCACATTTATTAATTATCAGGATGTTGTTTAATCTGTTAACAGGATGCTAGCTAGACGCAGTTTCAGAGTTTGGGCCCTTTGTATTCTTCACACATCTGATTTACTTCCTCTAAGCAGTGACACAGTGGGTCATTTAACACCTTCCTCAGTGCTGAGATGTGGTCAGAAACCACGTTTACATTTGTCCACAATGCCATTTAGTCAGTAGTTATTTAATGTGGAAGGAACCAGCTCACAACATTTCTTGTTTGCTACATTATTCACAGAGTCAAAGAGGTGAAGAGATGAGTCTTCAAATGCCAGCCAGCAAAACAGAAGAAGACATCCATTATGGAGAGATGGACTTCTCCAAGCGGAGACCTGAAGCGTCCTCGTCCTCGGAGCAGGACAGAGGACAGCAGCAGGACTCGCTGTATGCACAGGTCAAAGTGTCCCAGACAGCACACAGCCGAACACACACTGCTGACGGCCCAGAGGATCTCTACGCTCAAGTGAAGAAAAATGAGTGCTGTTTTTAATAGAAAAATTACACTTGTGTAGAATTCATTTTAAATGTGACTTAATGTTGTTTTCACTGCCTACAGCTCAATGTTAATGTCAATTATCAACATGTTGATATACATGTTCTGATCTCACAGCTGTTTGTGTGTGATTTATTATCTATAGGTCAGATGTGTGCAAATGAAAGTCCCAAAGCTTTAAATAGTGAACTTTAGTCTAAAATATGGACATGTAAAACATAGAAGTGAATATGACAGCAGAAGCAGTTCTTCACACACGTTAGCAACATTCTACAAAATGACCTTTTATTTCATTTTTGTGACCAAATGTTTTTATTTCCAGATTAAAAACAGTATACTGAGACATGAGAATGTGTCCCAGGACCAATGAATTTAAAAAAAAAAAACACACACACACACAGAAGAAAGACGGGAAGGAGGGAGACACAACAAAAACACAACAGCACGAGTGTTGTCCGCACCTCACAAACAACACACAAAGACAGACATACACAAACACACACACAGACAGGAACAATATAAGGGACCAAACACATGTGCAAGTAGAGGTAAAAAGGCTGCAGCACCAGTCTACAGCACGGCCTTTAAATAGTCAGCAATGCTGTAAGTGTTTTTTCTGGCGCTCCATTCACGCGAGCTGTAGACAGTTTCAAATATACAACATCCATAAAAGAAAAGGTCCACGTACGAACAGACACATCATGAGGCGGTTTCCAACGGGTTGCAATCATTGTCTTAGCAGCTGTGAGTCCAGCAAAAACAGCATGTTTTTTAGTTTTAGAGAGCTGAAGGGCTGACAGATCGCTCAGGATCAAAACATTGACAGTAACAGGTACAGTAACATTAATCAAGGTGAATATTTTGGATGCAATATTGTTCCAGAACTGACAAACAGGAGAGCATTCCAGAACATGTGAAGATAATTGCCCTGAGCCTTCAGTGGGCAGAAAGTGCATAAAGGGCAGTTAATTACTTTCATGTGATGCATTTTCACAGGGGTGAGATATGTCCTTTGTATGAAATTGTATTGAATCTGCTGATGGTCTGGATTGTGTGATCTTTACATTTTATATATGATTTTGTTTCAAGATATTTAATGATTTGTTTTGACATGCCATTGTTACATAACCTTGTTTTATTGTGTATCCTGTTTTTTTGAGTTTTGTATAAGTTTTTGTATTTTTAGAATTGTAGTAGTATTGGAGTATTTTCAGAAATTAAGATTGTTTCTGCATTTGAAGATAGTTTTTGTTACACATTAAAATCTTTTATCCAACTTCAATACTCTTAGTCATGTGTGTTGGTTCAATATGTCACATTTTAACATAAAGTGTGAATTATGATCACGTTTTCTAATGTGTAGATTACTGCATTAAAAACATTTGAAGTGACCAAAGTATTTGAATCACTGACGCTCTGTCATCAGCACCACATTGCAGAGGTCCCTGTCTCCAGCCACTTCTCACTCCCCCAGACCCCTGCAGGGCCATTCTCCGTCCATCCACCAGATGCCCTCAGACTGTCCCACCTGTCCCAGTCTCCTCACTCTCACTTCCTGCTGTTTCCCTCAGCAGCCCTGCAGTACATTTACTGGCCAATTCCTTACAATATTGTCAATGTTGCTTCAGAATTGTGTTTATTGTTCAGGCAATTCATTGAATATTTATTCTTTGATGTGAGGAGCATTTTATATAAAATTGAATTGAATATTGAAGTTGAATATTTTTCCAATGCTAATAAAATATAATTATAACATTATAAAATAAAAATGCTTCACCAGCTGTGTTTGTTACCACAAAAGACAATGTTTCCTGATCTGAATGCACTATTCTTGCATATGTGTGCAATAAAACACTGGCTATCTGAACTGATGGTCTCAAATTATACTCCTTTGTAATATCAGAACTAAACTACTCAAAATGAAACATGATCTCTGCATGCCTACATTTTATGACTACTGTTTGTCTTAAGTAGATGTGTGCAATACTTGAAGTTCCTTTTTTTATATATTTTTTACATTTTATTGTGATTAAAGTCACATGTACTATAAAAGAAAAGGCGTACAGGCTTGCAGTGTGTCATGTGAATATACTCTTTGAGAAAAATAAACAATGACAATGTGCTGCCTGATCTCTTCCACCAGATGGAACCTGCACGGAGTCAAACATTTAGCTCCGCCCACATTTAGCCCAACCCCAATCTGCGTACTGCAGTCAGGTGTAATTGGATCGGGTAGTGGATCTGTAGTTCAAATGAGGCATAATGGGACAATTCCACTTCCAACCTTTAGGGGGACTGAAGAGGAAAAGTGCTTTGGTGTTGCTAATGTAAAAACACTCTAAATCAAGCATCAACCCACATGACAAGGATTTGTCATAAGAAGTTATGACAGGATGCCTGGCATGAGGGGGCATCTGTGAGAAAGTGCCTTTCACCTAGTTCACTTTGGAGAAACAGCTCCGCAACAAGGTTCACAACTTTACATCTCGTGGTCAATCAAGAGATCTCAAGTGTACAAGTGTATTAGTTAAATCCTCCAACCATATCTTAGAGGTAGGCACAGTTGTGCTCTTCCACAAGATTAATCTCTTTGCAATAATGAGACAATATGAGAGAAAGCACTGCTGTGCCACACTCAGTTTCCTGAAGGTCTCTGATATTCCAAGAATGATAAACAGGGGCTCAGGTTTGATTGAAATATTTATAGATAGATAGAATAGAATGCCTTTATTGCCATTATACACAAGTACACAGTACCTGTGCAATGAAATTGGAACAATCCCTTTTCAGTGTTGACAAATATAAGAAAACAATATAAAATATCAAAAATATAAAGTCAAAAATATAAAGTGTAGGTAGTGCAGAGAAAGAAGAGGGGGAGGGGGGCTGTTGCACAGTTATGACCTCAGACATAATGCTACATATATTAAATCAGAACAGCTGGACCCTTGGGCATAAAGCAAAACTATGGAGAAGTGTTGCTACGGAAGAGTGGCATTTATCACACATAGGTGACACCTCTGGGTATATCGTATGTAGTTTCTCCTTTGAGTAATGAAGCCTATGTATGATTTTAAATTGGATAAGACAATGTCTTGTGTCATCTGAACAATTGTGTATTTTTTCAAGACTTTCCTTCCATAAATCATCTGGAATAGATTCACAAAGTTCCTCTTCCCACTTACGTGTTTCCGAACGTAGTCCCTAATTTGTAGGTAACGAAAGAAGTCATTATTCCCCAGCTCATACTTCCTCTGTAGTTGTGTGAATGAAGCAAAGACGCCTCTCACGTATACAAAGTCCCCAATACAATGGACACCTCTCTCCCTCCATGTAGAGAAGGCTCCATCCAGACTGGAAGGGGCAAATGTGGGGTTTCTAGCGATGGGTAATAGAAGAGAGAGCGGTTTGAGATGAAAGGAGGTCTTGATTTGTTTCCAGGTACAGATCACGCTATGTATGATGGGATTGTTATTATACAGGGATTTTTTAATCTCGACCGGAGCTATTAGGATCGCGACCATAGAATACGAGTGGCAGTCTTCCTGCTCCAGTATTAGCCAGTCAGACAATGGTATTGATGTGTCCAACCAAAAGGTGAACGTCTTAATTGCTGAGGCCCAGTAATATAGCAAAAAGTCTGGGAGTGCCAATCCCCCCCTTTGGCTTCGGTCTACAGAGATGCTTTTTGCCAATTCTGTGAGGCCTATGTCCCCACAGAAAGGGAACTATTAGAGAATGTAGGTGTTTAAAAAAGGATTGTTTTAGAAACATTGGGATTTTTTGAAAAAGATATAACAATTGCGGGAGGAAAATCATCTTTATAGCATTAATTCTCCCAATTAAAGAAATTGGGATTGTGTCCCAGAATGAAATTCTAGTCCGCAATCGCTCTATTAGAGGAGGGAAATTTGCTTGAAACAAAGAGGAGTACTGCTTTGTCACTTAAATCCCCAAATAGGTAAATTTTACTTGGGAGACCTTAAATGGAAAGTGATCTAGGTGTGCTAGGTCATTCATATAGCGGCATTAAAACGCTTTTAGTCCAATTGATCCAATAACCCGAAAAGGTCCCAAACAGGTTGATTTTGTTGAGAAGATTTGGGATAGTAATTTGAGGCTGTGTTACATATAGAAGGATGTCATCTGTGTATAATGATATCTTATTATTGGTGTCTTTGGTGGAATATCCATAGATCTGGGGTTCTATTCTTATACTTTGGGCTAGAGGTTCAATATATTAAAGGGGATAGTGGGCATCCCTGTCTTGTCAATCTGTTTAAGCTAAACGGGGAAGATATTGTCCGGTATGTTAGGATTTGAGCCATGGGATTCCTGTAAATGAGGTTAATTAGTGACAGGAATTTATTTCCGAAATTGAACCTATTAAGAACTTCAAATAAGTAACACCACTCAATCTCGTCAAATGCCTTCTCAGCGTCAAGTGCAAGTATGACAAAATCAGTAGGTGGACCTCTCTTTGTATATATTATATTTAAAAGATGTCTAAGATTGAAAGTAGCACTCCTATTTGATATAAAACCTGTCTGGTCCATATGAACTAGCTTTCCCAATAGAAGATTCAGTCTGTTAGCATAATCTTAGCAAACAACTTCCCATCGGCATTAAGGAAGGAGATAGGATGATAAGCGCCTACTTCCTGTGGGTCCTTCCCTTTTTTGTGAATTAATGTGATCACAGCCTCAGTTAAGGTGGGGGGTAGATTACCCTGCATCTGGGCATGTTCATACACTTTCAACAGGTGAGGGATAGATTTTACCAAAGCGTTTAGGTAGCTTACTGAATATGATTAGTTAAAGTGGCATAGTAATATAGTATCCATGGGCACACATACATATAGAATGTTTTGTATAATTCCGTGGAAGTCCATCAGGACTGGGTGTCTTATTACTCTTTAGGGAGGCAATGGCTCGCGAACCTCTGCAATTGTGAGGTCAGAATTCAAAGAATCACAATCTTCCTCACTCAGTTTGGGAAGCTCACATCTATTTAAAAATGCATTAATAGTTACAGAGTCTGAAGTGGTCTTTGAGGTATACAGATCAGTGTAAAATTCAAGATATCTGTCATTGATATCTTTAGGCTTTGTAAGTATTGCATTATTGCAGGCTTTTATCTTGGGTATTGTTCTGTCGTATTCCATTTTCCAGAGTTGTCTAGCTAGTAGCTTGTGTGGTTTGTCATTTTTGCCTAGTGTAGAGGAATGCTTTACTTAGTTTAGCAGAGATAATTTTATCAAATTGATACTTAAGTGTTGTTATTTTCCTGTGTAATATAATAGAAGTGTGCATTTCTATGTCAAGTAATTTAATTTGGTCTTCTAATTTCTTTAGTTTAGTCTTATTTACTTTTCGCTTAGAAGCCTTGAACGATATGATACAGCCTCTTATGTAAGCCTTGAATGCTTCCCAGAGGATGGAGGGAGAGGTATCAGAGTTGTCGTTTAGTTCGAAGTATAAAGAAATCTGGTCTTTTAAATAGTCGCAGAATTTATTTTCAGTGAGTAAGTGCGAGTTCAGTTTCCAATGGGTGTGTGGCTTATCTACATGATCTAAACACAATGAAAAGGTCTGAAATCACAATGCTGTGATATTTAGCATTGAATGTGGACGGTGCAAGTCTGGCGTCCACCAGGAAGTAGTTTATCCTACTGTAGGAGTTGTAAAAAAAAAATGAATAGACCCTACCTGAAGGGTCTTCCTATCCCTCCCCTCCTTTCTACCCCAGTCCGCCCCACAACCATTATCTAGGTCAGCCCAGTCCCCATAGTAACAAATGAAAACAAAACTGCTCTTGCCAGTTCAAAGTGAATGTGGTGCAAGTCTTCTTAAGGAAGTAAGTACAAATGAACCAGTAACTTAAATAACTTCCCCACACCTTCCTGTGGCCTGATGCTAACTTCTATCTGTGATCCCATAGCTTGGTAACTTACACAAAGCGTTTAGGTAGTTTAGTGAAGAGAAGAAAATATGATTAGTTAAAGTGGAATAGTAATATAGTATCCATGGGCACACACGCACACACACACACACACACACACACACACACACACACACACACACACACACACACAAAAACACACAAACACACACACAAACACACACAACCATACATATACCCATTATCTATAGCAAGAAGGAAAACTGTAATCAAATTTTCCCCAGAGTAAGTATGCACACCTTCTGTATAACAAAAAGAGAAAATAGTGTTAAAGTGTGGAAATGGCTCAATGTTTTTGAAAAATATCCATTTTAATTTTGCCTCCTTTCATTGTAGATGTTTATGAGGTCAGTTCCCAGGTTGGAGTTACAACTCAGTTAAGTTTGTGATCATGCATATTTAAACTATTAATAAAGTTGTCTCATCAGCGCTGTAATGCAGAGCAGCAGTGATACAGACTGGGCACAAGTCAGCATGAACACTGTGGCCCCTACATGTGTGAGATAGGCTGTGGTTGATAACACTTTAGAATACATCGAGGCATCAGGCCTTGTATTATTAGATGTTCTTTCAGTTCTACAAGGAAACTAAGACACCTCACAGTTCTTTTTAATTTCCACTTAAACAGTATATTTACAGTATTTGACGTTTTGATAGTGTAAATGAAAATACAACTAACTCAGCAAAAAAAGAAATGGCCCTTTTTCAGGACACTGTATTTTAAAGATACTTTTGTAAAAATCTAAATAACTTTAGAGATCTTCATTGTAAAGGGTTTGAACAATGTTTTCCATGTTTGTTCAATGAACCACAAAAAATGACTGAACCTGTTGAACGGTCGAAAAGACAATAACAGCTCATGGGCGGAAGGTAATTATGGTCACAGTTAAAAGAAAATTAGGAAAGTAAAGAGACCTTTCTACTGACTCTGAAAAACACCAAAAGAAAATCGCCCAGGGTCCCTGCTAATGCATGAACGTTCCTTAGACATGGTGCAAGGAGGCATGAGGACAGCAGATGTGGCCAGGGCAACACATTACAATGTCCCTACTGTGAGACGCCTAGGACAGCACTACAGGGAGACAGGAAGCACAGCTGATCATCCTCGCAGTGGTAGACCACATGTAACAACACCTGCATAGGATCGCTACATCCCAATATCACACCTGAGGGACAGGTACAGGATGGCAACAACAACCACAAGAACTGGCCAGTCTGGTGGAGTACATGAGGAGGAGATGTACTGCAGTACTTAATAAACTGGCCAGTCTGGTGGAGTACATGAGGAGGAGATGTACTGCAGTACTTAATAAACTGGCCAGTCTGGTGGAGTACATGAGGAGGAGATTTACTGCAGTACTTAATAAACTGGCCAGTCTAGTGCAGTACATGAGGAGGAGATGTACTGCAGTACTTAATAAACTGGCCAGTCTAGTGCAGTACATGAGGAGGAGATGTACTGGGACCCCTTTGTTCAGGGACCCTTTATTCCATTTACGTTAGTCACATGTCTGTGAAAATTGTTTAGTTTTTGTCTTAGATGTTAAATCTTTTAATGTTGATGCAAATATCTGCATGTGTTGCAAGTTTCCTTAAAACATAAAAGCCGTTGAAAGTGACAGGGTCTTTCCTTTTTTCTTGAATATATATCTGTGTGTGGCTGATGGACCAGAGCGTGAAAAAACGCTGAGAATTGAAATAAAAAAAGAGGAACTTTGTTGGCTGGGTTTTGTTAACAAGTTCATCGTCATAGGATCGTCATAGCAACTGTAGCAACACACAGCTTTCTGCAAGACAATGTCTTTGTAATGACAGAATTAAAGTACTAAAATAAAACACCCTCTGTATATAACATGCCTACAATGTATAAAGAGTGTTTGTCTTAACTACATGTGTGCAATACATGACCCTTTTTTATTTTTAATGTCACTATTGAGATTAATGTCACATGTATTAGAGGACATGCAAACATGCTTGCAGTGAGTCATGTGAATATTAAAGTTATTTGTATTCTGATTCCTTCAGGGTTACGGCTGCAGAATTTACATTAGAAGGTATACAGGCTTTCAGTGTGTTGTTTGAAAAATAATCTTTAAGAATAAATACGTTCTTTGCACCATGATGAGCTCAAGATGTCACAAAGCTGACTTCCTCCCTCCCAAGGTGTGAAGAGGAAGGGTGAAGACTTGTTGTATTTCTGCGGTGTTTCAGTCTCTTCATATCTAGCTTCCAACAGCAAGTCTGTCTGCTTTTATATCCCAACGGCTTAGCAGGAGGTCTGGTACTGGCTCTGCTGCAGTTCTGCTGGAACTCACACATTGTGACTAATTGTTTCTCTGTTTCAGCTACGGCTCGTTTGGTAAGGTCAAATGTTACTGCTTTTTATGTTTGAGCTTTTTAACCCAGAGAGTTTCTTATGTTGCTGCTTTTCATGAACTCCACTTTTATTTGTTGGGTTTTAGTTTTGGTTGAGTTCCTGGTGTGAATGTATGAATCTGAGATGACTTTAACAGAACATGAATTCTTTATTTAAAAGATGCTTTGATTAAAATATTGAAAAGTAACTTTTCAAATCCAGATGAGTCCAGTCTGTGAAAATGGTGCCAGCCAACATGTTGCTGAGTGTCTTCTTTGTTTCAGGTGAGCTGTTTGTTCAGTCTCTTTTATTTGGAGATGTTCCTTTTTCCAACTGTTCATGTCCTGACTGCAAAGTGAAATGTTTTATTCTGACATTGTTAAAAGGAAAAAGGAGATAACATGCTGCTGCTGAGTTGTAGTTTGTGTTTCATGGAGGTTTCGCTCCACAGTTTGTTCATCATGAGTCTGTTTCACAGGTGCTCTGGTTGTTTGTTATAGAGAGCCATCCCTATTCATTACTGCACCAAAGAACATGGAAGCACTGAGTGGATCTTGTCTGCTAATCCCATGTAACTTTAGTTCTAAACCAGATCAGGACTTCAACAGCAAGAGAACAACCTTCGGAGTGTGGATTAAAAATGACTGCAGATTTGGCAACAATATAAATAATGTTATTTTCAACAGTAGTGGGCCAGTTAGCACCTATCCAATGAGTATTACTGGAGACCTGAGTCAGAAACAATGCACCACCTTGTTTTCTAGTTTAATCACAAGTTACACAGACACATACTACTTCAGAATTGAGAACAGGCCATTTCTGGCAACAGCTTCCTGTGATCCTCTTCAAATAACAGTTCAAGGTAAATTACTTTTCTTTTATAAATCAGTCTATTATGTTATTGTTATTGTAGGCAAAACAGCAACTGAGTTCACCATGAATTTGAATTCCAATTAAACATTGAGTCTATTATTACAGTTTGACATTAAAATGGTCACATTTTAGAATATTAAAAAAGCATCTAAAATGTTCACTTTATATATTTTTTGCAGTTTCAAAACAAAATGTCAGCTATGGCATTTAGACAATGTTTACATGTAAGTAGGTTAGTCATTTCTGATCTATTTCTTAGTGTACTCTTAATGTCTGTTTTAAACTGCAGATTCCCCCCCAAGGCCCAGAATTGAGATCTCAGGTGATCTGAAGGAGAAGGAGTCTGTCACTATAAGCTGCTCAGCTCCCACTCCCTGTCCACACTCCCCTCCTAAACTCACCTGGAATCTCCAACAAGACCCTCACACCAACATAGAGGAGAACACAGATCGGACCATCACAACTAAAATCCAGCAGACCATCACTCTGTCAGATACACATGATGGACTCACCATCAGCTGTTCTGCCAGATATCCTGTGAATGAAGGAAGAGGAGACAAGACAGCAGAGGAGAGGAAGACTCTCAGTGTCTCATGTAAGACAACCAGTGTTTGTTATTGGATCCTGTCAGAACATCATGTGCTGATTTTAATGAATAAAATTAATCTCACATTTTCCTCAGATGCTCCCAAGAACACCTCAGTGTCCATCAGTCCATCAGGTTTGGTGTCAGCAGGTAGCTGGGTGAACCTGACCTGCTCCAGCAGAGCCAAGCCTCCCCCCAGCTTCAGCTGGTTCAAGAACAGCAAAGATGGAGCCCTCCGTGTAGCTGAAGGAGACTTTTACAGCTTCATTGTGACCAGTGTCACTGATGGAGTTTATTACTGTGTGGCCACAAATGATCTCGGTAATCAGACGTCATCTTGGATTCATTTGAAGAGTGAAGGTAAATATAGAACTGAACTGAATTTGCTTATTTTTACATCATCTCTTTAATGTTTTTTGCTTACTTTGTTTGGATTTTTGTTAGTTCCTTTTAAAGCACCTTTTTACTTACATTTAGATGGTTCTACACAGTTGCATCTGTTATGTTACATGTCTGCATTCAACCTTTGTTTTCTTTGAGTCACTTGGCTTTGTTTTTCTATGACCAGCAAACTCTGATAGCTCTCTAATATGGGCTTCAGCTGTTGGAGAGATCGTCATCATCATCGTCTTCATCATCTTCATCATCTTCCTTGCTGTCTGCGTTTGGTAAGTATCACAAATTAAAGCAGTTGATGTTTTTACTGATCCAGTTTGTTGTTTAGACAACCTGATCTGTGTCTTTACTTTAATCTCCAATCTATCAAATATCTGTCTCCCATCAGTCCTTATACTGTCTGTTGGCAGCACACTGTCTGTTTATCACAGTATAATTATTCTGACAGCTCTCTAATGTCTTCCAGGTGGTTCAAGACGAAACGTCAAACTCCTCAACAGACTCAGGTGGGAAAATACTAAACTTCAGTGTACAGTACTGAACTGTGTGTTGTGGACATTTGACTTCCTTTACAGTAACTGTGTCCTCTAAGATATGTGAAAGCATCGGTCCGAACACTAAGTCAACACCCTTAAAGAGGTTAAATATTAAGAAACACAAGAACCTGTTACACTGTGGTTGGAAACTTTAAGCATCGTCCTCCAAAACTATACAACACACACACAGCAGAAGTGAAGAAGAGGTTAAGTTAAGATAGGATCTGAAAATGGCTAATGTTAGAGCACATTTATTAATTATCAGGATGTTGTTTAATCTGTTAACAGGATGCTAGCTAGACGCAGTTTCAGAGTTTGGGCCCTTTGCATTCTTCACACATCTGATTTACTTCCTCTAAGCAGTGACACAGTGGGTCATTTAACACCTTCATCAGTGCTGAGATGTGGTCAGAAACCACGTTTACATTTGTCCATAATGCCATTTAGTCTGTAGTTATTTAATGTGGAAGGAACCAGCTCACAACATTTCCTGTTTGCTACATTATTCACAGAGTCAAAGAGGTGAAGAGATGAGTCTTCAAATGCCAGCCAGCAAAACAGAAGAAGACATCCATTATGGAGAGATTGACTTCTCCAAGCGGAGACCTGAACCGTCCTCGTCCTCGGAGCAGGACAGAGGACAGCAGCAGGACTCGCTGTATGCACAGGTCAAAGTGTCCCAGACAGCACACAGCCGAACACACACTGCTGACGGCCCAGAGGATCTCTACGCTCAAGTGGAGAAAAAATGAGTGCTGTTTTTAACGAGACTGTCACGTGCTATGTTTTGTGTTGTGTGTTTTCTTCTGTGTGCAGCTTTCTCCAGGTGCGGTTCCCCTTCTCACACAGGTTCGCCTGGATTCAGCAAGCAGGGGCGCCTGCAGCTGTGTCATGTATCATGAATAAAACTCCGCCCCAGGCGGCTGCCCGCTTCACCTGTTCCAAAAACCGTTACCGGCGTGTGGAGTCACTCCTGCAGCTGAGTCTTGCCAGCGGCCATCATGGAAGGTGTTAAGGAGTGGGGGGGGAGCCAGTGACAAGGAAAGTGGGGGCTTCAGGGAAAGCAAGGAACAGACAGAGAGACAGAACCCAGAACCAGAACCAGAACCAGATCTGGTGGCCAGTGGTGTTGTTGCAGTTCAATCGTCTTCCTTTTGAGGATCGTTTTGTGTTTTCGTTAGTGGGTTTAATAAATCATTTAGGTTACCTTTTAAGCTTTTCCGCCTTTCTGATGCCCCTCCCCCGGGTCAAGTGGAAGTCAGAAGATAAACTGGGATTAGTGTTGGTCAGGCAGGTTCTTCTGAGGAAGTTAGGTTTCCATGAGGCGAGGCTGGAGGCCTATTGATTGGGCTTAATATCAAACATTAAACTTAGCGTGTTCAGCGTGATTGTGCTTGTTAGATACGTTTGAGTTAGGTACGTTTGAGTTAGGTACGTTTGAGTTAGGTACGTTCGTGATAAATGTAAAGTACAAAGAAAGATCTGCATGACTATTACAATATTTGTGATATCTGTGTGTGTTTCCCTCCAAAAACTGAGCTAAAGACTTTTCTGTTTGAGTCCGTCCTTAGAGTCCCTAGCTCCTGAAGTGCCTGATCACTGTTTTAACCCTTGTGTCGTCTTCCTGTCAAAATTGAAAATCAACACTTTTGTTGATGCTTTTTATCAATATTTTTAACTTTTTCTTACGTTTTTGTCCCTTTTTTAAAACACTTATGACATTTTTTTTCAATGTTTGTCACTTTTTTGACATTTTCAACACTACATAACACTAACTTAATAACTTTAGTTTTACAATTATTTTTGGAAATTATGGTCAGTAAAAATCATTTATAGGAAATCATACCTAATGTTTGAGTAAGAAAAGCAAAAATTAGGAATTATTTAGACTAAATTTAAAGGAATGTATGTTGACGGATTATTAGTCTGGAATATGTCAACTTTTACTCAATACTATTTCGAAAACACTTTAAAAATTTAATATATATAAATATAAATTTAATAAGATGCCCCCAAATTAATGAAAGTAGAGATATGTACTTGCCAAAGAGCGTTGTGCGGAATCAATCATGTTATTTTGGGTAATTACAACTGGGTAGTTAAAAAAACATTGATATAGGAAAATGGGTCATTTTGACCTAAGGACAACATGAGGGTTAAACTGTTCATCTTTTAATGGTTTTGTGTCTCTTTCAGGAAAATCAGAGGATCGGCGTCCAGTAAAAATACTGTGAGACGCGACTTGTTCGCAGTCACTGATCCTGTCTGCCGTTCTTCCGCTATAGTTCTCAGCTCAAGTGTGAGTGCAGATGTAAGGAGCATGAAATGGGTTTTGTGCCGGCACCTCTTTATTAGATTTATGTACAGTCTAGCCTATAGTGAAAGAATGGGGAATGATATTGCAGGAAGGAAAGTGTATCCTGTTCCTGAAGTAGTGTGCACCTCCATTCCTGAGTCGGAAAGCGATGAGTTAACCATAAATCCTCCTCATGTGTTTGTAGCTAGTGTGACCTCTAGAGCGCAGCGTCTTAAGCATGCCCAAGAGGTTAACTTGTCTAACTCCTTGTTTGCATCTGTACTTTCTGGGGAAAGTGTGCCCTCTGGTGGTGGACCCATAAGCTGTACTTCAAGTCAGCCTGGTGAAAAGCTTTCAGATTCAGTTTTGGTGCCTGACTCTGCCTTCCAGAGTTTAATGGAAAACTGCCATTCTTTGTGGAGAATGGTGTGCTGATGCGTAGGTGGGTCTCACGGTCAGGGTGGGTGGCGACTGATTCAGAAGAGGTTTGGCTTTGGGGGGTAGTTATTCAGGTAGTGATCCCAGTTGACTGTCGGCAGCATGTCTGGGCGCTGGTTCATGAGCACTTATGGTCAGGCCACTTGGGCATCAGCAAAACCTATGATTGTGTTCTCAAACTTTTCTTTTGGCCAGGAATGAAGGCAGACGTAGTGGGTTTTTGTATTACTTGCAGTACTTGCCAAATCAGCCTGTGCCCCCTGCTCCGCTGCGGCCTGTCCCCACTGGTTGTGTAGTCTTGTGGTTCATTTTGTGTGGAATGGTGAGTGCGACCATGCTTTTATTTCTGCTAAGTCTCTCCTCGGTATTGTTCCTGTATTGGCTCTGCCTGACCTTGCTCAACCTTTTTAGCTTGAGGTGGATGCCAGTGCCATTGGAGCTGGTGCGGTGTTGTTGCAGGATGGTGGTCGGGATGTGTGTGATCACGTGTGTTTGTGTTTTACACAAAGATCAAACGTCATCAGCTAAACTACTCCACCATTGAGAAGGAGACCTTTGTCATGCTTCTTGCCCTGCAACACTTTGAAGTGTATGTTGGATGCAGTTCATTTCCAGTGACTGTCCACACTGACCACAACCCACTTGTCTTTTTTGCTCAGATGTACAACAGCAATCAGCTGGGCCCAGGGTTACAACATCTGCATTAAACACAAGAGGGGAGCCGACAACATTGTGGCTGACGCGCTGTCCCGTGGGTGAGACTACTTTGAGGAACTAAGTGAGATTCTGGTTGGACTGGTGGGTCAGTGGTGGAGACGTGGAACGGATGTGGTGCGCCTCGTTGGTGATGTGATTTGTTAGTGGGTTTAATAAATCAATCATTTTAACACCCTTAGACACGATAGGGATGTAGCATAGACAGAATACATTTGTGTAGAATTCATTTTAAATATGACTTAATTTTGTTTTCACTGCCTACAGTTCAATGGAGAACCATTTAAAACCTGCCCATCCTGCAGCTCTTCTTTATGAGTTATCAACATGTTCATATACGTGTGCTGAAATCACAGCTGTGTGTTTGTGATTTATTATTGAAAGGTCAGATGTGTGCAAACAAAAGTCCCAAAAAACATGGACATCTTTACATTTTAAATATGATTTTGTTTCAAGATATTTAATGATGTGTTTTGACATGGCATCGTTACATAACCTTATTTCATTGTGTATACTGTTTTTTTCTCTAAGTTATTTGTATTTTAATTACTTTAGAAATTAAGATTATTTCTGCATTTGAATATTTTTTATGCACAATAAGTTTTGCCCAATAAAATCTTTTTATCCGACTTAAAATATCTTAGTCATATTTGTCTGTCCAATATGTTACATTTCATGCCATACTGTAAATTTAATGCATCAGAAGTTTCTTTGTGGATGTAAATAACGAGAGTATTGTGGTTCATATGTTACTTCTACATTCTGTGGTTATTGACTTAATAGAACAAGTCCTTGAAGTCGACATTACATTTACTGCGAGTCAACCAAAAGGTACTCATCATGGCAGCTGAAGATGTCACTCTAAATGTGATGCACTATATAAGTTGTTGTTATGAGACAACTAAAATCATTTGGAGAGAAGAGGGCGTTTCCATGGTTCTCTCATCGGTGCAGCAGGCCAGGCCTGTAGCCTACATGGTAAATAATATTGTTTTGTAAAAGATTGGTAAGATGAACATTTCAATATAAATCCTTCTTAAAGGTGTCCTGCCACACAAAAACATTTTTACTTGCCTTTTTGGAATATGTTAGCTCAATATGTGTTTGTGTTATGTGGTGAATGTGAAAATGAACTGCTACCTCCTCTGTCCACTCTCGCCACATGCAATCTGTTGCTGATTTTTATTAACAACAGACTGTAGATGATCCGTGATCTGAACGGATTTAGTCTCTCTGACTTCTTAACATCACTATCAGCCACATAAGGTGTGTTCTGTACAGAATAAGTCTTTAAATCAGACAAATAGCAACTAAAATCCCTCAGATTCAAAAACAATAAAAAGTTTATATAAAACGTCATCATGTTGTAAACCAATCAGGTGTTAAATCAGCTGAGAAGCCGGCGTTTCCCAGCATGCTCTTGGTCCGCCTGGCTCTTCCAGTCGGTGAAAAGCAACTGCGCTGCCTGCGTCTCAGAACTGCGGCCGCCTTGCTCTCGTGAGATTATCGTTGCCCACGTATGCATGACGTCAGAGCAAGTCGGGATCAAGTCGGACACAAATCTAACCGGCATGCAACGGGCGCCGATCGTGATCGATTCTGCGCAGATCTGGCTCATCTCGAACGAGCCTTGTGTCTCAGTTCCTCCCGGTCTTGTGTGGTTATCTCTGTCTTGTGTTTCCCCAGAAAGTGTCTGTGTGAGGCGTTGGCCAGAGTGGCTAGAATGGTGGTAGGTAGGCAGACTCAAACATTGCACGTTTCCAGAGGTGATTAGTTTATTTCCATGGTCTGCAGAACACGGATAATTAACCAATCAATCTTAAAGACAATTGCACATTAAACTAATCGTAGCACTAACAGGCACATGTTCCTGGCAGCATAGCCTCACCTCCCTCCTTTCTCCTCAGGAGCACAAATCCCACCCTTTATATAGGGTTGTCAATTCCCACCCTACTGCTTCAGTCCATCCCATCCTAAAGCAGGTTGATCTACTCCATAACCTATCCATCTCTTAACCTAGGGAACTTGGTTACCAGTTCCCTCCTATCCTACCGACTACAAAACAGGTCAGGATTATTCATACCTTCTTAATACAATAACCAAAAACAACCAAAATAAACATTCCTATACAAAAGAAAACCCTCTACTTGGTTTGGCCCGGTGATGTCATCCATGACCACCCTATTCCTATAAAACAGGAAATACTTAGGCCAGCCTTTTCCCAAACAATTGTCCTGCATGGTGGAACTAAACAAAGGAACAAACAATTGTAAGTATTAACACAGGAGAACCATTAAACCATGTTTAAACTTGCAACCTAATAAAATGGAACTGAAACTAACATGACTGTGTTTACTTTACTAATGACCTGTATGGGACAAGTGGTGAGCAAACCCACTTCGTCACAGTCTGTTTGTTCTGCTTCCTGTTTTGTTTTGATAGTATGGTTTCCTGTCTGGTCTAGCTTTGCTTTGTGCCTGTCTGGTTGTCCTGCCCCGTCCTAATGTGATTCACCTGACGTCTCACCTGTTCCCCGTTACCTCTTGTATTTAACCCCTGTGTTCCCTTTGTCAGATCTTTGGGAGTTTCTCAATGCCGAGTAAGCAAAGAACGGACTTGTGTTCTTGGGGAGACCGTTTTGCTGGTTGTACCTGGAAGAATGAACTCGCAAATTCAGAAGAACACAAAACGCTGTTGACAGTTTTTGAGACAAAGCGTTCTTTCTGTTATTGCGCAACACCCCCAGCACAGAGAGCGCTGGCCCTGGTTTCCTCAGTTGTCCCCCGATAAAAACAATTCCAACAATACACAGAACAAAACGTCGAATGTAATGAATGAAATACAGAATAACAGCGGTAAAAATTGTTTTAAATATCATACAGTTGTGAACCTGGCTTATCTCTGCCATTGTCGCTGCTGCAGTCGTCTGTCTATACCTGGCGAGCTTGCTACGCCCGCCGGGGATTGTGGAGCTTTCCAACTACTACCTTTTAACAGTTCTTGGTGAAATGCTAACTTGCGTATTGGGTCAGAACTTTGGCGACCGAACATGACGTTTCACAAGAACACAAGAACACAAGTCCATAGAAGAACACAGATTGAGAAACGCCCCAAAAAATGTCTCGTCAACGTGGTCGTGTCTACATTCCTGTCTTGTTCCTGATATTCCCTGTGAGTTGTTCCAGATTCATTACTTGTGAGTTTTCCCCTGTGTAGTTTACCCTGTTTTAGTATTGCATTCCCCTGTGCCTGATTTTGGATTTTTGGATTTCGCCTTTTGTTCCCTGTGTTTTGTTGGACTGTTAAAATAAAGCTCTTTTTGAAGCTCCCTCCTGCCTGCCACTCCTCTGCTTTTGGGTCCTCCTTCCTTCCGCATCACAAACAGAACAGTTAAAAGTAGATATTTCAGGTGATGTGTAAGCAAAATGTGCATTTTTAATCACTTATTTTCTCATTTTTGTTATGTACATGTGTAGATGACTGTTGGATTAAAACCATCAAACATTTAAAATGTAGGAAGCATTTTAATGAAGTTGTCTCATCAGCGCTGTAATGCAGAGCAGCAGTGATACAGACTGGGCACAAGTCAGCATGAACACTGTGGCCCCTACATGTGTGAGATAGGCTGTGGTTGATAACACTTTAGAATACATCGAGGCATCAGGCCTTGTATTATTAGATGTTATTTCAGTTCTACAAGGGAACTCAGACACCTCACAGTTCTTTTTAATTTCCACTTAAACGGTATATTTATAGTATCTGTTTTGATAGTGTAAATGAAAATACAACTAACTCAACAAAAACAAATGTCTTTTATTCAAGACACTGTATTTTAAAGATACTTTTGTAAAAATCTAAACTTTTAGACATCATTGTAAAGGGTTTAAACAATGACTGAACATGCACTTACTGAACGCTTGAAAAGACAATAACAGCTCATGGGCGGAAGGTAATTATGGTCACAGTTAAAAGAAAATTAGGAAAGTAAAGAGACCTTTCTACTGACTCCGAAAAACACCAAAAGAAAGACGCCCAGGGTCCCTGCTAATGCGTGAACGTTCCTTAGACATGGTGCAAGGAGGCATGAGGACAGCAGATGTGGCCAGGGCAATACATTACAATGTCCCTACTGTGAGACGCCTAGGACAGCACTACAGGGAGACAGGAAGCACAGCTGATCATCCTCGCAGTGGTAGACCACATGTAACAACACCTGCATAGGATCGCTACATCCCAATATCACACCTGAGGGACAGGTACACATTAGAAGGTATACAGGCTTTCAGTGAGTCGTGTGTAAAATACTCTTTGAGAATAAATGTTCTTTGCACCATGATGAGCTCAAGATGTCACAAAAGCTGACTTCCTCACTCCCAAGGTGTGAAGAGGAAGGATGAAGTATTTCTGCGATGTTTCAGAGAGTTTCTTATGTTGCTGCTTTTCATGAACTCCACTTTTATTTGTTGGCTTTTAGTTTTGGTTGAGTTCCTGGTTTGAATGTGTGAATCTGAGATGACTTTAACAGAACATGAATTCTTTTGATTAAAATATTGAAAAGTAACTTTTTATCAAATCCAGAGGATGAATGTCATTGCAGTCCAGTCTGTGAGAATGGTGCCAGCCAACATGTTGCTGAGTGTCTTCTTTGTTTCAGGTGAGCTGTTTGTTCAGTCTCTTTTATTTGGAGATGTTCCTTTTTCCAACTGTTCATGTCCTGACTGCAAAGTGAAATGTTTTATTCTGACATTGTTAAAAGGAAAAAGGAGATAACATGCTGCTGCTGAGTTGTAGTTTGTGTTTCATGCAGGTTTTGCTCCAGTTTGTTCATCATGAGTCTGTTTCACAGGTGCTCTGGCTGCTTGTTATAGACAGCCATCCCTATTCATTACTGCACCAAAGAACATGGAAGCACTGAGTGGATCTTGTCTGCTAATCCCATGTAACTTTAGTGCTAAACCAGATCAGGACTTCAACAGCAAGAGAACAACCTTCGGAGTGTGGATTAAAAATAACTACAGATTTGGCAACAATATAAATAATGTTATATTCAACAGTAGTGGGACAGTTAGCACCTATCCAATGAGTATTACTGGAGACCTGAGTCAGAAACAATGCACCACCTTGTTTTCTAGTTTAATCACAAGTTACACAGACACATACTACTTCAGAATTGAGAACAGGCCATTTCTGACAAACGCTGAGTGTAATCCTCTTCAAATAACAGTTCAAGGTAAATTACTTTTGTTTTATAAATCAGTCTATTATGTTATTGTTTAGGCAAAACTGCAACTGATTTCACCATGAATTTGAATTCCATTTAAACATTGAGTCTATTATTACAGTTTGACATTAAAATGGTCACATTTTAGAATATTAAAAAAGCATCTCAAATGTTTACTTTATATACTTTTTGCAGTTTCAAAACAAAATGTCAGCTATGGCATTTAGACAATGTTTAAATGTAAGTAGGTTAGTCATTTCTGATCTATTTCTTAGTGTACTCTTAATGTCTGTTTTAAAACTCCAGATTCCCCCCCGAGGCCCAGAATAGAGATCTCAGGTAATCTGAAGGAGAAGGAGTCTGTCACTATAAGCTGCTCAGCTCCCACTCCCTGTCCACACTCCCCTCCTAAACTCACCTGGAATCTCCAACAAGACCCTCACACCAACATAGAGGAGAACACAGATCGGACCTTCACAACTAAAATCCAGAAGACCATCACTCTGTCAGACACACATGATGGACTCACCATCAGCTGTTCTGCCAGATATCCTGTGAATGAAGGAAGAGGAGTCAAGACAGCAGAGGAGAGGAAGACTCTCAGTGTCTCATGTAAGACAACCAGTGTTTGTTATTGGATCCTGTCAGAACATCATGTGCTGATTTTAATGAATAAAGTTAATCTCACATTTTCCTCAGATGCTCCCAAGAACACCTCAGTGTCCATCAGTCCATCAGGTTTGGTGTCAGCAGGTAGCTGGGTGAACCTGACCTGCTCCAGCAGAGCCAAGCCTCCCCCCAGCTTCAGCTGGTTCAAGAACACCAAAGATGGAGACCTCCGTGTAGCTGAAGGAGACTTTTACAGCTTCAATGTGACCAGTGTCACTGATGGAGTTTATTACTGTGTGGCCACAAATGATCTCGGTAATCAGACGTCATCTTGGATTCATTTGAAGAGTGAAGGTAAATGTAAAACTGAACTGAATTTGCTTATTTTTTTATAATTTGCTCTCTTCTCTTTTCTGTTTCTGCTTACTATGTTTGGATTTTTGTTAGTTCCTTTTAAAGCACCTTTTTACTTACATTTAGATGGTTCTCCACAGTTGCATCTGTTATGTTACATGTCTGCATTCAACCTTTGTTTTCTTTGAGTCACTTGGTTTTGTTTTTCTATGACCAGAAAACTCTGATAGCTCTCTAATATGGGCTTCAGCTGTTGGAGGTATCGTCATCATCATCATCTTCATCATCTTCCTTGCTGTCTGCGTTTGGTAAGTATCACAAATTAAAGCAGCTGATGTTTTTACTGATCCAGTTTGTTGTTTAGACAACCTGATCTGTGTCTTTACTTTAATCTCCAATCTATCAAATATCTGTCTCCCATCAGTCCTTATACTGTCTGTTGGCAGCACACTGTCTGTTTATCACAGTATAATTATTCTGACAGCTCTCTAATGTCTTCCAGGTGGTTCAAGGCGAAATGTCTAACTCCTCAACAGACTCAGGTGGAAAAATATTAAACTTCAGTGTACAGTACTGAACTGTGTGTTGTGGACATTTGACTTCCTTTACAGTAACTGTGTCCTCTAAGATATGTGAAAGCATCGGTCCGAACACTAAGTCAACACCCTTAAAGAGGTTAAATATTAAGAAACACAAGAACCTGTTACACTGTGGTTGGAAACTTTAAGCATCGTCCTCCAAAATTGTACAACCCACACACAGCAGAAGTGAAGAAGAGGTTAAGTTAAGATAGGATCTGAAAATGGCTAATGTTAGAGCACATTTATTAATTATCAGGATGTTGTTTAATCTGTTAACAGGATGGTAGCTAGACGCAGTTTCAGAGTTTGTGCCCTTTGTATTCTTCACACATCAGATTTACTTCCTCTAAGCAGTGACACAGTGGGCCATTTAACATCTTCCTCAGTGCTGAGATGCCATTTAGTCTGTAGTTATTTAATGTGGAAGGATCCAGCTCACAACATTTCTTGTTTGCTACATTATTCACAAAGTCAAAGAGGTGAAGAGATGAGTCTTCAAATGCCAGCCAGCAAAACAGAAGAAGACATCCATTATGGAGAGATGGACTTCTCCAAGCGGAGACCTGAACCGTCCTCGTCCTCGGAGCAGGACAGAGGACAGCAGCAGGACTCTCTGTATGCACAGGTCAAAGTGTCCCAGACAGCACACAGCCGAACACAGACTGCTGACGGCCCAGAGGATCTCTACGCTCAAGTGAAGAAAAAATGAGTGCTGTTTTTAATAGAAAAATTACACTTGTGTAGAATTCATTTTAAATGTGACTTAATGTTGTTTTCACTGCCTACAGCTCAATGTTAATGTCAATTATCAACATGTTGATATACATGTTCTGATCTCACAGCTGTTTGTGTGTGATTTATTATCTATAGGTCAGATGTGTGCAAATGAAAGTCCCAAAGCTTTAAATAGTGAACTTTAGTCTAAAATATGGACATGTAAAACATAGAAGTGAATATGACAGCAGAAGCAGTTCTTCACACACGTTAGCAACATTCTACAAAATTACCTTTTATTTCATTTTTGTGACCAAATGTTTTTATTTCCAGATTACAAACAGTATACTGAGACATGAGAATGTGTCCCAGGACCAATGAATTAAAAAAAAAAAAAACACACACACACACACACAGAAGAAAGACGGGAAGGAGGGAGACACAACAAAAACACAACAGCACGAGTGTCGTCCGCAGCTCACAAACAACACACACAAAGACAGACATACACAAACACACACACAGACAGGAACAAGATAAGGGACCAAACACATGTGCAAGTAGAGGTAAAAAGGCTGCAGCACCAGTCTACAGCACGGCCTTTAAATAGTCAGCAATGCTGTAAGTGTTTTTTCTGGCGCTCCATTCACGCGAGCTGTAGACAGTTTCAAATATACAACATCCATAAAAGAAAAGGTCCACGTACGAACAGACACATCATGAGGCGGTTTCCAACGGGTTGCAATCATTGTCTTAGCAGCCGTGAGTCCAGCAAAGACAGCATGTTTTTTAGTTTTAGAGAGCTGAAGGGCTGACAGATCGCTCAGGATCAAAACATTGACAGTAACAGGTACAGTAACATTAATCAAGGTGGATATTGTGGATGCAATATTGTTCCAGAACTGACAAACAGGAGAGCATTCCAGAACATGTGAAGATAATTGCCCTGAGCCTTCAGTGGGCAGAAAGTGCAGTTAATTACTTTCATGTGATGCATTTTCACAGGGGTGAGATATGTCCTTTGTATGAAATTGTATTGAATCTGCTGATGGTCTGGATTGCGTGACCTTTACATTTTATATATGATTTTGTTTCAAGATATTTAATGATTTGTTTTGACATGCCATTGTTACATAACCTTGTTTTATTGTGTATCCTGTTTTTTCCCTGAGTATTTTGTATAAGTTTTTGTATTTTTAGAATTGTAGTAGTATTGGAGTATTTTCAGAAATTAAGATTGTTTCTGCATTTGAAGATAGTTTTTTGTTACACATTAAAATATTTTTATCCAACTTCAATACTCTTAGTCATGTTTGTTGGTTCAATATGTCACATTTTAACATAAAGTGTGAATTATGATCACGTTTTCTAATGTGTAGATGATTGCATTAAAAACATTTGAAGTGACCAAAGTATTTGAATCACTGTTTATATCTGCATCTGGCACTATTAACCTTGACTGATATTTCAATCTGCACTGCTGACTGTTTATTCACAGTACCAATTGTTTACATATACATCTACAACATCGTACTTTAACTGTAATATGCAATTACTTTCCACTGCACTTTAATTTGGATAGTTTCTGACCAAACTTTACTTGTACTACCTTTAAATCCATTGTTATACTGCTCATTTTAGCCTAACTTATTATATATATCTATCTGTAAAAATTCTGTTTATAGTGATAGCCATCTGTATATATATTCATAGTACATATTCACCTGTAAACTCTGTAAACCATCAGTATATTATTATGATCAGACCTAAACTGCATTTTGTTGCCTTGTACCTGTACCTGTGTAATGACAATAAAGTTGAATCTAATCTAATCTAATATATATATATATATATATATATATATATATATATATATATATATATATATATATACTGTATTCATACTATTATATTGACAATGTGCTGCCTGATCTCTGCCACCAGATGGAACCTGCACGGAGTCAAACATTTAGCTCCGCCCACATTTAGCCCAACCCCAATCTGCGTACTGCAGTCAGGTGTAATTGTATCGGGTAGTGGATCTCTAGTTCAAATGAGACATAATGGGACAATTCCACTTCCAACCTGTAGGGGGACTGAAGAGGAAAAGTGCTTTGGTGTTGGTGTAAAAACACTCTAAATCAAGCATCAACCCTTATTGCTGACGCTTTGTCATAAGAAGTTATGACAGGATTTCTGGCATGAGGGGGCATCTGTGAGAAAGTGCCTTTCACCTAGTTCACTTTGGAGAAACAGCTCCGCAACAAGGTTCACAACTTTACATTAGTTAAATCCTCCAACCACATTTTAGAGGTAGGCACAGTTGTGCTCTTCCACAAGATTAATCTCTTTGCAATAATGAGACAATATGAGAGAAAGCACTGCTGTGCCACACTCAGTTTCCTGAAGGTCTCCGATATTCCAAGAATGATGAACAGGGGCTCAGGTTTGATTGAAATATTTATGACCTCAGACATAATGCTACATATATCAAATCAGAACAGCTGGACCCTTGGGCATAAAGCAAAACTATGGAGAAGTGTTGCTACGGAAGAGTGGCATTTATCACACATAGGTGAGACCTCTGGGTATATCGTATGTAGTGTCTCCTTCGAAGAATGAAGCCTATGTATGATTTTAAATTGGATAAGACAATGTCTTGCGTTATCTGAACAATTGTGTATTTTTTCAAGACTTTCCTTCCATAAGTCATCTGGAATAGATTCACCAAGTTCCTCTTCCCACTTATGCTTATAATTTTCAGTTGATGGGGAGCTTATTATTAAGAGATTGTCATAGACGTGGGTTATCAGTTTACTTTTGTTAGGAGACAATTTCAGGCAGTCCTCTATTCTAGATTGTGATTCCGTCTCGAAATCTCTTACGTGTTTCCAAACGTAGTCCCTAATTTGTAGGTAACAAAAGAAGTCATTATTCCAGAGTGCCAATCCCCCCTTTGGCTTCGGTCTACAGAGATGCTTTTTGCCAAATCTGTGAGGCCTATGTCCCCACAGAAAGGGAACTATTAGAGAATCTAGGTGTTTAAAAAAGGATTGTTTTAGAAACATTGGGATGTTTTGATAAAGATATAACAATTGCGGGAGGAAAATCATCTTTATAGCATTAATTCTCCCAATTAAAGAAATTGGGATTGTTTCCCAGAATTAAATTCTAGTCCGTAATCGCTCTATTAGAGGAGGGAAATTTGCTTGAAACAGAGAGGAGTACTGCTTTGTCACTTAAATCCCCAAATAGGTACATTTTTCTTGGGAGACCTTAAATAGAAAGTGATCTAGGTGTGCTAGGTCATTCATATAGCGGCATTAAAACACTTTTAGTCCAATTGATCCGATAACCCGAAAAGGTTCCAAACAGGTTGATTTTGTTGAAAAGATTTGGGATAGTAATTTGAGGCTGTGTTACATATAGAAGGATGTCATCTGCGTATAATGATATCTCATTATTGGTGTCTTTGGTGGAATATCCATAGATCTGGGGTTCTATTCTTATACTTTGGGCTAGAGGTTCAATAGATTAAAGGGGATAGTGGGCAACCCTGTCTTTTCACTCTGTTTAAGCTATACGGGGAGGATATTGTCCGGTTTGTTAGGATTTGAGCCATGGGATTCCTGTAAATGAGTTTAATTAGTGACAGGAATATAGTTCCGAAATTGAACCTATTATTGATTGAAAGTAGCACTCCTATTTGATATAAAACCTGTCTGGTCCATATGAACTAGCTTTCCCAATAGAAGATTCAGTCTGTTAGCCATAATCTTAGCAAACAACTTCCCATCGGCATTAAGGAAGGAGATAGGATGATAAGCGCCTACTTCCTGTGGGTCCTTCCCTTTTTTGTGAATTAATGTGATCACAGCCTCAGTTAAGGTGGGGGGTAGATTACCCTGCATCTGGGCATGTTCATACACTTTCAACAGGTGAGGGATAGATTTTTACCAAAGCGTTTAGGTAGCTTACTGAAGAGAAGAAAATATGATTAGTTAAAGTGGCATAGTAATATAGTATCCATGGGCACACACACACGCACACACACACACACACACACACCCATACATATAGAATGTTTTGTATAATTCCCCTGGAAGTCCATCAGGACTGGGTGTCTTATTACTCTTTAGGGAGGCAATGGCTCGCCAAACCTCTGCAATTGTGAGGTCAGAATTCAAAGAATCACAATCTTCCTCACTCAGTTTGGGAAGCTCACATCTATTTAAAAATGCATTAATAGCTACAGAGTCTGAAGTGGTCTTTGAGGTATACAGATCAGTATAAAATTCAAGATATCTGTCATTGATATCTTTAGGCTTTGTAAGTATTGCATTATTGCAGGCTTTTATCTTGGGTATTGTTCTGTCGTTTTCCATTTTCCAGAGTTGTCTAGCTAGTAGCTTGTGTGGTTTGTCATTTTTGCCTAGTGTAGAGGAATGCTTTACTTAGTTTAGCAGAGATAATTTTATTAAATTCATACTTAAGTGTTGTTATTTTCCTGTGTAATATAATAGAGGGGGAGTGTGCATTTCTATGTCAAGTAATTTAATTTGGTCTTCTAATTTCTTTAGTTTAGTCTTATTTACTTTTCGCTTAGAAGCCTCGAACGATATGATACAGCCTCTTATGTAAGCCTTGAATGCTTCCCAGAGGATGGAGGGAGAGGTATCAGAGTTGTCGTTTATTTCAAAGTATAAAGAAATCTGGTCTTTTAAATAGCCGCAGAATTTATTTTCAGTGAGTAAGTGCGAGTTTAGTTTCCAATGGGTGTGTGGCTTATCTACATGATCTAAACACAATGAAAAGGTCTGAAATCACAATGCTGTGATATTTAGCATTGAATGTGGACGGTGCAAGTCTGGCGTCCACCAGGAAGTAGTTTATCCTACTGTAGGAGTTGTAAAAAAAAAATGAATAGACCCTACCTGCAGGGTCTTCCTATCCCTCCCCTCCTTTCTACCCCAGTCCGCCCCACAACCATTATCTAGGTCAGCCCAGTCCCCATAGTAACAAATGAAAACTGCTCTTGCCAGTTCAAAGTGAATGTGGCGCAAGCCTTCTTAAGGAAGTAAGTACAAATGAACCAGTAACTTAAATAACTTCCCCACACCTTCTTGTGGCCTGATGCTAACTTCTATCTGTGATCCCATAGCTTTGTAACTTACACAAAGCGTTTAGGTAGTTTAGTGAAGCGAAGAAAATATGATTAGTTAAAGTGGCATAGTAATATAGTATCCATGGGCACACACACATGCACACACACACACACACACACACACACACACACACACACACACACACACACACACACACACACACACACACACACACACACACACACACACACACACACACACACACACACACCCATACATATACCCATTATCTATAGCAAGAAGGAAAACTGTAATCAAATTTTCCCCAGAGTAAGTATGCACACCTTCTGTATAACAAAAAGAGAAAATAGTGTTAAAGTGTGGAAATGGCTCAATGTTTTTGAAAAATATCCATTTTAATGTTGCCTCCTTTCATTGTAGATGTTTATGATGTCAGTTCCCAGGTTGGAGTTACAACTCAGTTAAGTTTGTGATCATGCATATTTAAACTATTAATGAAGTTGTCTCATCAGCGCTGTAATGCAGAGCAGCTGTGATACAGACTGGGCACAAGTCAGCATGAACACTGTGGCCCCTACATGTGTGAGATAGGCTGTGGTTGATAACACTTTAGAATACATCGAGGCATCAGGACTTGTATTATTAGATGTTCTTTCAGTTCTACAAGGAAACTCAGACACCTCACAGTTCTTTTTAATTTCCACTTACCAACAGCATATGTACAGTATTTGATGTTTTGATAGTGTAAATGAAAATACAACTAACTCAGCAAATAAAGAAATGGCCCTTTTTCAGGACACTGTATTTTAAAGATACTTTTGTAAAAATCTAAATAACTTTAGAGATCTTCATTGTAAAGGGTTTAAACAATATTTTCCATTTTTGTTCAATGAACCACAAACAATGACTGAACCTGTTGAACGGTCGAAAAGACAATAACAGCTCATGGGCGGAAGGCAATTATGGTCACAGTTAAAAGAAAATTAGAAAAGTAAAGAGACCTTTCTACTGACTCTGAAAAACACCAAAAGAAAGACGCCCAGGGTCCCTGCTAATGCGTGAACGTTCCTTAGACATGGTGCAAGGAGGCATGAGGACAGCAGATGTGGCCAGGGCAACACATTACAATGTCCCTACTGTGAGACGCCTAGGACAGCACTACAGGGAGACAGGAAGCACAGCTGATCATCCTCGCAGTGGTAGACCACATGTAACAACACCTGCATAGGATCGCTACATCCCAATATCACACCTGAGGGACAGGTACAGGATGGCAACAACAACCGCAAGAACTGGCCAGTCTGGTGGAGTACATGAGGAGGAGATGTACTGCAGTACTTAATAAACTGGCCAGTCTGGTGGAGTACATGAGGAGGAGATGTACTGCAGTACTTAATAAACTGGCCAGTCTGGTGGAGTACATGAGGAGGAGATGTACTGCAGTACTTAATAAACTGGCCAGTCTGGTGGAGTACATGAGGAGGAGATGTACTGCAGTACTTAATGAACTGGCCAGTCTGGTGGAGTACATGAGGAGGAGATGTACTGCAGTACTTAATAAACTGGCCAGTCTGGTGGAGTACATGAGGAGGAGATGTACTGCAGTACTTAATAAACTGGCCAGTCTGGTGCAGTACATGAGGAGGAGATGTACTGCAGTACTTAATAAACTGGCCAGTCTGGTGGAGTACATGAGGAGGAGATGTACTGCAGTACTTAATAAACTGGCCAGTCTGGTGGAGTACATGAGGAGGAGATGTACTGCAGTACTTAATAAACTGGCCAGTCTAGTGCAGTACATGAGGAGGAGATGTACTGGGACCCCTTTGTTCAGGGATATTTTATTCCATTTATGTTTGTCATATGTCTGTGAAAATTGTTCAGTTCATGTCTTAGATGTTAAATATTTTAATGTTGATGCAAATATTTCCATATGTAAAGTTTGCTTTAAACATAAAAGCAGTTGAAAGTGACAGGGTGTTTCTTTTGTTGGAGAGTATAAATCTGTGTGTGGCTGATGGACCAGTGCATGAGAAAACGCTGAGAACTTGAAATAAAAAAAGGGAACTTTGTTGGCTGAGTTTTCTTAACAAGTTTTGCGTCATAGGATCGTCATAGCGACTGTAGCAACACACAAATTTCTGCAAGAAAATATCTTTGTAATAACAGAACTTAACTATTGTGATGTCACGAGAGGCTGCGTTCTGGAGGGCCGCTACGTACCCCTGAGATGGCTGCAGTCACGGATAGCTTTGGCACCATCTGCTGGTGGAGTTGGAAACTCCACCCCTCAGACACACGGCATCCCAACACACCTGAGACCGATCAGGGCCTGATGAACTGAAGGGCTTTTTAAGGCCCAGACACACTTGTTGAGAAGAGAGTTGTTGGGGAGAGTAGCTCAACTTGTGCTCTCAGAGGATCGGAACGGCACTTTCCATGAGAAGGATTGAAAGACTGGAATACTTACCTGAAGACTGGAATACTTACCTGAAGACTGGAATACTTACCGACAGATTGGCCACGGGCTGCAACGCTGTCTAAAAAGTAAGGCTGAAAGACTTGTTTCGGAGGAAGAGATTTACCTGAGGGAATCGGGGTTTTTGAGTTGAAGTTTGAAGAGTCATTGTTTAAGTTTGGACTATTACAAGATCAGCCTTATCCTGAGTTATCGTTTTGTATTTGGCATACCATTTTTGTTGATTCCCAAGAACTTTATTAAAAACTCTTTTGTTACATTCTACATTTGTGTCCTTGCACTGCTGAACTGCCCCGCCGAGAGCCGTGTAGCCTCTCATGATATCACACTATTCAAAATGAAACACCCTCTCTATGTTACATGCCTACATTTTATAATTACTGTTTGTCTTAACTACATGACCCTTTTTTTAAATATGTTTTAATGTCACTATTGAGAATAATGTCACATGCAAACAAGCTTGGAGTGAGTCACGTGAATATTAAAGTTTGTATTTGTATTCTGATTCCTTCAAGGTTGCAGCCGCAACACAGTGTAGCAACAACTGCTCTCACATTAGAAGGTATCCAGGCTTTCAGTGTGTCGTATGAAAAAAAATCTTTGAGAATAAATATGTTTGTTGCACTAAAATAAGCTCATGATGTCACAAAAGCTGACTTCCTCACTCCCAAGGTGTGAAGAGGAAGGATGAAGACTTGTTGTATTTCTGCGGTGTTTCAGTCTCTTCATATCTAGCTTCCAACAGCAAGTCTGTCTGCTTTTATATCCCAACGGCTTAGCAGGGAGGTCTGGTACTGGCTCTGCTGCAGTTCTGCTGGAACTCACACATTGTGACTAATTGTTTCTCTGTTTCAGCTACGGCTCGTTTGGTAAGGTCAAATGTTACTGCTTTTTATGTTTGAGCTTTCTAACCCAGAGAGTTCCTTATGTTGCTGCTTTTCATGACCTACACTTTTATTTGTTGGGTTTTAGTTTTGGTTGAGTTCCTGGTGTGAATGTGTGAATCTGAGATGGCTTTAACAGAACATGAATTCTTTGATTAAAAGATGCTTTGATTAAAATATTGAAAAGTAACTTTTCAAATCCAGTTGAGTCCAGTCTGTGAAAATGGTGCCAGCCAACATGTTGCTGAGTGTCTTCTTTGTTTCAGGTGAGCTGTTTGTTCAGTCTCTTTTATTTGGAGATGTTCCTTTTTCCAACTGTTCACGTCCTGACTGCAAAGTGAAATGTTTTATTCTGACATTGTTAAAAGGAAAAAGGAGATAACATGCTGCTGCTGAGTTGTAGTTTGTGTTTCATGCAGGTTTTGCTCCACAGTTTGTTCATCATGAGTCTGTTTCACAGGTGCTCTGGCTGTTTGTTATAGAGAGCCATCCCTATTCATTACTGCACCAAAGAACATGGAAGCACTGAGTGGATCTTGTCTGCTAATCCCATGTAACTTTAGTGCTAAACCAGATCAGGACTTCAACAGCACAAGAACAACCTTCGGAGTGTGGATTAAAAATGACTGTAGATTTGGCAACAATATAAATAATGTTATTTTCAACAGTAGTGGGCCAGTTAGCACCTATCCAATGAATATTACTGGAGACCTGAGTCAGAAACAATGCACCACCTTGTTTTCTAGTTTAATCACAAATTACACAGACACATACTACTTCAGAATTGAGAACAGGCCATTTCTGGCAACAGCTGAGTGTGATCCTCTTCAAATAACAGTTCAAGGTAAATTACTTTTGTTTTATAAATCAGTCTATTATGTTATTGTTTAGGCAAAACTGCAACTGATTTCACCATGAATTTGAATTCCTATTAAACATTGAGTCTATTATTACAGTTTGACATTAATATGGTCACATTTTATAATATTAAAAAAGCATCTCAAATGTTTACTTTATATATTTTTTGCAGTTTCAAATCAAAATGTCAGCTATGGCATTTAGACAATGTTTAAATGTAAGTAGGTTAGTCATTTATGATCTATTTCTTAGTGTACTCTTAATGTCTGTTTTAAAACTCCAGATTCCCCCCCGAGGCCCAGAATTGAGATCCCAGGTGATCTGAAGGAGAAGGAGTCTGTCACTATAAGCTGCTCAGCTCCCACTCCCTGTCCACACTCCCCTCCTAAACTCACCTGGAATCTCCAACAAGACCCTCACACCAACATAGAGGAGAACACAGATCGGACCTTCACAACTAAAATCCAGAAGACCATCACTCTGTCAGACACACATGATGGACTCACCATCAGCTGTTCTGCCAGATATCCTGTGAATGAAGGAAGAGAAGTCAAGACAGCAGAGGAGAGGAAGACTCTCAGTGTCTCATGTAAGACAACCAGTGTTTGTTATTGGATCCTGTCAGAACATCATGTGCTGATTTTAATGAATAAAGTTAATCTCACATTTTCCTCAGATGCTCCCAAGAACACCTCAGTGTCCATCAGGTTTGGTGTCAGCAGGTAGCTGGGTGAACCTGACCTGCTCCAGCAGAGCCAAGCCTCCCCCCAGCTTCAGCTGGTTCAAGAACAGCAAAGATGGAGACCTCCGTGTAGCTGATGGAGACTTTTACAGCTTCAATGTGACCAGTGTCACTGATGGAGTTTATTACTGTGTGGCCACAAATGATCTCGGTAATCAGACGTCATCTTGGATTCATTTGAAGAGTGAAGGTAAATATAGAACTGTATTAAATCTGCTTATTTCAATCTAATCTTCTCTCCTCATACTTTTTCTTCTTTTCTGATGCAGTGTAAAAATGTTTTTCTATTTTTAAGTGCCCTGTAAATCCCATTTTATTGCATTCAAAGAAACTTAATCAACCAGTTTACATTTGAGGTTCACAAAAGGAATTTAAGTTCCTAATATTTTAGAACAGAACCATTTTCCATTAAGGAGAAGGTGACCATGCTGTCTTGTTCCAGATAATCCAGAGTTTGGGGTTGATGTCCACGCTACAGTGAAGATCCTGGGAATCATTACACTCTACAGTACTCTCATCATCTTTGAGTGGTGAGACAAACTTTTCTTTGATATGATCATTTGCAGCTAAAGACTTTTTGGTCTGTCTGACATGTTTAAAGTTGAACTGTTCTGAATGTTTATTCATTCCATCTCCTTTTCTTTCAGCTGGTTGAGATCACGGTGCTGCAACAAACCAGTGAAGGTAAGCTGCAGCTCCATTATTCTTTCAACAACACAATGTCTTGTGTTGCTGCCATTTCTCTTTCAGCTGCAGTGAGTTGACTGCAGAGCACTAACACCCCTCTCTCTGTGTTGTTATATTTCCACAGGACGCAGGAGAAGAAGACTACGTCAACAGAGTGATTGAGATTCAAGCAACATGAAGGAGAAGAAGAAGACATGATCACCATGAATGGAATAGTTCTCTCTTTCTTATTCCTCACATTCTTAAATATTAAATAGCTTTACTTTGCTGAATATTGGTACGATGATCAAAGGAGGGAGTGCAAAGAGGACAGAAGATGACATAAATATAACGTACTGTAGCTTCCTTATTAATTTGTGTAAGATTGTTCTGATGTATGGCATTATTATAGTTATTTTTCTTTGCTTCAGTTTTCTTTGCCTGTACAAATATATCATTAAGACAACCGAACAGTTAAAAGTAGATATTTCAGGTGATGTGGAAGCAAAAAGTTATTTTCTAATTTTTGTTTGTATGTACTGTACATGTGTAGATGACTGCTGAATTAAAAGCATCAAAAACATTTAAAGTGAAGGAACCATTTTAATGAAGTTGTCTCATCAGCGCTGTAATGCAGAGCAGCAGTGATACAGACTGGGCACAAGTCAGCATGAACACTGTGGCCCCTACATGTGTGAGATAGGCTGTGGTTGATAACACTTTAGAATACATCGAGGCATCAGGCGTTGTATTATTAGATCTTCTTTCAGTTCTACAAGGAAACTCAGACACCTCACAGTTCTTTTTAATTTCCACTTAAACAGTATATTTACAGTATTTGACGTTTTGATAGTGTAAATGAAAATACAACTAACTAAGCAAAAAAAGAAATGGCCCTTTTTCAGGACTCTGTATTTTAAAGATAAGTTTGTAAAAATCTAAATAACTTTAGAGATCTTCATTGTAAAGGGTTTAAACAATGTTTTCCATGTTTGTTCAATGAACCACAAACAATGACTGAACCTGTTGAACGGTCGAAAAGACAATAACAGCTCATGGGCGGAAGGCAATTATGGTCACAGTTAAAAGAAAATTAGGAAAGTAAAGAGACCTTTCTACTGACTCTGAAAAACACCAAAAGAAAGTCGCCCAGGGTCCCTGCTAATGCGTGAATGTTCCTTAGACATGGTGCAAGGAGGCATGAGGACAGCAGATGTGGCCAGGGCAATACATTACAATGTCTCTACTGTGAGACACCTAGGACAGCACTACAGGGAGACAGGAAGCACAGCTGATCATCCTCGCAGTGGTAGACCACATGTAACAACACCTGCATAGGATCGCTACATCCCAATATCACACCTGAGGGACAGGTACAGGATGGCAACAACAACCGCAAGAACTGGCCAGTCTGGTGGAGTACATGAGGAGGAGATGTACTGCAGTACTTAATAAACTGGCCAGTCTGGTGGAGTACATGAGGAGGAGATGTACTGCAGTACTTAATAAACTGGCCAGTCTGGTGGAGTACATGAGGAGGAGATGTACTGCAGTACTTAATAAACTGGCCAGTCTGGTGGAGTACATGAGAAGGAGATGTACTGCAGTATTTAATGCAACTGGTGGCTACTCCAGATACTGAGGGCTACCTTTGATTTTGACCCCCCCCCCCTTTGTTCATGGAAATTTTATTCCATTTATGTTCGTCATATGTCTGTGAAAATTGTTCAGTTCATGTCTTAGATGTTAAATATTTTAATGTTGATGCAAATATTTTCATATGTATAGTTTGCTTTAAACATAAAAGCAGTTGAAAGGACTTCCGGTTGCGCAATGTGGTGTTGAGACGTGCGTTGCCTATGCTCCGATAACTTTCTGATTATTTATACTAGAATACACTATCTCTACCCACTCTTTAGTTTTTGAGAGTGGCGTAAGATATAGCTACTTGAACGCGACAAGAGGATGAGCAAGGCGGGGAGAAACAGTGGTAAGGCGTCGACTCAAACTCCGAATCAGGGTGCTAAAGGTTGTGCTAGCAACATGGCGGATAATCCTGCATCTCCACTAACCACCGACACGCTGATTCGGGAGCTTGAAAAATTTAGCAAAACCATGACTGGTGAACTCACATCTTTACTGAACGACTCCCTGGAACCTATTCGCTCGTCAGTCCAATCGATTGAGACAACCCTGGCGTCTCAAGCATCCACAATCAGAGAAATGGAAACTAGCCTGTCTGACCACAGCGGTCGGATAACCCAGGTGGAACACGACGGGTGAACTACAATCCAACTTAAAGTCAGTCGTTCAGGAAAATGCTGCGCTCAAGGCTAAAGTGGAAGATTTGGAATCAAGATCGGCGTCAAAACCTCTGAGTGCTGGGACTACCAGAAAACATCGAAGGGAAGGATCCTAGGGATTTTGTGGCGAAAATGTTTTCTTCTCTGTCCCGCCGGAGCTGGATCGCGCTCATAGAAGCCTTCAGCCCAAGCCTCGGCCAGGAGACCCGCCGCAACCTTTTAAAGTAAGATTCCACAGATACATTGAAAAAGAGATTGTGCTTAACTGGGCAAAGACCATAAAGACATTTCCTATAACAGTATCAGAATCCGTATTTTCAAGGACTTCAGTGTGGCTGTGGCAAAGAAACGCTCAGCATTCAACGAGATCAAATGCTTCTCTACAAACGAGGAGTGAAGTTCGGCATGCTGTATCCAGCCCGTCTCCGTGTCACCTATGGCAACAGAGAACACATCTTCAACTCCGCCGAAGACGCCGAAGCATTCTTCCACGAGCGCATCCTTTCCTCGGAGAAGTGTACTGCAGAAGTACACTGAATCAACCAAACAGTAACACTAACTTCAGGTGACAGACCCAGCTGTGCTTGCCAGCAATCTAAACTGATTTGTTTTGTCTTTGCTCTTGCATGCACTCGTTTTGATGAAAACATTAATAGTACCGACCTTGACTAAATCTTGTTAATTTCTTTATTATTATTATTTTTTTTTTTTCTCTTACTTTCACTAACAAGTTTTTTCAAGTGACTGCTGCCTAGCCTGTATTATGGACTTTCTGTTTCCGTTATAAAATTGGGTGACGGCTGTCATGTTGCGCCACCTTGTGGTTAGTGCTGTGCTAAAATGCTTAGACTGCTTTTGCTTATCTTACTCACTTTATCGAGTAATTTTCACTACTTATGGTGTAATATAACCACGATATTAGGAGCAGATAACACCACATGAAAAATCGGTTGTATGTATGTTGACTGTGGCTGCTCGCCGCTTCCTATGGACGAGAACCAGATGTTTGTACTATGTTTCCAGTTGGTTTGTTGGGGCTTTGTGTATGGCTTGGGGTGGGCAAGGGGGGCGATATCCCACGTTAGTTCCTCATACTCTGTTTGCTCTTTATTTAATTTTTTTTATTTTTTATTTTTATTTTTTTTATTATTATTTATTCTTTTTTTTTTTCCCATTATACCATGGTCCATTGCTCATGGAAGAATACTTTGCGGTTTCCAATCAGAGGGTCACAACTTACTCTGCTACAGTTACCTAAGACAGTATAAATGACAAATGCCAATATGACACCAGGCAGTTTAAACGGGCATAATATTAAAGTAATTACCTGGAATGTACGTGGCTTAAGAGGGCAAATTAAACGTTCTCAAGTTTTCTCACACTTAAAGAACCTTTCCGCTGATATTGTCTTTCTACAGGAGACACACCTTCGTATAGATGACCATCTGAGACTGCGTAAACCTTGGGTCGGACAAGTCTTTCACTCCAATTTTAATAGTAAATCTAGAGGCACAGCAATTTTAATTCATAAACGAGTCAAGTTCACCCCAGATAACATACACTGTGATTCAGGTGGTCGTTATGTTGTAATTTCAGGTATGCTTTTTCAAACACCTGTTGTTTTAGCAAACGTGTACGCCCCCAACTACGACAGCCCAAATTTCATGTTCACAATTTTTTCATATATACCAAATTTAGATACCCACAAGTTAATATTAGGAGGGGACTTCAATTGTGTTACTAACCTTGCCATTGATCGCTCTAAATCCAAAACAGCCACGCCCACTGCAATGTCTAAGACTTTATCAGCCTTTCTGGATCAAATTGGCTGCGTCGACCCCTGGCGTTTCTTTCACCCCAGTGATAAGGATTTTTCGTATTACTCCACCGTCCACCAGGTCTACTCCCGTATTGACTACTTCTTTATCAACAAAGCCCTCCTATCTTCTGTTAGTTCCACACAATACACTGCTATTGTCATCTCTGACCACGGACCTCGCATTTTAGATCTTTGTTTCCTGTCAAGCTCGCATAGGCATCAAGGAGGATGGAGGCTCAATTCAGGCTTACTTGCTAACGCAGATTTCTGTGATTTTGTTTCAATCAGGTATCCCCATCGCTCTTATGGGAAACGCTAAAAGCGTTTATTTGTGGGGGCATTATATCTTTCAGTGCACACTTAACCAAAAATAGAAGACTGAAACAGCGAGAACTAACTAACTAACTAATGGACGCAATATTAGATATAGACAGACAGCAGGCCGCAGCAATCAATCCAGCTTTAGCGACCAAGCGCCTGCAGCTGCAAAATGAATTCAATTTACTGTCAACAGGGAAAGCAGAATATCTACTAAGACGTACAAGAGCGACTTATTATGAACATGGAGATAAGGCTGGCCGCATTCTAGCCTCACAATTGCACCCCTAAGTCTAGGAGAAATCACTTCCTGCATTTCTCAAATGCAGAGTAATAAAGTGCCTGGTCCAGATGGTTACCCAGTGGAGTTTTTTAAGAAATTCTCTGCACAGCTTGCTCCTATACTTTTAGAAGTCTACAATGATTCTCTGGAACGCGGTGTTTTGCCTCCAACACTCAATCAGGCTTTGATTTCTCTAATTGTAAAGAAAGATAAGGACCCTAATCTGTGTGGCAACTACAGACCCATAAGCTTGCTTAACAATGACGTAAAGCTGTTGGCAAAAGTGCTGGCGCGTAGACTTGAGACTTGCCGTCAGCTGTCCAGTAATGTGCGAAGGCTTTTGAGTGTGATTCTTTTTCCCTCCGCCTCTCCAACTTCAGAGATGGTGATTTCTCTGGACGCAGAGAAGGCCTTTGACCGTGTAGAATGGCAATATTTATTTGCGGTTCTACATAAATTTGGTTTCGGCCCCAAATTCATCTTTTGGATTTGCCTGTTGTACGCTGCCCCTGTAGCTAGTGTCAAAACAAACTCTGATGTTTCTTCTCCCTTCCCTCTCACACGTGGCACTCGTCAGGGATGCCCCCTGTCACCTTCACTATTTGCACTGGCCATCAAACCCCTGTCTATAGCTCTCAAAAGCTCCCCAGCATTCTCAGGTATACTTAGAGGAGGCATGGAGCACAGAGTGTCACTGTATGCCGATGACCTATTGCTATATGTACAAGACCCTGTAAACTGTGTTGATGCAATAGTAGAGCTGCTGGAGACATTTGGCACTTTCTCAGGGTACAAACTGAATATCGCTAAAAGTCTTTGTTTCCCTGTTAATCAGTCCGCTAAATCCATCGCCCCAGGAGCTCTACCCTTCTACTTTTCCCCCAGTGGTTTCAAATATTTAGGCGTGAATATCTCTCATTCTCTAAGTTCTCTTCATAAAAATAATTTCATTAAACTGACTGAAAATATCAAACTAGACCTTCAAAGATGGCGCACACTACCCCTCTCACTTGTCGGCCGAATTGAAACAATCAAAATGAATGTTTTGCCTCGAATACTTTTTCGTTTTAAGACCCTCCCTCTATTTTTTCCCAAATCGTTTTTCAAAGCATTGGATACCATCATATCGTCCTTCCTCTGGGCTGGCAAGAATCCTAGGATTCAAAAAAGAATTTTGGAGAGTCCCAAATTGACAGGAGGTTTTGCCTTACCCAATATGTTGTTGTATTATTGGGCCGCTAACATCCAGATGCTAAAGTAATGGTGCCATAGCCCTGACACCGTGTGGTGCATTGTGGAAGCTAACTCTTGTACCTCAACTTCACTCCCTGCATTTCTGTTTGCACCCCTCCCTACGCGGCCCTCCCAATACACCAATAACCCTGTTGTTCTCTCGTCACTGAAAATCTGGAAACAGTTCAGGAATCACTATGGATTAAAATCCCCTTCTGTCCTCATCCCCATATGCAACAACCATCTGTTTTTACCCTCCAGCATAGACAAAACATTTACACGTTGGAAGAGGATGGGCCTGGTCTCTTTTAGCGACCTTTACTTAGATGAGACCTTTGGAAATATGGTTGACCTTGCTGCAAAATTTGGGACTCCAAAAGTGGATCTATTCAGATATTTCCAGCTGCGCAACTTCACCAAAACGCAATTTACATAATTTCCTACATTACCTGAAAAAACTCTGTTAGAAAGTATCATGTCCTCCTCAGAATCACAAAACAGCATCTCATCAATCTATGGTCTCCTTTCATGTCAATTCTCCCCTCCTTCAGGGCTTAGGGATGTTTGGGGAAGAGAGCTAGGTCTTGCATTAGATGAGGACTGGTGGAAAGAAGTTTTACTCAGAATTCATAGTACCTGTATCTGTGCACGTATGAGACTCATTCAATTCAAAGTGGTCTTCAGACTTCATTACACAAGGGCCAGACTGAAAAGACTATTCCTGATACAGATGACCTCTGCATCAGGTGCTCTCAATCTCCAGCAGACCATACACACACTTTTTTCTCCTGTCCTAAGCTATACTCTTTTTGGACATCTTTTTTTGATACCCTTTCTGTAGTCCTTAATGTCCCTATGTCCCCTTGCCCCTTGATTGGTATATTTGGTGTGTCTCCTATTGTAGGAAGATCCTCTTAACAAATAACTTCAAAATATATGTTTTTCTCGCCTAAATTTTTCTCCAAAAAAATTGCTACAGTTTCCCCATCCTTTGGCCCTCTGGGATGGTCCCGAGGTCATTGGGAAGCTAACACTCTCAATTTTTTGTTTCTTGTGTCAGTGTGACACTAGGTCTTACTGACACAGAGCTAAAGAGGTTAGAATAGAGAATTTCTATTTCCGTCCAAGTAAATCATATGTAAAATCATTAAAAAACATTACTGTAAGCATATTACATGATCTACATACAAACATAGTACTCCAGCCGCATGTCTGAACTTAATACAGAAAAAATCCAGAAGAAAATGACTCAGAAAATGGCTATTTTATGAAGTTATTTCTACAGATATGTCTGTGCGTTTTTCTTATTTCCTCTCAGAAAAAAAGCCCAAAAAGTGCAAAATTAAAAACTTCTCAAATTAAAAAACACATCCACATCACTCATACACATATCTAAAATAACTACATGCATAAATTTATAGAAATAAGTCATTAAAATTTGATGAAATGGTGAAATGCAATAACTAAGGCCTTATTTTTGCTTTGACACAGCTGGAGCCATCACAAGGTTAAAGTTTTCTGGTCATGTTTGGTATCAATCAACTCGTCTTCTTATTGGCTACACAGGGAGGCTGGTTTCATAGCTTTTGATTCTAAATGGTTGGAAGAGCTGTCAATCTTTCCCACTTTGCCCTCTGTAAATCGTGTGACTTGATTGGCTTCCATAAGGGATAACTCAGGTTAGAGTAGACGGATTGGCTGAAACAACCTGTCAATCAAAAGCTGTTGATTCAACCTAACTTGCTGAATAGAAGGATACACTGTACCATTAGCAGAGCCGGCAGTAGGAGCGATTAAAGTCCATAAATGATGGACTTTTCAGCTTTGTTTGCGAGAAACATGGCCAGAATCTACAAGATTGTGAGGGGACCAGCTCGTTTTGGATTAAAAGGATTGGATGTACTTATTCTTTGAACTGTTGGCAAAGCAGGAAAAAAAAGTTTATGGAGATCTTTCACCGCTGTGAAGAGAGACACGAGGAGAAAGGTAAGGACTCATGTCTGAATTTAGACACTATCTGCACAGAATCCGTCTGTGTTTCTTTACTTTAAACATGATTATAACCGCTGTAAGTCACCTTATGCTTATATGTGTGTGGGCTCAATGGAATCATGAGACTTTAAGCTTTCTAATGATACGCTGCATGACCGTGTTCATGAAGAGATAAGCTTGCAATTTGAGTTAAGAAAACGTTTTCTCCTAATAATGGAGAAAACGGTCCCGCTGACGGGACAGTGCTGTCCAATAGTTACCAAGCTGATGTTATTGCATTTTCCGCTCTGATAGCCAAACATCGAATACTGCTACAGTGGGAGAGCCCAAAGCCGCCTAGCACAAATTCCTGGTTAGAAGATGTATTGTCATTCTTACACCTAGAAAAAATCAAACATACTGTTCCTAAAGAAATTTCATAAAACCTGGGACCCGCTCCTTTCTTATGCGAACCATCTATCCTGAGCCGATGATAGTCACCCCCCCCCCATTTTTTTTATTTTTATTTATTTTTATTATTTATATGTGTATGTGTTTGTATATATATATATATATATATATATATATATATATATATATATATATATATATAATATATTTTATTTATTTTTCAGTGTGCCGAGGTGCTGCAATAGCAGCACTCGCCAATGACTATTATTGCTCATACTTATTATTATTCTTCATCTTCCGCCAAATTTCGTCCGTCCGTAAGTCCCGAAGCCCAACACGCGCAAACACAATACACCGAAACGTGGTAATGATCGGGAATGGTGTGCTCGGAAGTTTTAACCAGATTTGCCGCGGTTTTCCCGAAATCGGCAAAAACCGGCAAAATTTTCCCATTGACTTGAATGGGAAATGTTTGGGAAAACTCTCAACATCGCTCAAAACGCCCCCTCTTTGGGACCGTGCTGTGTCGCCATACTTTAACGTAGAAACATGATTAAAAGGTTAAACCGAAGATAAGACTTTGGCGATTATTGGGCTGAATGGGCGTTCAGATATCAAGCACGGTTTCTCCCAAATCACAGTTTACGTATCGTCCCGTTTTCAGACCGGCTCAGATTTTCCAATGTGTGTGTATGTGGTGGAATGTTCAGAGCTAGAGTGGAGGACAGAGTGGGGGGCTGGAGGACGGATATCTGGAAGTTTCTCAAACTAATGTCTCTCTCTCCTCCAGTTTTAACTCTTCAGACTTCATTATTGGTCAAAATGTAGGGAATCTTGTTCCGGTCGCAGACGTGTAACTATGGAGTCTATCGGACTTAAATTGTGGGCTGTGATCTACCAACTGTCGACGAAACTATGAAAAAAATGGCAGCTGGAGGACGATTTAATGACATTTTCCCCAAACAAATGTCTCTCTGTCCTCCAGTTTTACGTCTTCAGACATCATAGTTGGTCAACATGTAGAGAATCTTGTTCTGATCGCAGACGTGTAACTATGGAGTCTGTCGGACGTAAAGTTTTCGCGCTAGGCTCACCAACTGCTGACTTGTAACAGAAAAAAAACCCACTCTGGCCTCTTCTCTGAGGAAATCACCATAGCAACAGGCCCTGACACTGAGAGGACAGAGGGGGGGGCCCTTTCAAATGTTCGAAATTAGTGCGATTTTGGTTATTTCCACGTGTCGTACTTTAACGAACTCCTCCTAGAGCTTTCATCCAGTCAACTTCCAACTTGGTGTGTGTCATCTTAAGATGTTAACGATGAAAAGTTATTGAAAGAAATTTTTTTCGTCGAACGGTGTGGCCGTGGCGGGGCGGCCATTTTGTGCGATTTGCCACCAAAACAATATTATGAAAATTGAGCCCCTGCACTACGTTTAACGTAGACTCACGTAACTTGGTCCACATATGTAGCATGGCAGGACGGACATAAAACTCCATTGTAGCACCCCCCTAAACCCAACAGGAAGTCCACCATTTTGTATTGAATGTTCGAAATTAGTGCGATTTTGGCCATTTCCACGTGTCATACTTTAACGAACTCCTCCTAGAGCTTTCATCCAATCAACTTCCAACTTGGTGTGTGTCATCTTAAGATGGTAACGATGAAAAGTTATTGAAAGAAATTTTTTTCGTCGAACGGTGTGGCCGTGGCGGGGCGGCCATTTTGTGCGATTTGCCACCAAAACAATATTATGAAAATTGAGCCCCTGCACTACGTTTAACGTAGACTCACGTAACTTGGTCCACATATGTAGCATGGCAGGACGGACATAAAACTCCATTGTAGCCCCCCCCTAAACCCAACAGGAAGTCCACCATTTTGTATTGAATGTTCGAAATTAGTGCGATTTTGGCCATTTCCACGTGTCGTACTTTAACGAACTCCTCCTAGAGCTTTCATCCAATCAACTTCCAACTTGGTGTGTGTCATCTTAAGATGGTAACGATGAAAAGTTATTGAAAGAAATTTTTTTCGTCGAACGGTGTGGCCGTGGCGGGGCGGCCATTTTGTGCGATTTGCCACCAAAACAATATTAAGAAAATTGAGCCCCTGCACTACGTTTAACGTAGACTCACGAAACGTGGTCCACATATGTAGCATGGCAGGACGGACATAAAACTCCATTGTAGCCCCCCCCTAAACCCAACAGGAAGTCCGCCATTTTGTATTGAATGTTCGAAATTAGTGCGATTTTGGCCATTTCCACATGTCGTACTTTAACGAACTCCTCCTAGAGCTTTCATCCAATCAGCTTCAAACTTGGTGTGTGTCATCTTAACATGTTAACGATGAAAAGTTATTAAAAGAAAAACTTTTCGTCGTACGGTGTGGGGGCGTGGCATGGCAGCCATTATTAGGTTTTATTGCTATGCGGATGTGCCCCAATAGCAGGCACACTGATAAAATTTCTGCGGAATTTTCTAGTTATTATTACCCTTTTCTTTTCCTTTTTTTTTTTTTTTCTCGAGGGAGGGAGATGGGTGGGCAAGTTAGATGAATGGAAGATACATGTTCAGTATCTGGTTATAGGGTGGTGGAGGGAGGAAATGTGTGACAATGTATGTGTTTCTGTTCTGTTTTAAAAAAAAAGAAAAATGTCAAACCTGTTACCATTTGTTATCCCCAATACTGCGTGTAATAATTTATGAGGTTTGAGCAATAAACATATTTTGGAAAAAAAAATAAAAATAAATAAAAGCAGTTGAAAGTGACAGGGTGTTTCCTTTGTTGGAGAGTATAAATCTGTGTGTGGCCGATGGACCAGAGCGTGAGAAAATGCTGAGAACTTGAAGTAAAAAAAGAGGAACTTTGTTGGCTGAGTTTTCTTAACAAGTTTTGCGTCATAGGATCGTCATAGCGACTGTAGCAACACACAAATTTCTGAAATGAAAATATCTTTGTAATAACAGAACTTAACTATTCAAAATGAAACACCCTCTCTATATAACATGCCTTTGTTTGTTGCACCATCTTGTTGCTCAAGATGTCACAAAAGCTGACTTCCTCACTCCCAAGGTGTGAAGAGAAAGGATGAAGACTTGTTGTATTTCTGCGATGTTTCAGTCTCTTCATATCTAGCTTCCAACAGCAAGTCTGTCTGCTTTTATATCCCAACGGCTTAGCAGGGAGGTCTGGTACTGGTTCTGCTGCAGTTCTGCTGGAACTCACACATTGTGACTAATTGTTTCTCTGTTTCAGCTACGGCTCGTTTGGTAAGGTCAAATGTTACTGCTTTTTATGTTTGAGCTTTCTAACCCAGAGAGTTTCTTATGTTGCTGCTTTTCATGAACTCAACTTTAATTTGTTGGGTTTTAGTTTTGGTTGAGTTCCTGGTGTTAATGTGTGAATCTGAGATGGCTTTAACAGAACATGAATTATTTGTTTAAAAGATGCTTTGATTAAAATATTGAAAAGTAACTTTTTATCAAATCCAGAGGATGAGTGTCATTGCAGTCCAGTCTGTGAGAATGGTGCCAGCCAACATGTTGCTGAGTGTCTTCTTTGTTTCAGGTGAGCTGTTTGTTCAGTCTCTTTTATTTGGAGATGTTCCTTTTTCCAACTGTTCACGTCCTGACTGCAAAGTGAAATGTTTTATTCTGACATTGTTAAAAGGAAAAAGGAGATAACATGCTGCTGCTGAGTTGTAGTTTGTGTTTCATGCAGGTTTTGCTCCACAGTTTGTTCATCATGAGTCTGTTTCACAGGTGCTCTGGCTGCTTGTTCTAAAGAGCCATCCCTATTCATTACTGCACCAAAGAACATGGAAGCACTGAGTGGATCTTGTCTGCTAATCCCATGTAACTTTAGTTCTAAACCAGATCAGGACTTCACCAGCGCAAGAACAACCTTTGGAGTGTGGATTAAAAATGACTACAGACTTAGCAACAATATAAAAAATGTTATTTTCAACAGTAGTGGGACAGTTAGCACCTATCCAATGAGTATTACTGGAGACCTGAGTCAGAAACAATGCACCACCTTGTTTTCTAGTTTAATCACAAGTTACACAGACACATACTACTTCAGAATTGAGAACAGACCATTTCTGGCAACAGCTTCCTGTGATCCTCTTCAAATAACAGTTCAAGGTAAATTACTTTTGTTTTATAAATCAGTCTATTATGTTATTGTTTAGGCAAAACTGCAACTGATTTTACCATGAATTTGAATTCCATTTAAACATTGAGTCTATTATTACAGTTTGACATTAATATGGTCACATTTTAGAATATTAAAAAAGCATCTCAAATGTTTACTTTATATATTTGTTGCAGTTTCAAAACAAAATGTCAGCTATGGCATTTAGACAATGTTTAAATGTAAGTAGGTTAGTCATTTCTGATCTATTTCTTAGTGTACTCTTAATGTCTGTTTTAAACTCCAGATTCCCCCCCGAGGCCCAGAATTGAGATCTCAGGTGATCTGAAGGAGAAGGAGTCTGTCACTATAAGCTGCTCAGCTCCCACTCCCTGTCCAGACGCCCCTCCTAAACTCACCTGGAATCTCCAACAAGACCCTCACACCAACATAGAGGAAAACACAGATCGGACCTTCACAACTAAAATCCAGCAGACCATCACTCTGTCAGACACACATGATGGACTCACCATCAGCTGTTCTGCCAGATATCCTGTGAATGAAGGAAGAGGAGTCAAGACAGCAGAGGAGAGGAAGACTCTCAGTGTCTCATGTAAGACAACCAGTGTTTGTTATTGGATCCTGTCAGAACATCATGTGCTGATTTTAATGAATAAAGTTAATCTCACATTTTCCTCAGATGCTCCCAAGGACACCTCAGTGTCCATCAGTCCATCAGGTTTGGTGTCAGCAGGTAGCTGGGTGAACCTGACCTGCTCCAGCAGAGCCAAGCCTCCCCCCAGATTCATCTGGTTCAAGAACACCAAAGATGGAGCCCTCCGTGTAGCTGATGAAGACTTTTACAGCTTCAATGTGACCAGTGTCACTGATGGAGTTTATTACTGTGTGGCCACAAATGATCTCGGTAATCAGACGTCATCTTGGATTCATTTGAAGAGTGCAGGTAAATATAGAATTGTATTAAATCTGCTTATTTCAATCTAATCTGCTCTCCTCATACTTTTCTTCTTTTCTGATGCAGTGCCATTTTATTGCATTCAATGAAACTTAACCAGTTTACATTTGAGGTTCACAAAAGGAATTTAAGTTCCTAATATTTTAGAACAGAACCATTTTCCATTAAGGAGAAGGTGACCATGCTGTCTTGTTCCAGATAATCCAGAGTTTGGGGTTGATGTCTACGCTACAGTGAAGATCCTGGGAATCATAACACTCTACAGTACATTCATCATCTTTGAGTGGTGAGACAAACTTTTCTGTGATATGATCATTTGCAGCTAAAGACTTATTGGTCTGTCTGACATGTTTAAAGTTGAACTGTTCTGAATGTTTATTCATTCCATCTCCTTTTCTTTCAGCTGGTTGAGATCACGGTGCTGCAACAAACCAGTGAAGGTAAGCTGCAGCTCCATTATTCTTTCAACAACACAATGTCTTGTGTTGCTGCCATTTCTCTTTGAGCTGCAGTGAGTTGACTGCAGAGCACTAACACCCCTCTCTCTGTGTTGTTATATTTCCACAGGACGCAGGAGAAGAAGACTATGTCAACAGAGTGATTGAGATTCAAGCAACATGAAGGAGAAGAAGAAGACATGATCACCATGAATAGAATAGTTCTCTCTTTCTTATTCCTCCCATTCTTAAATATTAAATGGCTTTACTTTGCTGAATATTGGTACGATGATCAAAGGATGGAGTGCAAAGACGACAGAGGATGACATTAATATAATGTACTGTAGCTTCATCATTAATTTGTGTAAGATTGTACTGATGTATGGCATTATTATAGTTATTTTTCTTTGCTTCAGTTTTCTTAAATATCATTAAGACAAGAGAACAGTTAAAAGTAGATATTTCAGGTGATGTGGAAGAAAAAGTGTGGATTTTAATCACTTAATTTCTCATTTATGTTTGTATGTACATGTGTAGATGACTGCTGAATTAAAAGCTTCAAAAACATTTAAAGTGTAGGAAGCATTTTAATGAAGTTGTCTCATCAGCGCTGTAATGCAGAGCAGCAGTGATACAGACTGGGCACAAGTCAGCATGAACACTGTGGCCCCTACATGTGTGAGATAGGCTGTGGTTGATAACACTTTAGAATACATCGAGGCATCAGGCCTTGTGTTATTAGATGTTCTTTCAGTTCTACAAGGAAACTCAGACACCTCACAGTTCTTTTTAATTTCCACTTAAACAGTATATTTACAGTATTTGATGTTTTGATAAATACAACTAACGTCTCGGGTTACGTATGTAACCCTTGTTCCCCGAGATAGGAGAACGAGACACTGCGTCGGTTACGACACTATGGGAACGCCTTTAGGCATGACAGGGCTGAATGTGAATGAAAACTACTCCAATCCTATTGGTCCTAGTGACAACGGTAGCATGTAGCATAACCGTAGGGGCATATAAGCACACTGGCACATAGCTCATTAGCTCTTTCTATGAAGCAAGGCACTCCAGGCGTGGCGAGGCGCGGTGAACCAACGCAGTGTCTCGTTCCCCTATCTCCGGGAACAAGGGTTACATACGTAACCCAAGACGTTCCCCTTCGAGGGGAACTCAAACTGCGTCGGTTACGACACTATGGGAACGAGATACCCACTAACCCGCGCGAAACCCTGCCTGCCCTAGTGTGCAAGCAACCTGTGGGCACGACTAGGAGGTGAGCACCCGGGTGCCGGGTGCGGAGGGAAGGTCCAGACTATAGTACTTGAAGAAGGTGTGAGGAGTGGCCCAGCCAGTCGCATCACAAACCCCCTGGAGAGACGCTCCAGAGAGGAGAGCCGTGGAGGCCGTCATGCCTCTTGTGGAGTGAGCCCGTACAGCCATAGGTGAAGGCAAACCGCGCACCTGATCGGCCAGGGAGATAGTCTGAACGATCCAGTTGCTGATTGTATGTTTGGAATCGGGGAGCCCAGCCTTGGGGGACCCGAAACACACCAACAACTGGTCTGACTTCCTCCACCGGGAGGACCTCAGAGTGAAGAAGCCTCCCGTCCTCCGCCGTCACATAAGGTGGAGGATGAAACACCTGCAGCACCACAGGCCCCATGACAGTGGACTGCACCTTGGGAACGTAGCCCGGAATGGGGTGCAGGATGGCCCTCACATTACCCGGGGCAAACTCCAGGCATCGGGAAGCAACCGAAAGAGCCTGGAGGTCCCCCACCCTCCTCAGAGAGGTGATAGCAAGGAGGAAGGCCATCTTCAGGGTCAGGTACTTGGCCTCAGCCGACTCCAAGGGTTCGAAGGGGGCCTCAGCCAAAGCTTCGAGAACCACCGCCAGATCCCAGGTGGGGATCCTAGGGCGAGTCGCAGGTCTCATCCTCCGGGTCCCACGGAGGAACCACACGACCAGGGGAAGCCCCCCCAGAGACCCATCCCTGCGTGGAAAACCGAAATGGCAGCCACGTAAACTTTGAGGGTGGATGGGGAAAAGCCCGCAGAGAAGCGGTCCTGCAGAAACTCCAGCACCTGAACCACCGGGCAGGTAACTGGGTCCAGCATGCGTCCTCTGCACCAGGCAGAGAAGACGTTCCACTTCAGGCCATACATCCTCCATGTAGACGGGGCCCTGGAGCTAAGGAGAGTCTTGACCGCTCCTTCCGTCAGGCCCGCCTCTAGGTACTGGGCCCCCTCAAGGGCCAGACACACAGCCGCCACAGGGCGGGGCAAGGGTGAAGAACCCTTGGGTCTGATGCGGCAGTCTGCAGAGAGGGCGCAAGCGCAGACCCCCCTGGTGATTCAGATAGGCCCCCACTGCTGTATTGTCGGACCTGACCAGCACGTGGCGACCCAGGAGTGCAGGCAGGAAGCTCCTCAGAGCCGGAACACGGCCAGCATTTCGAGGCAATTGATGTGCCATGACGAGTGATGCTCCTGCCAAACACCCCTTGCAGAGCAGTCGTCCATGACCGCGCCCCACCCGGTGAGGGAAGCGTCTGTCGAAACGATCACACGGCGACAGGGCACCCCCAGCACGGGTCCTTGGGACAGGAACCAAGGCGTCTTCCACACCGATAGGGCACGAAGACATTTGTGCATAACCTGTATCAGGCGGAAAGGGTTTCCCCTCGGGGAGAACCCCTTAGATTTCAGCCACCACTGCAGGGCCCTCATGTGCAGAAGACCAGAAGGTATCATGCTGGAAGCAGCCGCCATGAGGCCCAACACCCTTTGGAAGTGTTTCACTGTGATGGCGCGGCCCAGCCTCACACTCTTCACCGTGGCCACGGACTTGACATGAGCCGGAGACAGACATGCCAGCATCGTCAATGAGTCCCACACCACCCCTAAGAACACAGTCCTTTGTGCGGGTGCCAGCACACTCTTTCCCTCGTTGAGCCTCAGCCCCAAACAAAGAAGATGAGCCAGGACGACATCTCGATGCCGAACCGCCAACTCCCGAGACTGAGCCAGGATAAGCCAGTTGTCGATGTAATGCGGACCCGGATGCCCTGGAGCCGCAGAGGGGCCAGCGCCGCATCCATACACTTGGTGAAAGTGCGAGGGGAGAGTGCCAAGCCGAAGGGAAGAACCCGACATTGGCACGCCACACCCCCAAAGGCGAACCTCAGGAACTTCCTGTGGGAAGGACGAAAGGAGATGTGGAAGCATGCGTCCCTCAGATCCACGGTGACAAACCAGTCCATGGACTGGATGTGACACACGATGGCGGGGATGGTGAGCATCTCGAACCTGTATCTCCTCAGAACCCGCAGACCCAGAATAGGGCGCAGGCCTCCGTCCTTCATGGGAACCAGGAAGTACCGGCTGCAGAAACCAGACCCGCTGGCCATCGGGGGAACAAGCTCCACGGCCCATTTCTCCAGCAGCGAGCGCACTTCCTGTCCCAGCACCAGGCCCTGGTCCGGGCGCTTCCTTCTTTTTCTCTATCTCTTTCTCTTTTTTTCTTCCACAGTCCGGACCACCCCAGTGAAGCCGGGGGGCGGACCCGGAACTGCAGCCTGTACCCGTCGATGACGGTGCGCAGCACTCACGGGGATATGTTCTCCAAACCCCGGCAAGCGGAACCAACCCCTCGGGGCTGGTGGCCGGTGCGACGTGCCGATCTCGGATGAGCCCCTGAAGCGGGCCGCCAGGAAGAACCCGCCGATGATCCGCAGTCCGGGAGCCGAACCCCCGGCCCACTGCCACCCCTCGGTGTAGGCAGAGCGGAGAAGGCTCGGCGGCGGCGACTAGCGCGTCCCTAGCACCACGGCGGCGGGACAACAACGCAACGCAAGCACCCGCCCAGGAGGGGACCTCAGTTGGCCTCCGGGGGCTAAACACAGTCAGGGGCTAAACGAGTCACCTACCATGATGAAACGCAACAAAAAACACAACAACAACCGCAAGAACTGGCCAGTCTGGTGGAGTACATGAGGAGGAGATGTACTGCAGTACTTAATAAACTGGCCAGTCTGGTGCAGTACATGACGAGGAGATGTACTGCAGTACTTAATAAACTGGCCAGTCTGGTGCAGTACATGAGGAAGAGATGTACTGCAGTACTTAATAAACTGGCCAGTCTGGTGGAGTACATGAGGAAGAGAGGTACTGCAGTACTTAATAAACTGGCCAGTCTGGTGCAGTACATGAGGAGGAAATGAACTGCAGTACTTAATAAACTGGCCAGTCTGGTGCAGTACATAAGGAGGAGATGTACTGGGACCCCTTTGTTCAGGGACACTTTATTCCATTTATGTTAGTCACATGTCTGTGAAAATTGTTCAACTTCTGTCTTAAATATTAAATCTTTTATTGTTGATGCAAATATTTTCATATGTAAAGTTTGCATAAAATATAAAAGCAGTTGAAAGTGACAGGGTGTTTCTTGAGTATTTATCTGTGTGTGGCTGATGAAGTAAAAAAGGAACTTTGTTGGCTGGGTTTTCTTAACAGGTTTTTCGTCATAGAATCGTCATAGCGACTGTAGCAACACACAGCTTTCTGTAAGACAATGTCTTTGTAATAACAGAACTTAACTACTCAAAATAAAACACCCTCGCTACATAACATGCCTACATTTTATAACTACTGTTTTTAACTACTGTATGTGTGCAATACATGAGGTTCCTATTTTTATATTTTTGCAACTGCATTGTGGTCTTTTTAACACATCAAATCTGACATTACAAAAAAAAAAAAATGAAAATGTGTATATCTTTTGCCATTATGTTGCCATCTGCTATTGTGATTAAAGTCATTTGTACAATAAAAGAATAGGCGTACAGGTTTGCAGTGTGTTATGTGAATATACTCTTTGAGAATAAATATATTATTGTATCTGATGACTTAAAATGACAGTTTGTCACTCACAGGTTGTGAAGATGAAGTGTGAAGACTTGTTGTATTTCTGCAGTGTTTCAGTCACTTCCTGGGGCCTGTTGCACGAAAGTAGAATAAAGATATCCAGGATGAGTGAAAAAGCGCCGCTTGACTTAGTGTGATCCGCTCATCGCGGCTTCATCGGTTGCACGTTTGCCAAGCCAGGATGAACAGGTGAAGTTATGTCAAAAAAGGTGAAGATTTTTGGGATAAGTGCACATTCACGGCTTTCTTAAATAGACCACGGTATCGATCACAGATTTACTGATGCAGAAATGGAGACGACGCATGCTACGTATATAGGCCACGTTATTGGTCCAGTGATGTGAGACTTATTGAGAAGGTTATGAAACCAAAGTAAGTTATAATAAAAAAACATCAGCCTACATATTAAGGAGTAACACAAACTGTCCTTTAGAGAAGGACAAGTAACAAGAAAGTGAAATCATGAATGTATTGGTCTCTGACCAGTCTGCCATTAATATCATCTGGGAATATCGCTGCATTGTCCCACTTAATCTCCAGAGCGCGTCCTGTATAAACCTGAAGCTGCACAGACCACGGACGCCGCGCTGCTCATCTTTACTTTTACAGAGAGAGTGGACACTGACGTGATGCACAGGTCTGCCGGCAGGCACACTCGACACACTACCGTCCCACAGAGAAAAGTCCAGACTCTCCCAATTGCCACTCCACATCTGGGTGCCAGTGCAACCATTTCTAACCATCTAAACAACTGCTGTACTAGGGGTTTAAATCAAAGTCATGACAACAATAGTGACAAATAGGCTAATGTATGTTAATAAAAATAAAGCAGAACAAATGCAGAAGACAACGGAATAACTGTTAAACACGTTTATTTCGGTTCAGAGCGGCAGCTGATTTAACACGAGACTCCAGGATTAATCTTAGCTTGGCTGTTAGCCTGCTCTGGACCAGGCTAGCCGCAAAGAATAAATCTCCATGGTTACTTGGCTGGGTTTAATTCAACCTGGTTTCGTGCAACCGAGTCAAAGCTAAATTCATCCAGGATAACTTGAATATCCCAGCTTAATCCCTTATCCTGGTTTCGCGCAACAGGCCCCGGGATCCATAAATCATGTTATGTAATTTTAGATATCACATAATGCTTCAAGCTAACGTTGTTCTCTTTTTTTAGCCTCAAAAGTAAAAAGTGGTGCTTTCCAAAGAGGGCCTGTGTGTGATCCTAGGCCTTCAGATAGATAGATAGATAGATAGATAGATAGATAGATAGATAGATAGATAGATAGATAGATAGATACTTTATTCACCTCAAAGGAAATTTTCAGCCTGAAACTAAAGTGTCTTATCAAAGACTTCAGACAATAATTCCAGAACAATAAATCCCCAACTCAACGGTTATTTATTCATCTTTTTGCATGAAAATGTATCTTTTTACTGTAGGTCTAAGCCCCGACCATCTTGACTCCCAGAATGTTGTCAGGTGAGTGTGTCGACCAATCAAATATGTTTTTTTTTTTCATAACAGGACAGGTTTGAGAATAATGTATTCTATACATTACTTTCATTAAAATAGAGAGAATAACCATTTAAATATTCCCCCATCAGTCTCCACCCGGGTCTCTGTCATGGTGCACCAATAAATGTAGATAAATATGAACACTAACTGTACAAAACTAAACCCCAGATAACATAAATGCACACCCAAACCAATAACAGAACGTTATTATAACAATTCAAATCAATTTTATTTATAGTATCAATTCATTATGTCGTCAAGACACTTAACAGAGTAGGTGTAGACCACACGGTAATGTCCAAGGACCCAACAATTCTAGTAATTCCCCCAAGAGCAAGCATTTAGTGGCAACAGTGGCGAGGAAAAACTCCCTTACAGGAAGAAACGTCGGACAGAACCAGGCTCTTGGTAGGCGGTGTCTGACGGTAACACACTTTAACTAGGACAGAAACCGTTCAAGACGTATGTTATTTTCCCATGAGCCTTTGCTATGGGTTTGACTGCCGTTCCAGTGCACTTTCACAGGTAGGCTTACAAGGTTGTGAAAACACGAGTTACGGGTTTCCTGGAACGCAGCATTAACATCCTTTATTATCTCTGCTTATTATGATCAGTGCACTGCATACTTAAAAATAAGATGATTATTACAAACAACAAATGTGATTTAGTAATGAATATGTTTTTCAACAAAACATGAAAGAATAGCAGTGACCACTAATAAGTTTAATTAAAACTAAAGCTGGGTTTACGTGGAACAAACAAGCTTAAATTCTCACACGCGCTTTTGAAAAGGTTTGTAAGGCGTGGGCCAATGGTGCATTGAGCATGGATTATTAGATTGTTAACGTATTTCATGTGATTTATTGAAAGGAAAAAGGACATGAAGTATAGTCAGGATAAAGGCTACTCCTCAGCCAATAGATAACCACCCTAACCTTTAAAACAAGCAGGAGGGCCTTAAAATGTGTGTGTGTGTGTGTGTGTGTGTGTGTGTGTGTGTGTGTGTGTGTGTGTGTGTGTGTGTGTGCAGGCAGAGCATGCAGGCTCATGGTCATTAAGGCAACCCTCTAGAAGTGTAAATGAGTAGGATTTCCTCCTCCTGGGTCCCGTTCAGCCTCTGAACCCCTACACAGGTGTTTTCCGTTTCTCTGGCTGATTAGAGCTCTGCTCAGGTTGAAGGTGGGCCGGACCTTTGATGGGAACTTATTATCAAAATCTTTCTACCAATAAGGATGATAAAGCTGCCATTTGTCCTGCCCTAAAAGGTGCAACAACACTAACAGGAGACTCAGGAAGATGTTAAACAAGAGACACCCCCACCGAACGAGAGAAAAGCAGAGCGTGTTGCTCACCATTGCACTCCGTTAGACACAATCTAAATAGTTTGTAATTTGTGTTTATGGCTCACATTGCCAAGAGTTGGAGGACAATCTTCTAAAGCCAAAAGTCTTACAAGTTATTGTTAACTTCAAGATTCAATTTCCGTTCTGTTTTTTCTTTTGTCTTTCCAGTCATATCATAATGAGTACATTCATGTGACATCCCTGCAGCATACATTACCTGATATCCCAGGTGGTCCTGAAAAAAATGTCTATAAATTGATTGTGTATTACAGGGTTGCAATGAGCCATGTGAAAAAAAAATAATCTTACAATAAATAATGAGAATAAATAAGTCATTAGCATGATGAGCTCAAGCTGCCTCAGAAGTTAGCTTCCTCACTCCCAAGGTGTGAAGAGGAAGGGTGAAGACTTCGTCTCTTCATATCTAGCTTCCAACAGCAAGTCTGTCTGCTTTTATATCCCAACGGCTTAGCAGGAGGTCTGGTACTGGCTCTGCTGCAGTTCTGCTGGAACTCACACATTGTGACTAATTGTTTCTCTGTTTCAGCTACGGCTCGTTTGGTAAGGTCAAATGTTACTGCTTTTTATGTTTGAGCTTTTTAACCCAGAGAGTTTCTTATGTTGCTGCTTTTCATGAACTCCACTTTTATTTGTTTTTGGTTGAGTCCCTGGTTGGTTTAAAAGATGCTTTGATTAAAATATTGAAAAGTAACTTTTTATCAAATCCAGAGGATGAGTGTCATTGCAGTCCAGTCTGTGAGAATGGTGCCAGCCAACATGTTGCTGAGTGTCTTCTTTGTTTCAGGTGAGCTGTTTGTTCAGTCTCTTTTATTTGGAGATGTTCCTTTTTCCAACTGTTCATGTCCTGACTGCAAAGTGAAATGTTTTATTCTGACATTGTTAAAAATAAAAAAGAGCATCTTGCAGATTTTGCTTTTATCATTTTATAGGTGCTCTGGCTGCATGTCCTTACAATCCAGCCCTATTCATTACTGCACCAAAGAACATGGAAGCACTGAGTGGATCTTGTCTGCTAATCCCATGTAACTTTAGACCTAAAACGGATCAGGACTTCAAAAGCACAAGAAAAACCTTTGGAGTGTGGATTAAAAATTCAAAAGATTTTTCCAAAAATCCTAAAAATGTTATTTATAACAGTAGCTGGGAGCACAATTTTTATCCAATGAAGATTACTGGAGACCTGAGTCAGAAAAACTGCACCACTTTATTTTCTAGTTTAAATACTAATCACACAGACACATACTACTACAGAATTGAGAACTGGCCAATCAGATCAACAGCTGAGTGTGATCCTCTTCAAATAACAGTTAGAGGTAAGAGAGATTTATTTTATCAGTCTACATTGTTCACTTTTTATTCTAAATGGCATGCTTTTTCCTTAATTTTTCACCATGAATATAAAATTCTGATTTGACACAAGCCTGTTACAGTTTGATATTAGCAAGCATGGTTATTTTTTGGGATAATGCGGCACAAACTTAATTTTTTTTTTTTTTTTTTTTACTTACTTCAGGTTCTGCACCGAGCCCCAGAATTGAGGTCTCAGGTAATCTGAAGGAGAAGGAGTCTGTCACTATAAGCTGCTCAGCTCCCACTCCCTGTCCAGACGCCCCTCCTAAACTCACCTGGAATCTCCAACAAAACCCTTACAACAGCATAAAGGAGAACACTTATCGGACCTTCACAACTAAAATCCAGAAGACCATCACTCTGTCAGACACACATGATGGACTCACCATCAGCTGTTCTGCCAGATATCCTGTGGATGAAGGAAGAGGAGTCAAGACAGCAGAGGAGAGAAAGACTTTGAATGTTTCATGTAAGACAACCAGTGTTTGTTATTGGATCCTGTCAGAACATCATGTGCTGATTTTAATGAATAAAGTTAATCTCACATTTTCCTCAGATGCTCCCAAGAACACCTCAGTGTCCATCAGTCCATCAGGTTTGGTGTCAGCAGGTAGCTGGGTGAACCTGACCTGCTCCAGCAGAGCCAAGCCTCCCGTCAGCTTCAGCTGGTTCAAGAACACCAAAAATGGAGCCCTCCGTGTAGCTAGAGGGAAGTTTTACAGCGTCAATGTGACCAGTGAGACAGAAGATTATCACTGTGTGGTCACAAATGTTCTTGGTAATCAGAGGTCATCTTGGATTAAGTTAAAGAGTGCAGGTAAATGTAGAGCTGAAGCTGCCCATGTCTATCTAATCTGCTCTCCTCTTTGCTGTTTTAGCTTACTTTGTCCTGCAAAGCCCCTTTTTTACTGTATTTGTATGAAATTACTCTTTACATATAATCATTACATCTGTATTGTTGCATGTCCACTTTCAACCTTTGTTTTCTTTGAGTCACTTGATTTTGTTTTTCTATGACCAGAGAACTCTGATAGCTCTCTAATATGGGGTTCAGCTCTTGGAGGGGTCATCTTCATCATCCTCATCATCTGCCTTGCTGTCTGTGTTTGGTAGGTATCACAACTGAAAACCACTGACATAGTGGTTGGCTCTAAAACTCCAAAAAGGCAACATAAGTATGATCCATGTTGTTGCTGCTGCTTTAACTTTGATAAAACTTCAGCATGCTGTCTTATTCTGACGGCTCTGTCTTCCAGGTGCTTTAAAACGAAACGTCAAACTCCACAACAGCCTCAGGTGGGAAAATACAGTATATCTGCTCACAGTGACTATCTTCTAAGATATGTATAATGTGCATTGATTTTGTGAATGGAGATTAGTTACTATATACTTAGACCAAGCAACCGCCAGGTGTAAGTGTTGAATAACGTGTGAACCGAGCGAACGTTGACTTCGTAAAGACCAAATGTTGGAAGCGTAGCAGCTGACAGTGATAGCTAGTCCACTCATCAGACCTCACACTGGATATGTTGTATTTAATGTTAACTGGGAAGTATGAACATTGTGTCACCAAAATGGCACAATTTACGAGAAATTACCAAAAGATTAAATTTGTCTAAACTGCCATTTTAGACTAGTTATTAAATGTGGAAGGATCCCGCAGTTCACAATGATTCTTGTTTTTAATATATTTGCAGAGTCAAGAAGTTGAGGGTCCGGAAATGCCAGGCAGCCGGGATGTGGTCAGAAACCAGTTTTAAATTTGTCCGAACTGCTATTTAGTCATGACACAGTGGTTGGCTCTAAAACTCCAAAAAGGCAACATAAGTATGATCCATGTTGTTGCTGCTCTAACTTTGATAAAACTTCAGCATGATGTCTCTGTAATTATTGTGACAGCTCTCTAATGTCTTCCAGATCCTTAGATCCTTCACTATGGAAGGATCCAGCAGCTCACATTTCTTGTTTTGATACATTATTCACTGAGTCAAAGTGGTGAAGAAAATGCCAGCCAGCAAAACAGAAGAAGACATCCATTATGGAGAGATGGACTTCTCCAAGCGGTGACCTGAAGCGTCCTCGTCCTCGGAGCAGGACAGAGGACAGCAGCAGGACTCGCTGTATGCACAGGTCACAGTGTCCCAGACAGCACACAGCTGAACACAGACTGCTGACGGCCCAGAGGATCTCTACTAAAAAATGAGTGTTTTGTGATCCATTTGGGTTGGATTCATAATGCACTTTATTTTTTACTTGTACAAGATTATTTTTACATCAGATAATGTAGAAAAATAAATACTGGCGCTTGGACAAGAAAATGAGATTGGTGCAGATACAAGTCCCAGAGCTCAAAATAAGGAACTTTCTAAATGACATGAGAATGAACTTGCCACAAAAAGCACTTCTGTGCACATTATTAAAAGTAAAGATTCTATTTAAATGTTATATTTTACAAATGTTTTTACAAGGAGTGTTTAATATCATGTACTTATTGTGTTTCTTATATATTTTGTATCCCACATTTCTATTTGTATTAAATGATTACAAGTTTCTGTATTTGAGAATATTTATTCATTGCGCTGTAATAAAAAACTTGACACACAACTTCTAAAAATACCTATTAATCTCAGTCACATTTATTGGTGCAACATTTTACATATTGTGTGTCAGTTAAACGCGTTAACACAAATCCATTTTAACGCTGTCAATTTTTTTTAAATCATGAGGTTAACGCTATTATTGTCCTAGCAAACTTGGTAGTTTTTTGTTTTTTTTCACATGCTGCAGCAACAGCAAGTAACGTTTGAAAAACTACAACACCGTTTCCACTATGGCCAAGCTGAGGCTTTCCCCTTCAATAGTATTCACATACTATTAACCAGGCATCTATGTTTACCTGTACAGGTCCTATTCCATAACCTTAACCACTCAAGGTGAAATGCCTAACCTCAACCAATCGAGCCGCTTCACAGGGCGGGACTTAGTGTGGCCACAGTGGGATTTGTAATTTTGCCACCGGATCTAGCTAGACCGGAAACAAAACGGGCACGCCGTGCACTTGCCTGAGCTTGCAAGCCGGCCAAAAAGTAGCAACGTTACATTTTGAGTGGATGGCGAGGGGAGATGCTGAAATAGATGCTAATAATATTCTAAATAAAAAGTCGACTTTTTAAAAGTTGCCAAATGGTTCCATTGACAAGACCAAAGTGATATGTGGGTTTTGTCGTTGTGAACTGAGCTATCATCGCAGCACATACAGTCTGAAATACCACTTGATGGCCAAGCACACAGCTGATGCAACATGTTATCTATGACATTGATGTGATTAATTGCGATTACGTATTTTAATTATTTGACAGCTCTAGTGTAAACATCACCAGAAATCATACAATTGAATCACAAACAATAACAAAGCAGCTAGATGACGTTATGCATAGTAATTCCTACGAGGAATCTGCTTCCATATGAACAATGCACTGAGAACTTTCAAGTGCAGAGGAAATAGGTAACTTGGCAAATTTAAAAATGTCTTTATAATTTAGTCTCCAATTAGTTTTTTTCATATTTCAGTGTCAGTAAAGGCATCAATTATTAAAGCACATCTACCTAAAAATCCAAACGACGTTAACATAGGCAAGGCAAGGCAAGGCAGCTTTATTTGTATAGCACATTTCAGCAACAGGGCAATTCAAAGTGCTTTACACAAAATCAGTTAAAAAAAATAAAAACAGTTAAAAGAAATAAAACCCATAAAAAACAGAAGAAACATTTCAAAATAAAAACAGATAAAACACAGGAATAAAAGTTACAGTGCAGTATAAGAGATTAAACATTAAAGAAATGAACATCATTTAAAGAAAGGCAACATCAAAAAGAAAAGTCTTCAGCATTGATTTAAAAAAACTGAGAGTAGCAGCGGATCTGCAGGTTTCTGGGAGTTTGTTCCAGATATGAGGAGCATAGAAACTGAACGCTGCGTTCCCCTGTTTAGTTCTGACCCTAGGGGGGAGTCGTAGTGTACTAGCAGATCAGAAATGTATTTTGGCCCTAAACCGTTTAGTGATTTATAAACTAGCAAAATAACTTTGAAATCAATTCTTTGGGGCACAGGAAGCCAGTGTAAAGACTTCAGAACTGGAGTGATATGATCCGGTCTTAGTGAGGACTCGAGCAGCAGCGTTCTGAATCAGCTGCAGCTGTCTGATTGGTTTTTTTAGGGAGACCTGTAAAGACCCCGTTACAGTAGTCAAGTCTACTGAAGATGAAAGCATGGACAAGTTTTTCCAAATCCTGTTGACACATAAGTCCTTTAACCCTTTGTAGTGATCGAAAACAGATAGATGTCCAGAACAAACCGGGACAGGAGGCCAGATACAAAAATATAAATGAATTTATTCACACAATTTGTCTAGATTAAAAACACTAATTAAAAATGGACAACAGCACAAGCGTGGAAATACACAGTAGCTACTTTAGAAAAAGGGATAAAGTGCAATGACACCGGCACAATCACTTGATATAATCAGCAAACTTGCACTGGAATAATTTAGAGGCTATTCATATGCGTTAGGACCCAATACACACAATAAAAGAGCAAATAGAACAAAATACCACTGCACACTATAAAAACTCGCACACTAATCATATGCAGGGGACAATAGAAGGCAATTAACACCTCAAATCACACTCACAACAATAGGGGGTCTCTAAAGCTATCTTTGAGCCTATAACCATACCTAAAATTGAGCGACGCCCATTAGCGATATTGCACTTTACCCTTTTTATAATAATAATATTTGAAATGAACAAAACCAAACCCAACTAAACAAAGAAACCAAGTAATAAAAATAAATGCCTGTTACTTTAAATGAATGTGGGAAAAAACAATGACAGGTAATATTGCACTTGCAGCCAGTCCTTCAAGTCAATTAGATTTCATTCAACGTCGTTATGACCGTTACTCTGCTCCAAGATTCAGCTCATCCAAACATCTGAAATGTTTGGACTGCACGCGTTGCATACACTCTGCTACACTTCCTGAGCTGCGAGCCAAGCGAGAGAGAGAGAGAGAGAGAGAGAGAGAGAGAGAGAGAGAGAGAGAGAGAGAGAGAGAGCGCAAATTACCTGTGTCCCTAAATAACCTCCACCTTCCACCGGGCCATGACGTCACACCCATTACACCTTGATATATTCTTAAGGTGATAATAGGCTGACTTTGTAATTGTCTTAATGTGGCTGTTAAAATTCAGGTCAGAGTCCATGACTACACCAAGATTTCTGGCTTTGTTTGTTGTTTTTAACATTGTTGTTTGAAGCTGAGCGCAGACTTTTAATTGTTCCTCTTTTGCTCCAAAAACAACCACCTCAGTTTTTCCCTCATTTAATTTCAGAAAGTTCTGGCACATCCAGCCGTTAATTTGTTCGATGCACTTAGTCAGTTTTTGTATTGGACTAAAGTCCCCTGGCGATAAGGTTATGTAAATTTGTGTGTCGTCCGCATAACTATCGTAACTTATTTTGTTGTTTTCCATAATCTGAGCCAGTGGAAGCATGTAGATGTTAAACAGAAGAGGCCCCAGAATGGAGCCTTGGGGAACTCCGCACGTCATATTTGTACGCTCAGATGTATAATTACCTATTGACACAAAGTAATCTCTATTCTGTAAGTAGGATTCAAACCAGTTTAGTACTGAGCCAGAAAGGCCAACCCAGTTTTCCAATCGGTCTAGTAATATGTCGTGGTCAACCGTGTCAAATGCAGCACTGAGATCAAGTAATACTAAGACTGAAATTTTGCCATTATCTGTGTTAAGGTGGATGTCATTAAAGACCTTAACGAGAGTCGTCTCAGTGCTGTGGTGTTGTCGGAAACCCGACTGAAAGGTATCAAAACTGTTGTTTAGTGACAAGAAATGGTTGAGTTGTTGAAAAACTGCTTTTTCAATAATTTTACTTAAAAACGGAAGGTTTGATATCGGCCTATAGTTGCTCATTAGTGACGTGTCTAGATTGTTATTTTTTAAGAGTGGCTTGATTACTGCAGTTTTCAGGGCCTGTGGAAAGATACCTGAAAGAAGAGACATGTTCACAATCTGTAGAAGATCAGAAGCTAAACAATTCGAGACATTTTTGAAAACACCCGTTGGTAGAATATCAAGGCAACAGGAGGAGGTTTTCAGATGTTGTATAATGTCCTCCAGGTTTTTATAGCTGATTGTATTGTATGAATGTATATTGGAACTAGTTTTGCTTGAACACTGTGACAACACATATCCTGTACTTGATATGGAGGCACTGACTGTTTGTCTAATCTTCTGAATTTTGTCTTTGAAGAAGGAGGCAGATAAAAGTTCAGATGCTACTGGTACTGGAGGGTTTGTTAACCTATCGACAGTAGCAAACAAAGCACGTGAATTATTATTGTTTCCAGAGATAATATCAGAGAAGAAGGACCTCCTTGCATTCCTCAGTTCCAAATTATAAATGCGAAGTCTCTCTTTATAGGCGTTATAATGGACCAGGAGATTTGTTTTTCGCCACCTTCGTTCAAAACTGAAGTTAGGGGGAGCTGACTCGATGAGAACAGCAGCGCTGTTATTATGGTCTAACCAAGGTCTTAGTTAAAAACATAAAATCTAGATTGTGATTAATAATAAAATCATTGATTAAAAATGATTTTCCTGCCAAAGACATGACATTTAGTAAAGCTAGTGTTAGTGTGTTTTCATTTTTTGGGACAAGCTGTAGCTGACAAGGAATGGATGCTAAGTTTGCTAAGTTTGCAGTTAAGTGCTTATTCGCCATCCTTTTTCTATTGCCTACCATAACATAAATTGAGGAAGAATTGAAAACACAGGGCCCGGGCTTATCTATGAAAAAGTCATGAGTGTCACTAGTCCTGGAGCCTAGGCCCGGCACATATCAGTTAATGCTTGCTGGATCGGCGTCCTTATCAGTCTGGGGGGAAGGAGTTTGGTGACAAGCTGGCCGAGGTGCCCGGCGTTTTACTTTTGCCTGGGGTTGAGCAAATGCCCGGCGTTTTACTTTTGCCCCAGGTTGAGCAATGGGGGACGGCAGGGGTGTAAATTTGGTTCCAATATCTACCAGCTGCTTCATCTGGTCAGTGAACTCCAACATGGGGGTAGGGGAAAGATGGAAAAGGGTGAGTGGAGACAGCGATGGCTCCTCAAGGGATTCGGGGCTGGTAGGGGGGTTTGAGGGGTGCTGGACGGGTAAAAAGGAGAGTTGAGGTTCCGTATCTGTGCTCTCTGGTCTCCCACGGTCAAATCTGTGCACCGGTGGGGGCTGTGGTGAATCACTGCCGCACTTTGTTGTGTCTTCCTCTTGTTTAGATTGGTCTTGTCTTGTGTCCTTGACGGAGGGAGTAGATGTGTAGCGCAGAGAGTAAAGTATGTTAGAGGTGAACAGCTTTACTCCTGGCTTGTTAAGGAAAAGTCCATCTGCTTTAAAAAGATGTCTGCGCTCCCAGAAAATGTTACAATTGTCAATGAACTGCAGAGAATGGACGATACATTCAGTTGAAAGCCATTTGTTTAGTGCCAACAGTCGGCTGAATCTCTCAGCTCCTCTTCTCACTGGCGGTATAGGACCACTGATAAACACATCTGCGTTTAAGGAGCTGACTTGGTTTAGCAGTTCCATAAAGTCCAGTTTCTGCAATTCAGACTGTTGCTTTACAACATCATGTGACCCTATATGTAGTATAATGTTCTTCACAGTTGGGTGTTCTGCCATGATATCTGGGATTCTTTGGGTCAAATCAGACACCATGTCTTTGGCAAAACAGAGTATTTTGGTGTTACTGTTTTTTAAATCTTTTACAGCAGAGTCACCCACAATCAGGGTCTGAGGCCCAGATGTTAGCTTTTTACTTTTTGAATTGCTCTTGGTCCTTACCCTTCTGTGTGGCGATGACACGCAATCCCGGTCATCAGATGGCTGTCCAGCGTCCAGCAGCAGAGGAGCAAATCTGTTATCTATTTGTACACCAAGTTGTTGGGGAGGCATTTTGTTGCTTATTTTCCCTTTTGTAGCTGTCCACGGCTGTGTCCAACTAGGTACAGGGGTTGAAGAGGCGCTCTGCTGGGATGATAATGCAGGCCAGCCGGTCATATCACAGATCTCAGGGCGTTGTGCCCTGCCCGTTAGTCGTCCTCCCATTTCCCAGGAAAATGATTTACTCTTAGGCTTCGCACCAGACGAGTTCCAGGGGGGACTACCACTTGTTGATTTATTACCAGTTCCACAGCCCTCCTGTTTCTTTGTAGTCTTCTTGGTGCTAATTAGCCGTGTGTTAGCATGCTTTTGTCCATTGTTTTGGGTCCATGGTAAAGTGGTGTCATTTCCACAAGATCTGTTCACTTCCATGTTCACTTCTAATAGGTGAACCTTGGTTTCCAAAAGTGCAATCTTCTGAAGGAGTTTGTAGTAGTCATCCACGGAAAAAGGAGGCATCTTGCTGCTAATTAGCTTTAGCTACAGCCACTGTAGGACAGGCTTGAGCTATTGGTAGGCCACGATCACGCAGAAAAATGTTAAAATATAGCAACAGCCTAGTCTACAAAAATGTATAGTCCAATGATTTATAGGTATCCAAGATGCCTATAGTTTCTCTCAGAGGAAAAGCAAGATTATCAGCAAAAATATGCAAGCAGAGGCAGGAGCAAGCAGCAAAGCGTCTGCACTGTAAGAAGCAGGAAGCTCAATACGTAGAGTATGATTCTACTCGCCTTTTTATGACATGAGATGAGCATGTGTGAGTCGTGTGAAAAATAATCTTTGAGAATAAATACATTCTTTGCACCATGATGAGCTCAAAATGTCACAAAAGCTGACTTCTTCATTCCCAGGGTGTGAAGATGAAGGGTGAAGACTTTGTGTTTTATACAGGTGAAACTCAAAAAATTGCATATGGTGCAAAAGTTCAGTATTGTAGGCTCAAAGTATCACACTCTAATCAGTTAATTAATCCAAAACACCTGCAAAGGGTTCCTGAGCCTTTAATTGGTCTCTCAGTCTGGTTCAGTGGAATTCACAATCATGGGGAAGACTGCTGACCTGACAGTTGTGCAGAAAACCATCATTGAAAAAAGGTAAAAGGTCATTTTTAGGTAAAAAGGTAAAAAAGGCCTCAAAGGGTAATTGCAAAGGAAGTTGGATGTTCTCAAAGTGCCGTATCAAGGCACATTAATAGAAAGTTAAATGGAAGGGAAAAATGTGGAAGAAAAAGGTGCACAAGCAGCAGGGATGACTGTAGCCTGGAGAGGATTGTCAGGAAAAGGCCATTCAAATGTGTGGGGGAGCTTCACAAGGATTGGACCTAGGCTGGAGTTACTGCATCAAGAGCCACCACACACAGACGGGTCCTGGACATGGGCTTCAAATGTCGTATTCCTCTTGTCAAGCCCCTCCTGAACAACAAACAACGTCAGAAGCATCTTACCTGGGCTAAAGAAAAAAAGAACTGGTCTGTTTCTCAGTGGTCCAAAGTCCTCTTTTCTGATGAGAGCAAATTTTGCATCTCATTTGGAAACCAAGGTCCCAGAGTCTGGAGGAAGAATGGAGAGGCACACAATCCAAGATGCTTGAAGTCCTGTGTGAAGTTTCCACAGTCTGTGTTGGTTTGGGGAGCCATGTCATCTGCTGGTGTTGGTCCACTGTGCTTTATTAAGTCCAGTGTTCGCGCAGCCATCTACCAGGACATTTTAGAGTACTTTATGCTTCCTTCAGCAGACAAGCTTTATGGAGATGCTGACTTCATTTTTCATCAGGACTTGGCACCTGCCCACACGGCCAAAAGTACCAAAACCTGGTTCAATGACCATGGGATTACTGTGCTTGATTGGCCCGCAAACTCTCCTGACCTGAACCCCATAGAGAATCTATGGGGCATTGCCAAGAGAAAGATGAAAAACATGAGACCAAACAATGCAGAAGAGCTGAGGGCCGCTGTTGTAGCATCCTGGTCTTCCATAACACCTCAGCAGTGCCACAGGCTGATAGCATCCATGCCACGGTGCAATGAGGCAGTAATTCATGCAAAAGGGGTCCAAACAAAGTACAGAGTACATATGCATGATTATACTTGTCAGAGGGCTGACATTTCTGTATTTAAAATCCTTTTTTTTTTTTTTTCTTTTTTTTTATTGATTTCATGTAATATGCTAATTTTCTGAGATTTTGAATTTGGGGTTTTCATAAGCTGTACGCCATAATCATCAAAATTATATCAAATAAAGGCTTGAAATATTACACTTTACATGTAATGAGTCTATATAATATATTAGTTTCACCTTTTAAGTTGAATTACTGAAATTAATAAACTTTTGCACCATATGCAAATTTTTTTTGAGTTTACCTGCATCTACACATTGTGACTAATTGTTTCTCTGTTTTGGCTGCGGGCTCGTTTGGTAAGATCTAATGTTACTGCTTTTTATGTTTGAGCTTTTTAACCCAGAGAGTTTCTTCCTTCCTCATTCTTCCAGAAGTTTTGTATTTCAGCCTGAAACTAAAATGTCTTCACGAACATTTCTATTTGTATTAAATGATCATGAGCCAGTTTCTGTATTTAGGGACATTAATTCATTGCACTGCAATAAAAACTTTCAAATACTTTTTTATGACATGAGCATGATGCACCTTTTTCGTCGTTTTTTAGTCGTGTATAAATAATCTTTGAGAATAAATGTTCTTTGCACCATGATGAGCTCATGATGTCACAAAAGCTGACTTCCTCACTCCTAAGGTGTGAAGAGGAAGGATGAAGACTTGTTGTATTTCTGCGATGTTTCAGTCTCTTCATATCTAGCTTCCAACAGCAAGTCTGTCTGCTTTTATATCCCAACGGCTTAGCAGGAGGTCTGGTACTGGCTCTGCTGCAGTTCTGCTGGAACTCACACATTGTGACTAATTGTTTCTCTGTTTCAGCTACGGCTCGTTTGGTAAGGTCAAATGTTACTGCTTTTTATGTTTGAGCTTTTTAACCCAGAGAGTTTCTTATGTTGCTGCTTTTCATGAACTCCACTTTTATTTGTTGGGTTTTAGTTTTGGTTGAGTTCCTGGTTTGATGTGTGAATCTGAGATGACTTTAACAGAACATGAATTCTTTATTTAAAAGATGATTTGATTAAAATATTGAAAAGTAACTTTTTATCAAATCCAGAGGATGAGTGTCATTGCAGTCCAGTCTGTGAGAATGGTGCCAGCCAACATGTTGCTGAGTGTCTTCTTTGTTTCAGGTGAGCTGTTTGTTCAGTCTCTTTTAATTGGAGATGTTCCTTTTTCCAACTGTTCATGTCCTGACTGCAAAGTGAAATGTTTTATTCTGACATTGTTAAAAGGAAAAAGGAGATAACATGCTGCTGCTGAGTTGTAGTTTGTGTTTCATGCAGGTTTTGCTCCACAGTTTGTTCATCATGAGTCTGTTTCACAGGTGCTCTGGCTGCTTGTTCTAGAGAGTCACATCTATTCATTACTGCACCAAAGAACATGGAAGCACTGAGTGGATCTTGTCTGCTAATCCCATGTAACTTTAGTGCTAAACCAGATCAGGACTTCAACAGCAAGAGAACAACCTTCGGAGTGTGGATTAAAAATGACTCCAAATTTAGCAAAAAAGAAAATGTTATTTTCAACAGTAGTGGGACAGTTACCACCTATCCAATGAATATTACTGGAGACCTGAGTCAGAAACAATGCACCACCTTGTTTTCTAGTTTAATCACAAGTCACACAGACACATACTACTTCAGAATTGAGAACAGGCCATATCTGGCAACAGCTTCCTGTGATCCTCTTCAAATAACAGTTCAAGGTAAATTACTTTTGTTTTATAAATTAGTCTATTATGTTATTGTTTAGGCAAAACTGCAACTGATTTCACCTCCTTTTCTTTATACAAACATGGGTTATATATACAGCCCGATCCAGTTGGGGAGAGTTCTAGCCCGATCCGGCAGCTCTCTTTACCCTGTCTCTCCTAGTTAGTCATGCTCTCCTAGTTAGTTATGCTCTCCCAGTTATGCTGTAATAGTTTTAGACTGCTGGGGGACTTCCTTTGACACACTGAGCTCCTCTCTCCTCTATGTTTTTATCCTTCTATCTTTCCATTTGTGTGCATCCATGTCCCAGAAATGCTTGTTACTAACCTAGCTCTGGGGAGTCATTCCCCGAAGTTCTTATGTTCTTTCCCCCCAGCATGTTTCCTCGGATCAGGGAGGCTCCATCATCATGGTAGCAGCTGTAGCCATGGTCCCGCTACACGTCCTGCGATGCCGTGTTCATCCTGCTACGTCCTGCTGTGCCCTGCTACATCCTGCTGTGCTTTGTAATGCCGCACAATTCCCTGCTAAGCCATGAACTACTACAAAGAACTACTACAAACTGTTATCTTTTCTGTGGCTGTTATTGCCACTCTTCATTCTAACCCCAACCGGTCGTCAGACACCGCCTACCAAGAGCCTGGGTCTGTCCGAGGTTTCTTCCTAAAAGGAAGTTTTTCCTCGCCACTGTCGCACTGTTGCTTGCTCTGGAGGGAACTACTAGAACTGTTGGGTCCTTGTAAATTCTGGAGTGTGGTCTAGACCTACTCTATCTGGTCTAGACCTGCTCTATCTGTAAAGTGTCTTGAGATAACTCTTGTTATGAATTGATACTATAAATAAAATTGAATTGAAATTAAATTGAATTGAAAATTTAATTGAATTTATCCAAACAAATTTTTTTACTTGGCCATGACTTTGAATTCCAATTAAACATTGAGTCTATTATTACAGGTTGACATTAAAATTGTCACATTTTAGAATATTAAAGCATCTCAAACTTTTACTTTATATATCTTTTGCGGTTTTAAAACAAAATGTCAGCTATGGCATTTAGACAATGTTTAAATGTAAGTAGGTTAGTCATTTCTGATCTATTTCTTAGTGTACTCTTAATGTCTGTTTTAAACTCCAGATTCCCCCCCGAGGCCCAGAATTGAGATCCCAGGTGATCTGAAGGAGAAGGAGTCTGTCACTATAAGCTGCTCAGCTCCCACTCCCTGTCCACACTCCCCTCCTAAACTCACCTGGAATCTCCAACAAGACCCTCACACCAACATAGAGGAGAACACAGATCGGACCTTCACAACTAAAATCCAGCAGACCATCACTCTGTCAGACACACATGATGGACTCACCATCAACTGTTCTGCCAGATATCCTGTGAATGAAGGAAGAGTCAAGACAGCAGAGGAGAGGAAGACTCTCAGTGTCTCATGTAAGACAACCAGTGTTTGTTATTGGATCCTGTCAGAACATCATGTGCTGATTTTAATGAATAAAGTTAATCTCACATTTTCCTCAGATGCTCCCAAGGACACCTCAGTGTCCATCAGTCCATCAGGTTTGGTGTCAGCAGGTAGCTGGGTGAACATGACCTGCTCCAGCAGAGCCAAGCCTCCTCCCAGCTTCAGCTGGTTCAAGAACACCAAAGATGGAGCCCTCCGTGTAGCTGATGGAGACTTTTACAGCTTCAATGTGACCAGTGTCTCTGATGGAGTTTATTACTGTGTGGCCACAAATGATCTCGGTAATCAGACATCATCTTGGATTCATGTGAAGAGTGAAGGTAAATATAGAACTGTATTAAATCTGCTTATTTTATAAAATGTGTTCTCTTTTCTGTTTAGGCTTACTTTTTTTTGGATTTTTGTTAATTGCATTTAAATGACTCTGTACAATTAATGGTTGCTTCTGTTATGTTACATGTCTGCATTCAACCTTTGTTTTCTTTGAGTCACTTGGTTTTGTTTTTCTATGACCAGAAAACTCTCTAATATGGGCTTCAGCTGTTGGAGGGATCGTCATCATCATCGTCTTTATCGTCTTCATCATCTTCCTTGCTGTCTGCGTTTGGTAAGTATCACAAATGAAAGCAGATGATGGTTTTACTGATCCAGTTTGTTGTTTAGACAACCTGATCTGTGTCTTTACTTTAATCTCCAATCTATCAAATATCTGTCTCCCATCAGTCCTTATACTGTCTGTTGGCAGCACACTGTCTGTTTATCACAGTATAATTATACTTCACTCCAATTCTGAAGTCTTTACACGGAAGGCTTTTTTTTAATGTTGTCTTTCTTTAAATTATTGCTCATTTCTTATACTTGTATGACAATCAGCAAGGGTAAGATCAAAATTACATGACTTGATTAGACTGTTCTATATATAGATAGTGAAGTAATATGGTTCTGCCTGTAGAATTCTACCGTATTCGTCAACAAAGTCTGGGTTTCCCCAAAATGGTTCATTGATAAAGCAACAAAATGGGGAAACTATCATTATTGAAACAAATATTGAACTGAACTGGGTGACTTGGTACCATTTGGGTAGTTTTTGTTAACAATTTGTGAGATTAGGGTTGTGGCCATTCTGGGGGTATTTCTGAACATGAAACAAATATATGTCTGAGAATTTCTCCAACGCGGGTGTGACAGAGATTTTATGGTAAAATCTACAAGAAACAGTTGGAGCTGTTCAGGATATAGCAAAGTGATTAAACTAAGCCTTATAGTGACAACTAAATTGTAGTGTAAAGAGAAGTAATTCCACTCTTGGTTATGGGTAACCAGAGAACAAAATCACATGATCCTGCAGGGCCCTTACTCGTCAACAAGTCTGGGTTTCCACAAAATGGTTATTGCGCCCCGATAACATGTGTGGGGCAGCGGCTTATACACGTCCTATACTAGCAGCCTAAAATCTGCTATTTTATCTGCTTTTATACGTCTGTTTTTAACTGCTCTTTAATGTTTAATTTCTTGTACTGCACTGTAACTTTTATTATTTTAATATTTTTTTGTAAAGCACTCTGAATTGCTCTGTTGCTGAAATGTGCTATACAAATAAAGCTGCCTTGCCTTGACAGCTTTCTAATGTTTTCCAGGTGGTTTAAGACGAAACGTCAAACTCAACAGGCTCAGGTGGGAAAATACTAAACTTCAGTGTACAGTACTGAACTGTGTGTCGTGGATATTTGACTTCCTTTACAGTAACTGTGTCCTCTAAGATATGTGAAAGCATCGGTCCTAACACTAAGTCAACACCCTTAAAGAGGTTAAATATTAAGAAACACAAGAACCTGTTACACTGTGGTTGGAAACTTTAAGCATCGTCCTCCAAAACTGTACAACCCACACACAGCAGAAGTGAAGAAGAGATTAAGTTAAGATAGGATCTGAAAATGGCTAATGTTAGAGCACATTTATTAATTATCAGGATGTTGTTTAATCTGTTAACAGGATGGTAGCTAGACGCAGTTTCAGAGTTTGGGCCCTTTGTATTCTTCACACATCTGATTTACTTCCTCTAAGCAGTGACACAGGGGGTCATTTAACACCTTCCTCACTGCTGAGATGCCATTTAGTCTGTAGTTATTTAATGTGAAAGGAACCAGCTCACATTTCCTGTTTGCTACATTATTCACAGAGTCAAAGAGGTGAAGAGATGAGTCTTCAAATGCCAGCCAGCAAAACAGAAGAAGACATCCATTATGGAGAGATTGACTTCTCCAGGTGGAGACCTGAACCATCCTCGTCCTCGGAGCAGGACAGAGGACAGCAGCAGGACTCTCTGTATGCACAGGTCAAAGTGTCCCAGACGGCACACAGCCGAACACAGACTGCTGACGGCCCAGAGGATCTCTACGCTCAAGTGGAGAAAAAATGAGTGCTGTTGTGTGAAAACACTTAGGTTGGATTCATTATATAACTTGGTTTTACTTATACAATAAGTTGTATGTTAATTATAGGAAGACAGAGTTAGGGTTATTCATCTTTACTGACCAGTTACATAAAGGGGAACATAAAGCCTCCACATCCTGCAGCTCAGATGGTCATGTTTACTATAATTCATATTTGTGACTGAGCTCAGGGTGTTGTGTGGTTGGTAATTGCACATCAGTTCGGTACAAAAGGAAGTCCCAAACCTCAAAATAGGAACTATTCTAAAGGACATTAGTTATTTATTAATTATAAAGAACTTGACACCAGAAGCACATTCTGTACACATTAATATAAAGATTATATTTAAGTTTGAAATGTTTGTAATTGTGACAATATACAGATTTTTAACCATGCTTGTTTAATATCATGTACTTTGTGTTTCTTACATATTTTGTATCCCACATTTCTATTTGTATTTAATGAACATGAGACAGTTTTTTTTTTTCAGAAATTGAATTTATTCATTGCATTGTAATAACCATTACATACACCTCTCTAAAAATACCAATTAATCTCAGTTGCATTTATTAGTCCAACATTTTACGTACTGTGAGCAAACATCACCTGAAATCATACAATTTAATCACAACCAATACAAAAGCAGCTAGATGACTCATGCATAGTAATTCTCACAGGAAATCAGCTACAATGTAGTTAATGAACTGGAATGATATTTAATGGAATATAAAACTCAATTTAAAAAGGGCATTTCATGAAACCTACATGAGTCAATAGTTTATTAAAAGATCTGGTGGTAAATGTTAAATCTTAATACATATTTTTGTCGGAATTTTGCCAGAAAAGATCTTTGGCCTTCAGCTTATAAACATTAGCAGCCTAGACACCAGACCAGACAAATTTCTCAAAAAGGCACCACTAGGCCATGTTGATTGTGCCAGGTCTGGTCAGTGAATGGAGGTAGTGACATAAGCTTCTTTACACAACAAGTTTCACAACGTCACAGAAATCTAACCTTCATGTTGAGTTAAACCTCCCTCCTACCACCAGCAGCTTTCCCTCACAGCTGCAGCATTAATGTGAAGTTGTGTCCAAAGTTATTGGATTGTAGATTATTTTCTTTTTTAAATCTCATGCACCCTAATGACCTGAATCCAGAGGCATCACTTATTACCTCTCGGTTTCCTGATAAACTTCCTGTCAGTAGGGGTTTTACTTGTGCACTCTGTCTTCCAGCGCCTTCAGCTCAGCCTCCACCTGAGCTGGCAGATCAGCTCCGACCTGCTGAGTGAAGTAGGCTCTCAGCTCTTTTGTCTCCTTCTGCCAGAAAGACTTGGGCACATCAAACAGGGCACCCATATCCACCTTGCCGCTCAGACCTTTAGTGTTGATGGCGCCATCTACTGGCACCCAGCCAATAATGCTCTTCTTGGCCGCCTCGTCCTCCTCTCCCGCCGCAGCGCTAAAGATCCACTCCAGTGCGCGTGCATTTTCACCAAAGCCAGGCCAGAGGAAGGCGCCGCTCGTGGGGTCCTTTCTGAACCAGTTGACGTGGAAGATCTTGGGCAGATGAGTGGGGGCCTTTCGGCTCTCCATGCTCAGCCAGTGAGCGAGGTAGTCGCCAAAGTTGTAACCGAAAAACGGCCGCATGGCAAAGGGGTCGTGCATAATCATCTTGCCTGCAGAAAAAAATAATTTAACACTTTGTAATTCTAATAAAGAGTTGGCTTTAGTAGGAGTAACTTCATATCGTCTTAACACCTTATCACTAATGTATTTACATGAATTTAGACCAGAAGAAAATGAGGTATACAAGTGTGTACCTTTATGCTCAGCAGCTGCTGTGGCCTCAGACCTCATGGAGGCTCCGACAAAGACTCCGTGTTGCCAGTTGAAAGACTCATAGACCAGTGGGACTCCTGACAAATTCAACATTTCACATTTAATGCACAGATATTTCAGGTAGGCATGTAGAAAAAAAATTTAAAACAGCACCAACCCTCTGGCCTCCTGCCACCGAAGATAATGGCATCGATGGGAACCCCCTCCTCACTCTCCCACTGGGGGTCGATGATGGGACATTGAGCCGCCGGGGCACAGAAGCGCGAATTTGGGTGGGCACACTGAGTAGAGCTTCCTTTTTACAAAGAGGAAACAGTTTATTCTACATATTATGTTAAGTTATTTAATGTCAGTCATTTAAAAATGGAAAATAGAAGAATTAAGTAAACGCCTACAGCTGAATATGATTCACACGGTGTCTAGTTTCGATTTGCCAGACCTTCCTCCACTTTGGCGCGGAGCAGGGTCTGGCTAGTCCACACGGCATTTAAACAAATAACAATAAACCAGAGCACGTTTTCATCCATCCCGATGGATGAAAAACGTGCTCTGGTTTATTGTTATTTGTTTAAACCAATCCCAGTCATCTTGGGCGGAGCTAAGCATCGTACAGAGCCCGGATGCCTCTGCAAAATAGCATTGTGAAGGAACTTGTCTTCGTAGAACATGTACGTGCAAACGTTGCTTTAGTTGTGTGAGACAAAACTCAGATTGGACAGATAGTCTAGCTAGCTGTCTGGATTTACCCTGCAGAGGTCTGAGAGAAGGTTAACCATAGTCTTCATAAATCCACCGGAGTTTAAAATGCCTACACAAAGAAAGCCAGAGGCAACAGATATCTGGCCTAAATGAGTGAAATCCAGCGGGATTTCGGTTGGCAACGGGGCAATCCTGGAAGCGGAAGGTCAATGATATAATAATAATGCATACTTTATTAATCCCACATAGGGGAAATTTGAATTTACACTCTGTTGTTATTACACACAGGCCTGAATTACACACACATGCTCAGTACCTATACATGCACTTATGGAGAGATGTCAGAGTGATATATTGTACACTGTGTCTGATCTTTAGGTCTCTCCATTTCTAAAGAAATTGCATTGCTTTGGTATACCACTAGATGGTCCTGTATCCACTGTGGCTTTTCAGGTCACTCATCAAATGTAAGTTTGATTGATCCAGAAAGCCTGTGATAAAGACACTATGGTGCCTCACTGACTACCGGTAATTGTTAAAGTTGTATAAGAGCCAGGCCTGTGCCGTGTGAACCTTTCAATAATAAGAACTTCTGATGTCTTTGTTGGTAAAGAAACAAACCATTATTTGAAGCTAAAAACTATGTCTGAATATTTATTGTTGTTCATTAAGAACAAGAATGTAAAAAAAACAATTGATCATCTGTAGAACTACAGGTTACTGTGAAAGCCTGGGCAGTCCGGGCTCATCTTACCTTGCTGCCAGAATTTGCCGTGCCAGTCTGTGAGTGTGACCCCGGCTGCGGGGGGGTTGAGGCCCTCCCACCACACTCCTCCATCACTTGTCTCGCCTACGTTGGTGAACACAGTGTTTTTGGCGATGGTTGCCATGGCGTAGGGGTTGGTCTTGTCTGAGGTGCCAGGAGCAACACCGAAAAATCCGTTCTCCGGGTTGATGGCTCGCAGTTTCCCTGCGGAAACGTCCAACAAAAAACCATGAGGAGTTGCTACACCACCTACGGAGTCACAGGGTGATTCTGTGTGCGTGAGACATCCTCCTCTCTCTCACCTTGGCTGTCGAACTTCATCCACGCAATGTCATCACCCACACACTCAACCTTCCATCCGGGCAGAGACGGTTTCATCATGGCCAAGTTGGTTTTACCACAGGCACTGGGGAAGGCCGCAGCTACATAACGCTTCACCCCCTGAGGGTTAGTAATACCCAGGATCTGAGGAGGGGAGAGAGAGTGGTGAATATCATATTTTACTCAACCTTTCATGGATAGTCATCAAATGAGCAACACTGCCAAGCACTTTTTAAAAAACAACCTCTGTTCTACGGAGATAAAGTTATTTTCTATTTAATGTATTGTTTCAGGGACAATGCACACAAACTATTAATAGCAAGTGTTCAAAGTCATATAATTTCATTGAGCAATCAAAACAAAGAATTGGCATTTTTAAAATGATCATAATTGAAAGACCCAAGCCAATTGTTCTGGGTTTACAAAGATGACTGATAAGCAAATGGGCATCTGCCTAAGTTCTCCGCTATTGCAAATCATGTGGCGCAGGCTATAAGCAGCAATGTCACACACTCACCAGCATGTGTTCGGCCAACCAGCCTTCATCCTTGGCAATGCGGGAGGCAATGCGAAGGGCAAAGCACTTCTTCCCCAGGAGAGAGTTTCCTCCATAGCCACTACCGAAGGACATGATCTGCCTGGAGTCCGGCAGGTGAGATATCAGCACCTTCTCGGGGTTACAGGGCCATGAGTTGACCAGAGGGGCTGGAGCAGAGACACAGAGGGAAATACCAGATAGGGGGGGGATTTGTAAGATCTTTGAAGTTTGAAGCAATACAAAGCATGAAAACAACTTGTTTCAGGCTCATAGAATTTGTACCCTTGAGTGGTAAAGGCCGTCCCAAAGAGTGCTGACAGCGGACAAACTCTGCTCCTTCTGCAAGCTTCTTCAGGACAGGAGTGCCCATGCGTGTCATGATCCCCATACTGGCCACAACATAAGGTGAGTCCGTCACCTACAAGCAGAACAAAATGTTTGTCACACTGATCTAAATCTAAAACTTTCAGTGTATAATAACCATAAATGCTACAGCAACAGAAAATCACAGCAATTTACAGCAACAAAGCAAAACATTAAAAAGGTACCACACAGCAGGTGTATTGCTTTATGCATGCTTTTTATAGGATCAAGTTGATATTAGAGCATCAAGTGTTGAGGAGCACAGTCAGTACCTGGACACCGTATTTAGACAGAGTTGAGCCCACCGGACCCATACTGAAGGGAATCACATACATGGTCCGACCTACAGAGAGGACACAGAGAAACATGAACACCACTACGGGCAACATACAAATGTTGAGAAGGTGGTTACATAAGACCAGAGATATAATGGCCTTTTTTTAATCTTTTTTTTTTTTTTTTTTTAAAAAAAGCAAGGTACCCTGCGAAGTTTAATCCACTAGTTGACCAGTAGCATTAAGGAACAATTTTTTTCAGAGCTGCTGTTCAGCTGATCGAATGTTGCTGGTAGTAACGTGCAAAAAGGTGCAGCAATATATCAACATAACAGTGAAGACTGCTGAAAGGTAAACATGGATGTAAACAATGCAGTATTTGTTAGACCTCAAGGATTCACACTTGTTCATATTACATAATATCCTTCAAGAGCGGGAAATTGAATAACACACATCTCCTGGCAAAACATGTTTCCGTCCACTGGGGTACCTGCCATGCAGCTAGGGAAACGCTCCTGTCTGGCTTTCTGCCAGTCAGACTCGCTCATCCAGCTGCCCAGCTGGCTTTTGACCCCTGCAGCAGGGATGGGGATGGTGTCCCTTTGGCTCTTGGTAACAATCACAGTCTTGCTTTCCACCCGAGCCACGTCCTTTGGGTCTGTACGTGCCAACCAACTGAAAAACAGAGCAGGAATCAGAGAATGATGCGGAAGAAGTACGAGCACATTGTTGCATTAAAGCAATACACCATCAAATGCACGTTTTTTTTTGTGTGTATGGATGCAAGTATACAGCATTTTTAAGTCCCTACCAGTTCTCATATTTGGGAAGTCTCTTGACCATCCCGTCGTTCTCCAGACCTGCCAGGATGTTGGCTGTTTCCTCTGGCGTCCCTGTCACCACATGCACACTGGAGGGCTTACACTCATCCACGGCTCCCTTCACAAACTCAGCTACCGCCGGGGGCAGCGAGGGGATGGAGGCCAGGGAGCGAACCCCAACACTCGCCCCAACACCACCATGCCTGAAAGAGAAGGTACAGTTACTAATATGTATGTATGTATGTATGTATGTATGTATGTATGTATGTATGTATGTATGTATGTATGTATGTATGTATGTATGTATGTGATATTGTCCATCCCTGTGATCCATCTATGTAATGCTATAGTGGCTTCAGACCTCAACAGACCCTGCTGTTCACTTCACTACATTGTATTGTGGAGTTTACAGACAGACTTCCAACAATCTACCACGAGTCAGAAAACAAAAACATCCAAACTGGAGAACACATAGCCTTCTGTCAGATCGTATTCAATAATTTCTGGGAGACAAACATTACTAAAGTAGGGAGATGTGTGCAGAGTCACTGGATGATCCAACTCTGACGAGGCTAAAGTGCTGAGTGTGTGTTTTTATTGGCTCATGTAAAGACACTTGGTTCAGTGGGTTTAGACCCACCAGAGAGTTCTGTCTCTTGGCTAATCTCACCAAGCACCCAAACACTTTTAAGCACAAGATTAAATAAGGCCCCAAATTGGAGATGTGTGCTTTTCATGTGACAGCAGTAAAAACGAGATGCCATTGCTGCAGATATTAATGCAACCTGCGAGCCTCAAATAGACTTCTCCACATAAAGAGAGGCATGCAGGGGGCCAGCCTATTGTTTGTTAGTAGCATGATATTCACAAACAAGCCACTGAGAGGACAGCAGTGTTGCAAGCTGTTAAAACATAAGCCTGTGTCTGTCTCCTGTCTGTCAGACAATAGAATGGACAATGTGCGTATGTGCTTTGTTTTTTGTCTGTGGACAATGTGGATGACCCCAGATGACTGCTTTAAAACCGGTCAAAAATATGAAACCCCAAAGGAACTGTAAACAAACATTGTAGCTCCAGTGTTCAAAAACTATATGCAAGCATAAACTGACCCACATTAACGGTTAATTTGACCCTGAATACAAATTCACATTCTTTGTTGTTTCAAGTACAACAGGGTCATCCTGTCAAGTGCAGGCACGCGGCTCCAAATTGGCTTAAGTAAATCTGGTTGGAACGTACAAAGGGCACAGGCAGCAGGATCGTGGAGAAGCTCACAGTGAGAAAGACATATAACGTGCAGCTTGACAGTGAGAGGGCAAAGAGCTGAGAGCAGTCTAATGCAAGCTTCTGGGTTCAAACTCCCTCTGCACAGGTTACATGTAACAGTTGCTTAACCATTGATGTGGGAGCAATTAATCATGAACAGACAACAGTTTGTGCTGAAAATGCAGACTCTGTATATAGAGAGAGCTAGATTGGCAGCTACATTCATCAGTTTTTAATATCTATCTTGAATTAGGGCTGGCTGTAGCTTTTGTAGTCGCCAACGACGTTATTACAAGTAGGGATGGGGGAGATGCATTTCCCTCACTTTTAGCCTGCAGTTTCAGGTCAGCTTTCTTATCTAAGTGTCTCTGGACTGTATCCTCTTCCTGTTCCCCCACCATAGTCAGGATGAGATAAGAGATCTGAATGGGGAAAATGTTCATCTGAGCCACCCTTAGTTATACCACGCATGCAAAGCAATAAGCTACCTCAACAACCTCCATCATTCAGGTAGAGTAACCCGCTACTCTACCTGTATGATGGAGGTTGTTGAGGTGTATGCTGCCTGAAGACTTGTCACTAAACAATGCTTAAGGCAAACAAAACAAAAAGTCCCAACTGCAATTTTGGAAGTTTAAAAAAAAAATCTCCATTTTTATTTACAGTTAATATTCTCCTACAAAGATGCTATAATTAAACACCACTCAGAAAGTTACTAAAGTAAAAAACAATGAAGTGTGTTGTAAAGATGGAAATAAAAAATGACCAGAAAATAGAAATTAATGTCTGTACTACATTTCAAATGGCAATCCACTATATAGCTATCAAGACAGTTTACTTAAAACCACAAATGTCAACATTATTGTGGTGCTAGAGCAAAACCTGCATCAAACACACTTTAATTTATTTTCTGCTTAAAAGAAACATGGCTGGCATCTGTTCTCAGAGGATCTTTTTTGACAGAACAGATGAATGAATGATCAGTATATTAATGTTAATAGTGTTACTGTATCACAACACCCTCCATTGGCCTTTAGCCACAGAAGACCAAAGAAGGCGCTTTGTCAGTCCTAGCTGTGATACTATGAACTAGTCTCTTGAATCAGCTCTACAGAACTTTAGTCTCTGCTCCCCCACACAGTAAATCAATTACTTGTGCTTCCAATAAGCCAACCAATTATGCCACTAATTACTGTAACCATTTAGGTGGAGGTGAATATTATCTCCAATGTGATTAAGAACCAAGGTGAGTTGGACTGAATTTTAAATAAAGAGACATTTGTTGATTATTTATTTCCTTGCTGAAGCATGGGCGGTGGCTGACTTAAAGAAACACGCCAACTTATTGGGACTTTAGCGTTTTCACCAAGTTAGACACGTCCAGACATACCCTTCTCATCTCCGTGTGTGTCGTAACTCTGTCCGACACACCCAGCATTAACTTAGCCAAGTAAAGATCCTGCAGGTAACTGGTTCCATATTCTGAACGCACACTAACTGGAACTGTATTCTCAGAAAGGCCAAGCAGTGCTACTTGGGCGGAGTGATTAGCACAACACAGAAAAGCACAGTCAACAAAACCAATGTGAATAGCTTGCTAGTAGCAAACAACACTGGTGATCATGGCTGACTTTGAGGAATTGTCAGAGGATTTTTACTTGGTATCAAACCAAGATCCAGAACCATACCTTTTTGAGCCAGAATACACAGATGAGGAGTTACAAAATTTTGGGAGCTGATAAACAAAATGCCAAACAGACTGAGGTTGAGGGGAGAACCAGAAAGAACACGGACTGGTGGTGTATGTATGGAACATGCCAACCTATGCCTACAAAAAACAAGCAATTCTGAGCAAACTCCAGGCAAACTCTCTGCTCCGTGAGCGGGCTTCTCAGGTGCAGCGGGCAAATCACTCCACCCAAGTAGCAGATGTAGCAGTGCTTCATCTTTCTCAGAATATGCGGTTAGAAGACGGCTGTGTCTTATGTGACAAATAACAAGGTCACATGAGACACAGCCATATTCTAACCGTATACATACTGGGATATGACATTCTCAGAAGGCAACGCACTGCTGCTTCTGCTACTTGGGCTCCTGAGAAGCCCCTTGATACGAGGAGCAAAGAGTGCACCTGGAGTTCACTTAATCACTCCTTAAGAGAAGATAAAAGGTAAAAGCAATAGGATGGGCTCAACAGCTTTGGTTCTCCTCCTTTGCAAATGGAAAAAAAAAATGCATTTTCACACTGACAGCCTTTGCTCCCAATCCCCCCCCCCAGTTATTCATGCTCTCATGATTTTGTCTCTTCCTCCATATTCCTCACCCCCGGTTAAGGAGAAGCATGCCCCCCTTTGATAAATTTAGCACAGATGTATCCAGACATCAGTGTTTAAGAAATCATTTTAAATGCAACTACTCTGCAGCTTTGAAATATGGAACATCATTCTCTATTTTTTTAAGGGTGCAAATTTTAAAATGTAAGGGATGTTGTCCAGAAGGGGGAACAAGTTATGTCAAGGAACAGATAACCCTGATCTGGAATCAATTCCCCTGGTTGCCTATAGCTTCCAGCTGGGCAACTTATCCTCCTGACACGTCTCCAAGTCAGCCGGCCAATCCTCACACACCACAGCCAGACATGCCTACACTCCCCATTCACACACTGATCCTGGTCAATAGGGCAAAGTCTACACACGAAGCAGAGACAAGCCAGAGAATCACTTAGAACATGCACATGTGTCGCATACATTAGCCTCACACATGGTACATTGAGTAACAAGGGAAAAATACACAGGAACATGCTCCAGGACATTCAGGCAAATAGAGGAGTGGTAACTCCATGCACTATCTGTCAAGCAGAAATACAAACAAAATGCACAGCAACATGGGCCTCCCTATCACTAGCTCACATGTCCAACCATGATGCGAGTCACTCGCATGCATCCTTAATGACAAAATAAAAGCAAACACACAATGCCATTGAGTGCTCACATTGACGCCAGAGTCCCTGTGTGATGGGGTGTCATCACAAAGCCTGGAGAGGAAAAGTGGTGAAGAAAAGGAATGCAGAAAGAAAGCCCTTTTTAAAAAGAAAATCAGATATGTACTGCTGTGGAGTGTTGCTTAATCTATAAAGAACTATGCAGAAGTCTTTGCTTAATGTCATGTGAGTTCATGCTTTTTGAACAGGTTTGTGGCGGCAGTTAACATAGCAAATAAAGAAAACAATAATGCTGTGGTGCCACAGGTCTTATTGGATAATGACTTTTAAATCTTTAAAATTGGGTATTCAGTTTTGTGTTGAGTGGTCAGATTTGATGCAATGTTATGTAAGCTGTACCTGAAAAAATGTTTCTGCTTTAGAAAAAGTTGTGAAATCGATACCAAACAGGTTGGTATTAAATAGGCAGGACAAGAAGTTCTCTACAATACCTTCTGTATGTGTATGAAATTTAAAAACGGCCACATTAATTGAAATTCACTAATTAAACTTAAAACAAATTTGTATATTTAATGACAAAACTATATTAACATTTTGTGTAGCATATAGCCAACTCTCTAAACATTAGCTAGCCTAGTTTTGTTAGGTACAATAACATGTACTGTTCACGAAGCTAAATCACGATTTTAAATGGGGAACACACATTGAGAAAGAAAGTCACATAAGTTCTCTAGCTATGTACATGAATTAAAAAGAAAACAGCACGGTAACTTAAGATTCACTAAACACAAAACCATTTGCATAATTTAAATTAACGTCAAAACAATTTAGCCATTTTGTATAGCATACTCGACTCTCTAAACAATAGCTAGCCTAGCTATTTGTGTTCAATGAAATTCTTGTTCACGGAGCTAAAACACGATTTTAAATGGGCGGGACACACATTGACAAAGAAAGTCACAATTACTCACCTTCGTATGACTCCAAGCAGCAGGCAGGACATTTTCGGTGCAAAAATGAAACTAGCTTATAAAAAATAAAAGTGTAAAAAGGCACATTTAAGTTAGCTGCGTGGGTAAAGTGAGGCGCAGTAGTGGTTATAGGTGGTCGCTGCTCATATCTGAGCACTGGGAAGACTTTGCACTTTGCTCAACGTGGACATTCACACGGATACACCTTGATGTAAACGCGATACCGTCCTGTTGCTGCTGCTGCTGCCGCTATTGCACGTGTACGACCACCGTCAACAGATAATATCTGTCCCCAAACGCCCTGCACTTTTTACTACTTTAGTGACGGTTTCACACTGGGCACCGGCTCACATCGCATTTGAGGAGGATGACCTAGGCGCTTTGCTTTCAAATTTAAATATAACGTAGTTGACTTCTTCGCAGGTTGTGTCCATGTTGCTGTGTTCTTTCTCCACCAGAACACGAACCGAGAAGATGTTGGATGTCCCGGCTGACGCAAGTTTCCAGAGATCCTGCACCACTGAGCAGTAGACACAACCCGGATATACGAGAACGGTTACGGAAATAGATGTATCTCACCGGGGACACGCTATGGGGACATAGATAGCACTGAGACTCTAGATGGGTTTTCACATTCAAATTCCCCCCCCCCAAGTCCCCAAAAAGAGGTTTCAGGTTCATTTTAATTGTTTACTTTTTTGATCCCCAGTGGGGAAATTACAATTACACAACAACTCATTACCCAAATGCAACAAGTGAGAATCAAAATGATCCAAGTTGGTTGGTGGTTGTTTTTGTTGTTGTTTTTGTGCAAAATTCTTTATTCACAAATCTTCCCTAAAGCTGTAATCAGTTTGTTCTATATGCAGACCTCAAATCTTAAATACAATCCATTCTTTGTAAAATGTGGTTTAAATGATTGTTTTGTTAGTAAATCTTGCATTTATTCCAATCACTAATAATACTGTTTAAATATATGTATTATTGCTAGGCCTACTGGTGTAATGTTCTGATTCTGTACTGTTTGTTCTGTGAAAAATAAAGAAAAAAAGGGTGAGTTGGAAGTTGCAATCACTTTTCAGTGTAATTTAAATGGGCATTTCAGTGATTTGCTTTCATAAAGTTGGTGGATTTATAAGAGACAGATTAAAAAGGACTAGTCAAAATTAAGCAGACGCTGAGATATTTAGCATATTTAGTTGCTGGTATGGATCAAGCTCCATCCATTTGTTACGTAGGCTGTTGGAAAGCCACAAAATAATTTTTACAACTATTTTTATTGGCTGAGTAGTGCTCCATATGACGAATACACTAGGCAAGGCAAGGCAAGGCAGCTTTATTTGTATAGCACATTTCAGCAACGGGGCAATTCAAAGTGCTTTACACAAAATCAGTTAAAAAAAAACAGTTAAAAGAAAATAAAACCGATAAAACACAGAAGAAACAGTTCAAAATAAAAGCAGATAAAACACAAGAATAAAAGTTACAGTGCAGTATAAGAGATTAAACAGTAAAGAAATGAACATCATTTAAAGAAAGGCGACATCAAAAAGAAAAGTCTTCAGCATTGATTTAAAAGAACTGAGAGTAGCAGCGGATCTGCAGGTTTCTGGGAGTTTGTTCCAGATATGAGGAGCATAGAAACTGAACGCTGCTTCCCCCTGTTTAGTTCTGACTCTAGGAACAGAAAGTAGACCTGTCCCAGATGACCTGAGAGGTCTGGGGGGGTCATAGTGTACTAGCAGATCAGAAATGTATTTTGGGCCTAAACCATTGAGTGATTTATAAACTAGCAAAAGAACTTTGAAATCAATTCTTTGGGGCACAGGAAGCCAGTGTAAGGACTTCAGAACTGGGGTGATGTGATCCAGTCTCTTGGTCTTCGTGAGGACCCGAGCAGCAGCGTTCTGAATCAGCTGCAGCTGTCTGATTGATTTTTTAGGGAGACCTGTAAAGACCCCGTTACAGTAGTCAAGTCTACTGAAGATGAAAGCATGGACAAGTTTTTCCAAATCCTGTTGACACATAAGTCCTTTAACCCTTGATATATTCTTAAGGTGATAATAGGCTGACTTTGTAATTGTCTTAATGTGGCTGTTAAAATTCAGGTCAGAGTCCATGACTACACCAAGATTTATGGCTTTGTCTGTTGTTTTTAACGTTGTTGTTTGAAGCTGAGCGCAGACTTTTAATCGTTCCTCTTTTGCTCCAAAAACAACTACCTCAGTTTTTCCCTCATTTAATTTCAGAAAGTTCTGGCACATCCAGCCGTTAATTTGTTCGATGCACTTAGTCAGTTTTTGTATTGGACTATAGTCAGATGTATAATTACCTATTGACACAAAGTAATCTCTATTCTGTAAGTAGGATTCAAACCAGTTTAGTACTGAGCCAGAAAGGCCAACCCAGTTTTCCAATCGGTTTAGTAATATGTTGTGGTCAACCGTGTCAAATGCAGCACTGAGATCAAGTAATACTAAGACTGAAATTTTGCCATTATCTGTGTTAAGGTGGATGTCATTAAAGACCTTAACGAGAGCCGGCTCAGTGCTGTGGTGTGGTCGGAAACACTAAACAAAATTAATTTGCAAAACATGTGGAGTGCCCCTTTAACTTATATCTGCTGAGTTTTAAGCATCTAATGGTAATTTGTGTAATGTAATAATTTCACCCCCTTTCAAGTTTTTATACAAATATTCATGTTGTTGTATGTTGGGTTTATTATTGTTTCATTAAGGTAAGAAAGTGAAGGCAGAATAAAAATGTAGGTTCCAAGTGACTGAATGCAATCAAGTTGACTTGTGCAACAGCTTTTTTTTTTTTTTTATTGTATTAACATTTATTTTTCCTTACAACAGGACTACAGTTTGCAGTTACCAGATTTCCAATTCGTAATATTTGAACTATGCAAAGGTGTGAGTAAAAATAACTCATCAATCTGAAGTTCCAAGCCATTTATATGGCACGTACTGTATATTTCCACTATCTATTAATCAAGTGATCATTTTTTGATTTACCGATGATTCATGACCAATGATTCATCGATAGTGTAAAATGTCCCTCACAGTATCCCAGAGCCCAAGAAGCTTGTTTGCTTGACTGTCTGAAAAAAGTCAGACGCTTGAAGATATAGTCAGAAGATGAAAAGGACAAAAAGTATACTTCAACCTTTCCTCAACTATTGTTCACCCTGCTTCCTCACCATGATTACTGTTAACAGGAACACATGTAATTGGCATCACACACAACACTACCCAAAACCAACCCATTCTTCACACTGCTTCCATCTGGCCGTAGATACAGATCTCTGGCCTGGAAATAGGCGCGCTATGGCCAGAGTTTTTTTGTTAGGAACCCTCAATAAAACACACAGTGTGGAATGGATGGATCTGATGTTACTCACGTAGCCGTGTTAGGGGTTACAATGTATTTATGTATTGTATGTAGCCTATTTATATGTGGCTTTAACAGATGGTGGTAAAAAAAATCTAGTGGATACAATAACCTGAGAAGAGACACAAAAACTGGCTATCTTTAAGCAAATAGCTGACAATCCTCCCTTCCTCCAACTCCAAATGAAATGTGAATCTAAGGCTTTGTGATTTTGGACATCATGTTCCATCGTTTTTGAATACCAGAGCTCAAATTTCAAGCAGTTCTCTCTTGCTGCCTTTAGAGGCTGTAAAGTTGCCCATGACAGTTTATAGTAAATCCTCTAGAATAATATTGCAACTATCACTTTTACAACATTGATAAGCCTGCTGTTTGCTTTAAACATGAGTCAGTAGGAGGATTATCACTTTAACAGTACAGCATTTAAATTGTGACTTTCCTGTTAATGTTTCTCTCTCTGGGAACTGGGGGAGGGGGGTTGCATACACACAAACAGATATACTGTACGAGCTGTGAGAGAGAGAGGGGAAGTATAGGGGTGGGGTCTGGAAATAGGAATATAGATACAAAATAAAGAGTGATAAATGAGTGTCTCGTGTTCTCTGCCATGGCCTGCAGGATCAGCAGCCAACCAGAGGCAGACTCCCAAAGCACATGAAGAATGCATACATGCTACACAGTCACAACTGCAGTCCATGGTATGAAAGGGAACTTTCAGAAATCCAGCAACTGGCAAAAACATAAACAAAAAAAGCCATTCAAAGCTGCAACATGCTTTAATCATTTTACTATGTGGCAGACATTTGAGTGCTGTTATTTTTGGTGTGCACAGGTGTGGTTTTTAAAAATATTTTTTCTGTTAAAGGTCACATTTGCTGCCTCTATAGCTGTTTAATGGCAAGTTTCATCCTATTAAGACATTTCATCCTGGTTTTAAAGGCCAACAGCCACAATTTAACAGCACATCAATCTAAATGACACACACAAAGAAAGGACTTGATGCAATGTGACACAATAAATGAATCAATAAATGAATGCGATAATGTGTCAATTATCATAAGTTGTCTGTATCCTCAGTGATCTCAAAGTTCAAATCTGGCATTTAGCTTACATTATGTCAGGAAAAAGTGCAAATGTTTGGAGAAAAGAAAGATGGAAGACAGGGAAATAATAACCTTTGAATCATTATTCCCCTGTCAATGATCTGCTATAATATGCTATCAATAATCAAGCAGCTGGATAATGGTGAACACTGTATGGTTTCCATTTAAAAGATGATGGACATATAAAGTACATCAAAAATACGGCGATAAAAGTACCAGGCAATTAGTAACAGATTCTAATAAGGCCTACATTGTCTTAAGTCTTTTATATATGTTCAAATGCTGACTCTAGGGGTCCTTTCTTAACCAAATGTGGACCATAATGTTGTTTTTTTTCATTTCCCCCAGCTATTTTCAAAGGTCATATTAGCTTTATAAGAAATTATTTAAAGTAATGTGCAATGCTGTCTGTATTTCTAACAAGCTAAACTGTGGCTTTCCATAACCATGTAGGTCTTAATGAGGTATATTAATAAAGTTTTCTTGCTCGGAGTGTAACCGTGGAGGGATGTTGAAGTCCTGTAGTAACACTGTAGAAAGAGATCATTTACTGTCACTGTCATGGTCACAAATCCTAAAGTACTCCCTCTTTACCTCCTCCAATCTCTCCCTGCCCCAATTTTGTTCAGAAACACAACCTTTGTCCACAGTATTTCTCAACAGCCTCCCTGACCTGAATAACATATTCTGCACTGAGGTGTAATCACTCACTCAATCAAATCAAAGAGTCAGTAACTAATGGTCCACGCACTGTAAACAAGTGCACCCTTTGCCCTTTGGATCCGCATGTCTGATGAGTGATGGCTTACCGTGTCTCACTGATACTATACACTACAGATGTCCAGCCAGACATTACAAAGATTTATGCAGCAGTCTGTAAAAGTAAACAACTATTATTCTATACAAAAACTGTTGAGGGTCAGTAGAGTGATTCAGTAGCAAGTTATCACTTAATTATCAGCCAAGTGATTATGTGGGGTCTATTCATCTACTGATGTGATTAGACATTCAGACTTCACCTGTTAAACTCTGGTAAAACACAGAGTATGTTGACATAATAATGGCATGTAACAGTGCAAATGACCTGGATTGTGTTTACAATGGGAGGCTGTGGCATCCTTTCTGTCCACTCAGGATCCTGTACATCTATTGGGCTTTAACCTGATTGGGTACACCACCCCCGGCTTTGTCCACACAGCTCCTGGTGAAATAGCCCACGCAGCAGCAGATGTTCAACAGCATATCCGATCCAACATCACTGGAATGTATGCATGGTTACAATAGAGAGACACACTTTGGCCTCAGGTTCATAGTGACCAATACTGAGATGAAGTGGTAGGATTGTTTAATTGCAAAGACCAGTGGAGGTGTGTCTTTGTGTAACTTTCACCAGACTGTTAATGCCTATTGTTTTGTATTACAGTTTTTTCCAACTGTTACACACGTTTTCAAAACTATGTCTCCTTTTTTCAAACCTGTAAACACAAAATGCATCTCCTTCAAAATAAAAGACTGTATTCAAAATGCCATAAACATATCTCAAAATGAAGCATTTGCATCATATGGTAAACACTTTATCATAATGGTACATTTTTGGATATACCATGTACACACTGTTGTTCTACATCTAAAGCTTTTTGTCTTTCATATGCTTATTTCTACATTTGCAATGTTCTAGAGTGACAGCAATCTGCTGAGAGTGGTGTGTGTGTGTGTGTGTGTGTGTGTGTGTGTGTGTGTGTGTGTGTGTGTGTGTGTGTGTGTGTGTGTGTGTGTGTGTGTGTGCTTGTGTTGGGGCTGGGTATTGTATGCTGTTTGTGCAGAACAAAGTCTGATTGATTTACTGTATAATGCTGAAATAGTGATTAGATAGTTGCATGCCTGTTCTCATTTCTGAAGATTTGACGTATGGACTGTAAAGCTACTCAAGATAGGCTTCTCTCATGATGAATAAGTGTGGCCCTGAACTCATCAGAGATGAATCACCTCCTCCTCCTCCTCGTTGTCGTCCCGTCTCTCCCTCCTCCTCCCCTTGCTCTCTGTCTATTGTTGGCATCCATTGTTCAAAACAGGTAATCTGACCTTTTACCTATTTATAGGCCTATACTAAAGCACTGTAATGTGTTTGCACATGTGAGGAGTGTGTGTCTGTGCGCTGGTGAATAACTGTGGCATTTTGATTGGTTGTGTTTGGAAAAGGAAAGCAAGTCCCTTCCTGTTAGACTTTTGTGTCTTAAGTCGAGAATTGTGTGTAGTGTTTTGAAAAAAGTGTTTTATGCAGTAAACCCTTGTGTTGTCTTCCTGTCGACGATGCAACCCGTTTTTCTGGGTCAGAATTTTAAAATTTAAACTTTTTTTTCAACGTTTTGGCTATCTTTCTCGACACTTTTGTTGCTTTTCCCGATTTTGCTTTTGATGATTTTGTTGATTTTTTTTGGGTACTTTGGACATTTTGTGTCACTTTTTCCAATGTTTTTTGTTTTTATCAGTTGTTCTTCAAATGCTGTACAATTGAATAATACACCCAAATTCAATGAAAGTAGTGAACTGATCATTTATTTTACTTGTGAAGAACGTTGTACGAAACCATCCAGGATATTTATTTTTTGACAAGAAACCCAAATTTCTGATATAGAAACTTTAAAAAAAAATGGGTCACATTTGACCCGAGGACAACAGGAGGGTTAAAAACTCAGTGAAAGGCTAAGAAATAACTTATGGGTTTGGAGATTTGGTGTGTAGTTTGGCACTTTGAATGAAAGTGTTTCAAAAACCGTGTGACATGAAAAGATTTTGTGTGTAAGCAGTTGGAAAAAAACTGTAAATCCATATTATAATTTAAATACTTTAACAGAGAAAAGCTCTGAAAAGCTCCATTTTACAGTTCAATCATTGTGAATATATTTTACAGAAAATCTTTGTGTCTTTGAGGCTAACTGGTTCATTCACCCATTAATGTAAGCATATGATTCACACACACACACACACACACACACACACACACACACACACACACACACACACACACACACACACACACACACACACACACACACACACACACAACAAATGGCATAGAACTTACCTTCACAGGTTTACTCTGATACTGTTAATCATTTTCTGTTCTCTGTAGTTTGCCACAGAGCACTTTGTCTTTCTCCATTTAGAACAGCAGCATCACCTAGTGGACACAGAATCAGAATCAGAATCAGAAATACTTTATAGATCCCCGAAGGGAAACTATATATATATATATATATATATATACACATTTAATGAAAACCACTGCATTACAGGCTGCTATATGCGTGATAACTTGCGGAAATGGGCTTCATATGCTGGATGGAAAACAGGTTTTTGTGCACACTTCACTAAGCACAGACGTGTCAAAATGCGTTGATTTTTTTTTTTATAATACATTTTCTTTTACATAAAATGATGCAGATTTTTCTCTTTTTTTCTTTCTTTGGATATAAAAAACATGTGTATTTAAATTTGAGGAGGATGAGCTAATTTAAAAAAATTTTTTTAATGAAACTATTTTTTTAATTTGACCTTTTCCATTTCCCAAGGACTACTTTCGTTTTCGGACCTTGGGATAATATACCCCTCTTTCCCTCTGTATTCAACAAAAAACAAATAACAATAACTGACAATTGAAGAAATAGTATACCATTTCATACACATAGTGATTTCTGTGAGTAGATTTGTGCTTCGACGCTATCCAGAACATCAATGGCTGTTGTCATGGAAAATCAAATTCCAGAAGCCTCCTAAAAAACTACAAGTCCCACAATGCAACGGAACCATTTGATATTGTACTCGGGGAAAGTACGGAACTGTCTAAATGTACTTTCATTTTCGCTTTTTATGCTGACTAACTGTGAGTATTGTCCCGTGTCGGGCACGGGCATTGAATTACACAAATATAAAGGTTATTATTCGTTACCACAGCTTCGTTGAAGTGTTTAAACGCTTTCATAAACTTTAAGTATCGTTCCTAACTTATAGAGACGACATGGCTTCTCTGGGTATTCATCTCGAGTCGAAGAAACAGGTGAGCACTCATGCTAGCATGATTTCAAAAGTGCTAATTAATGTAGCAACATTTTAAACCCACTTTCCCTTCCAACTGTCGGTTGGAGTGTCAGTGACGCTAGCAGGTGAGCAGAAAAGTGTTGTGCCAACATACAGCTGGGTCATATGAGGTGAGCAGGTAATAGCTGCAAAATGGCCTTTTAAAGCTGTGTGAACAGGACCAGTTTTTATTTATTTTTACCAAATATCCTTCATGTGGCGAAATATAAAGGAAAACGATGATAACTAAATCATATTAATCTCTGTATTGCAGGTAGATGACTTCTGCCAAAAACTCACTAAGGAGGTAATTAATCCAAGTAACTGAACTCCCAGCTGTCACATTGTTGTTCCCAGTGGTATAAAGTCTTACATCATTATTATTTTTGTTGTTAACAACAGGCCGAAGAGCTGGTTTCCAAATATTTCCCTCAGAAGATTGAAGAGCTGCAGATGTTGTTGAAGGTATTATTCTGTGAGGTCCTGCAGGGTCTGGGGGGGGGTTCTTAAACAATAGATTACTATTATACGATTTATTGTTCTTTCTCCTTCACAGTAAAACTATTTCATAATGACATTTTCTTTTTTTGTTTTGGATGAAATTATGTCAAATCATGGGCTGTTTGAGAGTCCATGATGTGTAAAAGGGTGTGTTGATATATGAAAGGTTGTCAGAAGTAACAGGACATGTGTTTTTCTAATAGACATCTTTCAGCTGTGAAGACCTGGCATCCCTGAAGGCTCCGCTGGACATCCCAATCCCAGACCCAGTGAAAGAGGAGGCCAAACGCAAGAAGAAGGAGGAGGTAGGCCCAATCCTATGTAGGCTTAAGGCTGTATTGTCTGAAAAATGCATGTAACTCCAATGAAGGGGCCACGCTGGTTGGGTCCGTCATCCCTATGGGGTCGTCAGAGTTACTTTCAATAAAAAAAAAAAAAATTGAAAATATATCTTAAAATATCCATTAACATTAATCCAACATATTAACAAAGAGAAAATGGCCTATTCGTTAAAAAGAAAAAACATTTAATTTGCAATGATGATACGCTTTACTATGTAAGGTAGCCATTACGGTAGCCATCCACACCATACACTATGCCTTCCACATGTATGTTCTACATTAGAGCCTGACCGATATATCGTCGGCCGATATTATCGGCCAATATTGGGCATGTCCCAATTTATTGGTATTGGCATTTATAATGACCGATTAAAAAAAAATAATAATAATATATACTATATATATTTTAATTTTCATCAGAAGCATTTATGACAAATACATGAGTATAGCATAGTTTGTCCACCAGGGGGCACTCTATAACTTCCTTGTTGGCAACGCTCTTATTTTTTTATTTTGTTTTTGTTCAAAGGACTTTAAGTTTCATATCTTCAGTTTGTATTTTTATATATTTGATTTATCAGAAATGTAATATATTTTGATGTTCCTCTGTTGCGACAATAAAACAAATGATCATATTATTTTAGTGAGAACTCATAAATAAATACAAATAACTAATGTTAGGTAAATCTGTTTATGTTTTGTTACGTGTTTCTGAATTTTATATATATATATATATATATATATATATATATATATATATATATATATATATATATATATATATATATATATATATATATATATCGAAAATTGGATTTTTTCATAATCAAATATTTGTATCGGTATTGGTCTTAAAAATCCTTTATCGGTCGGGCTCTATTTTACATCAACTCTTTGAGGTCTAAGGGCATTTTCTCAGTTTTTACATATCTTAGATTTACCTTTTTATCGTATTTGCATATAACCTGATACCCATGTGTTTCATATCTTTTGGTCAAAAATATGGTGATTTTCTCCATATTGCCCAGCTCTCCACGATTTATAAATAATATATCAACATTGATCCATCTATTTTCATCCATCTGGCCAATGTCATTGATCCAGTGCATGTAGTGCTGCTCTCTCTAATTTAGCCAAGGGGTCCTTGGCCTAAAAACATTGAAGACCCCTGTATAAGAGGATTAAGACATGTCTTTGTTTGAGTACAGTAATTGTCACTAGAATTCATTTTGCCATTACCTGCAATTTGTTAAGAGGCAATTGCTAAATACATTTCAGAGGGTGGAGTGCAGTGCCATATTTAAAGCATTTAATAGGCTTTATGATAAGGAGTCTTAGTAAAGTATTATTGAATTTCTTTAGCAGCACTGCATTACACCTCTCAACTGAGATCCTCAGTCAGGGGTTTATACTTGAAGTAACACTGAAGCTGAGTGCTTTGTTACCATGGCAACCAATTGCTGTGCAATTTCCTATTGCTGCTTTACAAGTTGGCAGTTTCATTGCCATTGGCCAGTCCTATTCAGATCATTTTTTTTTATTAGACTAGAACTCAAAAGAAGGGATAGAAGTATCCTGCAGGTCCTCAATAGAGCACAAAACTCTTGGCACTAAAGCATAAGATATTTTTACAGATGTCCTGTATTAGTTGTTGCTATCATATTGTACACATGGATTCAAAGGAGGAAAAAGTGCAATGCAGCCAGTGTCGGTAGTTTTATGTGGGGGGAAATGGGTTGAAAGAATATTTACATATAGCAACTCTGGGGAACAAACCTGAGGCAGTTGGAGTGCATTCATTCTGGGAATGTGTGCAGGGAGCAGGGACTGCTGGAACTAGGTTACATTTCTAATACAAAGGGAAAAAATCCAACATTTGACATCTTCATTTAGCCAAGGGGAAAAAAAACATGTGGGAGAGCTGTCTAAAAGATTAATAGGCAGTGGAAACTCTTTGACCTGCTGCCTTCTGTGCTTATGTTGCAGAAGGAGGCAAAGGAGGCGAAGAAGGGGAAGGAGGGGAAGAAAGACAAGGACAGCGATAAAGAAGATGAAGATTCAGGTAGAGATGAGACCCTGTTAAACAAGTATACCCCTGTTTGTTCTTACATTCCTCCTTTTGATTGAGCATTTCTTTAATAAGGTGAAGGTGGTAGACTGAAGAAAATATGAATGGAAGCTGGTGTGTAAAAATGTTTCTATGCCAGGACTGTGATTTGCAAAGTTTAATTTCATTGCAAGAGGTCAAATATTATAATAGTGATACTTAATACATGGAATATTTGAACATTTAAATATATTGAGTCCAACTTTAAAGAAACATTCCAACTTGTTGGAAATAAGTCCATACATACCTTTCTCATCTCCGCGTGTGTCGTAACTCACCGCTAGCCTAGCTTAGCGCAGATCCTGGAGGTAACCGGCTCCATCTAGCCTACTGCTCCCAATAACTGACATAATAACGCCAACATGTTTCTATTTACATATTGACATTTGTATAGTCACAGACAAATAACAAGGTCACATGAGACACAGCCATCTTCTAACCGCATACCAACTGGAAACTATATTCTCAGCAAATCAACAAAGCTAAAGTCCCAATAAGTTGGCGTGTTCCTTATAAAACAAAGCCATGTATGCCGTGGTTTACCGATGGATTCACCTGAAATAACTATTAACCAGTTTTCATTGTTCATTCTCGTTCTAAAAGCCCAACTGAACCAGAATGGTCTGATAATGTACTAAGTGAAGCACTGTTTGGGGGTGTTTTGTCCACCAGGGCCTCCTTGTGGTCCCATCTGCAGCAACGAGCGAGTGGAGAGTCTCCTGCAGGAGGTCAAGCCTCAGATCCAGACACTGAAGGAGAAGCTCAACACAGTCAGTCTCTTAATTCAGTTCTTTGCTCTATTTTATACCAAGAAATCAGTCAGTCTAGCTGTGGTTGTTACCTTTTATGTATCCAGTGCACAACATATGTAAGGAATACGCCTTTGAGTGCTTAAGATTTAATGTAACAAAGCTTGCTTTTCAAGTGGAATAGACAGGAGCTCACATGCCATGTTTCAACATGAATACTTTGAGTGTGTTTTTAAATGGGGCTGTCTCAGAGCTATATGACAAGCTCATATTTTACACTAGATATTAATACGTTCAGATTTCCCTGGCAGGTGTCAATGTGGGTGCAACTCCAAATCCCAAGAATTGAAGATGGTAACAACTTTGGAGTGGCTGTCCAGGTTGGTAACCGGCGACGACTTGGTGAAGCAACAGAATGTGTCGTGAAAAGATGTTTGAACACTTTTGTGTCTCCAGTTCGGTTTAATATCTTTGTTTGTCCAACAGGAGAAAGTGTTTGAGCTGCTGACCAACACACGCACCAAGATCGAGGGGTTCCAAACTCAGATTTCAAAGTAAGAGCCCAAACCGGCAGATTTGTATTATTATCTGAATGATGGTATTTGACCTGAAGATGCAATCACACTAACACTTGTTCATCTGTGTGTCTGTGAATGCTTTAGCTTAGCATATTAACTAACTTAGCTTAGCATTTTAACTAACTGCCAAACTACTTTTTAGTAGGCTGAATGTAACATGTTTAAAAGCCTGAAAAGTATAACGTTAGGCCATGTTGGTCTTATTACATGCGCCGGTCGGGTAACATGCAGGATTTATAGTCCTGGAGGCGCAACATCAAAACTTGAAAAGATGTTTTCTTTGGACCCCCCCCTCCCCCTCAAGTGCAGGATGAGTCCTCAAACCTTTGAAACCGTTTTATAGGAAGAGAACAGACCGTGATTATAATGTCAAATTACTGCAAATGTCATTGTTTTTACAAATATTTCACAAATACCACCTTGACACCATTCTTTTTACAAATATTTGAAACAATATATAAATGACCATTTGTCATAGGGACACGTTTAACACTGGAAAAATGCTCTATTCTATTCATGAGGCGTTTAACAGTAGTTTAGCGCTCCCCCATAACTGTCTCTTGTAGTCACAGTAGCTGCTGATCAGATAAAGTTACACTCTTGCTTTAATTACAATTAGATCACAATTATAACAGATATTTGGACATTTAGTGAGGCACTTAGGGTGATTTTAGGCCATAATATATCCAGTTTATGACTGTTATAAATGAATGAAGTACCTTCTCTTTCTTCTGTCTGTTAGGTATTACAATGAGAGAGGCGACGCTGTGGCCAAAGCTTCCAAACAATCCCACGTGGTCAGTATCTCATGTTGTGTCTGTTGTCACAGTGGTACACTGTAATACATGTATGTGTGTTTCTCTGTACTAATAGTGACAGAATGAAATAAGATGAAAGAACTAAGTGTAGCTCTTCTGGTAGAGCAGACGCCCACATATAGAGGTTTTCTCCTGGATCTAGTGGCCATGGGTTTGACTCCGACCTGCGGCCCTTTGCTGCATGTAATGCCCCTCTCTCTCCTAAGCTGTCCTATACAAATAAAGGCCTTAAATGCCCCTCAAAAAAGAATTGTGTGCCACCTACACACTGTATGTTCTATTTGTGTGTAAAACAATGACTTGTTGACAATTTTCTGCTCTGTGTAAACTGGGTACACACTGGATGTGCCATGTACTGGAGGTTTTTTGCATGTTAACTCTCTACTGCGTGCTTTCTGCCACAGGGAGACTACAGACAGCTGGTTCATGAGCTGGACCAGTATCAGTACTGTGAGCTCCGCCTCGTGGTCCTGGACATCTGCAACACATATGTAAGATACTTACGCCATGTTGTTCACTGTTAGAACAATCTGAGAATGGATCAAAATCAAATTGTAAAGAAGATGTCAACACACAACTGATAATGCAATTTGACTGGATTATAGTCTGTGCACATGTCTTCTAAAGATTGTAAATCACATACTTAATATACCATCTGCCATAACCATGCACTGTATTTTGAATACAACTTAGTCACACATATTTAAAATATTCCAGTCGTGTCCCAGCAACAGGGATGATAGCTAAATGGAATCCATTCCTTCCTAATAGGAGGGTAATTAAACTAATTGCTGTGCTTGTGTTAAATTGATTGGCGCTCCATCTCCTGTCCATTAATCACTGTTTGTCTTCTTCTGGCAATTGTCCTCCTGTGTTTGATGCTGTTAATGAACAAGGCGGTACAGGAGATGATGAAAGGAGTTGTTTGACACAGTTACAGCTCTGGATTTGGGCGTCTCTCTCTCTTTTATTACCGCCTCTGCCCTCTCTGCCTCTCACATGCCGTAGATCTTTCTTATATCTTTCTCACACTTCATTTCCACTGATATCTCTCTCCCTGCAGGCTGTGCTGTTTGACATCATTAACAAGAACTATGACAAGATTAAGAAGCCCAGAGGAGACGGCAAGGCTCTCATCTACTGAGACTCCAGCACACTCGCAGGCTTTCTAACAAGATACAACTAGTGTAGTATGACACTCATGTAACAATACACCCGCTCTGACAAAGATGTCTTCTTTTTCTTATTGTGAATTCATTTTGGTTCAGATAACAAAATAAAGCAACACAATTCCGATACTTCTGTCTTCTTTTGTCCAAATGAGAATTTAAAGTTGTAGTGGTGTTGTTAAAGGCTTTTTACAGGTGAGATACTCTGCCTAGATTCTCTTCACAACCATAATGAGAAGCCATTTTCACTTTCCAAAACTTGAGCCTAAGCTTTCAAGATCACAACCACATCCCCAAAATCTGCTGAGGGTTTCACACTACTGAGTCTGTGTGTCCTTGTCTGTGCTGGTAATAAGTCCCTCTCCTGGCAAACCAGGACAGCTCCAACTCGGTGTGAGTCTGTACCAGCCCTGATAGAGTCCTCTCCATCCCAGGTAGCCCAGAGCTCCTCCTAGATGCTGCGAGGGAACTTGGGGAAGTGTGCAAGCAAACACAGCAGCAAGAACATCCAAACGCCAAGTTGAACCACACACAGGAGGAAGATTAACCTTAAAGGGGCATCACAGGACCTCTGCAGAGGCTTTTCTTGGGCCAGATAAAGACCAAAGACAGACATTTCCTCCACAAGCAGCAGGCAACACAAGCAGATGATGAGGACGTCCTGGGATACTTCGTAACCTCTCCACACCATGCCGTCTCTGAGGCAAGAGGCCCTGGTCTGGTCGGCATGCAGGAGCAGCAGGGGCTGTAGCGAGGAGCCGGTGCCTTGGATGTCCTGGTCAGGGATCATAGGTTCATAACAGTTTCCTGCGGCATCCTCCAGCAAGGTGAGGAGACGCTGACAGACCCACCACAGCAACCCCACTACCCCTATCCGGGAGAGGTGGCGGAGAAGGAGAGAGGGGGAGTGGCGGGCTGAGAGGGAGAGGAGAAGCATGAAGGAAGCTGTGAAGATGCAGGTCCAACCCCAAGTGGACTTGAGGAACTTCCTGCAAGAGCAGACAGCAGTGTTACATGAAAAATAAATCGTCAAAACACAATACAATAATGTAATAAAAAGCACAGCTTTTTTGCCTCATCCTAATCAGATCTACTGGAACTTTTTCTACTATTGCTAGGTATAACAGAACCTTAACTGATCAGTGGCGGCAAGTGACACTGTTAGGATAAATGTACTGTAGAGTGGAGTCAGTCAGAGTTAACTAGCATTCACTAGCATTAGCTAAGAAGCTGGTCATACCAAAAGCACGGGTGCAATTTAAATCGGAAATTCAACTTTCCATTTATAAGACAAAGAATGTGTGTATCTTATTTAGTTCTTATACACGTTCTATGAAGCCTGTCTCTATAATGCATCATAAACCATTTCTTTTAAAGATTATTTTTTGCCATTCTTAAGCCTCTATATGACAGGACGGCTTGGACTTGAAAGGGGAGAGAGAAGGGCAAAGACATGTGGCAAAAGGTTGCAGGCTGGAATTGAACCCGCGACCGCCGCGGTGAGGACCGAGCCCCTACACATGGGGCTCATGCCCCACCAAGCGCCCATAAACACATATATAACACAATAATGTGTTATAATCTGTGCTGTATCGGTATAGATATAAGCACTCATAAATATTCATAATGCTTTATTACAATAATGATAACACATTATAAAGCATTTTTATAATGACTTATAAGGTCAAATATCATAATACTTTATAATTGCTGCTTGCTCATTATAGCAGCAACATATACATGCATTTATAATGTGTTATGGAGGCCGGTTTCATAGAAAGTGTTACGTAATCTCGCTTTATGAATGATAGGCTAAAGGTTGGCAGAGTGTGTAGCCTAAATCAAAATGAACACTTACATCTGATCTTACTGTAAAGCATGCATTCATTATTTCTATTCATTATTTACACTTCATTTATTTATGCGTGTAAAACTCTTCACAAGTAGGCAAAGACTTTTGTGTAGTATGATGTCATATCTGTTCAGGATCATGTTCAGCAATGAGACTAGGGCTACCTAACAATATATTTGGTGTAAAAGTGTAATTTAAAATTTGAATTCTAAAATCTAACTGTTCTTTTTTTTCCTCCTACCTTTATTTAATCAGGGAAGGTTCTCTGAGAGGAAGCCTCTCTTTTTCAGGAACGCCCTGATCACATTCACACTGTTACACCCAAATGTATACCTGGAAGCTGCCCAGTACAACCACGGTCTGATCTGCTGGCTACGGAGCAGCTCCACTAAATAAGGGCCTTGCTCAAGGGCACCTCAATGGTGGCTGCTCTTTCACTTTCCCCACCCGGATGTTCAGGGGCGTAGCACAAAATTTTGGGCCCTGTATAAAGGCATTGTCCATGGGCCCCTCCCCGCATCCACAGCTATTCATTCTAGCATCTTTTTGGGCCCTGCTCACATGAGAGCCCTGGGTACTCAGTCCCCTCCCCCAGTCAGAAACCCTGCGGATGTTGGTCTGGGGATTGAACCAACGACCTTGCGGTCACAAGCTCGCTGCTCTGACCTTTAGGCTCCTAAAGTGTTGTTACATGTGCCAGGTGAGTATTGACACCAGTTTTAATATTAACATGCAGGTCAAACTGAAAATCATGCAGCCACTTGGTTTCATTTCCAGCAATAGCAACAGGTTATAAATGGGAGATTTCCATTCAAAAAGCATACCTGTACAGGTAGTGGTTGCTGTTAGCGAAGATACTGTACTTTGAAACCCAAAAACTCAGCGCAGGACCAAACAGAACCAAAGCAGACAGCATCAGGTGGAAATGCCGTCTGACCAGCTGGCTTCCTAAAAACCTGGCCAGTACGTTTGTGACGAACACCAGAGCAGCATTCAGGAGTCGGAGGATGAATTTCCCCAGCAGGATCACCTCTGCAGCCATCTTGTGTAACTTCTCCAAGTTGATCTCTGGTGTGAAGCCAGTCGAGGACTTTACAGTCTTAACATCCATGTTCATGTTCTCCGTTTGTCTTCCTGGTTATACCTTTTGTAGTTTTGATTTGAATTCAAACTGTTTTCCTCTTCTTCTCTCTTTGTGTCCAACTAGGGCCCCGTGGTAGAGTCTGCCTCACTTTCTTTTGTTTTTAAAAGGCACGTCAGTTCTACTCTGGGAGCTTTTCTACTTTATCAGTGTCAGGCGTGCAGGAGAGCACATGGTTTATAAAAATACAACCCCTCTGCCCTCTTCACCCTCAGAAGCCCTCCCCCTCCACAACACAGACTCAAGAGTGTGGACATGGTAATGGCTGCTGCTGTTACTGACCCCCTTATTCTCAAAGCAATGAGCCAACGCCTCAAGAATTTAGTCCAATTGGATGACAAATGATACAAAAACATCAACGTAAAACCCAATTTTTGCACGATGGCTTAAAAACTCACTGATGTGCTGCAATTATATTTAGCATCAAAAAAGTCTTGTCTATTCCTGCAGAAAGAATCATTCTGACATAAAAATGGATCGCTTGCCTCCTTCTTTGGTTCTCCTTTAGTCTCTCCATTCTTAGCATCAGCTGTTGGAGCCAAAACTAATTGAAGTTATAAACTGTTGCCAGTCTGCATTTGGCGCCATGAACAGCTGCGTGTTTCACAGCACTTTGTCTTCTGTATTTCCAGGCCCAGTCCTCAGGCCAGAGCCTCTTAAACCTCTTCAACTCCCAGAGCCAAATTGAGTAAATTTAGTCTTTCCGTGGGATTTATGCTCAGTAAAACCTACTAGAACTGTTTTCCCAAGCCAGGACGTCCAGTCCCGCTACTTTTATAGAATCTGAATCCATACTAACCCAAGTAATAGGAAGCTGGAGTCCATATGGGAAACGTTTTTGTCTTCTTTAAGTGTAACAATATTCTGTGTGCTAAAACACACAAAATAAATGATAAATGATTTTAAGATCTTTTCCTTTTAATTGAAACTGTTACTGTAGCCGACATATCATTCAGTTCAAAAACAAAGAAAACATTACTTGATCATCACAGAAAATAGACCTAAACATAGGAACAGAATTGTATTACAAAGATATTGTTGTTATTGTAAGACCTGAAAAATTGTATGCTGTATTTGCATATCTACTTACTTTGTAATAATATGATGCTGTGAAATAGAGGCAGGACCAAATAATTCTGATGGTTTTCCTTTTTTTGTTTTGTCTTGCAACATTGTTGATTGTTTGAGATAAATAAATAAAATGAAATATATTACTAGCACCGCTGTGTTGTTTGTATTAGGTATTCTATTAAGTAGGAACACCAAGTGTAATTGAAACCAGGCATGCCAAAGAATCGGTCTAATTTTAGACCACTTAACTGCATTTCTGTCATTACAATGTCCTTCAAGCAACTCTGCTATGGTTCCTGTATGTGCAACTGGAAAATGAAACTTTTCTTGTGATGTCTTTTCAGTGTGACAATAGCTTAGGGAAGTGCAAATGCACCCTTATGTCCATTTAGTTCCCTGTTACAGGATATGAAATTGCTGCATTTTCTCCGTGGCCCACTTCTGCATGTTTAACGCCTGATCTTTCATAACAGTCCTTTCTTTTCAATACCAGCAGCAAATACTCAGTGAAAAGCTTTAGTTTGTTGCGATACATTGAAAGGTTTAATTGTTACTGTAAAACAACGGTTTGAGAGTGAGCTATGATGTAAACACCTGAAAATTGCATATACAGATCAGTGTGTACGTTTTAATCCACGCACACGTCTCCTGTCCCTTCACCAAGTCTTGACCTCATGACATATTATCACACACATTCAAATCTTAGAAACAGATCACAGGTTTATATTGGCCAACACAATTATTCTTGTTTTTATAATCCACTCAGGGCTTGTGTGTACAGAGTTGAGTGTTGATCCAGGATCAATAAGAAGACCTCTGACTAATGCTGTGTCTGAGAACAGGGGCTGTCGGGAGGCCATCTAAAGACGTTTTCACATAAGATCGTGATTGTGAGTTTGACAGTAAAACCAACAGTGTGTTTTTGGGGCGCAATGGTCATTTTGGTATGCTTTTGGAATTTTTCCCCCGACTTACTAAGTTGACCATCATAAAGTTGCCCTTGAACAGCTGACCAAGTCGTGGACCAATGGTTGCAGGTTTAGGAGTCATGATTTAGGGCAATTGGTAATTAACGTACTGGAATATTATATTTATTCATTAAATGTGGACTTTGAACGTGACGGCCCTCAAATAGGACACAGCTCATGTTATTCATAACAGCCAGGGCAAAAGTCCAAATCGGCACACTGACAACTCTCTAAATACACTCCCTGAATGCACAAACCATTCAAATATTATACATTTATACAGAATCAGAATTGTCAGTTTCTCCCTGCAATATCCATTATTGAGTTCTAAATAGCTTACTTACCAATACATTTCAATAGCTCATTAAGTAAGTGCTGTGCTTAGCGAGCTACAGCACATGTTGCGCGAAAGTGTTTCAGGCCAAATTCAAAAGCTTTGGCCTGTTGACAGTGAGGCAAAAAACAAAAGTAGGCCGTCCCACTGCACTTGACAACGTAAGGCTAGGATGCCTTCCAAATGAACACTGCACAACCACGCTATAACTGTAATCATTAATATCCAGCATTGAATTTAAAAGAAAGTCTCTCCCAGTCCTTCTGAGCGTATTGCTTTCCTGGGTTAGGGCCGGCCCTGCCCCCTTCTGGGGCGATGTCATCTCCGACGAACTTCTTTTCCTTTGTCTCTCTTCTTCTCTCGCTGTCTAAAAGGTCTTTTTCCCATTGTCTGACTCCCTTTCCCGCTCTCTCTCCTCCTCTAGCGGATGGGTCTGTCTGTGCTCCCACATACGCACCGCTCCATCCCACTGTGGAGAAACAAGGCAGGATGAGGAGACAATCGGAGACAGGCTTCCCACAGTAGCTCCCATTTAAAGTTCCCAATTTATTCTTGTGACTTTTCTTAACCTTACTTAAAATAGTTATTTCTCATGTATTTGATTATAGATGAAATCTGTGACATATTTATTTTTAATTCAAAACAAGTTCACACTAAAACTTAAACTTCCTGTCTTTGCAGTACTTTTCAGTCACTTACTTGGCTAAAAACGCTTTCTCATATTTGTTGCCAGTTTTAGGCTTTGTTGCCATTTTGACAACTTATTTCTTACCCCAGTAGACTGCAATAATATTGGGATACTTAGGACATTAAGATTTCATGTTTTTCTAGCTATGAATAGTCTGGTTCTCCTTCAGCTAAGCAAAAACTGCTAAAAAGTACAATTCAATGCAATATACATTGGAAACAAGACACAAAAATACGCTTATATGTTTCTGTAAACAATCCATTTGATTCTCTGTTATTACCAGAAGTCTCTGACTTCTCTTAATTCAATGGTACTCCATGACTGGAGGAAACACTTATTGTCTGGTTTTATATTTTTCTGTAACATTTGGAATGTATTATTTCTAATCGAAAACTTGTACACATTGACTCCAGCTGAACAGTTTGCATTAACAGCACTCACGGAGCTGCTGACGATGTTGTCCTCGTACGGGTGCCAGCTGACGTCCCTCACACATGCGTCATGGCCCGACAGTCTGGAGACCACGGTGCCCGTCAGGACATCATAAACTGGACAGACACACACAGAATTCAACATATTCAGCAATGTGTAGACATGTACTGTATATCATTACATTATATTACATCACATTACATTACATGTCATTTAGCTGACACTTTTATCCAATTAAGTGCTTACAACCTTGAAGGTCCTAACTCTGGGCAACAGGAAGTAAGTGCAAGTAAATTATCATTATCATATGTACATATCATACTGTATATCCTTTAATCACTGTCATACAGAACTGCATTGACTCTCCAATGTAATCTGACATCTCTCCATTAGTGCATGTATAGGTACTGAGCATGTGTGTGTAATTCAGGCCTGTGTGTAATGTGTGTAATAACAACAGAGTGTAAATTGTAATTTCCCCCTGTGGGATTAATAAAGTATACATTATTATTATTATTATTATTATTAATGGGAGAGCTAGGGGCATTACTATGATGATCACACTTTTTGAATAACAAGATGGCAGATAGCGTAAACTCCAACAGTTCAAAACCTTTCGTTGTAGTAAACTGTGTACACAAACAATGTTCTTAATGCTGCATGTGTAAAGCCCCTGGTGATACTTGGAGCAAAGTTTCATGTTGTGTCGCGCATTCTTAGTGTGAAAGGTCTTAGTGAAAACAGCAATTTTGATGCTATCATAGTAGTGCCCCTAGCTCTCTCTCCATTCAAGCGGCCATTTGCCCGAAAAACGATAATACGGTAAATCTTAAAAGTGGCCTTTCCATCCTAATTATGCATTTAAACAACAAATTGACTTGGGTCCATTCCTAAAAGGACCCTAGGTTGCATTTTGGAGACAGTTACGCTTTAACTGGTGCAGACAGATTGCAAGTAGAGCTAACAAACAAACAAACAAACCCACTGATGATTTTGCCGGTGGAGCAGCCAGAGTAGATGAACCTCTGTCCAGTGCTGAACTCTGGAGAGAAACGGCAGCGGACGAGGGTGTGCAGAACGCCGTGGCCACGGTACGTCATCACCGAGGTGTCGCCTGTCAGCTTGTGTCTCTTCAGGGCTGAAAGGGACACAGAATTTCTTAATTTACCTCACATTTGATAGCTACAATTTACCAGGGCATACAGAGTTCATTTACATCCTAAACATCTATAATCAGGTGAAAAAAAAGGGGATAAACTCTAGTTTATCCCCTTTATACCCCACCTCTATGCCTTCCCTCCTCTTTGACTTGTCATGGTAATTGCTCATTTCTTAATGCGTGGTTTTAATAGTCACATCCCCTTACTCACGTTTCACCTCACTGTCATTGGCCTTCTCTTCCTTTCTTTAGAACGTCATTTCATCTTTATTTCCTCCTCTTTTCTTCCTACATGAGACCTCCCCTCCTCTATCTTCCCCTCTCCTCTCCTTCCTCCTGACTTATTCATCTCCCTCACCTCTCTGGGGAACCTGCTGCCAGCGGTAGTCCCAGTTCTGTTGGGTGACAGCGAGGCGGGAAGCTGCCAAACCCTCTTTGGGCGAGAACTTCCGGACGTCCCAGAGCTTGATGGACTGGTCCTTGGAGTTGCTGATCAGATAACGTGCGTCACCCTGGCAAAGGGGAGGAGGACCAAATTTTAGAAAGTAAAGAAAAAGAGCATCAGGCTTAAACTGTCCTGTACTGGAATAAAGACACATTACAATTGGCTAATGTTAGCATTTAATTAATCAACTTCCATCCAGTCAGCAGTCAAATCCCACTACCCAATGATGAAATACAATCAGTATTCCTCTTTTCGCCTCCCCCCACCTTGCTGTGAATGAAGGTGATGCCGTCTCGGTGGCCGGCCAGCTGTCCGACAGGCTGTGGTCTGTCCTCCCGCAGCGTCCGTCTGTCCCACACCTTGCAGAGTGCGTCGTCGCTGCCGGAGAAGAGCAGCTGGGACGAGCTGTCGGCGAACGCCACCGCGTTCACATCATCCTCGTGGGCATCAATCTGACGAGGGGAGATGCAGGAGAAAGAGAGTCTGTGTTTCTGTGAGGAGTGTGTGCAAGCCAGTAATTGTGAGTGGTACGATTGGGTGATTTCTTCTCTTCTTTTCGCATGCTTGTGTGAAAGTGCCTTTGTCTGTGTGCTTTGCTCGCTGTGTGTACAACAAAGTCATGATGTGGGTTTTGGTCTATAACATCATAGACCACAAAGGAACAAGTTGGGAGATTAGTCACAGGCACACTGATGCAGAGGTAATAAGAGGGACAGAATGAGAAAAAGCATGAGACAGTGGTGAAGCAGATGGTAGAGGCCAGCTACTGACTTCAACGCAGAGGGGGGTTGTAGGAGAAAGAGAAGAAAGGGGAGTGTTTAACCCCTCTGTCTCATTGATGAACTCTCTGCTGCTACATTACAGACAGCAGGGCGGTGTGAAATCTTATGTGTGCTGGCACACTTTCCGCTCGGCTAATGTCTGGCTCACCTTGATCGCAAGATGAGGCACAGACAGACCGAGGTGGATGTGACACGGAAGCAGCTACAAGCCAGCCCACACACAAAACACAAACAGCAAACGCACTCAGACACACTAACCTTCAGCGTTCGTTTATTCTGCTCGAGATCAAAAACATAAAGGCAGCCATCATTTGCTCTGAAAGCAGAGAGGAGAGAGGTGTTTAATCCTCATAATTTAAGTATTCACAAAACCAGCAATGAGAACAACACATGTATTTCCAATTCCAGCCTAGGGAAAAAGAAGAGCTAACTGAATTAACGTTTTCTCAAAGAGACATCAGTTCTGTTTCCACTCTGTCAGTCACTGCCTTGAAACATAAAAGCAAACTGTACTCACCCTCCCAGGATCTCGTTGCCATCTGTGGACGCAGCCAGTGAGAACACACAGAACCTCCTCTCATCGGGACTACAAAGCACAACAGCACACACACAAACAGGGTGACAATGCAGCAGTTGCACCATTATTGGATCACAACAACACTGCCAACTGTATGTCATCCCACACCAAAAGGTTTGTTTAAACAATGCCATTGTTAGGAGTGCTGTGAGTTTAATGATGGTGCATTATTGAAATAATGATCTCTCCAGTTCTCTCACACACACACACACACACACACACAGGATGGATGTTGAAGTGACAAATTCTGACAGGATCATTCATCCAGGTGGTAATGAAGGGATAGGATAGGAGGGCTGGCTGGTAGGGTATGATAGATTACCTGCTCCGTAATGTTATAAGTTACTATGAGGGAAACACTAACTTGAGGTCCAGCGCGGTGTGGTTTTCACTGTCTCCATCTATACTGCACATATGAACTGTGGGGAAGACGCACAGACACAGAGAACATATGAATAAAACACACACCATATAGAAGATATTTGTTTTTTAGTATTTAGGACAATTAATTACCCAATTTGCAGACTGAAAAAAAAAAAAAAAAAGTACATTAAATTAAATCTAGATGTCAATGAGTAATTGTGTTAAATTATGGTGATAATATTGATCATGATTATGATTTTTACCATAATCAAACGGCAGCCTTACGATAGGAAACAAAGCCATAACACAATCATTTATAGGTAGAAGGCAATAAAGTATGTTTTCTTAATTGGTTAAAAAAAAAAAAAAAAAAAAAACATATTACGACATCTAGACCAAATACCTGCAACATGCTATTGTAAAGTTACAGGGTCTCAAGTCAGATTTCTTTTGACAGCAGCATCAGTAAAATTGGAATCTGGATAACTCTGGATAGCCTACGCTAATTAGCATCATTGACTGATGGCATGCTATTGCATCTTACAGGTCCATTAGCCTTACTGTAGTCAGACCAGCTGGAGTAGAGTACATGTTGTGCGTCAGGGGTGAAGCAGACATCCAGAACACTCCAGCCCACATCCCGAGCCTTCACTGTTCGCCGTAGGTGAAAGCGTCCCCTGGTGGTGTCGTACAAGCGGACGTTCTGGTCTGCAGCGCGCAACAGGAAAAAAAAAACATTGTAATCAAATAATGAGTGGCTGTTATTACGTGACGTGTCTGGGCGAGACCTGTTCTCCCTCGCCTGTATGAAACATAAATCAGTAAAAATAATGAATATGACACACATACTAGACTTGGTATTTTCTAATAATTTCATATTTCAGAAAACAGATGTGATGTTTTATAGTTGTTGTTTGCGTCAATAGATGTTAAAAGGAAAAAAACAAATTCAAGACAACAATACTTGTCTATCAATGACCACATTCTGTGCATGACATAACACAACCTGAACGGCCCTGACAATTTGGTAGTCTATTCAGTTTTGAGCAAACACTAAGGATCATTATCAGATCTGATTCAGTTCCTCTGGGTTCTCATGTCGGATCTCGGGTTATTTACCTTGGCACGCAGAGAGGAACATGTTGCCATCCTCGCTGTACACTCCACAGAAGGCTTTCTGTTGGTATGTATCCTTGTGGGATACATAGTTTGGCAGAAAACTGCAAAAGACCAAGGGTCAGTATCATTCATCAGACAACAGCATGAGGACTCACGTCTAGTGTTTTGTAGGTTTTCATTACAAATCAGCAATACAGTAATCAGTCACATGGAATACAACAAGAGTCTAAGCTTTATCAAGTTTCTTTTTTTATGTGCCACTTTTCTGATTCTCATGAAAAACATCTTTAATTATTTCTCTTCCTCACCTCCTCGTAATTTGTTGAGACATTTTGGAAATGTGTAAAATAGAATACAACTTACTGTGTGCGGATACGACTGCACTCTCCATGTGAAAAACTAGAGCCTCTACATCTGCCTTGTTCCCTCTGAAAAAGCAAAGAGTTTATCAGAAAAGAAAACATCAAACTGGTCAACATTAATAGTGAATTAAAGAAAGAAAAAGAAAGAAAGTGACAAAGAAAAAAAGGAGTAATAATTAAAGTAGAGCTCTTAATTTTTCACAAATGTGTGGCTGAAACTGGAACATTGCTCACTCTTTGAGGTCTGGACCTCTAACTTGCACAGGTGTTTGGTCCCTTGTCTTGTGTCTGTCTCTGAGTGTGTCCGTTTGTGTGTGTGTTTGTGTGTGTCTGTTTCTGCGTGTTTTGTTTTTTTAGTGCTAGAAATGTACTGCTTTGAGTTTGTATGTGTGCAGTCTGACCTCTGTTAACATGTGGGTGAAACTGTGTCGGCCTTTCAGGGTAGAGGAGCCGGTGGCCAGCATGATCTGAGTTCGGATCTCACTTTGGTCCACTTCATGTGTGTCTGGTTGGGCGTCCACTAGGAAAATAACACACAAAATAACAAAAGTTAACAAGTTTTCATATTAATTACTATCTGACAACAAACTTTCAGAATTTGTTACATACAGCCATTCTGATTTAATAGTAGGGCTGCATGATATGAGGAACATGTGCAATTAGATTAGATTAGATAATACTTTATTCATCCCACAATAGGGAAATTCACTTGTAACAGCAGCAGTTTAACAGTAAAAATCAAACCAACAAATAAGCAAACAAACTAACAACAGGCAAACAGACAATGCGCAAAAAGTACTGAATGAATCAAAAGTGGCATTATATAAAAAGGTATTGTAAGTGAGGTTGCCATAGTACAAAAAATATTGCAATGTAAGTAAGTGAGTGACGTGAAATGAAATTGAATCATATAGCAAAAGTAAGTATCCATAATATAAATGATATTGAAAAAGTACTCGTAATGGAAAAATATAAATAAGGATAATAAAAATATACATGGTGCGTGGTGGGTAATTGAAAACAGGAACAGAAACTACAACATTATCAGGTGGTGCAGGTGTTGTAGAGTCTGACAGCGGCCAAGATGAACAACCTGCGGTACCTCTCCTTCTTGCACCGTGGGTGTATCAGTCTACTGCTGAAGGAGCTGCTCAGGGACCCCACAGTGTTGTGTAGGGGGTGAGAGATGTTGTCTATGATGGATGTCAGCTTAGCTAACATCCTTTTCTCCCCCACTTTCTCTATGGAGTCCAGAGGAAAGTCCAGGACAGAGCTCGCTCTCCTGATCAGTCTATTGAGTCTGCTCCTGTCCCTGTCCGAGCTGCCCCCCCTCCAGCCAACCACAGCATAAAGGATGGCAGAGGCCAACATAGAGTTGTAAAAAGTCCTGAGGAGAGTCCTGCACACTCCAAAGTACCTGAGTCTCCTCAGCGGATGGAGGCGACTCTGGCCCGTGTAAAGTGCGTGGGTGTTATCAGTCCAGTTAATTTTATTGTTTAGGTGAACACCCAGGAATTTGTAGCTCTCCACTACCTCAATGTCCGATTCCTGGATGCTCACCGGTGAGAAGTGGGATGTTTTCCTCTGAAAGTTGACGATCATCTCCTTCGTCTTGCTGGTGTTAAACTGAAGCTGGTTGAGCTCAGACCAGCTGACAAAGTCCCTGATAACCATCTTGTATTCCAGATTGTTATCAGCTGGTGTGAGCTCAACCAGTGAGCATCCAGGGATCGGACATTCAGGTAGTTGTTGAATATCACGATAATGTTGTTGAATATTGCAATAATGATATTAATTGCGATACATAGACAGATATTTAAGTGTACTTAGTTTGGCATTTCTGCCGATTGCTTGTTGAATTTAAAACAAATGAAAGGAAATCTTTTTTTTATTGAACATATTGAATTCAATATAAAAAAGCACCACTAAAAAAAGGAATGACAGTTACATTTTAAAGTACAGTTTTCTACAGAGTGACTTTTGCAATATGTCACAGCCTTTCACGATATGTTTATTACGCCAGTTAATATTGCGATGACCTAGCCTGGATGCTTGCCGAACTTAGACCTGCCCACAATATTTGAAGTCGGGAAGCTCGGTCTGGACTTGATCCATTGTGGAGCAACTATGCTCAAACAAGAACTGTTCGTACCAATCAAATTGTCAGGGTAGGCTTTATTCGATGATGGACAGGTGATCAACAGTAAATGAATCAACCATGTCACCAAAGAGCGCTTAGGTTGAATTTGTTTGCAATAAAGATGACTGCCGCTAAAGAATTGAGATGTGTAGATTCCGCCATCGCGTCTGTTATAGAAGATATCGACAGCACATTCATTTTAATCAGCTTTGAACTACATAAATAAAATGATCAATAATCCATTTTATTTCTACGTTAGAAACAGCTGTACAAAATGGCAGAGTTTTAGACGGAGCCTTAACAACTGCCCGAAAGCACTGTCACGTAATTTTATGATGGCGAGAGATAGAGAGTGACAGAAGAAGCGGAGCGTCCATCGGCGTTAGAAGAAAGCCGTGATTCCGAAAAATAAGACGTGTTTTTGCCAATTCATCTCTGGAAATGCAACTGTAGCACGCATCTCGCTATCACTAACGTTATCCACATTCATATTTATACAAAACAATCTATACATCCAGCTTCAAAAAAGTCTAAAAGTCGGACGTTAGGACAGAAGTGCATTGTGCAAAGAGTGGTTGCTATGGAGACGATACACTGTCTTAGTCTTGTCTCGTTGGTGTTGAGTTCTGTTGACAGTTGAGTTCCGTTGCTCTGACTAGGTAGGTCTATCCAATTGAGAGCAGAGGCATTTTTGGTTGAAACACGCCTCATAATCAAAGCCCAATGGAGCGGTATCAGACTCACATTCTTACTAGAATCTGAGTATGACGACGTCCAGCTGGCGATGACGATTACAAAAAACTATATATTGTGCTCAGTAGGAGTGGCATGGCAACAGCTACTTTTCACTTGGTTTCTTGTTGTTTTTATTATTAATAATAATAATAATAATAATAATAATAATAATAATAATAATAATAATAATAATTAGACAAAAGCTCAATCGAATGCTGGATGCTCACATTGTTATTCTGGTGTGGGCAGCCCTGGACAGTGAACAGGGTCAGTAGGAGGTTACCTGGTGGATTGTAGCGGTTCCCCAGCCGACCCTCCCAGGCACCGTCGCTGTCCTCATCAGAGTCAGAGTAGGACTGGACCAGCTGCAGCCCTGTGGCTCCACTGCCATGGACCAGTCGGACCTGGCCCCTGCACGCACAAACACCACATTAGTTCAACAATCAATCAATCCAAATGTTGATAAATGATTGACAGTGATTGACAGATTCTACAGTGAAGAAAAGAGATCATCATCTTACTTTACTGATACTTGACATATTAATGCAGTAAACAAAGTAGTCCAGCTGCAGCCCAATGGTGAGACACCCGCCTACACCAGTTCTGTGCTATGGGTAAAGCTTTAGTCTTGTAATGTTATTCCACTGAGCCGCTCCACTGTACCAGATGGGGGATCAGATTGCTACTTTGTCATTCCAACTTTTCCGGATCCCTGTACTTTCTAGTTCTAACTCTTCCTCTACGCTATTACTACAGGACCTGCTGCTGTCATAGATCAGTTACAAGTGCTGACATTTCTTTTAAATTTTATTTTTTTATTAAAAGTGTTTTTTAACATGATGAATATGCAAATATTTCCCAGATGTTGGGAAATTGCCAACCACCTCTTAGCTGTATTAGGCAGCACTGGAATGTAATGATATGCATGCTCTCTTGAAAGGAAGGTCTTCCACTTTGTACTATTTAAAGAACCAACATCTATTAAACTCACCAGATTTGAGTAATTACCTACTTTTCCCAAAATGGCTTGTTAGTAACTAAGCTATCCCCACAGGGACTAGTATTGACACAAAAAAATAATTGTAATGTTTGATGTAGAGATGTTCCAATACCGGTATCGCCTAAATAAAATCTACGTAAAAGCAGTTTATTTATGTTGTTTTTCCATTAAAACTGACTGTCAAACTAAAAAATAAAATAAAGTTCTATGACATTCATTGTTTGTGTTTGTTCATGTTTCACAAAAAATGGTATCGGACCATCTCTAGTTGGATGTTGGAAACATTGTTCTCATGGGTAAAAACAATACACCACAAAGCAACTAACTGGGCCCAGAAGTGCAAAGTCCACAAGGAAGTTGTTGTAGTGCCAGTATTTAAACTTCAAAATCCACCAAATGTACCTCCTTAGTAGGTAAGCCAGCACTTCAGCTAAGTCAACGTCCTCCTCTGATGCGGTCTGTCTGTCTCCCTGCTGCCTGTCAGCCGTCCTGCGGCCTCGGCTGCTGCTGCTGCTGCTCTGGTTTGAGTCTGCTCCTTCAGGCTGATCAGCTGGGTTGCCACTGGAAGAGCCCCTTCCACCAGACATCCCAGAACTAGACTGAGAGCCCATAGACTGAAGAGGGCCTGGCACGGAGAATCATTTGGAAATTTAATAACAGTTTTAGGTTTACCTGGGGGAAGCCAGGTAAACGCCAATGCAGTGTGTGTGTGTGTGTGTGTGTGTGTGTGTGTGTGTGTGTGTGTGTTGACAGATGGAGAAGGCGAATGGTAAAACAGAAGTTAGGTGGCTGTATTAGCTAAACTGACATCAATTCAAGTCATTAGCTCAAGTCATTATACTTCCACTTCTTCAAATCAACAAACTAGCTACATGTTCTGCAAAGAAATCGACCAGCATATTTTTTCTATACGTTAGCACATCATGATTAAGATGCAGAGGTTGATTTGGTTGAGCTAGCTAAGAATGCTAACGACTTAACGTTAACGTTAACAGTAACATTAGCTACCGTTAGACTGTCAAACGCTCTTCTTGACAGCTCGTCGGTGCAGCTCTTTGTCGTTTCGGTGCCAACTTAACAATGTGCCCGACGCGTAACTTCCGCAAGGTCTAACGTTTACATTTATAACGCCAAACAGCTGTAGTTTGACAGCACAGTGTGTTTTAATCAGTGGCTAGCGGGGCTAGTCCCTGAATCGCCATGTTGTTTACAAAAGTGTGAAAAAACCCTGCGCGTGCCCCTGCCCTTTCGCCGTCACGTGATCAGCCGCGCCAGCGCTCCTGCTAGCTCTGCTGACTGAAAATCAGCCAGTACAAAACACTTGGCTATTATTTAACAATTAACTATGGCCATTATTAACTATATACATATACGTCTAAAACAAAACCAATGTAAAATATGCTTTATACAAAACAATAACAACACATACACACTCTCACCATCCACAGTTGTGTGTAAATATTTGGATTATTTTCTCCAAAATTTGGAATATACGCCACTGTAGCCTACAACAACTGGTAGGCCTATATTCCAGTATAAAGACATCCCATATTTATCTATGCATAATGCTTAGATGGTTAAAACATCTTCTTTTTGTCACATGACCATTACATCTGTGTATTTTTGGGTCAGATATTGAATTGATGAGTGAAAACATCATACTCTTTAAAGATTATACTTGCAATTTCCTATAGGGAACGTTCCCTAAAAGGTAATGTGTTTGCTGGGATGTGCCTCATGACACATCCTGCATTAATAGAGTACCTCACCCTAGCTCTGACTTGAAAAGGCATCCTGAGTCAAAATCTAGTTTTAAAGTAGCCTATTTATTTTTGTTGTGACAGTGTCTGTACATGGTGTGTAAACCTGTAAATAATTACATTTATTACCTTTACAGTCATTAAATAATGCTGATGGACAATGGCTCACCACATAAAGGCCCTGAATACCCTTAATCTGGTTGATAACCTGGTTCCCAGGACTGTGTGGGTGTGTGTGATTGACATCTCTCTGAGTCTCCTGAAGCCTTTGATTCACATGTTAGGGAAGGTCAAATGACAGCGTAATTCTTATTGGTAGAAAAGATTTTTGACCTAATAAATTTCCATCCAAGCTCCAGTCCGCCTTCAGGCCCGCATTATTCAAATCATGTCATACCCATTACGTCCTCTTCAATTTTTGACTTTAAGTGCAGGCGACTGATATGTAATACTAAGAAAGTGCCTGGATTTCCATATACCCACTTAAAAATGCCTAATGACATGCAATAACATACTTTCCATTATATAGTTTGGATATATTTTGATATCATATTTTGTCATCTGTTTTACTTTCTTCACATAGGCTAAATAAAGGTATTTCTACCGTAAATTGGTGTATAAAATTGTTGATGCTCAAAACTTCCCTGGTGGAGGACACCCAAACCCCCCACTATGATATCCCCCCAAAAGGCAGATTCTGGCCAGTATACCTACAGTACATCTTCCATCCATATATGATATCCCCCCAAAAGGCAGATTCTGGCCAATATACCTACAGTACAGTATAATCTACCCACTACAATAGATTAGACTACACCACTGAGCCTACACTATTGTTAATGTTGGCGTTTCTCTGCTTTAGAGAATACAGGTTACATAATAGGTTGGGATGTTCGCATGCAGATATGTGTGAAGCCAATTATGGTTCAATATGTAAACACTATATGCATATCACACAAGTGCTGCCCAAAAGTGTTCCGCACAGAGTAAAGGTATTTTGGATGAAAGCAGTTGAAGCTGTGGTGGGTTGGTCACTTTGGAAATTGCTTTACATATGTCCGACTGTGCCGTTTTAGGAACCAGAACCAGGAGCATCCATTCACTATTTGCCAAGTGATCCTTTGCTGAAGCAGATATGGATGGACTTTATTTATAGACAACGCTTCAGATACAATGAGAATTCGTATATGCGGTGCACATTTTAGTAACGACTGTTTCGTTAATCCCTTTTTAAAAGGTCCATGGGTTTTGCCAAAAAGTTGGTTCTGGAGGCTGACGCAGTGCCCTCCATTTATCCTGGGAGCCCAACAGGGCTTAAGCATGTGAGTATTCATTTTACTGCCCGAAGTTTCCCAAGATTTCTCCGTGCAGTTCACCACCTCAGGGGAGGGGGTTATGTGTTAGCCTATGGTGCTAGCTAACACCTATTAGCTCCCCGGGGCCTGTTGCACGAAAGTAGAATAAAGATATCCAGGATGAGTGAAAAAGCGCCGCTTGACTTAGTGTGATCTGCTCATCGCGGCTTCATCGGTTGCACGTTTGCCGAGCCAGGATGAACAGGTGGAGCTATGTCAAGCCAGGTGTAGATAGCTGGGATAAGTGCACGTTCACTGATTTCTTAAATGGACCACGGTATCGATCACAGATTTACTGATGCAGAAATGGAGAAGACGCATGCGGCATATGTTTCACCCAATGAGCAGCAGCTTCTAATGCAAAGTAACGAGGAGGTGAAGCATATAATATGCAGAAAGGAAATGCGGCTGTTATCAAACGGAGAGAAAAAGCCCAACAGACTATAGCAGACCGACTTGTGTAAGGATGTAAAAATATCTACTTAGCATAGGCCTACTCCACATTTTTACAAAGTTGTAGGCTACACTGTGTTTTGATTGCTTTAAATATGATAGTTTCATGTGATGGTTTTATTGTTGTATCTGTATGTGATAAATGTGCTGGTTTTACCTTAAAGTGTCTTTTGAGTAGCCTACCATGTAAAGCACAATAAAAATAAAATGTATCATTATTTAGCCTACTTTGTCTTAAAAATGTGAGCAGAGGGAATTAATGTTCCTCGGGAAATGTACCCTAAGGAATTTTAAACCCTTATTTACAACGTGAGAACATGTTTTACAACCATATGCACAAATCTCTATAAGCTACAGTAGCCTATGTCTAATTCTTTGTACAATTAATGTTCATACAGAAAAATCAGAAAGGGACAAAAACTAGAAACACAAGTAAGTGACTTCAATATACGCTGTGAGCATTTATGTAAAACAATATTCATGTTTTTTTAATTATTCTTTTTATTCTTCTGACAAGTGACCTCACCAAAATAAAAAGATTAAGAAGCATTGTGGTGTTCCCAGTGTGATGTAAACTACACTATATAGGCTACGTATATAGGCCACCTTATTGGTCCAGGGATGTGAGACTAAATGAGAAGGTTATGAAACCAAAGTAAGCTATAATAAAAAAAATAAAAAAAACAGGCCTACATATTAAGGAGTAACACAAACTATCCTTTATTAGAGAAGGACAAGCAACAAGAAAATGAGATCATGACTGTATTGGTCTCTGACCGGTCTGCCATTAATATCATCTGGGAATATCGCTGCATTGTCCCACTTAATCTCCGGAGCGTCCTGTATAAACCTGAAGCTGCACAGACCACGGACGCCACGCTGCTCATCTCTACTTTTACAGAGAGAGTGGACACTGACGTGATGCACAGGTCTGCTGGCAGGCAGGGCGGCGGCCGCAGGGCGGCGGCCGCAGGGCAGCGGCCACACACCAGGCAGCCTCGACACACTACCGTCCCACCGGGAAAAGTCCCGTCTTTCCCAATTGCCACTCCGCATCTGTGTCCCAGTGCAACCATTCCTAACCATCTAAACAACCGCTGTAGTAGGGGTTTAAATCAAACTCGTGACAAGTAATGCATATTAATAAAAATAAAAGCAGAACACATTCAAAAGACAACGGAATAACTGTTAAACACACTTATGTCAGATCAGAGCTGTAGCTGATTTAACACGAGACTCCAGGATTAATCTTAGCCTGGCTGTTAGCCTGCTCTGGACCAGGCTCGCCGCATCTCCATGGTTACTTGGCTGGGTTTAATTCAACTTGGTTTTGTGCAACCAAGTCAAATCTAAATTCATCCAGGATAACTTGAATATCCCGGCTTAATCCCTTATCCTGGTTTCGTGCAACAGGCCCCTGGTTAAGTCAACTAAGTTAGACTACTGTGTATTTACCCCGGGAGCATATAGCACAGCAATATAAAACAACCGAACGTTCGTCTCCTGTGTTTAAATGAGGATAACTGTCTGTTACGTTGTTTTTATGTGACCTGTGCAGCTAGGAGGGCTGTGGCTGTATGGAACATGCCTTGAACTGCAACCCTGCAAGAGGAGCGTAGCCAGGACGTAACTCTTACGCATGGCCGTTGGCTGTGACGTATTACGTATTAACAGCATAGAAGTATTTTTGTTGTACAGTTAATTTTATAATTAGGAAAATTCCACATTCACAAAAGAAATGGAGGGACTCCAAGCCAAACATTGGATTTTTTTTTAAAAACACCATTAATATGACTCACACCTAAAAACAAGAAGGCAATTAAGACCAATGTTTTATATATATATATATATATATATATATATATATATATATATATATATATATATATATATATATATATATATAATTATTCTATTATGCACCTCTGGTGTGGACAGTTTTTGTGTTAATGTACTTGTGTTCTTTAAATACAAATAATATATATATATATATTTATGATTAACACACTTCTACACCAATTTTGAAATGGCGTGTCTATTTTCCTTTTCTTTTAATGAACCTTTTTGTATGCATAGTTTCTTATTTGTCTTATTGTTTCCCCCAGGCCATTTGTTTGTTGTTTGCCTAATAAAGTTGCTTAAAAAAAACAACATGGCATATTAAACCCTGAACACACAGAATAAAAAAGATGACTCACCTATTCTTACCGGCCCAATAATTCCTTAAGATCTGGCTGTTTACACACTAAGTACACACTTTGTAAATGCCATATGACACTTCTATGTTAATAATTTCTAAACAATTACCGGCAGAAGGTTTATATGAAGGCTGCACTGTATTGCTTTCAGTGCAGCCTGTTCTACCTAAACAAAGCTGAAGGTGGGTTAAATAGGAGAACACAGGCTTAATGTGAGGTGGTCTCAAAAGGTTAAGTGTTGGAATATCAGCTTGGTAATATCTTTATTCATTCATGCTTTGTGTATTACTTGCATTTACTGTGTTTCCTGTAAATGCAAATTTTCCATGCAAATTAGTATTTTTTGTTTTTGTCTTTCATAAAGGGGGCAGCTGCATTCTGTTTAAAAAGAGCAGATGTGGCCTGTCAGTGTAACTCAGTGGTCGTGCATGAAGTTGGCCTCCAGTGTAGTCTTCTTGCAAACAGGACAAGGACTTTGGGGACCCAGGTGACACAGCGCACATTGACATACAGGAGAAGCCTGGGTGTGTGTCTCTTAAATGACTGATGATTGCTCTCTATGTAAAACTACTTACCCATGTATCACATGACTCTATATAGTGTGCAATCTGTTATTTTGTGTGTGCATCACAGGTGTCCAGACAAAGCTGCCCACAACAGGTGCTGCTGTTGGTACAGTAGAGATGAGACCAGCAGAGCAATCCGTCGGAGGGCTAATTTCAAGCTCTCAGAACTCCCCTCAGTTACCCCCGACTGATTGGTCACAGCCTGAAATTGAAGATGATGATCAATGTGTGACAGTGGTAACTCATCTTTTGTTACAAGTCTCTCTCTCATGGAGGAATCAAGTCACAGCACTGTAGAAATGGATGAGCGAGAGGATCTAAATGAACTGGGTCTTTTTTTTAATTAGATGAAAACCCAGCAGTAGACAAAATCCTGCAGTGTCTGCATACTTTATTCTATCTTGCTTAACAAGAGCATGCTGCAAAAATGAAAAATAGTTATTTCTGCAGCATAACCGTGGCATCACTTTGAACTTATCTCATTATAATGAGAAAGCAGCTGTTGCTATTGTAAAAAAACTAGATTATGCTCTCATTTTTCCCATCTCGAGGGGCGGCACCAAGCCTGTATTGGAAAATCTCACTGCACGCAATTGGATATCACTACGACCAATCAAAACAACACACAGGGTGACGTATCCAGAGCCCCATGCGCTTAGCTACCAGCGGAGCTAATTGGTAGATTATATCAAACTATTGCCATCTGTTTAGCTTGCCTCTGGCCCGGCTAGGTCAGATACACTGATGCGATTGGTGCAGCTCGGCTACAAGGGCATAGTTAATGAGCAGCGTTACGCAATGCCAGAGTGACTCGCTGAGCAAATTCATATTGTGCTCCCGCGAGAACTCTGGATTTCCAGGGTACATGACACTGGCACAATCATGCAGAATCAACTGAATGGTTTCATTATTACCCATCGTACATACAAGATATCCATAAGCAAACCTCTGCATAGAGAGAGTGGTCAAAAGTTTTCAAAATAAGGGAACACCTTTGTTACTTGCAATGCAAAAGTTTGTTTTGTGCTGCAAAAGACATTTTAATTCAGGGCAATTTTATATTTTATTTTGATCATTCTTACATTTGTGCATTGAACACTTACATACAGTATGCTATAATTCAACGAAGAAGTCCTTCATGCTTTTATAATGTAAAGCTGATATATTAGTCCACTTTAACCCATTTTATAGTTAAAATTCTTGAAACACAAATGTGTTAAGATTTTTAGATTTTTGGAAACTAGCACTGAGTGAGAGCTGCAGAATTAGATTAGATTATGCGGGAGATGATGCAAGACCTGGGGCCACCATATGTCCGCGCCTAAATAATCTGATAGACAACAAGAAAAATCCACTGCGCTGAAGGTCAAACACAGAGTCACCAGCTCCTTATCTGGAGATGTCTAATATGTCTAATAATCTGTCTTTTTTTTAATAAAACACAGTACAAAATGATCATCAGTAATGATAATTCGAAAGTATGGCACTCTGTTTATTTCCAGTATTCACACCTCCTCTCACACACTCCTTAATACAGCCAGATACACACATAACTGTTGCATGGGGTGTATTAGTACACTGCCAATAATCACACAGCAAATGTTAATTTCAAAGGCCTATTGCTGTTTTCTAAAGTTTCTAATTCAGGAAATATATGAGACATTAAGTTCTCTACAGTGCTGAGACAGTGAGTCGTTAAGTTAAAAAAAAAAACATTTTAATCAAAATTAGGCTTTCTAATGAACAATACCTTATTTTACAGATATGACTATGTACATCTTAAAATCTATAAGTGTTTCCAACCGTGTATAATATGTCCTACAGAACATGTTCACTCAGTAGCTTTGCATAGTGCTCTGGGTAATTTCTTTTAAGGTAAACATTCATTTTCCCTTCAACTCGCTGATCTCCAGTTAGACCTGTGAAGAAGTAGAGCAAATATTTATAGAATATAGTTAATGATACTAAACGTGATTTATATGAAGGGTGGGACAGTTTGAGAGGTTTGAGCTTACCCAGCATGTCAGCCGTTCTTTTAATCTTCTCTAAGGCAGACTGCACATCTCCTCCCTCTGGAACTAGGACCTCTATCTCTCCCACACTGTAGCCAAAGTCAGCTTGGTCAAGATCTATCTGCACCCCCTCCTCCTCTAAAGCGAATGACCTCCGCACTGTTGTAAACTCCGCAAAGCACACCAGATTCATTCTGCTCAGCCAGGCCTCATCCTCCTGTGAGCGGCTCGTCTCTGTCTCTCTGTCCTCACAAACATCTTTTAGAACCTCGTTCACTCTCAGTTGAATTTCAGATAGATTGGTTATCTCCTTGTAGCGGGAACACAATGCTGCCGCTTTAGACTGTTCTCCAGATGTCTCTTTTGCCTCGTTGACTGCGGTTGGGCACTTAAGCTCCCAGCATTCTTTACGTTTGCGCAGCCACAAGTCTCTCAAAGTCAGCTTAAACGTGGGCGTGTCAAAGTACTGGTCACAAAACTGACGCTGGCCAAGACACACTGCTGGGTAAAAGAAGTGGGATGAAGAGGGGATACATGACTTTAAAAATGGATGAATAAATATCAAAAATACAGACCGTTGAACTTCATTATTAACAAGAGACGCATGGCCAGTGTTACTTCAGTTACAGAGCAAACCGCAGCAATTAGTGTCGTTAAATGAAGAAGGTGATGTGGATCACAGCATCAGTCAAATGCCTCAGTTCTAAATGTACCCATGCGTAAATGTGTGTTAGACAAATTAAAGACGCACCCCCGATCTTCTCCAGTGTTTTCAGAGTGTCGGTATTGCACACAAATTTTCTTTCCACTTCCACACTCATCTGAAATGACATAATAAGAGCAACACCAACAATACTGTATGATTACAAATCCAGCTAAGGATGGCAAGCTCATAGACTGATATTAGGGCTGGGCGATAGGGAGAAAATCACATATCACGATATTCTTGACCAAATACCTCGATATTGATATTGCTGTGATATTCTAGGGTTGACAATTAGTGCTTTCACAAAATATCTTCACACTTAGATTTTAGCTAAATAGTCATGAGTAATGTGGACATAATGTCTATGTGGGAAAAAGGCAAATAATAGCTCAGCTAGAACAGTCTGGTAAATTCAGAAAGTACATAACTTTACTGTAATGCAGCCTTTAAAACCAGGAAGACAACAATTATGCGATATTACGATATCCAAAATCTTAAGACGATATCTAGTCTTATATTGCCCAGCCCTAATTAGTATTCATCTTTTTAGTAAGCAACCTAATAGGCAGGTGATTTTTTTGATATAAGGTTTTTAATATAAGAATGTGTTTTTTCATTAAGTAACACTTTACAAAGTTTAACACTTAAACACAGTAACAAGAGTCCCTTATTGTAACGCCTGGTCAAAATGTCAGCATCAAGTCAAAACTTCAAAGCTCTTTTATACTTTTTAAAAATATATTCTACATTAACCAATGGTAGAAAAATACGTAAACTAAATTCTATGCATTATGTACAGTACCATTTTGAGGTATTTTACTTGAGTTCATCCATTGTTATACTTTTTTACTTAACGACTACAGTTGAGAGGGGATATTGCACTTTCTACTCCCCTTGATTCATTTAACAGTTTTAGTAACAAGTTGATCTGCGGATTACAATTGTATACACGAAATAAAAAATATAATGCATTATTATATGTAATATATAAAATTACCTTAAAATGATATAAATTACAATTATATTCACTATAACCTGCTACATTAAAATACATCTTACACAGTAATGTACCAGTAATAACAAAATAATATTCTAATATAACAATTGCATTCACAGTATTTATATAATAATAATAATCTCCTTCTGTACTTTCACTACCACTATAGTACTATACGAGGAATAGTTTGTTATTATTACTGAATTAAAAGATCTGCTTACTTCTCTCACCACTGCATTTAACCAGGATGTTCTCAGGGTGGTCACATTTTTAGCTTGGTTGGTTTTGCAAATGTTATAATTATTCTGTTTGGTAGTCTATTATTTTTATTTTCAAGCCCCACTGTAAACTGCCTGTAAATGCTCAAAACTAACAACTACAGAGTAATAGCAGCACAGCAGCAGCGATTGTAGCCTCTCCATGTGTCATTATGATCAGTAACGCAAATTTCAGTCCAAGCAACTGCTGCTGACTCAAGTCAAAATCACCTAACTGAACCACAGAGTTGTAAAAGTCCCAAGTCAAGTCCTCCAAATCCAAATTATTCGGCTTCAAAACGTGAGCGACACATCAATCATGGATATATTAAGCGAATCAACCCGAGCAGCGAGCCCTACCGTGGTCGTGGATGTCCGGCCCCTACACATACACGTCAGCGAATTTTATTTTTGCACAGGCGCAATTAAAGACACCTCTCAGTGTATTCAGGGACATCACTTCCTGTCCCAGTAACGCAGGGGCATACAGATGGTGCAGTTTTAATCCCCACTGCTTCATAAATATGCATTCCACATACTTGACTATTGATGTGCGCCACACCTATCATTTGATTGAAAGCATGTCATCATTCGCGCGCACGGTGCTGAGTAGAGCCTTTGCGCTCATGTCTCTATTATTCAGGCCTTAATTAACTCGTCACACTCTTTGTGACAATCCAAGTTGGCAGAATGAGGACTCGTTTCTTATTCACCTTTTCATGCAAAAACGCGGAAAGGGATTCACATAAAAGGAGTTTCCATGTAATCTAGGCATCGAGATCGTTGTTTAGAATATTATATATCATGCATTTTTTTCTTTAAGATGATGTTTAATTTTCAATGAGCAATCGACGTTTCAACATACATTAATAATCTCTAATATCTGCGGGGTTACATAAGGGATTTGAAAGCCGTGTCTGCCCCTTCTGAATGTCAGCAATCAGCCTTGGGGGGAGCTGTGGTCTGTTTACTAGAGGGAAGAGGGGAAGGAGAGAGGGATAGGGCGAATGAAGGGAGGGGAGAACAGGAGAGAGAGCGAGAGAGATAGAGAGAGATAGGGGGAGAGAGAGAGAGGGAGGAGAGAGAGAGAGAGAGAGAGAGGCAGGAAAAAACTTTTCACTTCTGAGGAGCCACAGAGGAAGCGTGTGTGTGTGTGTGTGTGCGCGCGTGCTGGAGCGGCGACCATGCAGGTAAAAACGCATTAGCTAATTGCTTCTGAACTTAATTAAACGTCATTCGCGATCGGTTAATTGTGCTGATTTGTGCGGGGATAGTGGCCTGCGACTGATAGAGGATCGAGCAAACGACGGATTGTGCGCTATACTAATCCGATCCCTTATAGAAATCCAACATTAAATCCCAAACTTTTTCTGCCTCTCGTCTCTCTTTCGCCTGCTCTCCCTACACCACCCCCATCGTCGAGGCGACAGCGGCGCACGTACTCCGCTTCAAGTAGCTTTTTAGCGTTTATTTTTTTTCGCCAATTACGGCTTGAAGCTGTTAAAATGGTAGTTTAAATGGCCATGTGTTGGACCGTAAGTATTAAAGGTATGGATTTGAACGGTAGGACGCGTCAAAAGGGGGTCTGCTGGGCGAGGGAGGAGGAGGGGGCTGCGAGTGTTTTCTAACACATCTGTAAACGGAGCCCACGTTCATTAATTAAATGGCTTTAGTCAGGCTAGGCCTCAATTTGCGCTGTTGAGCAGGAGGCGGCGGGCGGTGCAACACTACATGCCCGATTGGCAGCCCACAATCAGAGGGGTAAGGAAATAACTCGAGGCCGAGGTTTGTGGTCTAATGCCTAGCGAGAGTATTTTCTACCCTTGGTGAACTCGGTCGGTGTAAGCTGCAGTTCCCACCTGGACCGGGCAGAGTTTGTAGGGAGCAGAGAGACTAGCCAGTTGGAGACAGTTTGAGGAGCGGTTAATTATCTCCGCCTGCTAACAGGCTAGCTAGCAAAGTGACACGACTGTTATTAGCTCAACCCCCTTTTGTTGATTAATTTAATGACCGTCCTGCCTCAACCGAGAGCCAGCAACGAGATTATGCATACGCATGCCCTGTTTTTTTGTAGTTTCGGAGAAGTGTCTGGCTATCACTGCGGGGTTATTTTCAGTAAACTAAACAGCTAACCAGCATTTCCAGAAACACGACTGTAATGCGACGTTACTGGGGGGGCTTCTCAACCTAGCTTGCTAGCTAATTGATTCGTCTCTGGTCGGCATAGCTAATTAGACTGCTCATTAATTAGCCAACTATGAGCAGAGAGACGTCAATCTGCTTATATCTTGGCTTTTAATTATGAAACTCGGGACGAGGAGCGTTTAAACATGATGTACACACTGCAGATATAGACTTGTCGAAATAATATCTGGTCATATAGCCTGCTAGCTTGCTAATTGGTTTGACGAGGAAGTCAGGATTGTAGCTGTGTTGGTATTTCTCCTCATGGGCATGGATCGCAGTCTTGGTTGCATCTTGGATCGTGAATGCTTGTAGAAAAATGCATCAAAGCTGTGTGGTAAACATCCAGACTATTAATCTATTCGGTCTTTCATAAAACTGCATGGGAGTAACAGTTATTTGGCCATCCACCTCGAGTGTATGCAGTATGATTTCAGATCATGGTTCATGTATTGGACACGTTCCTTGTATTCGTCAAAATTTGGGGGGGGGATAAGTGGTGCCAAAGTCTGTATACTCATAAATTGTGAAGAAGTGCATGCTATGATTTAGATTGATTTTGAATGTTATATTCTGCATTTAAAACATGCCATGTGCACATGTGATATCTGATGAGTTTGTTGAAAGTTTGATTGCAAAGAGGTATGAAACAATGGATTCTTTTTTTTTTTTTGTCTGGCGTTTAAATCAGAGCAATGTACAACTTACTGAAAAAATGGATGGATGGATGGATGGCTACTCCTTTAAATTGCAAAGGTGTAATACAAACAATAACATTATTGTGTAATTGAAAACGGTCATTGCAGACAAGATGTTGGGATGGTCCCTACCAAATGTGGTTAATGTTGAATGAATGAACTTCAGAGACCTGTGAATGACCTAGGATTAGTTTTACTACTACAAAGCACACACATGCTTTTTTGAATGGTATGGTTGCTGGCTTCCGATTGTGGGTTCAAGTATTTAAACACAGAAATCCATGATACAATCATATAACCAAGCTAAGGTGTGCAACCAACAAGTTACGGTATATTTTTATCTTGGTGGGTGCAGCTCCTCTCTTGATCTGGTGAAATTACATCCTAATACCACATGTTCCTTTCTTTCTCTATTTCTGCATTTGTGTGAAATAAAAGCTCCAGAACGAGTAGGAGTATCTTAAATCTATTTTTGTTTGTTTGTCAGGAGGAGTCTGGAGAGACAGTGAGCACTGCAAGCAATGGAGTGGCAGAGTGGCTTTGCCCCCTGTGCCAAACAGGGCAAACAGACAGATCTTCCCTGTCTCTACATCTCACTGAGCAACACAGCGTGCTTCCATCTTGTGTCGACAAACTGCTGGACATTGTAAGTATTGGCTGCGCAGTATGGCCAGGCTACACTCCCTGAAGGGTAGAAGTTGATTACGTTTGGGTAGTACATCAATTATGTGCATAATGTTTAATGAGCCCACTGATATACAGTGGTTGGACAAAATATCAAACACCTTGCAATGCTGTAGCTCTGCAGTAAATATGTGATGTGACCAGTAGAACTTCATTAGCAAAGAGGAACAGTAATAACTTCCACCTTTTTTTTTTTTTTTTTTTATTATTCAAAACACACAAGCTTAAGTATTCATTGCCGAGTTACTGTATTATAATTGTATTACTTAATCCGCCCTTATGTATATATTATGGAATATGAGAAACAATCCCTTATGGATAACTTTATTAATCCCCCAGATGTGTCCCCCTTGCATTACAAAGAAGTAAAAAGGTTGCATGAATGCATTGGCAAGTTTTATTCAACAAAAAAGTTTATCCTTTGACATTCCCATATGTAATTACTGGGTAATAGCATATGTTATTATACTAGTTTAGAACATGTTATGAATTTTTACGTAGGTAAGCACTTCTCAGAATTAATATCTTTAGTGTTTTTTTTCAGTTGATATTTAAAATAAACTAATTTCTATAAACAAATGGTCTGGTACATTATATGTAATATTCAATATCTCCAAATGAATACAGTGGAGACTTGTTTAGTAGAAGATGTGCCGTTTCAAGAAGATGTTTGGTGTGATCATAGGCTGTCCAGAAGCTTTTTAATCCAGCCTGGAACTACAGTGTCTTTGTACAATAAAGTCCTAATTATGAATCCATAGATAAAGTTTTATGTGCGGTTTGATGTCTCCGCATCATTTTAAGCAAGCATTGTTGTCATTGTTTGGCATTAGTAATTAGTGGCGTGAATTGTGACGGTCAGCACTTTAATGTAGGTGTTCATTATTTTGATGGATTGAATATTTCATAGTTTGGACTAACCAGTTGCAAAATATGTCAGTGTGAAGGTATTTGCTGGGTAAAGATCAAATTAGAAGGAAAAAAACAAGCACCTCAATGAACTCACTATTTGTAATGGGTCTATGACAATTTAGTGTGTTAAGAAAAGGATTTTTATTGGTGGATGAATTGATCAGGCTACTTAATTAATGCCTTTAGGGTAATTAAAGGGTAATTGAAATCAAATGAAAGGTTAGCAAACCTTGCTATGTGTAATACAACCACACATCAATGAGTCACGCCCAAATGTTGTGCAGCTCAACAGCTACAAAGCATTCAGCTCATCTGAAAGATCTTGTTGCAGTTAAGTTTGCTGTGGGAATTAGCTGACGCTCTCCTTTCTTTTAACAGGCTGTTCTAAAACAGTGTGCCAGTGGAGGAGAAAAGGACAAAAGTTCTCTAAAATCTTTAGGTGAGTGTGAACAATACTATATTATTATATTTAAATCGTGAGAAGAAAGTCACGAAATGTAGTACTGGAATAACACACATGCATGTGCTTCTTTATGTTCCTATAACACTCGAGAAGTTACACTGAAATTGTGTTAATTAAAAACAACTTGTACATTGCTTGGCCTGTGGTATTGCTGCTTGTAGAATTCTTCAGAACCAAATTGTACCCAAAATAACTTCCAGAAGAATCCTAAACCACTGTATAGCCTGCTACTCACTTACTGATTTACCTGAACGTTGCAGATTCAGAATGTAATACGCAAAATATTACAATAAAAATGTGGATTGATCAGACATTAGCATCGTGGACTCATGGCAGAGCGCTACCCACCCGGCCCATTATGAGAGCTAATTAGCACGTATCTGCACTCATCAACCACCTGAGTGGGTGAGTGAGTGACCAGCAGAGGTGTTCATTTTCACGTTTAGTGGCTTGACGGTTAACGGCGACGTATGGGATTTGATTTCGCAGGGGTATTGAATCTGTTTTTATTTTTTCAGGTGCTGAATCTTCGCAACTGAAGCACGCTGAAGACGTCCGTTCAGATCCCTGCCAATCTAGTGAGAGTTCAGACGCTACCCAGACGCTTGGAGACAAAGAGATGGAGAAAGCGAGAAAAATGGAACAGGAGGGAGGTAAAGCTGAGCCAGAAGAGGAGGGAAGTCAACCTACAGGAGGATTTGAAAACCCAGAAATCCCAGACGCTAGTGAAAAGTTAGTTGGTAAAAATGGTGTGCCAGCTGACAATAACACCCAGTCATTCAAATGCAATGCCTGCCTGGAAACTTTTCCCGGCAAAACTGCCTTGAAAGTCCATTACAACTCTGCATCCCACATTCAAAGGATGACGTCAGGCTCTGCAAAACAAGGTGGGGACATTGATCCTCCCTCAGTTCCTGTCCTGTCTCGGCCATATATATCAAACAAACCCTACCAGTGTGCTACATGTCGAGTCTCTTACAATCATGCCATCACCCTAGAGAGCCATATGAAATCTGTCTTGCACCAGACCCGCAGCAGAAATGCTGGAATTGTCGCACATGCTGCAAACAGTGCAGTTGATTCTGCTAGTTTGGGAGGTACTACCACCACCAGTGCAAAAAACACTGTCGTGACCACATCTGGAAGTGGAACCTGTCAGTTAGTTACCACCACCACCTGTGCTGCTCCTGGGACTGTGATGGTGACTACTACAAAAGACGGAGAGCAGATTCAAACTTCGCAAGTGGCTCCCTCCCTCCTCACCTCCCCAGTGGCCTCAGCTCAGGCGGTCTCAGCCTTTCTCACCCTCCTCACATCTAGTCCCAGCAACCTCTCACACTCCCTCCTCCCCTCCCTGTTCGCGGCTAGTGCTGCTCCTGGTGCCGCCGTGCCTCAGCTCGTGCCTCAGCCTCAAATGGTCATGCCCTTGATCTTGAATGGGCTCCAAGCCCAAACCCAGCAGCACCAAGAGAACCGGCAAGGTCAGCTCCTAACCCAGTGTGTGCCATTCGTAGGTCTCAGCACAGCCCAGCAAGCCCTCCTAACCCAAAGACTTAACAGCTTACAGAACCAGTGGCCCTCTGCAGGAGTTCCCACAAACATACAGCCTTGCCTGGAAGAGCAAAAACAGACTGTAAAGTGTGAGAGAGAGGAGGAAAGGCAGGACAGTGATGAGACTGTTGAAGAGAACTTTTCGGATCAGATCATGGACAGGAATAACTGGACTACAGAGAACAGTAAAACAGATAAACGTGAGGACAGTAAAGATTCTGCACAGTGTCCTAACATAGAAGGCAAAGTAAAGGTAGAGAAAAATGAAGACAGTGGGAAGGCACTTGGACATAGCACAACAGATGGAGACAGCTCGACTAATCAGTTGGACCTGGAAGGTGATAAAGCAACTAGCCTCTGTCTCTCCCCAGCAGGCATAGACAAGAGCCTCCGCAATAAGAATCTCTCGCCTTCTGCATCTGTGCCCAGCAACTCAAGCCTCAGTCCTTTAAATTTAAACCTTACACTTAGCCCAGATTCTACTCCTCAGAAATCACAATCAGGCACTAGCCCCTGTGGCTCTCTTGGCACTCCGAAATCCAGTCCGAGCACAAATGCCTTAACTAACAACCAAACTCGACCCCATTGTAATGCAATGGGATCCTTTTATCCAGACGTTCCAGTGCTGTCAGAGTTCCAGTCGGAGGTTCTCTGGGCGTTCTTTGAGTCACGCAGTGAGGCTGATGCCGCAAGTCCTCCCCGTGAGGACTGCGAGGCACTGGGCAGAGAGGTTGGACTTTCTGAGGAAGAGGTACGCAGGTGGTTGAGCCAAGCTCGACATGCCAAACGGAGGCAGAGGGCGACAGAGTTGGAACACCTGCGACGCTTGGCAGGATTTACAAGGCATGCCCAAAGTTCTGACAATGACTTTGATGATGAGGAAAGCTCACTGATTATAGCAGAAGGTGACGATGATGTCGAAGCGTCAGGAAGTCAGGCAATAGATTTGTCTAGTACAAGAGGGAAACGCAGACAGAAAGATTTGGAAAGGGAGGGTCAGGGAGATTCCTGTCTCACTTCTGACTCAGAAAATGAGGTATACACCTCTGTCATTGTGTCTGATGAGGAAAGTCAGAATGGGTCTGTGAGGGAGGGTCCTGAGAGCCCTGCTAAAGATGAAGCACAGTGGGAAGTTCATGTTGATAAGGGGTCAGTTGGGGGAAAGGTCTTGCGCTCCACAACTGTGTTTCTATCGGATGCAGAGGATGAGTATGAAGACGAGGAGGCGGAGGGGCTCAGAGGGCCAAAAGGAAAAGCGGAAAGGGGAGTTTGAGCGAGATGAGGTGGAGGTGAAGAAGGAGAGGCAGGACCCCGATGTGGATCTAGAGTTGGAAGCCCAAGGGGATCCTCCAAATTCACAGTCCCACGCTGAGATTCCAACCAGTGCTCTGCACTCACTTCCCCTGTCCCTTGCTCCTTTTTCTACTCAGTTCCTGAGCCCCTATGTTCTCTCTCTTACTCCTTCAGTGGTTGATGGGAGCAAAGTACCCATCTTTCCTAACCCGCCAACCATCACACGCTTCTCCAGCTCTCTTCTTTCGCAGTCTCTCTCCTCCCACAGCCAAACGTCCCATTACCTGTCCAATGGTGGTGACTGTGAGTCCGCTCTGGATCTCAGCATGGGGAAAAACAACTCAAAATCGGCTTCTTCCTCATCATCTCTGGCTGATAAAATTGCAGCACAGAAGGGACAGTTGCTGGATGGGCTTGGTTTGAGGCCCACCTCCAAAGGTCTGGTTGTAGTCCAGGTGAAACCTGAACCTGTTACTTCCATGTGCTCTTCCAACAGCAGTATGAGTCTGGTGAACTGCAACAACATGACAAAGTCGAGTATTTACATGAGAGCAGCAGAGAAAATGAATGCCACACTATTGGAAAGGGAGAGAGAGAAGGAAAGGGAGCAGGAGCAGCAGAGGAAATCCAAAGGAAAAAGGTATCGTGATATGAGACGTTCAAGGACCATCATTCAAGCTGAACAACTTGACATTCTGTATGGCTGCTATTTCAAAGACCCAAATCCTGGGAAACATGAGTTTGAACAGATTTCAGAATGGGTGCACCTTCCAAAGAAGGTTGTTCAGATTTGGTTCCAGAACATGAGGGCGAGGGAACGAAAGGGTGAGGTCCGATTCATCAGTGATGGGACCCTGGCAGCAGTTGGAAAACCTCTCATCAAATTTACCTGGCCTCTTTCCAAACCCATTTTCTCCAACAAGCCAGCTTCAAATAATACTGGGTGCATCACAACTGCTCCAATTGTGCGCACCCTCATTAAGACCGAGAGAGAGCCTGTGAAGGAGCTGGGCAAAACGGCCGTGGTGAAAAAAGTATCCCCGATTCCTATCAAGCCCAAGGAGGCTGTTTCCTCTACCACTGCCTCTCCTGTGATCAGCAGTGCTACTGCAGTGCCAAAGACCAAGCTTGAAACCACCAGCAACGTCACGATGGTCAAAGTTGCACCCAAAGTCAACACGCCTGTTCTTTTAGCACCACCCAAGGATCCAATCCCTATTGCTCCACGACCGGCCCAGAAACGAAAGCTGGAAGAGGAAAGTGAGGAAGAAAAGACTGATGAGGAGAAAGACAGTGAAAATGAGATGGGTCCTGGACCAGGGGTCACGAACCGCATGGTGCCCAAACTGCCCACAACTCCTATCCACAACAGGCCTCCTGCCACGACGGTGGTGCCACAAAAACAGAATGGGCTCAACTACTGGACCCCCAAGGTCCCCATCAAGATCAACACTCTATCAAGAGAACAACTGGCTCTTCCAACACACACACCTCCCCGTACCATCCCCCCTCCTCCCACCCCCAGCATTGCGCCAGTTAGCCCCAATACCCCCAGCTCAGCCAAAGTGGCAAGCCCCTCTACCCCGGTTGTAGCTAAATCAAGCCCGACAGAAAACAGCTTTCTGCCCCACTCATCCAGCCGTAGGCCCCGCACACATCTGTCCTGCCTACAGCTGTCCATTCTGCAGTCCTGTTACGAGACCTGTGCCCACCCTAACGCCATGGAGTGCGAGGCAATCGGCACCGAGCTCAACCTGCCACTCAAGGTGGTGCAGATCTGGTTCCAAAACACCAGAGCCAAGGAGAAGCGCTGGAGGCTTCAGCAAGAAAAAATGGTAAGAAATCTCTGATACAAAATTGTTGATTATTTTATTGTTTATACAGTAAGAAAGACTAATGCAATTCACAGCAAGGTAGGTCACTGAAGCCCACTGAAGAGAAAACCTTTTTTGGAATCACATTGCTTCTTTGTACACTGTGTTCTAGGGCTGGGCAATAATTCAATATTGTATATTGACTTCCAGTGGAATCATATTGTGGTTAGGGTTTGGTACTGAACTCTGTACTTGTACCTACCACATGACTTTGGTACTACGGTAAATTATTTGGTGCCAAATTTCTTAGCACGTAATTGGCAGCTTCACTGTCTCCTCCTCTGCATGTTTGACAGAGAGCGGGGCTCATGCTCACAGAGCTGCAGCGTAGACGGCTCGAAACTACGTTGACTTGGCAGTATTATTCTGCAATAATCAATATATGGCTAGACAATCCTATAATACATCAAGATATCAGTCTAACTATGAAAACAAAATGCCTGTGAAAAGGTTAAGTACAGTTATTTTATTTATTTTTTATTTTTATTCACTGAAAGTCCACACTTGAAAAACAGCACAATTCTGCAGCATACATTTTAAAGTCTGTAAACAAAAATTACAGCACTATACAGCAACAATGAAGAATTATCACTAACAAAACATTTCTTTATAAAAGGCACACAAACATTCTAGTGCTTTAGTGCAAAGCCAACCTGTGTATGTAAAACCTGTATACATTTTATGCTCATACTTTTCTTTGCATACGCACTTTGACACATTAGTGCTTAAACCTTTTTACAGAATGACAATCTATCTGGACACATTTCCTTTTTTTAACCTTCAGAAAAACTGTAGTTAAAATAACTTAAGTTTTTGTTCTACACATGCATAGCAGTGGCGCACAGTTCATTATTTAATGCAAATTGGCATATATTTGCCATATTGTGATACAAAATCTGTCTGAAAAATATAAATTGTAAAATTGATTTCAACAAAAGTGATCTGAATCTGCACTTTTAAGTCCTTGTTTTTCCTCCGCTAAATGTGCCTGAGCCCGGACCACACTGCAGCGGACATTGAGCATTTTTACAATAGTTGTGGTATTACTCAAACAATAGTATGTTTTATGGTAGTATATTTTTTTTGTACTAGCATTACTTGGCGTATTCAAAATATTGCCCAAGAACACAGGTTTTATAAAAACAAATACAATCAAAACAAAATATTGCTGTTGTATAGAGGGCTTGGATATTAGTCAGATGGTTCAGTCAAGCTTGTAACAAAATTTAAACTTTTAAGTGAAATGACATTAAACTTATTCCCTCTCTGGTTCTGTCTAACCCCCCCCCCCACACACACACACACACACACACACACACTTCCCATTCCTAGTCTCCACTGTCAGGTGGAAAGGTGGACATGAGTTCAGGAAGCTACCTGCAATACAACGCTCTCAAAGCCAATCGTCCCATCCTGCCCAAACCTGTTCAGCTGACCGTTACTGAACCTCCGGCTTCCGCAGTGGCCGGCCAGCCAGTGCCAAAGGAGACCCTGACAGGCCGCTGTGATGCCTGCAACATCTCCTTTGAATCCCGGGCTGCAGCGAGGGCCCACGTCTTCTCGCCGCGTCATCTGGCAACCCTGAGAACCACTAACTTTGGCCAGCCGACGACGCTCGTCAACAAGAACGGAACGGGTAACGGCGGACCTGGCAGTGTTGTGCCGGGCTCACAGGTCCCTCAATCCACTCTGGTAACCAGTTCCGGGGAGATGGTTATCGAGTCGCCTCCGCCAACGGCCACCAGCAACAGTTAGAGACTCAGATCAGGATTGGTCTGCACACTGACTATTCTTGGACCCATTTGGGCTCCTCAGATTTTAATATACAAATTTGAGCACTAATCCTCAAAAGCTAATATTCTAAAAAAAAAAAAAAAAAAAATTAAGTTGGCTCCCCCTGCACCTGCTATTCCTCGCTCAACCTTCACTCACTCAAAATCAGTTTTATCTATAGAGTTCACCTGGATTCCAATACAACAGCAGACTATTTCCATGCTGCTTCACACTCACTCGGTTGCTGCCTGATAAGCGGTGAATACATCTCAAGTCTCCGTTAATCCTCACACACTTCATCCAAACATTTTTGGTCCTAAGCCTGTGGTTATATATTACCTTGCTATAATTTGTGAAGGCACTCAACGTGCCTCGCTTGAACTGTGCTACCCTACAGACTGATGCAAAAGTGTTTCCTCTTTGGAAGTGGCCATTTGTCGGTAGGCCCAGGAACATTTTGGGATTACGAATTATAACATGAATTAATCACACAAATAACTCTGTTTTCTCCTGTGGAATTGTTTTTATCATGCCTACTTTCACTTCTAGGGCAAACATTGCTTGGATATAATATGACTGGACTTAACCATTGGGAGAGAAAGAACTGATATTGACCGCCACTTTTTTTTTTTTTTTAAATTTGCTACAGGAGTGTGATCTGAAGAGTGGGATTAAAAAAAAAAATAGGTACTTTTAGAGAGAATAGGGCTGTTGAATTGTCCCCATTTACATGTTCATAATTTTCACGACAATCCAAATAGACAGGGCAAAAAGAGAGGCTGAGGAAAGTAGAATCTTGGCATACCGCACTTTGACACATTTTACATTGTTTGATATGTTTTTAAGCATTCTAATGCAAGTGTCTTTTTATGGAAAGATACATTAATGCATGTTGGATGCCTTAATATAAATCACAAATAAATTGATTTTTGCTAGTCTATTGAAACATGCTTTAAGTGTGAGCATAATATTGTGCAAGAAGCAGACCTGGGTATGTAAATGAAGGAGAGCTTTGTTCCAAAATGCTTTTATATCCATCTTTAGGGGAAACATCTGATTGTCATATTCTGTACCTAGAACATAGCAAATCCTGCCTGTAAAGTTGTCAGCATTCTCTTGGCCAAGGACTATAATCACATAATTACCAACCATCTTGTTTTTACAACAAATTCGTTTTGATCCTGTGGATTTCACTTTCCCTTCCAAATGGTGTATATCTCATTTTGAAATGCAGCTCTTCATACCAGTTGTGGGGGGGAATAAATGTTTTCACCTACTATGGGTGTGTTACAAGTATGACAGCCTTAAGAAGAAACCCCACCAGGTATATAAATTCAAGCCCATAGTTAGTTGATTAATTATAACCTTACCTGGCACGGAGGACCAGACCTGATTTCTTACATTTACGGTTTTCTTTGCCATGAATACTGTGCAGGAAAAAAACAGGACAGGCATTTTATTTACTTTAATATTTATACAAATGCCAATAGAAGCAATTAAAAAAACTGATGTAACAGATTTTTATTTAGGTCAAAAGCCAAGCCTCTAGAAATTTTTAAGAGAACAGGGCTTGAAATGGGCTGTTTCCCATACTTTTTCCTCCTCGTTTTGTTCAGTTTTGATACAGAGTTACTAATTCTGGTAATGTACGTGCTGTGAAATGGGCTCTCATATCTGGAAACATTAACAAGGGAGAAAGTTGGGTATTACTAGTATCCTTAAGGGACGAATGGATACTCAAATCTTGGAAGCAAATTGGGAAACATTAAATGTGTTGACTGAGAGCTAATAAGATGGTGCTGTGTTGAAGGACACTTAACATACTAAAGATGTTTTCCTTCGATTTAAGTTGTATATTAATGTTACTATTGATAGTTTTAACAAAATGCAAAACTAAAACATCTTTTGTAAAGAAATATATTAAAAAAAGAACTGATATTCCAAAGTAATCCTCCCTTTGCTTTCTGTCATTCAAAAACCAAAAAGCAATCTTGAGGTCGACAGAGAGCAGGAGAGGTGTTCGTAAATGCAAACTGTAAAGGACATCCCACGGCACTTGCACTAGTCCACAATTTTGCACAAGCTACAGACGTTTCAAATGAACACAGCCATTAACACGACATTAAGAAGTCACTTGGTGTGGGTTTTGAAACAAGGAGGGTAAAATGTCCTTTCATGAGTAATAAATTGTACTCCTGTTTGAAACTGTATCTTGTGTGTAAAACAAGGACTGGAGTGCTACAACTTCAAGACTGGGATTACACACACACGCGCAGTTGCGCACACAACACAGACACGGTGTTGCACTGTCCAAAATAGGTTTTTATGGAGATCTGCTTTTTTTTTCTTTTATGTTTCATTGTCACTTTGATTATCACTATTGTTATAACTGTACTACTACTTATACGATTTATCATTACTACCCATCACTGTTTTTGATTATTATTGATCCATAATGATTTTAAATGCCACCTCTCTGCTTAAAAACAGTATGGTATTCCTATGAATATTGAACAATAATAGTGGCAGTGTTATGAATTGTTAGATTTTTGATTAAGCTTATTTTCCTCCTCACTTGTACCTGCCTTTTTGTGTTTGGTCTCCATTATGCTTTCTTTGATATACAGAAAAAAATAAAATCAGTTGAACGACAAAGCATACCTGTCTGATTGCAGGGCATTTGTACTTTTTGTGTGTGACAAGGATTTAAGTTATTGATGTAATATCTGCGGTTTTACCTGAGTGGCATATTTTAAATAAACGTTACTCAGGCCACACTGGAGGAGGCAAGGTATGTGACACACATGTGACTGGAATTAATTTTCTGATCAGTTGGCTTCTTTCTTTAACTGTCTATGGTTTGCTTTGCTAGTTTACTTACTCTGACAGGGTTATGATTGACAGAATCGTAATCCAATTAAAAGCACATATGCGATTGGCAAACCGGAAAGTCCTTCGCGATTATCCAATCAAATCGCGCTAAATGCCAAAGAGGTTTGTCTAGAATCATCCTCTGACGAATAGAATTGAGAGTTTCACGCCTGCAGTGATACATGACTCCGCCCCCAGCTTCCATTTCTGAACTGAGGGTAAGCCGCCGCTCTCGCGTAGAGTCCTCGCCTTTTTTATATATTCATTTAAGTAAATAAACTAGATTATCCGTCGTAAATTAGGACCTTTGCTTAAAGGTAGTGAGTGAAACAGCAGTTCTTGTTCATCGTGGTATGCTGTTTGAGTAGTGGCTGGAACTGTAGCTGGCATTTTATTCCCCATTTTAACTTTACTAAGCGGCGTTTTCCGCCGTTTTTTTCTTTTCACCGCCCCGCTCACTCTACCCCCTTGTGCGTGAGTAGGGGCCTGCGACGTTGGTTTGGCCACGAGGCGCGTCGGTACAGTTGGAACAGGGCGATGGCGGAGTTCGGTAACGGACTGGCGGAGGAATCCCTACTAGATTCAGACCCCGGACATCCCGAACTGGAAGACCCGGGTGTCGGTGACGAAGAACCGGGGTTAGAAGAGGGAGAGGCCGCAATTGAAGACCCGGTAAGTGAAGGGCATTGTTTCAGCTGTGAGAACCCACATGCATACCAGGACACGTTATGACCGACGCGGAGTAACGTTAGGTATAAGCAGGCAAGAATTGTGTTGATAGTTTTCCACAAATCTCTGGCACACATGCTGTGTGCGTTACTGCTATTCCCAGGACGATATTAACCGCCATTGTGGTTCACGCAGTGCAGTATAAATGGGTGGTGACATGCGTGGTCTCGGCAGCCATCTTGGCGCAACAGCGGCGCAAGTTTCTCTGCGCCAGGGAGCTGCTCGAGCTGTTGGGGTGGGGGGGATCCTCGTCTCAAAAAATGCGAGACAGAGATGCAGGAGACAGTTAGGGGCGAGGGTAGGACAGGCCGCCGCCATTAGCCGCAGTTCTGCGAGTCTACCAGTTTGAGAAGGCGACCTATTTACGGTAATTACATCTTTTTATTCCATTTACCTTCACCGTTATGCTGGCTGCTGCATTTCTTGTACCGGTGTGAGCCTAAAAAAATGACCGAGCATCAGCAGGCTAACATTAGCTTATCGCACGCACCAGCATCAAGTGCTGCACCTAAAATGACCAGTGGACATGTCAACTGTAACCTCTGGTCACGAGATAAAACCTTTTTTTTAATACTATTTTCCTGGTGACTAGACTTATAGCATGCCACAGCAGGACACTCGCATGCTAGCAAGCTAGCTGGTTTAACAAAGCTAGGGTGGAGATGGCAGGCACCTGATCAGCTTTGTCTCATTTTGGACGACGGTTGGTATCGCGCATCAGTGGAACATAGGATTTGCTTTAACTTTATGATGGTTCAAGATGCACAATCAGCATTAGTAGGCCCAATATTCATTTTCCAGCACCGGCACAGTAATGTCAATGCAGCATGTCCAGGTGGGTTTTGAGGTTGTAGTGCTGTCAGGGCAGTGCGAGCGCGGCATACAACGCAGGAGGAGGGGGTTGCGGTATTTGAGGGGCTGGGTTTGCATTTCAATGTTTCGCTGGAGCAAGGAGAATCGGAGAAGGGAGGGCAGTGAAAAAGCTTGCACTGAATATGCGACAAAAAAATAGGAGATACAGCATGTCAGTGTCGGATGGAATATTTTTAACAATCTTGCTGTAAACGTGGATTGCTTTCACCACTTCCATGATCTCTACATGCACTACGGTGCATGCAGATAAAGATTGGAGGGCTGAGAAATGATGGGGCCATTATCATCACATGCAGTGTGTCACCGTGCATTCCCCACCCCCTCTGGTGAGAGGACCTGAATTTAATATGGTCTGTCTGTGTCACTGCACCCAGTGGTACAAAGAGCCTTTACATTTCAAATCCTGTCAGCACAGACACCAGCCCTGAGTGAAGCTGGAATGACTCCCACTGTGCTGCAGTGCACCACTGTCAGACAGGAGGGTACGCTCCCACGTGGGGACACAGCCATCTCTCTATTCACTTTAGGAATATTTAATTCTTTTTGGCAGAGATAGTGGGCTTCACTATGTCTTCTGTCCTCAGACTTGGTCATCGGCACCACCCCAAATGCATTTGAATTTCAGTTGTAGAGCTGCAGCAAATCAATTTCCTTATTGATTAATATACAAATTATTTATTCACATGTTAATTGTTAATAACTCTGGGTGCATGAGCCTGTGGTAATGTCAGTTAGAATTATTGTATTTATAAAAAAAAAACATGTTTACATCTGTTTTAATGTAGGTACATGGTAAAAAAAGTCTAGAAATGAGTTTTGACTACTTGTGTTTACAAACTCATTTACTAGTCATTTGGGTTATGTGTTGTATCCATGTAATACCGACTTTGAACATGGGCTTTGTGGTCATTGAGAAGTGACAGGAAACAAGAACATGAGTATTAAACTATTCATCACTTTGGTTTTAAGCTGTAGGAGGCAGCTACTGTACTGAGCCCAATTTAGACTTTATGGTAAAAGAAACAAGGATTAGAGGCATTGCAACTTGGGTGATGGGTCAGGGCCAGTCAGACAGTACATAATTAGTGTGTGTGTGCGTGCGCGCGCAGAAACAACAGACACACTTCGTGCTTTTTCGATTGAGGTCGTGTTATGACAGCACCATCACTTATACCTGTTTTGTCATCTCCTTGCTACTCTGCCATCTTCCCAAATGTTGTCAAGTGGAGGAGTTGTCACATTTGTTGATTGCATTTCCATGGCTAGAATTGGTAGTTTATAAGCACTTGTTAACATAGCATAACTGTCATCCATATTGTGTGATTAAATCACTTGTGATTAATGTTTCGGTGTGTTGTATTGTGCTCATGATTGACCGACGGCTCTGAGATTTGTTTCTGCATTTCAGGAGCTGGAGGCAATCAAAGCCCGGGTGAGAGAGATGGAGGAAGAGGCAGAGAAGCTGAAGGAGCTCCAGAACGAGGTGGAGAAACAGATGAATCTCAGCCCCCCACCAGGTGTGTTTTTGTGAGGGGAGACCTCTTATTTGTTGTATGTTAACATCACTTTGTTTGTGTACAAGTTGCTTGTAACTAATTGCCCCTAGTAGTCTTTTGCAGATGTAGACATTTTAAAACCGGTTTAATATCAAGCCAAACACAGGACCTGTATACCAAATCCCACCACACACATGTCTCAGCCGCTACCTAGTGAGACCATAGACAGTATAAGAAATGGACAACGCAATGCCGTTATTGTAAACAGAGACCAGTGAAGGCTATTAGAAGCACTTTTCTGGTGAGGGCTGAGCGTTACTGCGCAGCCTCCAATTGAGCTTGGAAGACTTGGATGTGACGTGAGCAACTGTTTGAAACTGAAAGTTGTAAGTCTTCTGGTAGCTGTGCCAAGAGAAATCTCAATCATTCCCAATGTTGCAGCGACGGACACCGTAGGTATATGTAACGAAGGCACAGGCTAATTATTGCTAACTAAAATGCTAGTTGACATTAGTAATTAAACCTAAACAGCTGATGTAAGTTGAAACTGCCTGCGAGCTTATCGTGTACTGTTCGGTAATTCCTATGCGGCAGTAAGTCGTGTGGTTATGACTCAACCGTTGGCCTATTTTCACAAAAAACTTCTGATATGGAGCCATAACGTGAGGTACAACATAATGGAGCCTTTTATACATTGTCATGTTTCTTTAAAAATAAACAATGGACAATAAGTCTTCAAACGCTTCAGATGTAAAGTTATTTGCTGTCAAAGTAACGTCAAAATGAATGGCAGTCAATGGGATGCTAATGGACGATGAGTGTATAAAATACTCGATTGTGTCACTGGACTGGTGTTTAAATTTTTTTATTGATAACATTTGTGCACATACATTGACGTCAAACTGGATAGTCTAGGGAATCTATTGATTCTAATTCCGACATGCTAGCCTTCTAAAAAAGGGGCCGAAATACTAAGAGTTGAACCGTTTCACTACTCTAATTTCAACTACTTTTTTTACTCCTGGTGGTGGGTTAGACTTGGTAAACTCCGACTCTGCCAGCGATTTGATTTCACCTTGAAGCTCTATCTGGTAACCTGCACGTTGAATTATCCTGCTTCAGTTCACAATTTTGCGGGAACCAATCACAAACTGGCTTATCTACTTGCCTCGGTTTGGATGGTTTAACACAATCACGATGGCGAAGCAACCAAGCAGCTTCTTTGTTTACATTCAACATAGCGACCACCGAAGCAGAGCAAACCCGTTAATGCTGCTGTTGCTTCTACGTCACCCAGATCGTTGGTCTGATTGGTTGAAGGACTATCCAATTGCGTACAGAGTCATTTGAACTATGCCTGTTTGTCACGCCTCTTTTGCAGAGATAATACAGAGCAGAGTCCCCAGACCAATGCTCAGTCTGGTGATATATAATGTTCTTCCTTAAACTACAAGGGGCATTAGTAAGTAGACCCCTATGTTAAATTCCCATAGAGGTAGGCAGATTTTTATTTTTAAATTGAGATCGACCGATATGGATTTCTTCAGTGCCAATACCGATTTCTTATATATATTCATCAGCCTTAGTCTTGAGCCAATATTTGGAGCTGATACCGCTTTTGCTCTCTCAATTTCCATCAAATCTAATACCACGCTGAATTTGTTTTTGGAATCTGCTTTACCATTTCTTAAAAAAAAAAACACAGATCAGTGTCACTTCTGCAATCATTTTACATTCATATCACCCAAATTATATGTGCATCATATGGATGGGTACACTGCATATGGTTAACTGTGCTAGGGTCAAAGGCTTTCATCTACAACACAGCCTTGATAATGCATTGCTTGCTGACAGATTATAAAACAGATATAATCAGGTCATCACATTTAAATAATTTAACAATAAACCTGAAAAGTAGCCATTGAAAGACAGTGCTTGATTTGTAATTAAAGACTGCCATGGTGCTAGTGGTGGAGGGGCAGTGCACGGTCTGCATGTGAACTGCAGGGCCTCCAGCAACACAGAGCTGCCTGCGAACGGCTGTCTGTAAATAATGCCCGAAAAAAAAAAATCTGCAAACCACAGCAGCTGCATGGCCAATGCACGTAAAAACATAGATCTATCGCTATTTTAAATGTCAGTTTTTTCATTGATCCAGGATACTATGCATCCTGATAAAACTCCCTTGGCCTTTGAAATTAATATAGCCCCCCCCAATCATCACATAGAGATTGGCATGGTTTTATTTCAGTTAGCCTTATAGATTAAGCCTTTGATTTGCATTGAGAGATGATCTTATGGAAAGTTACCGCAGCATTTCTACGGTTAAAGTTAATCCCACGGAAAGACCACCAGCAGCAAGTTACTATTAACGATAGCCTCTGAGCCTGAAGTAAAGAAATGTAATTTGATTATTAACTACTAACTAATGTATGTGGAACACTGGTAGATATCATTTATTTTACAATATGCTGTTTAAACAAACCCTGCTTTGAATATTTTGGTTTCAGTTGAAATATTTTGTTGCTCATATGAATCCATTTTTCCCCCTCCCTTGTGCAGTCGGCCCTGTCATCATGTCCATCGAGGAAAAGATGGAAGCAGATGGCAGATCTATTTATGTCGGAAATGTGAGTAATTGTCTCATAGATGCCATTTTGGCCACATTTGCTTGTTTCTGGGCAGCCCATTTCATTTTTTAAGTATAACTGTAACAACTAGGCTCCATATGTTTTCTGAGCTGCAAACTTGAAGTAACTGTGTTTTAGTTGTAGGCTACTTTTAATGTAATGTTTAGCTATTGTATAACTTGGTGAACGTTGCTGTGAAAAGTTTGAATCATAAATCAATACCTAAGGAACATAAAACATGCTGGCCTGGCTAATCCCCTTCACTTACTTAAGCCAGCATGCAAGACGTGGGAACTTGGCTTGGGTTTTGAGGAGCAGTAGCATTTATTCAGAAAGAAAATGTACACAGACTGCACCGCTACATTCACAGGTATAGCGTTACTGCTAACTTTATACACACCGACACGTAGACCTCCCACTCTTTTTCTCTCTCTCTCTCTTCCCTGCACACTTGCTAGCGTGTGGGCTGCCGCTGTGTGCGTTTATGCTGCTTGCTAGCTTGCTCCTGATATTGTTTGTTGGTGCTGGATGACGTTTTTTCATATGAGTGATCAAATTGGTGGTGTTAAATGATTTGACACGGCATCCTCCTTGCATTACTTCAACCTTACAATCTTCCCTTTCTTTTCTTTTTTTTACCTTTTCAATATGCCCAGACTGTGGAATTATAGACTCTACTTTGGCAAGTAAATCCAGTGCAGCGTAAAGAACTTTGCATGGCCAACAAACGCTCACACTGGCAACAAAGCTGACATCATCTGTTGGCATCGGGACAGTTCATCCGACCGACGTGTACGATTGCCGATACATTGTGCATTCCTTAGATTTGGCAAAGATTTGTGAAGTACCTCTATAAACTCAACCCCTTGGACTTCTGCAAAGTTTTATTGGTTTCAAATTCTAAATTAGTCTGAATTTGTATCAGCTTTGTGCATCTGGACACTTTCACCCTTGTTCCACCCAAGTTTGGTGAACTAAAATGGTGACCGTGAGTGAAAAGCATTTTCAAGTCCTGGACAAATTATTGGATGGATTTAGGTTGGGGTCATTTCAGGACTATAATATTGTTTTTTTTTTTTTAGCTTTTAGGGCCCCTTTTTAAAGATGCTTTACATAATACATTTCTTTACTTTGTATCTTTGCCATTATGTTTGGGTTGTGGTCAAGTACAAAGCTGTGACTGTAACCTGGGCAACAATTGTTTTATCCAGAGTATGTTAAACCTCAGCCATGGAGCCCAGTAACTTGTCAGTTGTCTTTTGGTCGCCTCCTACAGTGGAGCCCTTCTCACACAGACACTTTATTAGGACAGCTTGCTACAGACTGAAATAAAACGGTGCCATATTCATATAGTAAGAATAACTGAACTCTAAAGAATATTCAGTTTCCCCCACATTTGTATTATTATTTAACAATTTCAACGATTGTATTTTTATATTTGGGCTTGATTTAAATTAATTTGTCTTTTTCTGTCTATAGTTTTTTCAAATTTTTTTATTCCAGACCATTCTGGAAAAGAAGAAAATTGTAACAAAATAGACAATCACAAACCAAATGAACATATGTATAAATGACAATACCAGAAGCCAATCATACACGTCTCTCTCTAACACAAAGCTTCTTATTCTTATATATTTTTTTAAATACCTCAGTCTCTTTAAAAGTTATGCTGTGTTTGTCATTTTCATTTTAGTCTGCCTAATTTAGTACATTAAAAGTGACATAAAAAATCTAACTTTGATTCTTGGTCCAGGACATGTGGATGTGCCTAATAGACAAATGTGTAAATATTAAAGCATAAGCTGATGATAAATGTTTTAATTTTTTTATTTTATTTTTTTGTGTGCACATGCTCACACATTTCAGCTCTCTCGGTGTGTAACCTTTTTTATTCCGTCTTTCTCCAGGTGGACTATGGTGCCACGGCAGAAGAGCTGGAGGCTCACTTTCATGGCTGCGGTTCAGTAAACAGAGTCACCATCCTATGTGACAAATACACAGGGCATCCCAAAGGGTAATACACTATTATTTTACTGTATTTTTTTTCATCAAGCACTGAAGGGATGAATGACAAATTACTATCTTGTAGGGCTGCACAATTAATCAAATTTTAATCACGATTTTGGCTTACCACGATCAAATTTGCGTGATCAAGCGATATTTTAAATATGTCATTTCATAGAACGAGTTTTTTGCAAAGCCAATCTACCGCTCCATAAACACTGATCATGAGCCAGTCTGAGTTGTTCCTGCACCGCGCAGCTTAGTTTCTAGATGTAGACAGTCACAGAGGACAGAGTAACTTGAGGAAAATAGATACAGATAGCAGTCGGTCATAAGGTTTACCAGTTTACTAGGAAACGCAACATTTTGTCCCGTCTTTGTATATACAACTTCAACAGAAGAAGAATGTAGCATAATATGGATATGAAAGCAGTTATAAATAGCCTATGTGACAATAAAATATGTTTTGGTTAAAATCAACAAATAATCGTGATCACAATATTAATCAAAATAATCGTGATTTATTATTTTGTCCATAATCGTCAAGCCCTACTATCTTGTGTGGTAAATATTCCAGTGTCACACTTATGGCATAGAAATGAGACAAAATCAAACAGGATGGACAAATTACTACAAATGAGTTTCACTAAAGCTGACTGGTTGAATGTGATTGTTTGGTTTTTATTTAAAAAAAAAAAAAAGCCATGGCTCAACAGTAATGGTTGCCTGGGACCAGATTCAAACAGCTGGTACATTTTGTGAGTTTGGTTTTCACTTTTCCTGTGTTTAAAAAATAAACAAACAAAAAAACCAGAAATGCCTCTTTTTTTTTTTTTTATGAATACAAACTTAAGTTATTCACCTTCGGGGAAATTGATTTCCCTCACCATTTAGATGTTTGTGATCCTCTTAAAGTACATAAGCGGTATGTCTAGAAAACATCAAAATACTGGTTCTGTCATTCTTTGCATATTGCTGCTTTTTGTTTGCATTTAAGTACTTCTATAGTTGTGTGATAGACCTTTTATTAGACAGGAAGAAAAGTGTGATTTGCGCATTACCCTGGATAAGTGACCTAAGGGTCCATCAGAGTACTTTACACATGGCCAGTTCTGTGTGAGGAGGTTGTGTAAGGTCAACACCTTGGAGATGTTCCGAATCCTATATGGATGAGAAACTTGCCTGGAGTTTACACACATAGTGTCTTCCTTCTCTCTTTCCCTGACTTCTTGTCTTAAACTCTCCCAACAAAGCACAAGTGGATTTTATATTTCACGATTACTGTTTTCCATCAGATTTCCACCTTTCCAACAGCGCTTAAAAGCAGCTTTATTTCACAGGAGAGAGAGAAAGAAATGAGACTAGCGAGTGCTGAAACATTCAGCTATGACAAACTCCCGGGCAGTTCAGTGCTCAAGTTTCGTTTTATACTCAAAGTTTTTTAAAACTTTTGTGTGGCAGAGATACAGGCAGTGCTAGTTCCTGTTTACTGTACGGGATTCGCACACCCCCTCAAATAATGGTTTAATAGCTGTGACCCACCAACCCAATAATTGTCCGTCTGACAGTCTGGCGAGGTTGGTGACTGTTCGGTGTGTTCCGTCCAGAGGGGCCGGAAGGCGGGCACTGCTGGCAGTCGGACTCAAATGATTAATCTGATTGGAGTGCTAACCCGGAAACGAGGAGCGGGATGAGCAGCACTAGAGTCTCTCAAAATCTAACAAATCTTTTAAACTGACCTTTTGTCAATCTGAAATGAAGACAGATTTAACAACTGCATGGCCTATTTCTTGCTTAAAATGTTTTCACTACTATTACTACTACACAACTATTTTTGTAAAATATGAGATTGTATTCCGAACAAACTGCCATGGCAGTCTGGCTTTTGAAAAATCTAGTTGGTGTTGAGAATCAAGTTTGTTCAACTATTAATCAAAGTGAAGATTGAGCAGAAGTACTATTCCACATCAGGTTGATTGCTTCTTTTCCCCCTTCTTCAGGTTTGCCTATATTGAGTTTGCAGACAAAGAGTCTGTTAGGACAGCCATGGCTTTGGACGAGTCCCTTTTCAGAGGAAGGCAGATAAAGGTAAGACATTTTTGAAATTTCAACTATTGCTTTTTCAGCTAGGAGCTTTTAACATTGAGGTTTCAGCAGTCGTTGGTCAGAATGTCAAGAGAAGTGACACTAGTGTGAGAGTTAATAAGAATCGGGACACTTGTTTTTGTCAGTTGTATTTCACCAGGAAACCAAAGTGTTTCCAAACAGGAGACCTTCATGATAACGGACGGTCTTCAAGCTCTGGCTTCTCTAGATTGGCCATGAGGGGAGGCTTGGCTGGGATAAGTGTACTGTGTGCAAAGTGTGTCTAAAGCGCTCAGCCACTTAATATATATTTGTGTGGTAACTTGAAATTGAAGTATGTTCCTCACACAAAACAAGCCTAATAATTTCTGTTAAAGATTGCGTTCATTGTATTTTAGCACTGTACCAAAACGGTCCAGTACAAATACATTTACCATTACACGCCAACTATACTGACATACAATCATATCCGCTAAGCAAGCATGTATGAATGAATGGATCATTCACTCAAATAGGAGCCACATGCACATTTTAAAGAGGTTACTTCCCCAAACAAAAACCACAGAAGAGCAGGGAAGACCGAATCATACATGTGTCTTGACACAGCAGGGATAGCATAAATATTTGAAAGCCATACAGAATGCCTAACTGCATTGCATTTTTATATTTTGATTTGTCCCCTGCCCCTTTTGTTTTCCTTTAACCTAAATAGATATTTTCTCCATAAATGAGTGCATACAAATTTACCAACATGGAAAGTGTTTGAGGCTCAACAATATAATCACAGTGACTACCGCAACAAATCCATTACAGAATAAGCATTGTTGGCTTAATTTAGCTAATGCTTAAAGTCTCAAAACCTACTTTGATTGTTGTGCTAGTTCTGGATAAGTTTGGAGTGTTTGTCCTGATTGGCTATGTTGGTACGGCCTCCTTTTTGCTTATTGTTAGTGTGATTTCTGGTATATTACTTCTGGTTAATGTTGACACTGGCTGGTGTGCAGTTGGGTTTGAATGGAAAGGCTTTATATGCCTTTTGTCAATGTGGCACGTGATTTTTAACCACTGAATTAAAATCACACATAGCAACATAAATATTATTTTACAATTTGAAAGGAGACTTGAATATTATATTTCCAAATTGAAAGGAGAATGTTATTTATCCTTTTTGGAATGAGATGTACTTCTCTCTCACTAAAATGAGCAAGAGTTTAAAAAGTTTTGTTGAAATCTGCAAATCTGTTTGGAGGCCAGCCACCAGATGGATGGCGTCTGGTTAATGGAACTCCTTTGCTTGGTTCTCGCTCCTCAGGTGGGCGCTAAGAGAACAAACAGACCAGGCATCAGCACCACAGACCGCGGCTTTCCACGGGCTCGATTTCGGTCACGGGGAGGGAGCTTCTCATCACGTGCACGCTACTACAGCGGCTACACACCACCCAGAGGCAGAGGACGGGCCTTCAGGTGAGCTGACGCCGACGCCTCACTTCTCACTCTGTGGGAGAACACTGCACCTGCATGCACTGCACCTCACTCTGTGTTTCCCAAACGGAAAGGGCAGGACAGACTAGGCAGACCAACATGACCAGCCAGAATTAGCAGCTGTTCTTAAAGATTTACATAAATCTGCAATTAGGATTTATTTATCTGGTATTTGTTGGACAGATGAGGTAAGGATTAGACTGTTTTTATAAACTATTCCACACCAAGACTGTTACCAGTTTTGGCCTCAAATATATTCAGGGTTAACGTTGTCCTCGTATTTTAAGGAAGCTAATGTCCAGTTGGGGCTCATTGCATGCCACATCACATGACCCTTTCAGTTTAGGCAGATGGACTCGGTGCACATTAGTTTGTTCTTCCCAGGTTGTACATACACACTGCATTAGTTGTTTTGAGCTGTGTGAAGATCAGTACAGTGACTTGTAGCATTGCTTTACTCTGCAGCTTTGTGGCAGTTGCTTAGTGCTTCATCTCATCACTACTATGTTCAAAACATTACTGGCATTTTTGTGATCCATATTGACCAACAGAATGGCGTTGATCAGAGTGATGTGCACTGGGATCCTACTGGCTTTCTACATAGTGTTTTGATAGGATTAAATTCAAAGCTCTGCTGTGGGGGCCTGTGAGTCTTTTGCAGTCTAGTTTCTACAGCAAGGCCACTGCAAACACATTTTCACACCATGTGATTAAAACACTTGGCTAACTATTAACTAGAAGTACACTTTGTATAAATTATATAATACAAAAACAACAATTGGATTCCTTTGAGCACAATTAAACAACGCAATCCACTGCACTGTCATTTATATGTAAACTGTGGCAAGCACTGTAAGAAATCAAGGCTACAAAGAATTTCACTGGGAACTCCATATAAGCCCTGTGGTGCCATCTTGTTTTTTTTCTGTTGAGACAAAGGAGGTGTGGTGCCAAACACGTTGCTTGGCATGCCAACTACTCCACACATGCACTGAGCTTTTGAGGCAGAGAGATTCTGATTTGATAATCCCGGAAAAGCATCTGGATCATCGAGGCCATTGCTTACTACTTAATGTTTAACAATGAACATTTTCCAGATGAGTGCAGCAGTTACATGGATATTTTTTATTTTGTGTATTTCTCTCGTTTAATTTTTTATTTTTATTTTTAACCCCCTTGCTTTTGACTCGAGTATTTGGGCAATGAATTCACATTTCAGCAAGGCTGCCTTTTTAAAATAACCACAAACAAGGGTTACATCCCTATTCACTCCTTTGTGTGAGAAAGTGTCTGAACGTCAAGGTCAGAATCTCTCTAATCACTCGGTGTACTCCCACACATACCAAGAAACCCGAACCCAGCAACTTTACTCACTGGGATTTGGCCCGAGCTGCAGGACAAGGCACACAAAGACTTGGGTAAAAGCTGAGGGGTTGTTGATATTAAAGTCTCCAGAAGCTCAAAGGTCTGATAGTAATAGGTAGTTGACTAGCTGGAAGACTCCAAGCATTATTTGCGATTTATTTTGAGGGCTTTAAGTTGTTGGTTTGTATGCGTAGGTAAGACTTCTTGTGATCGTTGAACTTTAAAGTTCTGTCTGACTGATTTGCAGTTATTTGAACATAATGGAAGACTTGCCCTCTCATATCAAAAGGCTGTGCTAAAACAGTTGAAGGTCTTGAATAATCGGTCTCAGATGGAACCTGGCAGTTCCTAGGTCATTAAATGATTTTTGTTGCCAATAGCAATTTGACTGTAACTACTCATAATCACAGAAAACACCCTGTATAGAATATAACTGATAACCACAGCTTGCATCTTTCAGTTATCCAACAGCATTGGTTAATATGTTCTAATCACCCACAGAGAATAGCATGCGGTGAGCAGAGTTGTTCCGCTTGACATGGCCTTGATCGCTTCTTCCCGAGGAGAGCAAGAGGGCTGTCTGGTTGCTACATTAGGTGTGTGTGTGTGTGTGTGTGTGTGTGTGTGTGTGTGTGCGTGTGCTGCAGTTGAACAGAACCGGGCTACAATCTGAACCAAATAACACTTTTTTTTTTTTTCCACTCGTGCCTTGTCTTGTCGTTGGAACACATCCATGGTGAAGAATAACACAAGATCTTTGCGTGACCCATTATGTGCTTGGGAAGATTTCACAGTGCTTGGCTGCGGCCGTGCAATCCCAGTCCAAGAGATGTTTCATTAATGTATAAGTGTTGCAGGGCTTATCATTGTTTATAACATTTAAGACTCAAGGCCACAGCAAGCGTTTTCTGTGCAGGCTAAAGTACAGCCTCGTCTGCCAGGATTTTATAGCATTAATGGACAGCACAGCCAAATAGTGGCCTCTGTCCACCACCTCAAATGCTTGTAAAGCCTGTTAATGAAGAGTCATTCATGTTTACATGCACTTAAAGTATTTTCTCCGGTATTGCATCTATTAACATTACACAACGTTATTGTCATCTTCCCAAGTCAGCATGGTGAAAAGCCAAGATTTTGATGTGAGCCAGAAGATGATACTGTACTCATGTGGAAGAATCTTTTGGCTTTTCTGTGCTTATGTAGAGTGTATGTCCCTGCATGTACATGACCCCATCCCTCCCACACACAATCCCATATACACACACATATATATATATATATATATATACACACACACACATACTCCAACCCAGATTCACCTTTACAGCATTCACTTCCAGAAATGAGGGTTCATTACTGCAGCCTGACCTCAGCATCTAGCCTGACAACCACTGGCTTCAGTCCCAGTGTGACATTTTTAGTTTGTTGCCGCTGAATGATGTGTTTATGTGAGGAAGAGAACATGTGTGGAAGGTTTGCTGCTGTCTAGCTTCTGTATACGTGTCGGGCAGTGTTTTGAGTGTAAAGGAATGTTGCAATTGTAAGTCCTGTCCCCCAAATTGGGGGTGTGTGTGTGTGTGTGTGTGTTGTCTTTCTTGCTGGGGGTATATGTGTGGTGCTGTTTGTCCTCAAGGTCTTTCCCCACAGTGACCCCAGAGGCGGCTCTCGCAAAGAGAGAGAGAGAGAAAGAGGGAGAGAGAGTGCCTTCGCTGTCCCCTTACACCCACACACTAATCACTTTTCCAATATCTGGAAGTCAAACCCTTTCCTCTCTTGACAAAGCTGCTTTCAGCTTCTTTCATCACTGTAGGCTATTCTTCCAGACTGATTTGTTGTACCACAACACAGGGTGAGATCAAAGGCCCAATACCGTTAAGATGGTATGTCGATATAGTAATTTGTGTTATTCATTTTGATATATATTCTTTCCCCCTTCAGTTTGCAGACCCTTTCTCTGGCCACAATCTCACTCACTCTCTCACACACAGACACACACACAAACATATTTTTATATATATATACACACTATATAATATCGCACCAGGAAATTGGTCAATCTTTTTAAGCCAGCCAGAAAAAACTCACCCTCTTTTTCTCTCTCTTTTCCAGGGGCCGAGGGCGAACAACATCGTGGTATTCCCCTTACTAAACACCCCCCTCCCCCAACACTCCCTTACTATCAACCCTCTCCCCTCTCTGTTCCCATTTAAAAAAAAATGTATTAAAAAAAAAATAAAAACCCACACAGAATGAAAAGTCCCCCCTTCCCCAACAATAAAAGAAGAGAACCCCCGAAGAGAGAAAAAAAAGACAAAAAAAAAAACCTTCTCCTGGACAGAGAGACTGACTGCCGCAGTGTGAGATTGTGTGTGAGTGCGTGTGCGGAGGTTGATGCGGTCACACCTGGTAAGGTATAAGTTGGCCATTGGGGAAAGAATACAGTGGCAGATTTCTTTGTTTTTTGTTGGTTTTGAGGGGGGGGGAAGATGGTGGTATCTCAGGCTGCAGATGTGTCTCCTTTGGTCTGGCTGTGACCTCCTGCTTTCACACCATCACCAACACAGCCCACCCACTCACCCTCCACCACCAAAACAAGAAAAAAAAAAAAAAACAAACATGGAAGGAAACTACATCAAGAAAATATACTGTTTTATTTTTTGTTTAATGTACCGTACATATGTAAACTTCCACTAGCCAGAGTATTTGTTGTGTTTTAAGTTTGTGGTTTGGAGTATATCATTACCTCCCCACCTCTCCCTCAACCCCTTTTTGTATCTGCAGTTTTCTACCTCTCACCCCTACCCTTGCTGCATTTTATAACTCATGCTTTTCTCCCCGCTGCCTCCCCTCTTCTTTGGCTCATCACACCATGGATTGTGAATTATTTTTTTTTTTTTTTTTCTTTCCTGTGGACAGTGATGGTCCTTCAGTGTTCAATGGGATTGTAGATGCATAGATTTTTAATTTTCTTCTACTCGTGGGCGGAGTTCCTCCTGCTGCCACCTCCTCGTCACTCCATACCTGTCACCTCCAACTCAGGCATGGCCACAGCTCGTTTTATTCTTTTGACAGGCATCAATGTTTTTATTTCGTGCAACCCCTCCATCCCCCACCCCTCCCCCCTCTCCCTCTGTGCTCCTTGTCTCCCGTCTCTCCTCCTTCCCCTCCCCGGTCCTCTCTCTGTATATTAGACCACTTCTTGTCGTTTCAGGTTTCAGGACCAGTGGAGGCTGACGACCCCTCCCCAGGTGGCGCAGGCCCCCCCCACTGTCTCCGCAGCGTCTCTCTCTCTCTCTGCTCCCGCTATGCACACTCACCCCATCCTGTCCGTGTGGGGGGGTGGGGGAGGGGGGCAGGGTGACCACAGGCCCGCCGCGGGGGGAATTTACTACAACAGCAAACGCTGACGATGCTTTTAGTCCTTTTCACACACTTACACACACACACTCAAACACACACCTGTTCAACATACACCACAGCACACTGCAATACACACAGCATCTACCAGGCAGCCAATCCAACACGTGATTTATATACAGAGAGCTGAAGCCAACAGCCGAGTGGCAGGCAAGTTTGCGTGCGAGTGAGGAAGGCAGGACCAGAGGGTGTTTTTTTTTGGGGGTATACAGTGCGGACCTTAAGGCACTCCCTTTCTCTGACGCGCAGTGCAGTCACGGCTTGTCTGAGGAAGGCCAACGAGCTACCGGCTTTGATTATTAATTTAATAAATGGAGTAGGCGGAACTATTGTAGGGTTGGGAAAGTCAGGGGTGGGGTTTGTGTGGAGACAGTTTTTTTTTTTTTGAAGGGGGAGTGGGTTTGGACAAATGTTTTGCTTTTATTTTTATTTTTAACCCATGAGTCTGTAATTAGGAAAAAAATAAAAAAATAAATAAAGATTGTGTAAAAATGACTGTCTTGTGAGTTTGTTCTTCCCAGCCCCATCTGGTATGATTTAATATCTACAATTTGGTTAAAAAAAATCTACATGTTGGTTAAAAATGTATATATTCAGCCATTTGTTTTTCCTACTGTGATTAAAAAAAAAAAATGCCAACAGTAATGCATAAATAAGTTGCAATAGAAGACTGGAATAACCTCATTGTGCATCTAACCCAGTGATGTGTGCTGAACACCTATTTGCACTGTGCTGGTTGTGCCAGGTTGTGATAAATCAGACTGCTCAGTCGTGTAGATCAAACTGAATGGCTGCATGTGCTCTCTTAGCAAGGTGTTTATTAGATGGCACAAAGGAATCTTAAATTTGTCAAATTTCAGCGTTTTTGTCCCAACTGGTTGACTGTTCTCTAAAGGAGATATAAAATGTGACATACAAATATAAGAGTCAACAGTAAATGTTTATTCCACAACCTGATACACTATGCAGAGGTGGTGAGGATTGACTGTAGCGTAACTTGTCAGCTAAACTCAGAAATACAAACTAAAATGACAGCTGTTGCTAAGAAATCCTCATGTCATTTGATCTTCTTATCGGTGCTTCTTAAAGGCTGCAGAGAAAGACGTGGATAATTATTCACATGAAATAGGGTAATTAACAGCATATATGCTTGATTGAGGTTTTATGAACATTTGGTTCCAAAATAGTCTAAACTGAGAAAATGACACCAACAATTACATAGTCTATTGGAGTTTAAGTGTCTTTTTTTTAAAGAAATTCAATTCTATTGTCCGGTATATTCCTCACCTCTTCTTTTCGTTTTCTTCTTCATGAGTTTCTTCTTTTTCTTGGGACGAGAATTATCGCCATCCTGAAACCAAAGTAAGAACCAGCAGTCACATTAGCAATAGGATCTAAATAAAAACGAGCCATAATGCTCCCATTCATACTGGACGGAGATGAGCTTGTTAACAACAGCGATTTGGGGCTTCACGTGCTGTCTAGTACAAAATCTAAACATAGCACATGGATTTTCCTAATACATTTAGCTGAATGAATTTTCCACATTTGCAAGCAGCACAAGGCTGGCCAGCTATTGCTTTAACTCAGTGCTTTTTATGCCAGTTCATTGACGCGGGACAGTGAGTATGATGCCAAGCCTGTGTAGGCATTAAGTGTGACTTTTGCCAGCACGGCACCAGACAACTGAGTCACCAAGACACACAAAAGTATGAGCATTTCAGGTCCAACATGCCAGACTTCTTCAAAACGAAACAGAAGTGTCCAACACTGTCCAACATTAATTATGTCCTAACTAATTAAAGCCCTAATTCAATAATATTCAATATAAATAATTCAACTCAATAAATTCCTCTTCAAAGACATTCTGAAGAGGGATTTAAATAGATTTTCATGTCTGGACCAGAAATTAAGACTTAACATAGGCCTCTCCTGTAGCTAAATGAGAGATATGAGCCCTTCCTGGTGTAAAGATGTCACTGCAAGCTCACCTGGCCCCCCTCGCCGCCTGTCAGTGCGGTGATGTCACTGAAGTGAGTGATGCCGCTCAGCTGGCCGGTCATGGACATCGCGCCTCTCTTTCTGGCATTCTTCTGCCGTTGTGGCATGTTGAGACGCACCATCATGGACTCTTCATAGTTTTTCCTTTGAAGAAGAAAAACATTGTTGATTGGAAATTCGCATCTGACCTTCACATGTCTACCTGTTCAAACAAAGTAAACACCTGTGTAGCTCCTCGCGGCTGTCCCGCTCGCTCTGGAAGTCCCGCCTGTCCCGGATCTCCTCCGGAGCGTCACTGTACTGCTGTCTCAGCTCCTGGATCACAGAGCTCCTGAGGGCAGCTCGCCGCTGGCGCTCAGACTGAGCCTTCTTCTTGTCTGCTTCTGTCATGTCACCGTCTGGAGGACACAGGTTGAGATGAGAATTTGTGGTCTTTGTTTTGATGCGCATGACATGCACATGGGAATAGCATGGCTAATTGTCCTAAAAGAAGCATAGCAGCATAATTCACTTCCACAAAAATACTTAACCACAGAAACGTCAACGTTTCTTAATCAAATGATTAAAAGGTGTGTTATAACAATATAGATTTGTATATTTATGACAAGCCGTGAAACAAAATTCTGTTTAAAAAGACATGACGTTACCATAATGTACTGGGACAATCTTTGGCGGTACATATTTCCTGCCACTAGAGTGGGCTGCTTTCTTCTCCGTCTTATTCTCAGCTTCACCTTCAGACTCCTCCGATTCACTCAACTGGTTGATGAAGCAAAGTCAGTCAGATAGTTACAATACTGCATAGTCAGTATTTACAATGGATTTATTATGTATTTTCTTAATTATTAGAATCAATAGTAGCATGACCATTTAAAGGTCCAGAAGCAATACATTATTTATACAATGGTGCTAGGTTGGTAAGGTGCCGAAACCCACAACTCTATGGACAGCTGCAGCCCCCTCACAGACATCTCTCTAACTGTACATGTATAGGTCCTGAGCGTGTGCGTGTTTCAGGTCTGTGTGTAATGTGTGTTCCAACAACAGAGTGAAAAAATTGTAATTTCTCTTGCAGTATTGACGATACCACAAGGTTGTAAAAAATAAAAATAAAACATTTATGATATGATTTACCACCCTAAAGAAAAAAAAATAGAGTTCAAATGACCACGCTGGCATTCAGCCCTTACTTTGCTGATGAGATTTTCAGGATTAGGTCGCAGCTGCAGCGGGTCATTCTCAGCTGAAATAAAAAAAAAAAAAAACATTGTCATACACCGCAGCCTGTGAAACATCAAGGGAAGGAAATCTGATCATTGGTGGATGCATTCATCGCAACCAACCCAAAATCAGTTTTACCTAAACTGCCGGTGACAGCCGTGCGCACCAGTTTATCAATCTGGTACTTAAGTTTGTGGTCTATCGGTCGCATCTTCTCCAAGACCTTAAAACAGGAGGACAATCAATCAGCTTTTGTCAGTTGGATTGATAAGACTACAAATGAGCCACCTGTTTCTACAATCCTCTCACCGTTCTGACTGTGACCAGTCTATTCAAGGCTTCACTGTCTTTTATTTTGCCCCCTTCTGTTTTGATGCTGATCAGGTGAGTGAGATCTTGAAGGTAAAAAAGCAGCAGGTGGTATCGAAGGTCCAAGAATGACAAACCCTGCAGGAAGAGAGGAGTCAGACCAGACAATTCCTTAGTTTGTTTCAACTTGGAGAAGTGTCTCTTACATTGTATTCATTTGCAGTTGTCTGTTATACATGCCTGGAAATGTGGTGTGTACATGTTCGGACAACCAACAGAGCTACAGTGAACCTGGGCCAGTCCAGTTCAAATCCCCACTCACCTTTGATGTCTTAAACGCCCCATCTTTGACTTTTGTTATCAGGTCACGGACGTGACTTGTAACTGAGGCCACCTAAAGAGAAAAGCGACACGCTGTGTTTTTTTCAGCTGGGGAAACTCAGATCTACACAAGCTGTTCGTGATAAAAGTGATTTAATCAATCAGCATTAATACATAAAACAGGATTATAAGAATATTCTGTATACGTCACCATTAGATCTAAGTGTGCGTGTTAATGTGTTCGTGTAGTTCCAATACTTTCCAAAGGACTCAGCATATCTCTACTTGCAAACATTTATAATACAATATTATAGCCACACCGTTCTTACCTGTTCTGTGAGATTCCTCAACAGCTGTACAGCTGCAGGCAAATCACTTTCTATTAAAGCCTGCCAGAAAGTGAACATGTCAGAAATACAATGCAAAAGTGCTAACACCATGTACCTACACCGCAAAATGTGGGTATAACGTAGTAGAAATGCTACTAAAAAGGTACGTTAGCTAGTGGCTAGCTGGATAACTTAAGTCATTAAAAACAAAAGTCACTCGCTTTTATCAGTCTCACGTATAAAAGATAGTTTCCGTGTACACGTTAAATCGTTAGAATGTGTCTATAATATTACCATACATTGTAGAACGATAAAATAAAAGTTGTATTAACTCGCAGCTAGCTGAGCTTTCACTCACGTTGTCAACAGGGGCAGCCATTTTGTTTTCAATGTAGTATACGGAAGCCGCAGAGGAACAATGGGCATCCATGGCTTGACCGTGTTGCACTGTAGCCTCCTACTGTTGTACTGTAATGTAATGTTATAACTTAAGAACAAAGAACGGAAAGCTATTAAATAATTGATTATATAATAATATCTAATAATATAATTAATTTAAGTTACTAATATAATTAGTATAATTTTTTTATAAATAATTAAAAAAATATACTATTTGATGGTAGGTATGTAATCACACTACTTGCTTCTTTCTGTCATTGTGCTTTTCTTTGTCTCTTTTCTGTCAGTTCTGTCTGTGTGTGTGTGTGTGTGTGTGTGTGTGTGTGTGTGTGAGAGAGAGAGAGAGAGAGAAGGAGGAGGAGGAGGAGGAAGAAGTGATGGTGAGATCAGACAGAGGTACCTGTCTGTCTCCTGTCTTTCAGAACAGTTTCAGTCAAACTGTCAGAGGAACCTGCAGAATATTCAGAGAGTTTGTGAAGAGCTAAGCCATGGTAAGAAGATCATAGCTTTATTAGACTTTGTAAAAAAAAAAAAAGGTCTGCAGTTTATTTTTTACTTTGCTGATGTATGGTTTGCGTTAATGTTGGGCTCCATCTAACAATTACTTTCATAGTTGATTAATCTGTGGATCATTTTCTCAAGTAATTCAATAATCGTTTGGTCTGTAAAATATCTGAAAAGAATAACAAATGTATACATCACAACCCAAGTATGTATATTTTATGCATGTTTTGTCTAACCAGCATTCCAAAAGTTTATTATCATATAAACAAAGAAAACCAGCTAATATTCACATTTGAGACACCTTTCTTTTTTGCTTTTTCACCTTTGGAAATTGCTTAAATGATTAATTGGTCATCAAACATGTTGCTGATTAAATTTCAGTCAGTCACAATGAATTGACGAATTGTTTCAGCTAGCTACAGCTAGCTACATCTGTCATTTGTAGCATTTCATTTTGTATGGTTCTAATGAATTACTATTACCCCATTAGGAATAAAAGTCCTGCATTCTTACTTTAGTAAAAGTACAGAGGTATTATTTGCAAAAGATCTTAAAGTATCAGAAGTAAAAGTACACAATATACAGCCGAATGAGGCCTTTCAAGGAGTTGAATTAGGGTATATTGTTTTTATTATCATTACCAGGAAGATAATGTGTAAGCAGCCTTTTGCTGAATTGGAGGTAATTAAACCATATTAGGCTATATGTTGTTGGATAGTTTAATAGCTCTGCCTTTTATGTCTTGTGTTCTTGTTTTGTGTCTTTCCCCTGTGTAGTTACGTTTGCACATGTGGTTCTTTGTATGTTTCTGTTTTAATTGTAAAAACGAACTAATTTAAGCTTGAAAAAAAATAGAAACGTAATCTTTTTCTGCATCCGACCACCTTTCAGATGTCAGATACCAGGGTGTCCTCTGTCATCCAGGAGTGGGCAAACTCATACCCGGGTCAGGCTCACACCCATACCCTGAACCCGAACACACCAACCAATCAGCTGGCTCAGCTGGACATGACATACAGCCAGTCTCAGGGACTGGTGAGAGGGGGCAGTGATGACAGAATGTCTGAGCAGATGATGGGACTGTCTTACATGCCGTACACGTCCTCCTGTCTCAGCAACACCTCAAGCGCAGGGAACACAAACCACCACCAGAGCCACGCCAACACTCAGCAGGTGTGTCTTCATGTGTGTGAGATAGCTTTTTCCTTTGTGGATAATAGATAAAGAAGTCATTCCTACACATTTTCTGAAAGAAAGAAATTCATTAAAAACCACTCTCATCCTGCTTCCCCACAACTTAAACTTGATTTTCTGACCTCCAGGATTTCTCCTCCTTCCTCCTGCCAACTTTGCGGGCCCCAGTAAACAAGAGGAGCATCAGCAAGGACAGTGCAGAGTACCGGCTGCGACGCGAGAGGAACAACGTCGCCGTGAGAAAGAGCCGGGACAAGGCTCGCAGGAGGATCCTGCTGACCCAGCAGAGGGCCATGCAGCTGCAGGAGGAAAACCAGAAGCTGCAGATGAGGATAGGGCAGCTGACACAGGAGCTGGACACTCTCAAACACATCATGTCACAGCGGCATCTGCAGGGGGCTGCGGAGGGAGCAGGAGGGGAGTCCAGTATCTAGAACCACATTTGTTCCTAGTGTTAATTGTAGGCATCAGATTCATTATTAGTGTCTATAGGCAGGCCTCCAAGTCTCCTTGTTGATTTCTCAGATCAGGCAACTATTTGTAAAAAAAAAAAAAAAAGTCACATGTAGAAGAAGCACATTTAACAAAATGAAGCCTTTTGTGGGGGTGTAATGCTCAGTGTAAAAGGGTTAGTAATAGTTTCATATTGTAAAATTGTGAAGGGGGAAAGCATAACACACTGGCAGGGCTGTAGCTACCATTGAGGACACTGATGTCATGACTTTTTCTCTAGGGTTTTAGATTTAAGACACAGCATTTGCAGTCATTTTTGAAACAATGGGTCTTCAATTTCACATGGAAGTTATCAAAAGCAGCTTCTTCTGCTAACCATGGTCTTTGGTGGGGCTGAAATGACAACTGTCGCTAGCAGATTTAATCAGAAGTAGCTAGCTAGTGTAAGCTAAAGCTACCGCTAAAACCCCGTAAATCGGTTGAAAATGCCATCTGCAGCTAACTTTTTAATGTGTCCAGTTGACTCTTTCTAAACAAAGTGGGTGTTTTGAGCCTTAACATATATTTTTCTTACATACAGGTAACCTGCAACCCCACTTCATAATGCAGTTCGGCCCATGCCTTTGAAAACAAAATGGTTTCTACTGTTGGTAGTAAACAGCTAACCATGCTAACATTTGCAGGTTATGCTCTTGTGGTTTTGGTTTTGTAAAGGCTAAAAAAAGACACCATCCCCCATATTTTAAGATACAGTGTTTCACTACAGCCCCATATGCATACCTTCTGTATGTGGAGGCATCCACAACTTGACAGGTTGCTATAGTTGGTTGTTAAGTTGGGACGGAGGTTTAGCACATGGTTGATTAAATTCCTGGCAGTGTGGAGTAGGCTTTGAAACAGCATTTCATGGTGGGAAATAACAGACGAAATGCAATAACATTTAACTGAATACATTTTTTTAAATCCAAATAATTCTAAATGATAGACTTAATTTTTGGTATCTAGTCAGACTCTTCTGGGTGAGAAGGGAACATCTTCATGACCTCAGTATTTTTGAAATTGTGGCTACGGCCCTGTACACTGGACCTTTGAATAAATGAATGAAGCACCTGAACCAGAGACCTTGGAGTCTCAATATGAAGTAGGAAGACGTGTGGTGTTTATGAATGTAGATGTCGTTGCATATTTTAAAATGTGAGTGAAGAGACTGGAGAGGAGAAACTTTATGCGAGTGGCAGAGTCTGTGCATATCAAGATTTGTGAAACAGCGAGGTGAGATGGGTTAAGGATTTTTAGGGAGAACTTGATGCACCGTTGATCTAAAAATCCTTAATGCTGCACACATGGGCCCAACAAACAGTCCCAAAGGTTGAAAGCTGCATTTACTTAAAATGAAGATTCCTGTAGAAATCTGCACACACATGCATAATCCTTACATAAACTACAAAAAGAAGACCACTCTGCGCATTAGACAGATTTGTTATATGTTTTGATTCAATAAGCATTGCCTAATCATACCTAACACTTCTTGTCATTGTCAGAGATGATTGTAAGTGTTGTTGCCCAACAAGGTTACACAACCACCTGTGGTTTGTAGGGAAATCTAAGCGTCTCTCTTTTCTGTATATTACTCTTTTATTAATCTTTTGTCACTAAATGAGTATGGGATTACTTGAAATGTTGTTGAATGTGTTTTGTGATTTTATAGTAATGCATTGTTAAAGCAATACTTTTTCAAATCATTTCTTTTAATAAACATATAATTGCTTTACATATAAAAGTTTGGTTGAAACATCTTTTATATATGCCAATCCCTGAAATACAAAACAAATTTGACAAATTAACCTAATTTAACATAACAAAATATGGACATATATTTAAATATCTATTTGGACATTAAAGCTGCTTCCTGAAATAGCCTTTACAAGCTTTGATTACAGTGCGCTGCACCTAAACAATACATCTTTCTCATAGAAAATTGTGTGATATCATCTCAGTATTAATCTCCTTAAATCTCCACTGCATCTTAATCAGGGAACATGGCGTGCACCTGCCACATTATTTACCATAAGTGTCTACCCACAGAAACGGACGTCATGCCTTGGACCGTTGTGCACCAGCGGTTTCCCTTTGTGGGATGGGCAAGATTTCGACACAGTAGAGGATGGAGATGAGGAGCGCAGAGATAGTATCAGTGTTTCGGGCTGCCAGGGCCTTCCTGTGGCTGTGATGGTAGTGAAGGGACATAGAGATAGGAGAAAGAGAGGAGGGGGTGGGGGAAATAAGCCTGACATTTAGTCTTTTTTCTTGAAATTTGCCCAAAATAATAGTTATAATATTTGGTACACATATTTTCAACACTATATAACCAAAAACAGCATTGGGACTCCTTTGTATCTGGCTCCCAAGATCAAGGATAAGATCACTTATCACTGTTATATTCAAAAAAAGACTAAAGAAAAAGAAAGCACACATTCAGTTCCCTTTCCATTACTAGTTTCTTTTCTTTATTACAAATAAATACAAATAAGTATTTTTGGAACCTAATCCAAGCTTCTTTTTTGTTGTTGCTGGTGTGGCTTTTCTGCAAATTGTATACCTATTTACACAATAAAAGCATGCCATTTGTCATCATTATAGTGTCTGACTAAAACTCTAAAAAAAATTTTAGTAAAAAAAAATGTTTGTATTCAATTTTCAACTGACTAAACTGAACTGATAATAATTAAAACATTACTTTGTTTAGCAGACACTGTTAACTGTGCTGTTTGATTGATTCAACAGGTACTACAACTAATGCCATCCGTGTTTTTATTGTGTTACACAGTGCAGCTCGGCACAGATAATTAGAATATGTAAACTTACAGTTAACAAACACACCACACTCTTCTGGTATAGTGAGATGTTGGACATGGCCCATCTTTAGAGATTGGTAGGGTGGCTGCATATACTGTATGTGTGAATTAAGTCAAAAATAATCAATGGAATTGAACATATGATCTACATAAATGCAGTTTTCTCTTTTTTCCTTCCCCAATGGTCCTTGAGATATGGATTTATATGTACGCATACTGTATATCAAATTTTTTCTCTCTCTCTTGTTTTGTTTGTTATAAAAGTCAAAATCGAAATGAAACGGGAGTCAAACTAAGGTTCCTTCTAAAAAAAGCTAAATGTTAACACTTCAATCAACTGTTTATGCTTATTAGTTATAAATACAGACTTTATCCTCCAAATGTACATAAGAGTTGTGTTATTTTGCTAATGAACTCCTCATTTACAAAGGAGAATGAAAGTGCGATACAGGCTACTTATAGCCTGTCATGTGTAGAGCGGCACACAATGACTTCTTGTTTGACCATGTCTGTTGAAATGTCCCACAGCATCGTGTGGGGCAATCTGTGGTCCCAGGACTGCAACATCTCCACAGAGTGAAGAAAGACTGTATTTCACCTAATCCCTACCAAGTTACCCAACAACAGTAGGTCGTGAACCCCACCACATCCCCAGTAAAGCAGCTCCAATCATACAGCTCCTGCTCATTAAAGGTATTTTTATGGCAGTAGTTGAGAAACTAATTGGACTTTGGTTTCCAGAGCAAAGAATGATTGAATTTAACAACATACAAACCGCACAAGATTAAGTCCAAACATGGGAAACATAAACTTTTACCTCTATTTCAGCACTTCCGCTCTTCACACTCACACATGTTCACAACTAAAAGGCAGCCCAGTACAGTCTGCGCAGTCAGAGGATTAGCATTCTCTTTTTCAGGTTCCCACCACACCTTCAAAAAACCTTCCAGCACTGGTACCAACATAATCAAAGAGCCCTGTAGTGACAGAGATTATGCAATGGTGTAAATCGCTTATCATGGCATGATTGACTTTTTAAATTAGATTTATTTAATTGTATCAAGAATGCCTTACACATGAAAAGACATCAAATACAATTGAGGATTAAAAACACAATACAGGCCAGGACTTATTTCCATTGTGGTCCTCATACTAACTGAGGGACGATTCATCTGCTTAAAAAAGTGTATCACTTTTAGCTATAGCTATTTTAAGGATGCAACTTTCTGATACAGTAGATAATTTACCTCACATGTTCATAAGCTGTAATATGTAAATGCTATCTTTGTATTTAGGGGAAGTGGCAGCCATCATGGTCATGCTGTGTGGGTAACACAAATACACTGTCATGACAGCAGACACAAACATACAAGATGTAATGGGGATTTTATGTTTTCAAAAAAAGCATTTTATTAGCACTCTTGCAGGTTTAAACGTTCAATGACAAACAACATTTAAATGTACAGCAATGTTTGTGTTGACTGATAGAGCCAAAGCCTTCCACTATTGGCTGCTGCAACACCAGTGGAACACACTGGGTTAGTGCCATCAAGTGTAGCTTCGCAGTCATTACCAAATGGATGGCTGAATCCAATAGTCATGAAATAGGATGTTACCACCGTACATTCTAAGTCATTATCGGGCTCTCAAATCTGGCATTATTGTCCACCTAAAAACAAGGTGGAAATGTTATACTCAGGAATAGTATACAGGGAAAGAGGAAAAGCAGCTTATATATATAAAAAAAAAACTATTGTTCAGAATTAGTAGTGATGGCCCTGGATAGGACAGAAGAGTAATAAATATGGCTGAAAACAAAAATGAGGGAACAGAGATGTTCTTCAAGCAGACAGTATGTGACATTTCTTAGATACAGTATATCAAAATTACATTTTAATCATTGCATTTTTACGAGAACAAGCCCAAATGAGCCTGGACCATGGAGGTAACAGTGTAGGCTTTATTAGACTTGTCTATGGTCTCTTGTGGTGGCCTGTGATTTATGGCTCCATCATGCGGCAGAGAGAACTACTGTACATGCAGACCTTCTGTAGAGATATTTTACAAAGAACGGATGTCTCACTCTACCCATGAATCTACTTCTTCTGCTGTCCACATACATCACAGCATTTGCTGTATATTCTTGGATAAGTGCAAATACAGGGGCTTGCGTGCACAAACCTATTACTGCAAATAGTCTTTCTGGGCACATTTTACTTTCCTCAAGACTGGTTTGGTATTTTTGGGCTAGTTATTCACTCATTAACATGATAATAAATATGTATATTACATAACGTACACACAAAAGCCAATGCAAAATTCCTACATAAACATTTTTCTTTCTAAACTTCTTTTCCTGCCACCCAAACTTTTGAACAAAATTAAAATGAAATACATTATTAAAATGTCTGAGATTCTTAAATATGAAGAGAAAGAAAAAAAAATTAAGGTTTCTTAATTCTTAAAGGTTATAATGCTCAACCAACATAAAAAGTGTGCAAATTACTACAACTAGAAGGGTTTGTTGTGACTTTGCCTGGAACGCTCCAAGTCATGACGATAGACTGTATATATATTGATTAATAATATTAATTATATAATATAATATTAATGGCCTATAGTCTTGACTTTAAGTCATCACTTACGGGCTAAAAACTGTGTCTGGAAAGTACCCAGGTAGCAAATAGACGTTGGCCCAACCCAACCAATATTATGCTTGCTACCTGGGTAGCATAATACCTAAATGAATAAAGGAAACAGAAATGTATTGCTGAGCAAAGATGGGAAGTAACGAAGTACAAATACTTTGTTACTGTACTGAAGTAGATTTTTCAGATATTTTTACTTTACTATTTATTTTTTGGGCGACTTTTTACTTTTACTCCTTACATTTTAACATGAATATCGGTACTTTCTACTCCTTACATTTTACAAAATTGGCTCGTTACTTTAGTTTTGTACAAAGGTCGTCTGTCAGGTGTGATTGTGAGTGCATGTCGGAGAATAGCGCGGACACGCGCCTCACACGGCGAGCGGGCGCGCACGGCACACGGAGAAAAAAGTGAGAGAAAAGAGAGACTAGCTGTCCTGAGGATAATCAGCTGATATTGTGTGTGAGTCCTTGAGAACTGTAAGTCGTATAACTTACAGTAGGCTGTTGTCAGTTCATTTAAGCCTGTTTTATTGGTCTATAGTTCTGGCAAATTTAGCTAGTGATGTGTTTGTGTTCTTCACCTGTTTCTTAGGTTACACCTGGCTGTTGATTCATAATGGAGATTGTTGAATGCCCTTGCTCACGTTTTTATTTTAGGTGCATTATTCACATGCTACAGTTACACTGCATTAGGAATAACGGAATTAATAGTGGGTTTATTGTTATTTACTAACATGATTCCTTTGCATTGTGTATGGTAGCCTTTACAATGTCATTTATTTCTTTTAGGCCTATTACAACACACAAACACACAGCCATAGCAGAGCCATAAGCCCATGTTTGTCCTGTTGCTTTATTGTAAAAAGCATCAAAAGAGAGAAGTTGGAAACCAGAATCAGCTTTAAATACAGTCCTAATCTAGTCCTCACTAACAAGTTTAATAGAGTTTAATACCAAATTTAATCTAATATACAGACTTCTCACAGAATCACAATTGAATTCATATCTTGCTACTCAGTCAGAATCTTATTAACCTGGAGTCTCTGTCACAATAAATGAGTTATATGTTTTAGAGATTATGACAACCATTTAAAATGTAGGCAATAGCATATAAAGAGCCTTTTTCCATGTCCACTGACATTTCTCAGCGTGCTCTCTAGTAATATCTGTCTGGTCCTGGTAGCTTTGTCATTCGCAAGGCTACTTTTACTTTTATACTTTAAGTACATTTCCAAGCCTGTTCTTTGTTACTTTTACTTGAGTAAAGAAGTTAAATCAGTACTTCTACTTTTACCAGAGTATTTTTTAACACAATTATCTGTTGGCCTACTTCTACTTGAGTACGGGAAGTGAGTCCTTTTGCCATCTCTGTTGCTGAGTGAAATAACACCTCATCATATACGATCTTTGAAAGCAGTGAGACAAGGGGACGTCGCTTTGACGATTTTAGCCGACTTGTATCGAGGTGTGCAGAACTGCTCGTCTCTATAAACAGGCTTCTCCTAATGCAGTTTTCCACCCGCTCTTTGTCAGCGACCGGCGGCTGACTGACGCCGCGTTTCCCTTTAAGATGATGTCGGACACAATCATGTCTTATTTAATAATTTCGTGTAATGTCGGCAGGCAGAAACATGGACAAAACAGTAACGTTAAAAACCAGCGACGGTAGGAAAGGAGTCTATTAGCATCATCTCACCTCAAAGTGGCTAACAGGAGTCCAGTGTCCTTGCTTGTGTCAAAGGCAGCGCTGGTGTTTATCAGAGGCTACACTTCTCTGGGACAGAAATGTCTTTTCATGTAACAGTCAAAGCAGACTGGTATCGAGGCACAAAGAAGACACGGTGAATGCGGTACTCCCTACTCAGTCTCCCCGCTCACCCCGCTATGTTTTGGAGATTTGGAAGAGACTAACGGGCAGTAGCTTTTGGGCTCACATTGGACAACATTTTAAACGGGTGAGTAACAGTTTGCGTCTCGTTTTGAAGCCATGCAGACGTTGTAATATTGTAATATCAGCAGCTGTGTGTTTTGCCAGTCTGCCGGGGCAGGTGTGCGTCTCGGCGGTCCTGTACGACCAGCCTGGCGCAGTTGCTTCACCCCTCTGCATTGTCATTTTATTCTCCTCACACTGTCGCTCGAGCTGTTATTGTGTCAGTACTTCCTCAGAGGCCAGTCAGTCCCTTGTGTTGTTACATTCCAACCACGTCCTTAACCCCCCCTGTTGTAAAAGCTCTTATGTAAACCCTGTGGGATTCCTTTTTGTCTGTAGAAAGACTTCCTGGCTCTGTGTAAGGAAAACACGGCAACACTGGCTTCTTGAGGAGCACCATGTGCACCGACAGATGAGGCTGCTGAGGAAAGCACAGGCTGTTCACATTCCAGCCCTCAAATGGGAACACAGAGAGCAGCCTGTAATACAGAGAGGGAAGGGCTCCCTCTTCTCTAAAATCACCCATCCTTTCAGGGGTTTTCTATCCATCTGTTTGAGGTTCAGCCCACAACCCTTTTAACTTTACTGTTATTTATACTTGATTTCTTTCTCCCCATGTAGCCTACCCTTAAAGGCTACTGGCAGATAGGCTACACTTGACAAGTTTTTGCATGGGTATAACAACTTTGCCTATTGTTTGGCCTCTAAAATGTAAGAAAATAGTGCATGACTAATTTCAGCTCTTCAGGGGATCTTATATTCTTGGTACTTAATTAACCCTTTGGGTGGACAGAATTGGATTATGTCAATACCCTGCTCCTGTATTTCTTCTGTTCTGTAGGAATCTCTGGACAGATATTTAAAATAGTGTAGTCTCATTGTGAAATTACCCAGTGTTTCACTCTTTGCTCTGGAAATGATGGAGTTGGTCAAAATGCAACATTACTGTGAAGTTTCACATGAGTGTCACTCCACAAGGCAGGAAAACTTCAGGCAGGAAATACCACGTGGCTGGTATATCAGGTGAACACACAAAAGCGTCAAAGTAAAATTACCTAAGTAATGGCTATATCTGTGATATTTACCTATATTCAGATGTTGATAAAGTATGAATGAGACCAGGACCCTGAAACTGAAGCAGATACATGTAATTCAGCTGTCATTTATTACTTTATTTATTATTTAAACTATAAATAATGCTGTGTAGTTCTTGTCTTCCACAGAGCTCTCCGACGTCACTTCCCCTCTGTCTGGGGAACAACCTCCACCCCTAATGATGACTTCCCCGGACTCTCCACCTCTGGTCTCCCCTTCCCCTTGCCCTGCTCCCCCTCCATCCCTCCCCTCCTCACCAGTTCCTTCCTCACCAGCCCCTTCTTCCTCCTCCCTGCCTGCCCCACCCTCGCTGCCTCCCACGGGGGAGGTGATGGTGCTGGCTCTGGGCAGGAAGAAGCAGAGGGTTCTGATTGCTCTCTCCATCCTGCCCAACCTCTTCCTGGCCTTCTTGCTCTCTTCCGACCCCCTCATCACTCTCTCCCCACCCCATCACTGCCACCTGCCGGGGCCCTTACCATCGCCCGAGGTGCTGAATGCCTCCCTGCCCTGGGAGAAGGGGGAGAGGCATGGGGACAGCGGGGGCCTGTCCCAGTGTAAGCAGTATGTCAACGTCAGCCAGTCAGCAGTAGTGGAATGCGAGGCCGGCTGGGACTACAATGTCACAGAAGGGCTCAGGAGCAACATCGTTACTGAGGTAAAGCTCCGGCCTGGGATGCTCCTGAACTCTCTCATTATGGTTGTGGTCTAGTTCATTGTTCTGACTTTCTGGGGGAGGGCTACCTTTTTGTTTATGTATGGATTTTGGGCCCTAAAATGCTGTCATGTATTTATCCACAGGAGGGTCTTGCAGCCTCTTCTCCTGGTGGATGTAGCTAGTTTATAATGCAACATAGCATTTAATTGCCTATATTTTTAAGTGAAGTTTTGATTATGGTTGTGTGGGGACAGGAGAAAACTCCAATGTCAGAGATTCGGGAGAACCTGATCAAATTTTCCAACACAAACCTCCTGTGTGGTGCAGACGATGATGAATGTGCATAGTACCAACGTTTGAGGTAGTCATATGAGACTGATCATGTCTTGAGGTTAATACCAGGACAGCGTGATGCTGTTGTTCCATACACACCACTGCTAAACCGCAGAATTACACATGATTAGATAAAAAAAACTAAAACAAAGCTCTGTTTAGGTATAGTGTCTCTCATACACTCACCTGTGTGAGTTTACCAGACTTTGGTAGTTTGCTCCTCATCTCACCTTCAGGGAAAAGGCTCAAATAATTGAAATGAATGAATCTGAAAACTTTTCATGGACCCCCTGGCATAGTACCACAGACCCCATTTTGAAAATCACTGGCATAACAAACTCAAATCTCCGACAGTCGGGTGGTATTGTGAGTTATGTAGGCACCAGGTTTTGACAAGGAAGAAGACAATATACATGGGTCTGCTGCATCAGTTTTTATACTTTTAAAAAACACTGTCCATCTTGAGTCTTGCAATGATGTTTTTAACTTGTTAGTTAGACTTCCATTCATCCGTGAGAGTAGGGCTGGGACACCAGGTTGGACAATGCTCGGTGACTCATTCAGAAATGTGTTTTACCTACGTCACTGTGACACTGTTAGGGGTCAAAGTTTCTCACGGAGGAAGAACAATCTCTGCTCACAACCTGATTGGTATTGAGAAAGAATAAGATTGTACTTAAATTAATGGACACCGTTATTATGTTTTGGAATATGGCAGCAATTTGTACGTAATGGTAACATATATACATACATACATAACATATATACATCACTTAAAAGACTTGCTTATGGGCATCTCAGTAAATGTTAAACCATGTGCCTCCCTGCTCTGAGGATTTAAACCACCATGGGCACAACTTTGTATCTTTTAACCTTTTAACTGTAACTTCTTGTCATATATAATACACCAGACAGGCAGGTTAAAGATAAGCTACAGTGGAAGAGGGAATATTGTGTCACTGTGAGATTATCTTGCCTTTTGAATTGCATTGTGTCCCCTAAAAGAAACACCAGGAATATTGACAGGTTTGAAAAATGACCCCTCATATCCTCATAACTACACAATCAAAGGATTGCTTCAAATGAGAGAAAAACAGTCCATTCGAGTTGCCAGTGGAACTTGTGTTTCTCAATGCAATTATAGATTTAGGTCTAATTCTCAAATTTCTAGCTGTAGGAAAAAGCTGCTCTGCTGCTCACGCTGTTCATATTCATGACAGCAGCCCACGTCATACATGTATTTCATTTGTTATAACAGATAGCCAATGTGATAAATACAGCAGGTAAATGCTGTGTTGGTGCATTAATGTGTCACTATGTATACTACTTGCATGACCAGTGGGGTGGAAAAAAACATGCATTTCCTCTCGGAGCTGGATTTCATAGTAAAAACATAGAATTAATCAGTAAAAGAGCCTGGACGGCTGCTCAGTTTTCCACTCTGTGGCCTGTGTGTCTGTTTTGTGGGAACCACACCCAGCCCTCCAGTCCATGGTATTAGGGCAGTTCAGTGGTAATCCACCCACATCACTGCAGAGAGCTGATGATACATAAACGCTGCCAAGGGAAGCATTTAGCAAAAGCTTGTGTGCAACATATCCATTCTTATAGGCAAACAGTAAGTAGCATGCTTACAGTCTCGTCCATCCACCCATCATTTTACATACTGCGAGGGACATGGGCAGACATATTTGGGCTCTTAAGTCAGGTTAAGCTCAGAAAGTATTATTTTTTTTTGCCGTCATGACGATCCGTTCCTCCAGTGCTATTCGCTTTGCTGAGCTGGCAGTCTGCTGATCAGGAAGCAGGAGGGCCTCTGATCAGCTTTGTCTCCGCCACAATCAATAAATACTGTCACTTCACTAGAGACAAACTCCACTTAACATCTCTATGTTGTGGATCTACGGGGTAATGCACAAGCACTTCCTGTCATTATTTGGGCTGGGGAGTATGCTGATAATATACCATGAAATTACATACGTTTGTCAACCCTCAATAATGTTGACAAAGCATTTATATAGTAGTAGCTATATATTTGATATATACCTGGGTGTATTACCCATGGGGACAACATTGCAAATTAATAAGCAGGACTTTATGGCAGTATTCGATTTATTAGAATACTCTTGATTTGTCAGATTAAACATAACAGTTTATTTTTTTCAATAAATCTACTATATCACCATATATACTGTGTGTGTGGATATACAGTATATATTCTTGTTCTATCTCTATTAAGATTTATGTTACTTTCAAGATGAAAAGTCATCCTAAAACCTCTGCAACCTCGCTCTGATGGCAAACATTTAGGGAAAATAACAACAATATATGAATTAGCAAAGTCGTAGTTGAGATCATCACACAATAGCAACAGGCTCTGTTTCAGTCCGAAATGTGAAAGGGAGAAATGGTTGCAGGTTTCAGTCCTCCCTGGAGGGACGTACCTGAATTGTGCCTCATTCCCAAAAACCAGTCTGAGGAGTTTACAAACTCGTTTGTTTACATTTTCCCCTCCTCCTGTTGTCCAAAGCATTCCACCCGGATGAGCACTATGGGTTGCTATGCTGCCCTTTACCCGACTGGTGCACACTGTTGTGGCTCTGTGCCTCAGCAATAGGACAGCTGACATTACGTGACAGGCTTTTATGTTTCTGTGCACGGACTCCAATTATATAAGGCCTTTTTTTATCACTGGCCCTCTGCTGTCTCACTCTAGATCGTTAAAATCATTTTGCTTTTAGCGGCCAGCACACAGCGACATTAGCAGAGCTCAGCTGTTGATGCAAATCAGTGGCTTGGCTTGATTTGAGTAAAACTGAGAGCAGGTATCTGTTTTTTTTAAACAAATAGGCCCACTTTTTAGGCGCACTGTTAATGCACTATTATTTTGTAAATTGGCACAGTGACTGCTACTGTTACTATTTACTATACTGATATTTACTGTTACTGCTGCCACTACTACTACTAATGAATGTAATACATTGTTATCACCACATACACAGTAATATTATAAGTTTACATCCTCCTGTGTTTGTATTGTATCTTATAGTCTGAGGATCCTGAAGGCTTTATACTGCATCATTCTCTCAGCCAGTAATCTTCTTTTGTAATCCAAGTGTACACATCATTATTTTTTAAAACACAAAATCACACAGTAAAAGAACATGTGTTAATACATCCAGAAAGGACCAGAAACTAAATCTCTTGCACCATATCTTTGAACTAATTGGGTATAAATCATATTATTAATTTTTTCTGTGAAGTGAAATGAAATGAAACTGGGCTGCCTTTGAATCAAAGTAACTAATTCATTAAGCAATTAATTAAGTGAGCAATTTAATTTGCCGGAGGCTTGTTTCTTCATGAGTAAGTCAAGCTAGCAATCAATGTGACTGCTCAGTGATGTTATACATTATGGCTTATGGCTTTAAAAAATGCAGATAGTAAAAATGCAGATAGTAAGGCAAAAAAGGCAAAATAAAAATATTGATTCATTTATTTTCACTTAGTGAATTTAAGTCATTCATTTAGAAAAAAATCTGTTAGTAGTTATTACTTATTATTATTATTATTATTTTTTGACATTTAGAAATATAAACAAGTGACAAACAATTACAAACAATACATACTTTCTCAAACGTAATGATTTTCTCTTTTCTATCATGGTCATAGACAAAGGATTTAATGTATTTAGGTTATAGACCTCACCTTGCACTCTTTTTTTCATCCTTCGTTCACATTTAATTCACAAATTGATTAAATCAAAAATAATGGTCAGAATAATTCACTTAATAATAATTAAAAAAATAATTGTTAGTTGCAGATATATGCTTTTAGATAATGGGGTCAAAATGTAGACTTAAGTTTTGGTTGGTTGGAATATTAATGAAACATTATTCCAGTGTGTGCACATCTGGATTTCTATCGCTTCTATTTTCCTGTTGCTCCATATGCGTGGTGATGTCTGCCTGAAGACTTCCTGTTCTCCAACATGTATGTTGTAATTACCTGCACCGATAATAACTAACAGATCTGTCTTCCTCCCCTCTTGTCCCCTCCAGTGGGACCTGGTGTGTGCTCAGTACTGGCTGGTCCCAGTGGAGGAAGTGTGTTTCATCCTGGGCGTCCTGACTGGCTGTCTCGGCCTGGGCTATGCTGCTGACAGGTAATACGCACACACACACACACACACACACACACACACACACACACACACACACACAGTGTTTCTTGCAGGCTATGTGGTTTAGAAAAGACCAAATTTACAACCCAAGGCGATTTCTGTTAATAGGTTACTGTGTCAATAGTCTGGCAGTAGTCTGTAGCATTAGGTCTTGCTACACCACATATCCATTCTGGGATAGGAGAAAGAAACGCTCTGGGTGCATTTCTTTAAACCAATCACAATCGTCTTGGGTGGCGCTAAGCTCCGGACCCAACGACGCTGGCTCTGCAGAATAGTATTGAGAAGGAATTTGTTTGGAACATTTGCACCTCGCAAAAGGAAAACGCCATGTGACATATTAACTTTAGTCAACTATTCACACAATACAGTAACGTGAGCTTTTTAAATTAGCTACTGTAGATACATGGTTAAATGTAATTTGCTCTTACTAGTGTATTTCAGTGTGCACTTTGTTCATAGCAAATCCAACCAATCGGTCCCAAAACAGCCCAGTTAGTAAATGCCGTAACATTAAACATAGTCTTTGTAAATCTTTACAATCATTCCCAGAAAGAACCAAGCAGGCCTGCCTTCAGATCCAAATTTTCTTCAAAACTTGCTATTTTCAACATGTAGCTTGTTCGCTCAAAGTTTGTTGTTGTTTCCCTAAACAAAGGGATTTTGAGCACAGCAAAACACTGACTTAACTTCCGTGGATCCAGACTACTGTGGCAATTTGGAAAACTTGTTTGGGGATTGTCTTGTCATGGCATGCAACAAACTGTGCTGTTAAATCACTTTGTTCTTCAGTCTTCTATCTCTTTTCCTGACATTGCAGTTTCACTACCTTAAGAATATATCACAATCAGCATTTAGTTTTTTTTTGTTTTACATATAAGCAATGCATGGCATAAAGGTTAATGTTAGTCTGAGTTTTTGCATATGCCTAGTGCTTAGGACCCCACGCTCTGCACTCTGCATTAAACACAACCCAAGCACCTCTAATAATCGACATAATGGATCCAGCCTGTGTCTGCTGTGTTGTCGGGGAAGCAGTAGTTTTGGGGGGAATTGCGAGGGAGAGGATGCCAGTTTAATCGGCTAACAACCCTTATTCATTTGCTGACCAACTGAGCATAGCATCTGTTTGTTAAGACTAGTGAATTAATGCTGCCTCCTAGGGAACGTACAAAGAATAAAAAGGGAACAGTGCAAATCTGCAGGTTGGAAACAAAAGTGTTGCACTTGCATGCAGCTGAACGTCACATTTAGTGACATCACAGGAGTTATGCTTAAGACCTTTTGCAGATGCATTTATATGTTTTATTTATGTCTTTCTTTGTGATTGCAGCACCTTTTTGACAGTTTTGATGATACATTTTGGTAATATATTTGAACAGGTTATCTGCAGGTCCTTAGGCTTCATCTTAAAACGTAAATTCAGTTTGACAGAAATCGGGCCTTCAAATCTTTTATAAAATTATGGGAAATTAGTTTTATTTATAAACATTTGATCTGGTTTAATTTGTCATTTTGTCTAAATGATTTGTAAATAGCATGAAACTAGGAATGGGTTGGCAGCCGTTCCTACTCTGGGTTTCTGTTGTATCTTATTATATTCACCCATCATTTTCTGATCTCAACCCTCTTGCTGTTAACATTTAAACTAGTGAAGTAGTGTTTTTGCCCTTGGGTAATCAGAACCTACTTACATTATTGTGTATTTCTGCATCTTGGTTTCATGTTTTTTCATCTTGATATAGAATTAAATGTCTTTTCTTTTTGATGATAAAATGACTAAAGGCACTTTTGGAATGTTAGATGGTACAATATCCCAGTTTTTATTTATCAGTAAGTTTTTTTTTGTGATCACATTTTTTTTAATATTATTATTTTTTAGACACTTAGAAATTATTAACAAGTGACAAACAATTACAGACAACACACTGCGAATGGGAATGCGTCCCAGGGCCAAAAAACAAAAAAAAACATAGAGAGGATAGTATTTATCAGTAAGTTGTATCAAACACTGCAAGAGTAATAGATTTGTGGTGTAGTATTACAGGTGTAAGGACGTGTCGGTCAGGTGGTGTTCAGTACATACTGTATCTCTATTTCCCTGCAGGCTGGGCAGGTCCAAGACTCTGCTGACCTGTCTGACCCTGTCGGTGGTGTTTGGGGTGCTGGTGTGTGTCTCTCCGTACCCCTCCATCTTCATCGTCATGCGTTTCTGTTTGGCGGCAGCTAGTGCGGGAGTCTACCTCATTCTGTACATCACTCGTGAGTGTTTCAACATTTTAGGGCCATATTGGTTTATAGCAGCGATGATCCATCAAACAGGATTAACAGCGATGCTAACGTCAGCATGCTAACATGTTCACAATGACAATGCTGACATTAGGGATGCATGATATGAGGAAAATATGCGTAATATAACGTTGCTGAAATCTCAATATCTATGTAACTGCAAAATAAACCTATTAGAGTGTACTCAGCTTTGCATTTCCGCTGCTTTCAGTTTTCTGCTAAAATACAACAAATTGCTTGTTGAATTTACCACAAATAATACCAACATTCTTTTATTGAAAAAATTGAATTGAACATCAAAGGCATCACTAAAAAATAAGTTACATTTTAAAGTGCAGTTTTCTAGTGATGTTTTCTTCAACTAACTCAAAAATCTCGGAGTGTCTTTAACGATATGTCACAACAACCTTTCGCGATGTGTTTATTGTGCCCAGTTGATATGGTATAGAGTGCAGCACTAGCAAACATGCTTGTTTATTAGGTAAGGATTTGTCAGGATTGATGATGTGTTTGCCTGTCAGGTCTGGAGCTGTGTGAACCGTCTCTGAGGCTTGTGGTGACCATGCTGGCCGGGCTGATGACTGTAGCCGGAGAGCTGCTGCTGCTGGCCGTCGCCCTGGGCTGCCAGTCCTGGAGGGGCCTGCTGGGAGCCGGCGCTGCCCCGCTAACACTCTTTCTCAGTTACGGGTATGTGTGTGTGTGTGTGTGTGTGTGTGTGTGTGTGTGTGTGTACATGTATGATTATTTCTTTATAAGCTTTTTCTGTTTAATTAAATTCTCAGTTTTAGCTTTTTGATTCCCATTTGTGAGACTTCCACAATCATCCACATTTCCTTTTCATGTTTAGATATTTGAATATCTAAGTATAGTATACAGTCACAAGTATGCACGTGTGTTTATTTTCCTGTGAGACTGCAGGGACAAGAGAGTGAAGGAACCTGATAGTCTTTTGATAAATCGTTTTGATGGCAACTGACTTGCTGAAAGCTTTGTAGGATGATATTGATTCCAATCCCCTCGTCACACTGAGCCTTTTAGTTCATGTCAGAATGCATCAGGACTACTTTGTTTAAGGTCCCCAGTCACTCTGAGACCTTTGTTACAAGAGAAGCCTTCATTGCAGTTTCAATACCAAAATATAGCCGCAAACGGCGATTTGCGGCTTCAAACCTCTTTTCTAAATAGCGACTTCAAAGTAATTTCACACATGTGTTCCAACATTGTTATAAAACATATCCTGCAAGCTTTGTAACGAATGGACAAACACTGCACTTTGTTTAAAATGCCTACAACTAATTCGTCAAAAACATTTATTTTCAATTCAGTGTGATATGTAGCTTGGTCCAGCTCACGGCAATTTGAGAAAAGCAGATGACTTTAAAGGGCCTCCTAGTGGTCAATTTGAATGAGACTTGCAGCTTATGTGTGAGGTCATTACGTAGACATTTTCTGGAAGTTTTGTGTTGATTGGATAAACATTTAGTCATGTATAGCCTGATTTGCACTATATCACCTGCAGTTTGTTTGCATTTATAGCGCCCCCTGGTGTTCAATTTGAATGGAACTTTCAGGGTGTGGTTCAGGTACTTATGAGGACATAGCCTGAGAGATTTGTGTTGATTGGACAATGAATATATGATTTATAGTAAAATGTGTGTAATGCCACTCACCTATCTTGCGCTTGTAGTGCCCCCTAGTGGCGTATGTATATAAAACTGTCTGGGTATGTCTGGGGCACTTATCGGAACAGACCCTGTGAGTTTTGTGAGTTTTTTTTTTTACAGTTGCGGATTTGTTTTCATTTATGTCCAGAGCCACGCCCCTTTTGAAGTTCATTGGTCAATAACTTGAAAAATAATTGAAATATGGACATGCTTTGACAACTTGTAATTTTCTAGGCGGACCTTAATGGTCCTTGAGGCTTATTTGTAGAGCACATTAGGCTGCACATGTGTGAGAAATTTTACGTCAATCGGACTAACGGTGTGGGGAGTGTGGCCTTTCAACGTTTGCATTTTGAAGCCTTAATTACAGCGCCAGCATGTGGCCAATTGGGTTCATATTTCTATAGAAGCACATGCACACCATTTCCAGTTATTCCCCCAAGTTCCATGTTTCTAGCTCATTCCAGCTCACGGTAATTTAAGCCGATGCGGCAGACAAGAAATATTAATAATGATAATAAATTCAATAACTAAAACAGCATCACGGTTTGAACCCTAATTAACAAAGATTGATTACTAGACAAGAATTGCAGGTTTGGAAGAAAAGCTGGATTAAGATATGAAGAATCATAGAAGAATCAGATGATCTGCTACTTTGTGACCCACACGGGTTATTTTTCATTCTGAAGGAGAAAATATGAGCACCATAGTTTTGGTGCTGGGTAAAGGTCAATAAAGATCGAAGAGTGGAACCGACATATTTCTTTTCTCTCCTGCAGCATTCCAGGGTGTTTCCAGAGTCTCCTCGCTGGCTCCTGTTGTCAGAGAGATCTGCAGACATGAACTCCTTCACGGAGAGAAGGAACTCCAACAGAGATGTGAGGGACGACGAGAGCTTCACAGGTGTGTGTGTGTGTGTGTGTGTCCCCCCTTCAATTTTATTAAATTCTGACCTTATTGAACCTAAAAAACTTTTACGGTTACTTTTACAGGAGTTATAGTTAATGTAAAAGACATTTACAAACAACTTAATGGCGTTATATCTTCATAATAACATCATAGTGTTATAGTGTGTCATAAATAATTTATCAATTGTTTATATTATGGTAATGAATGCTAAATCGGAGGTTAAAGTGTCACCATAGAGTTAATTTTTTATTGAGCCTGGTGCAGAAACAGTATTTTAAGTGTTTTTTAAACAACCTTTATTTGACCTCCTGTACATGTCCCTTTTCAGATAAATTAAATTGACAGTGATCTATCGATTATTTTACTATTGTTGAGCGGCGCTTATTTAAAAAAAAAAAAAAAAAAATCCAGTTTTGTCCTGTTTAACTGCTGCAGAGCTGGATTCAGAGCCGGCCCCCTCCTCACGTCCCCACCTGTCCTTCCCTGAGCTCTTCCACAGCAGGAACATCTGGAAAACATGTGTGTGCTCGGCTTCACCTCGTAAGTCATCCCACACACTCTTGACCTTCTTTTAGCAACGCTGCAGTTCTGAGTCAGCCCTTTGCATTTGCGTAGCACTTTATTCACAGGAACTGGCTGTTGTCTCATATTTCATCCTAAAAGTATTCTGACAGACTCTTTTCTATTTAAAAATAAACCCTCTTATAATGACTGCTTACTCTTTGTCTTTTTTTGGGTCATTCCTCCCTCAGATTCATCTCTCACGGCATTAGTCACTGTTACAGCTCTTTCCGAGGAGACGTCAGAGGCACGGCCCCCAGCTTCTATTGGACCTACCTGCTGTCTGTGTGCGCAGGGGGTGGGGCCTGGCTGTTGCTCTGGGCAACGGTAGACAGGTGCGGCCGCCGTGGCATCCTGCTCCTCTCCATGACGATGACAGGGCTGGCCTCTTTGATCCTCCTGGGACTCATGGAGTGTAAGCACGCTTTAGTTGCAGGACATTGTTTTCTCCAAAGAGTCAGATGAAGGAAGCTATTAAAAGTTTTTGCCCACAAGGTGGACACAGTCCTCCTTCCTCTCCCCGGACGTCACCCCCCTGTCACTGCACAGACTTTATTTGAGGCTTGAATGAGGATTAAAGGCCTTGCTTCCTCATATCATAATTGGACACAAGGTGAAAGTTATTTATTTGATGTTAAGCTCAGCTTCATGTTAGGCTTGTGCTTCATGCATTATGAAATAGATGAAAGGCAAACCGCTCAGCTCTGTTCATGGAAAAATACATCCCACGTGGCTTTGTCTTTCCACAGTGTGGTGTAGAAACACACTCACTGTTGCCTCAGTCTCAGTCTCCCCCTTGTGGCTGAAAATGAGTATGGCATTCAGTTTATGTAGGACACTGCAGTGGCAGCAAAGTCAAAGCCGTGTCAGGTGCTGTGCTTTAGTCATGCATCAAAGGCCGAGGGGGCAGCAGCAGCACTGGGCGCTGACGGTGTTTCAAGTGACCTCTTCGAGGCTACTCCCTGCTCTCTGGGTCTACTGTTTATCAAAACGGATAACTCAGAGTTCTACAGTGGAAATCAACAGGGCATAATGGTATATCATCTAAAAAATGAAAAACCGGATTGCTTCACTTCATCAATGTAGTCCGTAGTAGGGTTGGGCGGGAATACGGTATACCACAGGGTCTTAAAAATAGCAATGGTATCAGTTTCAATACTGTCATTAAAAAAAAAATGCAATGCACTAATATAGGAGACAAGGATTAAATATAATTTATTTAATGCCTAAAAATGCTTATGTGTGGTTGTCATCACGTGTGTGAGAGAGAGAGAGAGAGAGAGAGAGAGAGAGAGAGACTTGGAGAAGAACAGGACTCCTGCAGTTTGGCAGCATTTCAGGTTCCGACCTAATGAGAAGGGAGAGGTGTTTCAGTATTAGTGTTTGGTATTCAGTTTCTGAATGTTGCACAAGCCAGCAGTTTGGTGACGCCGCCTGAGCCTTACGTCATCCTTTTTAATTAGTCATGGTAATACCCTATTACTGTAAAATAGGGAGGAGGTTTGACGGTATCAACATTTGGATACCGCCCAGTCCATAGTTACTGATGCTTGTGCTTCCTCCTTCCCTTTAGATCTCAGTGAGACGGCCATCACAGTTTTCTCAGTGCTGGGTCTCTTCTCCTCCCAGGCCACCGCCTCCCTCTGCATCCTCTTCACTGCAGAGATCATGCCCACCGTCATCAGGTAACACTAACACTGCAACGCTGAGTTAAGAGTTAAAGCAGACTTTTCTGTATTCACTTTTGTGAAAATATATTTAGATGTGGAATATTAGTTTCTTTTGAAAAGAGCCTGCTCAGCCCATTAGTGCTGCCAAAATGAATCAGGACATTAAAAATGCAAATAATCGAGAGGAAGGAGAGAGGAAAGATCCATCAATATGTATTAGTAATGACAAAAAATTCTACTTTAACTGGTATCTATCTTAAAATTACATAACAGCTTAGTTTCTTTGCTTTTGAAAACAAAGGAATAAAATGCCTCACGTAAGGTCATTCATAGACCCAATATTTCTCAAATAATTTAATTCATACTTAAAGGATTAGTTTGACATTTTTGGAAAAGCTTATTCACTTTCTTTTTGAGAGTTTGATGAGAAGATGATACCACTCACAGACCGTCTGGAAACATGGTCAAACAGCTAACTCAACTTTTACACTTTGGTTCTGCACGGACTTTACCAACAAGATGGGCCATGGCTGGTAGCTGGTAGTTGGTTTGAAATGTTACAGACATGAAAGTGGTATAAATTTTCTCACATTAAAATAATAAATTAGTGCATTTCTCAAAATGTTGAATTACACAATTTCATACACAGACAATAGAGCAACAATAGGCATGTTTTACCCTTTTTATACATATTTTATTAGACCATGAAAATAAGAATCTTTACGAATGCTTTTTTACTTTTAATAAAAAATAAATAAATAAAAACACCAAACTGCACCCAATTGGAGTTCTGGTTTTGAGTATGGGATGAAAAATGAAAATGAAAGCCTAGCGTATATGTGGTAGATGTGTGTGTGTGTGTGTGTGTGTGTGTGTGTGTGTGTATATATATATGTGTCCAATGTGAAGCTGTGTGTGTCTGCAGGGGCAGTGGTGTGGGTGCGGTGCTGGCCCTGGGCTGCGTGGGCCGCCTCAGCTCCCCGCTCATGGACCTGAGGAACCACTACGGTTACTTCCTTCACCACGTGGTCTACTCCTCTCTGGCCCTGCTGGCCGTGCTGTCCATACTGCTGCTGCCTGAGAGCAAGAGGAAGCCGCTGCCCCAGACGCTGGCCGACGGTGAGCAGTACAGACGCCCCCCACTGGGCAGGAGGAGGAGGGACAATGTGCCGCTGCTAGCCACGCCCAACCCAGAGACCTAAAAGACCCTGAAAGAGAGGTTGGAATGTGCGTCAACCACCGACTTTGCAGCCAGAAGATTTACATCCATCTTGCTCATGCAGAGGAAGAGAAAGAGACGAGGGCTGCACAAATGATTGTGGACGGACGATGAAGGGCGGTGATGAACGTGATTAGACCGCCTAAGCTTCCTAACATATCATCCTCTAGTCATTCCAAACGCAGGTGGTGGGGTCGAGCCATTCGTCTTTGCCATTCTCTATTTCCTGCCATTCAAATGTGTGACGCACGATGTTCAGACACATGTAGGGCAGTCTACATCTTCATCTCCTCCTGACCAGACGGCAGTTGATTCACCCACCACCCCCACCACCACCACTATGTGACACACCAGCATACCCTGTTACACGCCGCCGTCCCGTGCGTCTGTCGTAGAGATGTTCGCTGCTTACTACTGACACGCCAGACCAGACGTGGGTCGGAGAGTAGTTGCAAATTATTCCTAGCATTTGTCTTAACCTGCATAGAAGGTCTTTTGTCGTGTTTGCTGTGTATGACAACACTAGAAGTGCTCGAAGAAGTTGTGCAAAATCAAGGCAAAGTCAGCTTTGTATACCTCTTTTCTGTGGCGGACCACAGTTCTCGAACATTTGTTGCAAGACTCGATGGAGTGTGGGTGCCTTGTAAATACTCTAAACTTAGTTTCTTTAACTCCTAAGGGCATCTGAGTTTTGCTAAAGCAGACCCTGTGGCTGAAAACTACAGCACAGTATGCGTTGCAGAGGAGAAGCGCTGAAGAGCACTTTGAAAGATTCTTTTTAAAGATGATGGTGGTTGACTTGCCCCAAATCTTCAAAATGTATGGACAGTTTTATGAGCATCAACAAACTATTATCAGTATTGGGATCCGAGGCAAAAAGAAAGAAAAAGGCCTTCAAACAGAAAGGGGTTCATGTTCAAACTGTTAATGCCACAAACTGGATCTGGCCTGGAGCCAGCAATATGTATGTATTATTTATGTTGTTATTAAGCAAAATCGGTAAATTATCCAGAGGCCTAGCATTCTTTTAAAGTATTAATCTAAATATTGTTTAATTGGGTTGAGATGACTCTCTGATCAAATAACAGTGAAGCTGTAAACTGTCACATTCCTATCTGCATGTCTGGAAGCACTGAAGGGCTTGTTTTTTTCTGTATTTCCTCAAAAGCTTATAGTTACTTAATACCTCTCTAGATGACCAGTCTGAGCTGTAAGAAAATAGACGGGTACAAACAAACAAAGTTTAAATGGTGGCTTGTATAACCAGCACACATATACTTTGTCAGCACTTAAATGTGGTAGTTTTGAAAGCGGCCATCTGTAATTTTACCTGAATGTTTATTGATGCTGGAGAAAGGGCCCGGTGATTATGCTCCATGAGGTTTGAACAGGAGCTGAAGAGGGCCCCAGAGCTCCAAATTAACCCCCCGACTCCTCAAACACGCACCATGGACATATTTTTCTTCATGGCTTCTTTATTTTGAGTGTGCTGGCTGATGCCATGTTGCGTAATAATTCAATCGTGAGGGAGAATTACCTAAGCATGTCGAGTTAACTGTATGTTCCCCAGTGTATGTTTATGTGTGCTCGGGTAATTCTTTTTCTTATCTTTGTTTGTGGGTGCGTGATATTAAGAGGAAGCGGGAGGTGTTTAATTTGGACTCTGACGTTGAGGATTCACTAAAGAAGTTTAAAAAAAAAAAAAAAGGATACTCACTTCCGCTGACAGCTTCTTCCTCTGTCAGCTTTTGGTAGTTTTTATCTCCTCTGTTTGTTGCACTCAACAAGTCCTAACACGTATACACTGATAATTATTATCACTACAATTAACTTGGCTTGAGTAGTATTATGTCTGACAATACTGATGATCTGTTCAAGGATGAGTGTGATGCTCTATAGCCTGATTTCATGTAAAATAAAATTGGTTAAATTAACAAGACATGTACTATTTTTTTTTTAAAGATTTGTTACATGTGAACAGTGTTCTTTAAATCCATCACTGACCAGAAGTAACATACAGTCTCTATGGACCTACAGGCTTGAAACCTAAACACTATACAATACATTTTTAGTTTTTTAAATGCATACAGAAATTTCTGCCAGTAGCACTATTCCTGCTGATTATTTTGTATGTGATGGTGACGTAACGCTGAAGTTGTAGCCCAGTCTCAGTGTGAACTGCTGCTAAATCTCTCTAATCTGTTTTGGAAATCCTGTTGGTGTACGTATGTTAAAATCTGATCTGCCAGCTGGCCCGGAGCTGAAGCTGACTACCCATCTATGAATAATTAGTAGCAAATGCACATAACTGACACATTCAATGTTTATACTTTTTTTCACGCACATACTTACAGTACAGTTGCAATTTATTGTTATTATTATTAGGAGTAATGCAAGTAAAAATTAACTGTGGCAAAAAAATCTGTTTCTGATAGTGTAAACTAAGACTGTACCTGTACAGACCACAAGATGGAGACATTACAACAGTGCACAATACTAACCAAAGACTAAACTGGCCACATAAAACACAATATAAGTAACTAGAAAAAGACAGTCTGGGGTAACTGGGGCCTAGTCCTCTAGCTCACCCAGTAAGAGCATTAGCCCCATGTTGGCCGAGTCCTGCAGCGACCAGAGTTCCAATCCGGCCTGTGGCTCTTTGCTGTGTGTCATCCCCCATCTCTCTCCCCCTTTCATGTCTATCCACTGTCACTAAATATAGGGAAAAGCCCCCAAAAATAACCTTAAAAGAAAATGACATTCTTAATGCTCACATGAACTGGTGTAATTTTCTCCCCTCCAGAGGAATATACTCCTCACTCACAGAGAAGGTGGATACCTTCTCTGAGGCCGTAATTGATAAATACTTGAATAATAATGACTGTGTCATTATTATTCCCCCCCTGCTGTGAACGTTGGAGTGTAGCAGCAACACACAGATACAGACGGGCTTGTTGTTGCTGGAACTGCACAAGTCAGAGGTGCTGCAGCAGAGCAGGTTTTGAAACTTCTGCAAGAGATCTTGGAGGTAGCAGCATGCAATGATGCAAAAGTACCTGAAATCTGCTTTGCTGAGATTATCAGCCCCTTGCTTCCTCAGGGAGGCGTCTCCATATGGAGCCAGATGGGCCACCCACTGTTTAGCTTGTGCAGATAAAATGATGGTAAAGCAACACTTTATTAAGTGAGTGAAGGATTTGAAAGCAGCTTGAAGTTAGTTTGGGGTTAGAGAATGATGGTGCCTGTCACAGGGTCCAGTACATTTATGACGGTACAGCCAACTGCAGGTCCCAGTGATATGATATTTTATCTCATTGTACATTGCACATTTTCCTACTGTGTATTGATAACACATATTTGGCACCATCCCGGTTTCCTGAGAGATTCTATTTTTCACTGCATATTTCACAATGAACTGTATTTCTCCTTGGTTTATGATACATTTTCATTTTTTGTTACCACAACAATAGGTTTTAGGTGGGTGAAATAATACATAATTAGTGCAAATATTATGTATCACATACTTAGAGGGACACAAAATGTTAAGTAACCATAACATAAAACTGGGCTCTGATTGGTGCATCTGTTTCAATCTTGATATGATCATTTATTCATTATTTCTGGTTACAGCTTTTTGTGTTTTTAAATTTCTGATGGTAGGTTTCATTCACTCTGAGCTCAATAGTTCTGTAAAAACTCTGGTGTGTAAGTTATCAGAGTTATCATGGCCAATCTGAAATATTATATTGAAATATATTATATTGAATTGCTATTGACTGGTATTGATGATGTAGCACAATTAATAATCATAATATAATAAGTCAAAAAAAGGATTTAACAGTACAGTATGTCAAAAAAAAATGATTAAAAAAGACATTGTAAAGTATGTTGTCTAGTATACTCTGTTGAAAAAAGTCATGAAAAAGTAGTATAGTATAGTATGTTGAAAAAAATTTAGTACGGTCATAATATGTCAATGTATAGTATATAAAAAAGTGATAAAAGACATAGTATACTTTGTTGAACAAAGTCATGGTATAGTATGTCAAAAAAGTGAAAAAAGTCCTAGCGTAGTATGTCAAAAATAGTGAAAAAGTCATAGAATAGAATGTCGAAAAAAAGGCATTCTAAAAACTATTGTATGTCAAAAAAGTAAAAAATGTCATAGTATAGTATGTCAGAAAAGTGATAAAAAAAGACATTGTATAGTATGTCGAAAAAGCCAAAGTATAGTATGTCAAAAAACTGATTAAAAGGTCACAGTATATTATGCCAAAAGAACTGATAAAAAAGTCATTGTATAGAATGTTGAAAAAAGTCATAAAAAGCCGTAGTATATTATGTCAAAAAAGTGATTAAAAAGTCATAGTATTGTTTGTTGTATGAAATCATAATATAGTATGTTGAAAAAGAGATAAAAAAGTTACAGTGTAGTATGTAAAAAATAGTCATATTACAGTGTGTCAAAAAAGTGATAAAATAGCCATAGTATAGTATATCGAAAAAAGTATTGGTATAGTATGTTGAAAAAAGTGATAAAAAAAGTCAAAGTATATTATGTCAAAAGAACGGCTAAAAAAGTAATTTTATAGTATGTTGATAAAAGTCATCATTTAGTATGTTGAAAAAGGGATAAAAAAAAGTTACAGTAGGGCGCCCAGAAGGCTCAGTTGGTAGAGCGGGTGCCCATACGTAGAGGTTTGCTCCTCGACGCAGCGGCCCCGGGTTCGGCTCCGACCTGCGGCCCTTTGCTGCATGTCTCTCCCCTTTCATGTCTTCATCGGTTCTGTCAAAATAAAGGCTGAAAATGCTCAAAAAATAATCTTAACAAAAAACAAAAGTTACAGTATAGTATGGAAAAAAAGTGACAAAATAGCCATAGTATAGTATGTCAAACAAAGTGATAAAAAGTCATAGTATATATGTCAAAAATAGTCATTGTATTGTAAATTTAAAAAGTATAGTATGTTGGAAAAAGTCATTCTATACTATAGTATGTCTAAAAAGTCATTGTATAGTATGACAAAAAACATCATTGCACAGTAAAAAAGTGTTAATAAAGTCAATGTCTTGTATATTGTCTACTATAATTTGTCGAAAACAGACCTAGTATCCTGAAAAAGTGATAAAAAGGCATAGTATAGCATGTCAAAAAAGGGAAAGAAGTCATTGTATCGTATATTGAATAAAGTGAAAAAAGTCATAGTACAATATGTCGAAAAAAGGGGGAAAAAAAAGTCATAGTATAGTATGTTGAAAACATTTCATAAAAATAGTATAGTCTGGCAAAAATATAAACAAAAAGTCATAGTATGTTGAACAAAGTCACAGTATAGTATGTCGAAAAAATGGAGAAAAGAAACGTCAAAAAAAGTCGTATGTTGAATTTAAAAAAAAAAGTCTTACTATAGTAAGTAAAAAATAGTTTATAAAGACAATGCATTGTCTGTCATCTAGTTTAGTATGTTTAAAAAAGACCAAGTATCCTAAAAAAGTGATAAAAAGACATAGTATAGTATGTCAAAAAAGTGAAAAAGCCATAAAAAGTCATAGTCTAGTATGTTAAAAAAGTCATTGAATACTATAGTATGTCAAAAAAGTGAATAAAAAAGTCATAGAATAGTTTGTTAACAACGTCATAGTCTAGTGTGTTACAATGAAGAGTTACAATGTAGTGTCAAAAATAGTCATAGTATAATATGCCAAAAAAGTGATAAAAAAGTTATAGTATAGTACATGGAAATAAGTCATAGTAGAGTATGTCGAATAAAGAATAGGATGTTGAAAAAAGTTATTAAAACGTACAAATTTATATGGCTGGTTAGCAGAACGGTTACCTAATTGTCTGTTTCATATCTGAGCTGTCCCATCCATTAAAGGTGGAAATGCCCAGAAAAATAATCTTTAAAAGTCATAATATACTATGTTGAAAAAAGTCATAGTGTAGTATGTCAAAAAAGTCACAGCATATCTTGTGGAAAAAAGGATAAAAAAGTTACAATATACTATGAAAAAAAAAAAAGTCATAGTATATACAATATGTCAAAAATAGTCATTGACTAGTCTATGGATTGTTGAAAATAGTCATGATATAGTATGTTATAAAAAGTAAAGTAATTGTATAGTATGTCAAGATAAGTGATAAAAAAAGTCACAGCATAGTATGTTAAAAAAGTCATAGTAGAGTATGGGGGGGGCATAGCATGACTTGTTTTCCACGTACTATATACAATAACTTTTTTATCACTTTTGTTTTTCGATATACTATACTAAGATTTTTAATGACTTTTTTTTATCACTTTCTTCGACATACTATACTGTAACCTTTTACATTTTTTTTGACATACTGTGTTATGACTTGTTTTATATAGTATATCGGAAAAAAAATGTCCATAAAGAGCTCAACGTTTTGATATTTGAATGGATTTTGTAGCTAAAGTAGATTTTTGGAAATTTATTTTGCACCACACAGTTCATCAGATAGACAGACAGACAACAGACAACAACTGGACCACTGAACCCTCCCTCCCCCTGCGCAACAACAATACACCAAATATCTCTACATTATAAAATAGTAAAGTGCAGTATCATTATGGTTATCAATGGTAAGGTGCAACATCATCAGTGACAATTTAGTCTTATACCAAAGTGCATTATTATCACACAGAAAGGATCAAGGTATTTTCCTTTACTTATTCAGTAGTGTGATGCTGGTAGTATGCAGAAGTAATAGGTGACTGAAATTTGTATGGACACTGTGATGTCACGAGAGGCTGCGTTCTGGAGGGCCGCTACGTACCCCTGAGATGGCTGCAGTCACGGATAGCTTTGGCACCATCTGCTGGTGGAGTTGGAAACTCCACCCCTCAGGCACACGGCATCCCAACACACCTGAGACCGATCAGGGCCTGATGAACTGAAGGGCTTTTTAAGGCCCAGACACACTTGTTGAGAAGAAGAGTTGTTGGGGAGAGTAGCTCAAGTTGTGCTCTCAGAGGATCGGAACGGCACTTTCCATGAGAAGGATTGAAAGACTGGAATACTTACCTGAAGACTGGAATACTTACCTGAAGACTGGAATACTTACCGACAGATTGGCCACGGGCTGCAACGCTGTCTAATAAGTAAGGCTGAAAGACTTGTTTCGAGGAAGAGATTTACCTGAGGGAATCGGGTTTTTGAGTTGAAGTTTGAAAAGACATTGTTTAAGTTTGGACTATTACAAGATCAGCCTTATCCTGAGTTATCGCTTTGTATTTGGCATACCATTTTGTTGATTCCCAAGAACTTTATTAAAAACTCTTTTGTTACATTCTACATTTGTGTCCTTGCACTGCTGAACTGCCCCGCCGAGAGCCGTGTAGCCTCTCATGATATCACAACACACACACACACACACACAAGCACGCACGCAAGCACGCACACACGCACACACACACGACTGCATAAGTCAGTGCCCCTCTTGGGTCCCCCAGTCAGAAAAAGCTGGACACACCACTACTCCACCCCTCCTACATTTTACATTCTAGAGTGTCAGTGCAACAACAGTCTGAGTGAAGTGGCTGTTGGTGTCAGGTAGCCCAGTCTGGCTTCGTCTGTGAACACAGCACCACAGCACGAGAGATGTTGGGGCAAGTGTGAGGCAGCTGAGAATGAAAATTTCTACTAAGATTGGTATGTTCCACCCTGGTAGCAAAACAATGCACTCAAGGTTAGAGCAGCATACTAATCACTAGGTGTGGACTGTGAAAGTTGGAGTGCAGGGCAAGATGGTACACAGGTCGTCATACTTTCTCCAGTCAAATAAGACCACATTATCACCTTGTAGAGAGACAGCACGCTTTCACCAAAGCACTTGACAGCTCTCTTGACCTTTACTTGCATAATAAATTTAAGACCTGCCGCGCTGAGCTCAGCACCTTATTTGCATCATACCTGCTTGTTAAAATTCAGAAGCCATCGTGAAATATCTTGTGCGATTTGAATGAAGACATTCTTACTATTACCAACTACACAAGCAAGTAAATGTTCCACTGTTCATATTCAAATCACATTTCAACATTTGATATTTTTCCAGCTTATCTGTTAGGATTTAGTTTGTGCAACCTTCATCCCCATCAACTCCATACGTTTCTCCAGACACTTCTTCCAGAGACAACCCTTGCAGTGCCCAGCCTGAAGCTCCCATCTATCCAACATCACCCTCTCCTTCCAGTTTCAACATGTATTAAGATTGTCAAATAAATCATTGAGTCTGTATTTTTTAATTTTTTTTTGCTAAAAGGTTGCTAACATGTGGTAGACCAATCTGTTCTCAATCCCCAAACCGTGGGTTCCCATAGACACAATCCGGATGCCAAATTATTAGGATGGCTAAAGTCATGGCCGCCCTACAATGGAT